>LR991052.1:35160235-36360235 GCA_905163555.1 Notocelia uddmanniana | reverse complement strand
CAAGGGGTTACGGAGATGTAGAGCGTCGTATGCTGCCTATAATATTAAGCTGGGCGGTCACAGTTCACAAACTACAAGGCACCACTCTGGAAAAAGCTGTTATAGACCTTGGCAAAAAAAAATTCGCCAAAGGGCAAATGTATGTTTCGTTAAGTCGTGTAAAAAGTTTGGCAGGCATTGTTTTAATAGATCTGGACGCCAACAAACTATTAAACCGACCACATGACGAGCGATCGTTGGCAGAAATAAGAAGGTTACGCAGTTTATCTACTGAAAATCAAGATCTACATATCGATATCTCCTAAATATACTGGTGTGGTGTAATGTAACTGACATTTTTGACAAATCGTTTTTTGCATAGTTTTGTTGCGGTAGCAAGTATACTGTCCTGATATTCAATTCAATTCTAAAATTATATTTCGAATATAAACATCCTTATCAGTAATACTCTTATACATCTATGTTAAATTATCCTAGTTAATATCTACTAACTAAAAACTATTAGTCACTTAATCCACAGTACGCGGCACAAGAAGTGATGCCGCCTATCAGGACCCTGAAATGTATAACAAGCTTTAAAACAACACTAAAGAAATTCATACTTGAACATCAGCAACACCAAGAGAGTCTGCGTCATGACACTAGTCTAATTTAACCCAATTTTATACAATATATTAAATATATGTAACGCTTTCTCAATTTTAGAAGTATGTACCTGCGTTTTGTGTCGGGTTTGGAGTTGTGGAATTGTACCCCTTCATGAGTGCACTCAATGTGTAGGAGCCTACAAAATATAATATAATGTATTATTTACAAATTTAGATGTGTTCGATGTGAAGCGAGTCGGGGTCATTTTATTTCCCATTTTGTAGTTGATTTTTTCATTTACTCACCATTGTTGTACGTCCCATAAACATATTGCGCAAACATCACCATAGCACAACAATCCTTCATTGTTCTTCCTGCATATTGTATGTTCTGTTCTTTTCTGTTAACAATACCATTTGCTCTTTCTGTGTTTTTCTTGTACATGCATTGTTATTGTAAATTGTAATGTCCTATTTTAAATTTTATTGTATAATTACGCCTAAATATTTGGTTTATAGTGATTATAGTATGCTCCGTCGTTTGATTGGACGCCCCTTTGACGCATGTCAGTGTCACAACAGGTCCGTCACTTTTCGTTTTTTTTTTGGTCGCGTTCAATTTTAGTCGGAGCATACTATAAACACCGTCACTTTCCGACCGTGTTCACATTATCCGATCGATGTCGGTGCAGAATCCGACATCGATATAATATGAACACGCTCTTACTTAGGTCTCGCCGGAAGATCAGCGCCGGCTCCCTGAGTCGGCATTTATGCTGAGGCGAGACCCTTTCGTGACGAATTACGTTTTTTTTTATTGTATACTAATTATTTTTGGTCACGAATAAATATTTTTCTTCTTCTTCTTCTTTCTTCTGATGCATCTTGCAGATGAATCAGTATGCTCACTGGTACAAGTGACAAAACTTTCCAAATATTAAGTTTAAATAGCGTAGTATTATTTTTACGATATCCCATTATCCATATTAGACAATAGAGGGTGTTAAATTAAACAAAATAAATATGAAACATTTGTCAAATACCACGTAACAATGTATATTAGATCCAGTGGTAGTTGCTTCAGTTTACCATGCCTTTAGAACAATTTGATGTACGTACACGTAAACTGGAGTAGTTTAAAAAAAACACTTTCTTTTTCAATCGCAAAGTCGTTGAAGTCGTATATGAAGGCGTCAAAAGCTCTTATTCTCTTATAATAATGACTTTTGAACTTTTCAAATGCGTAGTTACTTTTGATACTGACTTGTACCACTGAGTTTTTCGAAACTCATGTACGAAATATCATTTGATACTTATTCGTTGCTTTTCGGTGAGAAAACATCGTGAGGAAACCGAACCTAATCCCGATAAGGCCTAGTTTTCTCTCTGGGTTGGAAGGTCAGATGGCAGTCGCTTTTGTAAAAATTAGTGACTATGACAAATCTTGGGATTAGGTTGCCGAGCGGAGCCCAGGCTCCATTGAGACGTGGACAGAATGCCGGGATAAACGCTAGGCAGATGATGGTTTAATAAAAAATGTATAAATGCAGAATTAAGCAAAGCACATTCATTATAAATATTTCAAACTTTTAAAAACTTATCTCAACGTAAGTATAACTTAATTACGTCACATTACACCGTTGAATGGCTCTCCTATAAAATCGTAATTTTGCAGTCGCACCAGTGCCTATAGTTAGGAGGTATCGATAAACACGTTTTTTATAACAAAAGTACAAGCCTGTCCTTTTGCCTAAATAGGTTCACGGCTGCTGCTTAGAGTGCTGTGCGCTGCTTTAATGAACCTACGAATACCTACAGCTTAGCTAATCGTTATAACTGTGATAAGTTTAGCATGAACAACATGTGTCGTTCTACATCACCATAAATACCTTCAAATTTTGTTGTGATTGGAAATGTGGTAGTGATACTTATTGAATCTTCTGGGGTCTCCTTTCACATACATACTACTAATGTCTATTACGCTAAATATAAGATACCTGTAACTTTGGTTTCAGTACAACTTAAATATGATCCTCCTGCCAATTAGTTAAGTTTGAGTAAAATTAACACTAACTCTTCAACTCTTGGTATATACCAAATATATATTTGTAAACCTGAAACGAGTGCCATTTTAAATTGTAAATACTTTACCTATTACTATAATAACTAACCTCCGCCCGCAACTTAGTCCACGTAGATGTAGGTAGGTACCTAGTTTAGATTTTTCTACCTTCAATATATAACTATCGGAGCAGGTATTATATGTAACATATTATAGATTAAGTGACAGACTCCAATACTAATTATCTGATTAACAATTAACCCTACCTTTGTACATGTTCAGAATTTATGTGATGTGTGAAAGCTAAATTCATAAGTGTTTCTGGTTTATAGGTAGATGTGTAGAATTTTAATTAGATAAAATGAAATATGTTTTTATTGAATTAACCCTTTGACAGCCAAAGACATCAACTCAAGCGTATAGCCGCACGCTCAATATCAACTTTCGTGCATTCCGACAAGGTTCACGATGACGCGCCGCGATGATGGGTGATTTAATTTTATTGCCAAAGACAACTGTGGCCAACATCGGAAAGTCGTGCCATGGACGCCAACAACGGCCACAGACATCAGCTTTGTTAATGCAATAGGGACCTACGCGGGTTTCCGTAACAATCAATTTTGCTGATACGCGATGCTTGTGCCCATTTTTCAACAACATTTCACCGACAAATTACTCCAGTTTTGAATACTTACTTACTCCGCTGGCTCAGCGACCCAAAATGAGACTTGGCCTCCAACACAAGACAGCGCCACCTTTCACGGTCTTGTGCAATTCAAAGTTTTTAATAAGCACTGATTTCTTAAAATGCAGCACCGTTACAAACTTCATCTGGCTTATCTTATTTTTGGCATGGTTAAATACAAATCACTATCATACATCTTCGAAAAGTAGTCATGGATGTGATGGTCGCTTAAGGCACGTACTTGCAGCGTACAGTTAATGACATCTTGAAGCTACTGGTACTTGGCAACCAAGGGCTGGGACAATATTTATATCTCAACCTCTCAGGAACCTAAAATATGTAATAAGTTTTAATGCCACACTTTCACTCTTCAACATCAGCGGCAACATGAAGGCATTAAACGCATGACATGATATGACATGAGTTGCTTTTGATATAATATTACTAATGGCTATATTCAACGAATACGTAAGTCAATAATATTATATACCTACCTGTTTTTTTTTTCCTTTTCTCACTGTGATCCAGTGTTTGTACACAATTGTTTTCTTATGTATAATATCCATTTCATTTTTTTCTGCTGATTTGTATGAGTATTGCGGGTGTAGTTGTCTTTTATGTAATTCATTTTCTGTCTTTTCCTCATTGTACTGTATAAAGTCGTAACAACGTAAAGCTAAGCTTATTCCAGGGTCACCTGCAGAAACTCTCACTTTGGCAGAGCAAACGTATAATCGGTATAATTTAATGTAACCTAGATAGTCTTCTTTATTTATGTCGTATTGAATTTAAATGTCTGTAATGTACTTAATCACTTTTATTTTACACATTTTGCACTAATATTAACGTAATAAATTTTCATACCTACCTATGTTCGTTTTATTACAAGCATTTAGAGTCGGTCCAAGCCTTTATAAAATATTGTTTAAGTAAATGTGTACATCCATACTTCCATACTAATTAACTAAACTATTATAAATGCGAAAGTGTCTGCATGTTACATCTTCAAGCTTAAACCGCTGAACCGATTTAGTCCCGAGGATGGACAAAGGGTAGTTTTCATCCTGAAAAATCAGCCCTTAGCACGTAGAACCGATGGCCGTTGGGGCGGAAAGGTTCTCGAGTAGCGACCACGTATCGGAAGGCGTAGCGTGGGCAGTAACATGGTGGACTGATGACCTGGTGAAGGTCGCGGGTGTCCGCTGGATGCGGGTGGCGCAGGACCGGTCATTGTGGAAGTCTTTGGGGGGGGGGGGGGGGGGGGGGGCTATGTCCAGCAGTGATGATGATGATTGGATTTTCTAAGGCGTTTATTCATTCCTAATAGACTAAGAGCTGGCTACGTCAGGAGCTGATACGGAGAGTAACCAAACCCGTCAAGTTATATTGCTATATAATACTGTCCTTATTAATAAATTCGAGCGCCTGGCAATTTTAATTGGGTGGAGGTTCGAATGACAGACGAGCAAATAATTTCAATTGGAAAAAATTAATACAGACATGGGTAAACTCTGCAAGAAATGTCTCATATATTTTCACATTATTACATAAAAACATTGCGTAATATTGCGGAATCCAAAACAGGAGGTGATAGACTGGAATTTCATTTTCGTCATTTGGTATTACTTTTTCCTAACAGAAACATCGGCAATGATATCATCATCATCATCATCCATGCCTTAGGCCCATGTCATTATATATTTGGGTCGGCTTTCCGTATCATTTTGCGCCACTCTTCTCAGTTTTGTCTCATGTCAAAGCTCGCGCCTATCGTCTTCAAATCTTTGGACACTAATCACCAAACGTGAATTATGCGTCGTTGAAGAGTTCCATGCTGACCATCATCAGCAGTTCCACTTCATCAATGTCACTTATTTTAATGTAAATGATTGATTTGTTTATGAAAATACTAAAATCACTATATGTATGCCTTTTACATTTGAGGAGTTCCCTCGATTCCTCATGGATCCCATCATCAGAACTCGAACTTGACAAATGATTGTCTTGAAAATCTAACTTGCTTAACAAACACAACAAAGAGGACAGTTCGCCAAACGTGGACTATGCGTCGTTGAAGAGTTCCTTTCTGATCATTATCAGCAGTTCCACTTCATCAAATGTCACTTTTTTGTATGAAGTTCATAAAAATACTAAAATCACTATATGTGTGCCTTTCACATTTGAGGAGTTCTTTCGATTCCGCATCAATGCCATCATCAGAACTCGAGCATGACAAAAATTAATCGTGAAAATAGAACTTGCTTAACAAACACAGCTAGGAGGACAAATCGCCAAACGTGAACTTTTCGTCGTTAAAGAGTTCTGTTCTGATCATCATCAGCAGTTCCACTTCATCAAATGTCACATTTTTGTATGAAAATGCTCGATTTGTTGATAAAAACACAAAAATCACTACATGTTTGCCTTTAAGATTTGAGGAGTTCCCTCAATTCCTCATGGATCCCATCATCGGAAATCGAGCATGACAAATTTTTTTCGTGAAAATAGAACTTGCTTAACAAACACAGCTAGGAGGACAAATCGCCAAACGTGAACTTTTCGTCGTTGAAGAGTTCTGTTCTGATCATCATCAGCAGTTGCACTTCATCAAATGTCACATTTTTGTATGAAAATGCTCGATTTGTTGATAAAAACACAAAAATCACTATATGTTTGCCTTTAAGATTTGAGGAGTTCCCTCAATTCCTCATGGATCCCATCATCAGAAATCGAGCATGACAAAAATTTATCGTGAAAATAGAACTTGCTTAATAAACACAGCTAGGAGGACAAATCGCCAAACGTGAACTTTTCGTCGTTGAAGAGTTCTATTCTGATCATCATCAGCAGTTCCATTTCATCCAATGTCACATTTTTGGATGAGAATGCTTGACTTGTTGATAAAAACACAAAAATTACTATATGTTTGCCTTAAAGATTTGAGGAGTTCCCTCAATTCCTCGTGGATCCCATCATCAGAACTGCGTTTAGATAAAAACGGGACCAACTTTGATATATATACTTACAATCAAAAAAAGAATTTTTCAAATCGGTTAAGAAATGTCGGAGTGATAGAGTAACAAACATTAAAAAAAAAAGCAACCGAATTGATAACCTCCTCCTTTGAAATCTTGAAGTCGGTTAAAAATCCGTCGGAGGCTGCCATTGCCTGCCCTGAAATGAAGTAAGATTATGTGGTCTGTGTAATAAGCACCTCGATTTAAGTTGCTGTATTATGTAATGTATCTTGAGATTTATGAAATTAAGAACAGACATGGCACATACCTCGCAATCATACAACCGTTTTTGAAATCTACTTTTATCTTTATGTACTTACTTCGTATATGGTCGGGGGCTTTTAAGTATATTGACCGCGACTTTGTCCGCGTCTTCGCTGAAGCCTTCCTCGATAAATGGACAATCCAACACAAAAATAATTTTCCAATTCGAACCCGTAGTTCCTGAGATTAGCGCGTTCAAACAAACAAACAAGCAAAGTTTTCAGCTTAATAATATTAATTAGTATAGATTAGTATAGATAAATTGTTTAAAATTATAAAAACATAATTGATTTAAAATAATTTTTAAGAAAAAAAACCCGACTTCAATGGGGGAGGCCGGTGAAAGATTATTATGGTGCACTCTTAGATTCCATACAATAAAATAAAAATGGCTATAAGTATGTTTATAATGGTAGAAGACTAAGGACCCTCAATTCCTCATGGAGTCATGGAAAAACCTTGCTTGCTTGACAAACAACACGAAGAGAACAAATCGCCAAACTTGAACTACGCGTCGTTGAAGAGTTCCGTTCTGATCATCATCAGCAGTTCCATTTCATCAAATGTCACTTTTATGAATGAAAATGCTTGATTAGTTCATGAAAATACTTAAATTACTATTTGTGTGCCTTTCACATTTGAGGAGTTCCCTCGATTCCTAATGGATCCTATCATCAGAACTCGAGCATGACAAAAATCAATCGTGAAAATAGAACTTGCTTAACAAACACAGCTAGAAGGACAAATTGCCAGACGTGAACTTTTCGTCGTTGAAGAGTTCTGTTCTGATCATCATCAGCAGTTCCACTTCATCAAATGTCACATTTTTGTATGATAATGCTTGATTTGTTGATTAAAACACAAAAATCACTATATGTTTGCCTTTAAGATTTGAGGAGTTCCCTCATTTCCTCATGGATCCCATCATCAGAACTGCATTTTGACAAAAACGGGACCAACTTGGATATATATACATACAATCAAAAAAAGAATTTTTCAAATCGGTTAAGAAATGACGGAGTTATGGAGTAACAAACATTAAAAAAAAAAAAAAAAAAAACAACCGAATTGATAACCTCCTCTTTTGAAATCTTGAAGTCGGTTGATAAAATAGCATTAAGTAACATTACCTATTAACACATAATGATGCACTATTAGACTCTTCTTCATAATACGTTAAGAAATTGTGTATTGGTTCGGTAGCTAATTATACAGAACGTATTTCGTCTTCATTAAGGCGAAGGGGTGGGCAAGCTCTTTCCATACAAACTTTGTGCAAGTTTTTCTTTGTGCAAGTTTGTGTTTGCACTCCAGTTACTATTTTTGGTCCGTATGCTTATTTTTTTGTTAGCTATGTCTTGATGTTTTTCTTTTTTTATTTTAATTATTTTTTGTATTTTTTTATTTTTATTTTTTTGAAATAATGCAAAATTTCTACATCAAGTTCTGTGTATATCCAATATGTACCAACAAAAAATAAAATTAAATGCTGCAATGCCAAAACTAACGCAAAAAACTTGCACAACCTTTGTATGGAGAATGGCTTGCCCTACCCTGCGCCTTAAATTAAGGCGATTTCCTGACTTGGCGGGGCGGGTGCGATATGTGATAGGTATCAGTGGCGGAGCTCCCATACAACACGATTCCCACCTAAAATTTCTTGCTGCGTGTACTATACTTATAATGTCATAATAAATCAACAATATAAATACAAACTACCCTGAATTTGACAATACGATTTACTAAATCGCGTCACGTCAAAAAATATTTCAACAAATCACTATCAGTATGAATTCACACGCCGCCGCCGAGCGCGCAAAGCCGGTGAAGATCGACTTGCCTTCGCGCGTGTAGTACAGCACGCACACAGCGGAATTACACGCACACATTGATACCGAGCTTCCAAGACTCGCAG
Organism: Notocelia uddmanniana; assembly: GCA_905163555.1. NCBI lineage: Eukaryota > Metazoa > Arthropoda > Insecta > Lepidoptera > Tortricidae > Notocelia > Notocelia uddmanniana. Next base: position 36,351,705 of record LR991052.1, on the reverse strand, counting down.
CGAAAATACCACCCTCTACGCGTCTTTGCAAGCCGTTTTGTGGCGGCTTATTTCGGTATTATCTCACTTTAAACCTTAAAAGTATTTAAATAAAGTTTATATTAAAATGACTGGTTTCGGCAAATATTAAAATTATACTAAAACGTGTCTTGAGCGAATGGGCAAATTATTATCAAATATCGATTTTGTAATGATCAAATATTGTAAGTATACACCTTTAAAACACAAAAATGGTATATAAAATATGGATGTTTAGTGTAGTTTCCAACTTTAGTAGTTTAATAAAATAAAATAAAAATAAAAAAGCCTTTTTTTGTACTACCAATACCACTAAAAAAAAGTTATCTTTTACTATAAACTATGATACAATTATCTTAAATACTAGGTAGAAGTCGCCTCTGCGGCGTAGACCTCCCCCATTTCCTTCCAAATTTGCCTTTCTCTGGCTAATTGCATCCAGTCTGAGCCGATCCGTTGGGAGAAGATATCGCGCCATATTTTCTTCTGGCGTCCACGTTTCCGCTGTTTGCCTCTCGGTATCCACTCGGTTACTCTCTTCGTCCACCTGCTATGTTCCATCCTACAAATATGTCCTGCCCAGTTCCATTTTAGTGATCTTATCCGTTTTACTATGTCAGTTAGTTTTGTTGTTTTCCGGATAGTTTTATTATTTATTTTGTCAGAAAGTTTAATGCCAAGCATGCTAAGCATTTACACCCCGCCAAACTCATTCCGAAAGCCCTGACCTCGACTTTAGTAGTTTACTCTTATTTTAATTATCCATGAAGGATTGCGCAAGACGGTACTTTGTTATTTGGTGAATAATGTATAAAATATGAAAGCAACACATATGTACAAATGCTTATTGTTATTGTAATCTTTAATGAGAAACCAACTTAATATACTAGTGAAATTTAGATTTACAATATAGGTACCAGTGTTTTGTGTATGATTATGTGTCGTGTTTAGTTACGATCGAGGCGTATTTCAAGGTCATTTGATGTTGGGAATAGGTACATTCTTTAAGTAAAAAGTGCAGTCGGTAATAAACTCATGTACTTACAAGAAAACGACCTTATTGATAGGTAGGTCCTTATTTTTGCTCCGGGTTGCCCAGAGTAAAATCTCAGTGACCGGCACTGATAGGTATTTCGTTCTTAGGGAATGCCGGGAACTTATCTCTGCGTGATCGCATCAGGAATGAGGTCATCCGTATAAGTGTATCGCTTGATAATAATCATCGTGCAAAAGGCCCCAGTCATGTCATCACGTGAATATTGATAACTAGCTGTACCCGCAACTTTATTTGCGTGAATATAAATTTATACATTTCTTCTCTTGGACATTACACGCCTACCTAAGAAGGCACCCGATCTCCCGAGGATGCGCTGTATTGAGCTTGAAAGTGACGAATGCGGGTGACTGTGAACGCAAGAGTGCTTAAACGGAATTTAAGCACTCTTGAGCGTGGACGCCGTTGACAGGCAAATAGTGTATCTAGGTTTATTATTGATCGAAGTGACCAGTACGAAAATAGAATAAAAAGGGGGTCATAAATGATATCCAAATAACCCCTTTTGGGGGATAAAACCAAAAGTTGATTCACCCCATAACTATATATAAGTGGTTATCCGTGTTATCACGAAATCATTTTATCGATTAGGTACTACCGTGATGTAATCATCGTCAAAACATCATCTTGTACCTAAAATATAATGAACTAGTAGGATACCTAATCCGTGTTCAGTTCTTCCAGCGGAAAAATAATTTTATATGATCGCTGATTATTCTATTCCATTCTATATCTTTGAAGTCGTGTGCGACATACAGTATGTGTACCTATGTGTTTTAACTGTGCTTCCAATATATAACATTCATTATTAGAAATACTGCCAGAATAAACATTTGAATGGTTAACAGTATCTTACTTAGAACATTTAGGCCAAGTATGATGTAATATTAATTATAATTATGTATGATTAATATGGTAATGTCTGTATCTAAATCCTGAAGACTTTTAATACACATTGACTTTAGTGTTCTTGGATTTAAGAGCAATTGTGATGCCACCGCGCAACAGATATACTTTTGATCGCTTTATGATGACTTGTGTAGCATGTATTAATTAAATATTTGGACTTCAGACAAGGTTGAGATATAATAAATAGCACGACGCAAATATCCATAGTCTTTTCCATAATATTAATGAAAATGATATGGTATGACATATCTAATGTGTCCAATAACATGGAAAGGTCGAATTGTATTAAATGTATACCTGATATTTAAAAAGCCATTTCAATCTGCACGGTTATATGTTTATAAGTATTCATCTTAAGAATGCAAACAGACGCAAACTTGTATTTGGATTTTTGCTGATTCACTGTATGATACAAAATATCCAATGTTACTTAACATTCCATGACTACATAGTTCCAATTTCTTAATACATAGTACATACATTCATTTATTCATTCATAAGCGTTGAGTCAACTGCCTGAGGCAACAAATTTTTCTTCACGCTCCAAAAACCATATTAGGTATTTATTTCTTGTATGATTTTTGATCACCACATGGTGTGGCATAAATTAATCTATTTTTTGTTTGCGCTTCCACAGACCAGATTAATCTTTTAGGTTTTCACAATATGCAAGCACTTCACTAGGAAAATACTTCATTTCAGTATGTGTTTTCCCAAAAATATTTGTAAATTATTATGTCCATAATTTGAAGTGGTTACTTTTATTAAGATGTTCTAATGCTTCACCACATTTATTCCATTTTGTACCTGTCTTTCTTCCAAATATACTTTGTGTAAAGTAGTAGGTTTATATGTAAACCTACCTAAATATGGAACATTTTTGCTATGTCTTCTAATATATATATTTATATTGCCTAATATGAATTACATATTTAATACACAATGTTCATGGTCTTGCTATTTTATTAGTCCATCAATAACATACTTCAAAAATATATATTTGGCAATGGCAATGGTCGGCTGGTAGAGAATGCAATTTTGCATTAAGCCCGCTATTTGTACATTTTGGTTTTTAACAATAAAGTTAAAATAAATAAATATTTTCTCATTGGTGTATGCCATCAGATGGACCATATTGTCCACAACAGGTTTTAAGAATGATCGTTATTCTGTCCATAGTCTATATATTAATATATACTCTTAGGTATATCACTCAATATACTCTTACTCATATTGTGCACAACACAACAATATGTACTCCATATATGAGGCTTTTATAAAAAATAAATAAAAAGTTATTTGTGTGTAAGTTCATACAACGTTCAGCTTTTTAAAAATACATATGGCTATATGTAGATTATGACCACATTCTTAAGACCTCCTACTGAACCCTTTGGATGGCAAAGTGCAGTTCTATATTAAGTTTGTTTAGACATCCCTTGCTCCAGAGTTGATATGACAGTTCATATCAGAAATAAAGTTTTACTAAAAAAAAAACAGTTCTATAAATTATTCATATATTACGCTTGTGTATGCTGTTACACATTGATAATAGACATTGACTTAGACTTATTGCGTCTGTTTAAGCCACAACTATAGATGTTGTAGGCAAGGAATCTTTATTCTGTGGTTGTAGGAAACAAGAAAGGTACATTATTAAATATCTCTTTTATATAGTAAGGAAAATCTCCGTTCATTGAACTTTTTGAAAAGTGTAAATACTGCCTTGTAGTTTCTTGGCCTTTCAATTCCATTTTGTATTCATAAGCAGGAAATTATCCTTCAATAATAAAAACTAGTGAAGGAATACAGTGTACTCACCTGCATGTTTAGTATGATCAGATTGTTAAACAAAATATTCAAACCTTACAAATATTAGAGTTGCAAGCTCTAACAAGAGTTTTAACTTGTATCAAGAGATAGTGTGATAGTGATATTATTGGTCTCTATTGCCAAAGAAAGTGGATTCTTGCAGTCAGACATAGCAGCAGCAGCTTGGGTGCAGCGAGTATATTCATACTATTTTACATGTTGACTAGGATCTCTGAAAATTTTGAATCTCTGTCTTGAATGTACCATCTGGTAATATGGCTGATGATGAGGATGTCTATTGAGTTCTCTATATTCTTCATATTTTGGCCATTTTGTCAATTGTTAGACTTGAGTCAAATTGCTTGATAAAACTATGAACCAAACAATTTTTTACCAATCAATCCATTTATGATTTTTAATATTGTAACACAATATTAATTGTATGTAGTTTGTGACATTAGTAACTTAAAGCCATGAACTGCTGCAATACAGATTTGAAATTCACTCCTATAACACAAACATATGTTATAATTATAACTATGGCCCTCAATACCACTATTGGATACTTAATGGGTAAGTATTATTTTTAAAGCAACAGGCAGCAATTCTGAAATTTGTTTAATTTAGTAGGGCTTAATATCTTTTTGTTTTTCTATGGCTTATTTGTGCTTCTTCTTGAGTGTTTTTTGTATGTTCCACTGAACATTCTCTTACTATACATGACCGAATAATGATATCTCCTCACTTGGATCACGAAGGATTTGTGATATGTACATGTATATATTCCTCAAAAACTGGATTTCCGCCTGGATCTTAAGCAGAAGGTTTACTTAACTTGGCCTTATGGTGCATAATAAAGTCTCACTATGTTGTTGGAGACATAAAGGTAAGATATCATTTGTCATACTGACTCTGTAACGATACCAAACTGTTCCGAAACACTTTCCAATGGAAAGGATAAAAAAGTTAAGATAAACAAACCTCTCTTACTTTTTTGTGCATTTACTATGATGTAAAGTATCTTCCCTCAACGGGAGAAGTGAGTTTTTTCAGTCATCGAAAAATAATTATATGTAAAGGATTCATGATCAACTTGTCTAGTAGATTATTAATGGTCCAAATTAGTTGCATATTCTATTCCAAGGGAATAGATGACACAATATTAATAGTTCTCTTTCATACACTCTTGTTTTGTTCTGTTCTACCAATCATGGTTTTCAATAAGTACTGTAAAGAACCTATTGGAGTTAATTTATGACAGTCATTTCCACAGTGTTCTCAAGCCCTGCATTGTCTCGAAAAGACCTTTATCCAACGTAAAATGAGACAATATAACATAGTATGACAAAATTCATGGATTTCAAAACTTGAAAACCAGGAATGAGATTGAGCCGCTTGTAAAAGCATGAGAGTGTATTACTAACAAAATATCTCGTATAGAACAGCTTTTCCAACGGAAAAGGCAACATAATATAACATATTATGCCAGTAATAGTGTCAAGTGTCATTGCTTTTTGACCAACAAAATTCAGATTATCTCGTATAGAATGGCTTTCCCAACGGGAAAAGCGACATAATATAACATATCATGCCAGTAATAGTGTCATTGCATCTGAATAAAATCAAATATTTAGTTTTTGGATTGAACTTACGTGAGCCAAACCTACTTTCAAATTTACGATTTTCATGTATGATGTTCGTAATTTTAACTACTCTTTGACTTCTCTGCTTTTATTTATCCATCTGAGTGTCTGTAATGTTCCTGAAAACCTGAAATTTCACTGAAAACAACTTTTTTCGTGAGAGACGCAACGTTTCGGGCGGCGCGAAAACTTCTAATGAGGTTGACAACTAGTAATGTTGCTAGGTACATTTTTTTTCCCTATCTAGCTATAAAATCGCGACGATTAAGGCGTGGGCACATCTACTACTACAAGTAAATACCTCGGACTGAATATGAATATAATTTACCTATCGCACTTGTTCGTTACGTATCGACTTACGCGATGAGGGAAGCAGTGCTTTCCTATTTTTGCAAGTAGCAGTTTGTTAAAATTGGTTCTTACCAGTTTTGACCTGTAGGTTTTATAAATCGACGTTAATTTTTCATACTTGGATACATTAGTTTATTAGTTGCTAATGCTGTTGGATAGAATAGAACGCCTATTTCCTATGGTAAAAAAGTGTGTCATAGATTTCATCACAATCCGTTCAGCAGTTTATGAAAATTAATCAGATAGACTGACAGAGTTACATTTGAATTTACTAAGTACCAATACTACCATTTACCCGCAACGTACCTACACTTCCACCCTAAATTTTACTGCGCTTCAGCCTTCTAATTTAGGTATAAAATAGAAATGTCCTTTCTTTGAATTCGGGCTCTCATGAGAAACCAGAGAAGACATCAAATAATAACCGCTACCGAGAGAGATGGTCGTATACAAATTTGAATAAGAGCGACAGGGACAGGCACTTTTATCATTTGTTGTCCTTGTCATAGCTTCACTTTTTTGTCCTTGGCTCAATCAATCTGATATCGGGCAAACAGACGATTGCCTGCATATATGGCGGTTGCTTATGGTACTCGTACTTAAGCAGTTTTTAGCTCAGTAGTGCTATTATTAATATTTGATGTCTACTCTAGTTAATCTGAGATTCAATTCAAACCTAATGTGTGTTAGGCTATTTAACCCAGACTACTAACAGCGATAGTCGCAGGTAAGCCGAAAATGTCGAGGGCATAATACATTTTGGAGCTTATTTCATTGGAATAAGGTGATAAATACCTACATTAGTGACATATCTACTTAATTTTACTACACATACATATTTTCTTAATCTAACTACTATTCATACATACTTAATCCGCCACTTACTATTAAACTATAAAAAAAACTGGCCAAGTGCGAGTCGGACTCGCGCACGAAGGGTTCCGTACCATTATCTATAAAAACGGCAGAGTCCGCTATATAACAACAATTTTTTTTTTTATATTTGTAACATTTTTTTTATATTTGTTGTTATAGCGGCATCATCTGTAAAAATTTCAACTGCCTAACTATTGCGATTCTTGAGATACAGCCTGGTGACAGACAGGCAGACGGACAGACAGCAAAGTCTTAGTAATAGGTTCCCAGTTTTACCCTTTGGGTACGGAACCCTAAAAAGAGGCATCTTTAGTCTTTTTCTAAGTTCTGAGATCTATTGTGTGTTTTTATATTATCTAATTTATATGATTTGATTTGATAAAAAAAATATAGAACCTAGTTTCTAACTAAAGTACATACTTGGTTTGGAATTGAATATGCATATTTGGATAGGCATCTGGTACCTCCGGAATTGAATGTATATGCAATGAACACTGCTTTGTGAGATTAATTATGTTAGAATTAAATATTGTTTCTCTGCTTCAATTTACGAATTATTTAATCTGTAGTATCCCACTGTAATAAATTTTCAGCAATTTAAAATGAAGTTTAAATGAAAACAGATTCCATGTCTCTTTGCGGCTGCGAATTCCAAGTGTTGGTAAATTTATGTTTGCATTGGTATCACTATGGAGCAAACAAAATTTTATTATATGCAATTAGCTGACTAAAAAATATGTACATTATTAGATAAAGTGCCAATTTTAAGGATAAGGACTTTCATGTAACAGTTGTATAAGCTACTATGACCATTATCTACTTAAATTTTACCTGTTAGGAATTAAAACTATGTTAAGGAAACCTATCTGAATGTGTAAAAATACACTTTTTTTGGGCAGTCATGTAAAAATAGTTAGGGAAAAAATTAGTTAAGAGATTACTTTAGTATGCACTAATGATGCCATGGGCACTTAATCTTATAACAATGTTACAAAGGCTGACAGAAAAGCTTTCTTCACTTTATCCATAATCAAATTAATCAGCTAGGTTATAGAAGTTGGTAAATAAAAACAATAAATCATTCAACCTTTGTAATCATACTAAGTACTTACTTTAATTATGAAATTTCAAACATATTGCATTGCACAAGTCGCATAATTACACTATGGTGCTAAAAAAACTAACTGGTTGGAATAGCTTTATTATCATGTTTGTATTTCACATGAATCATAGGTATTCACGGGGCCCTGGGTAAACAGCTGTGGGCAGTATCAACGTTACACGGACGTCCTTGAAAATTGCCACTTGTCTGCCACCGGCACATCGTAAGTTGTGGTTGTGGGAGGATCTTCACCGATATTGCCACCCGCGAACTTCTTACTGGCAAATTGCTGTCAGTACGGGTACGATATTAACGACTTCGAACGCGCCCGACTTGAACATCTAGAGCCAACTCCCGTTCTGTAAAACTCCGCCTAATCATCAACGGCCACGTCTGTGAGGAAATCACATAACCATTTTGTCTTCATAGCAGAATTTCTTGTCACTTTGATAATTTCTGACGCCGGTTATTCCTAGTTTAATAGCCGCAAAGCAAGTGAAAGTGAGTCGCTAATCAAATCAGGTAAATTGTTATTGATTGATGTTATTTTGAATTTCTAACATTATCTTCTCTTCTCAATTCCCATTGTTTGTTGTCAACTCAGAGTAAGGATTTCTATAGAGATCATATACGAGTTTCACCAAGGGCGACAGAAAAGCTATTCATGTTCCATACGTTTTTTTTAAGTAATCAAGTAAAAACTATCAATCGAGTAAGAAAAAAACTTAAGATGCTGTTTTTTTTTTAATACTCAGTTTGTATTTGTAGCGTATTTCTATAAGTAATGTATATAATGAGCTTTCATTTGAGATATTACACATTTAAATCGGTCAAATAGTTTAGCTTGTAGAATTTTTGAAATAAATTTTGAGAAATTTACACTCATATTCAAACTTTCATATTTCGTGAAGTATGAGAGGTATCGGTGTCGGTGTTATTTTATTATACATGTTATTTATTCAGTAATATAGACATGCATTAAAATATTCATGTTCCATACATTTTTTTTTAAAGAAAACGAGTAAAAACTACCAATCGAGTAAGAAAACAAAACTAGAGATGCCGTTTTTTGCCAAAAGTATTCAGTATATGTTTTTTGAGTATTGTTTTATAAGTAATGTATATAATAAGCTTTCATTTGAATTATTAAGCAACGAAATTGGTCCATTAGTTTAGCTAGTAGAATTTTTTGAAATATTCTTTAAAGAAGTGGCGCCATCTCTGTTCCTAAGGGGTGAAACTTGCGTTGCTGCGGGTCAAATCACTCAGTTTGGTCCCTACTATCACTGTGCAAAGCGGCTTGCTTTCATCATAAAATGCAGCATTTTGTTCATAATAAGTATGACTAAAAGGTACACTTCCATGCTCGACTTCAACCCTCTGAGGGACGTTTTTAGGTATAAAAATAAGTTCCTTTTTTCCTTCCTTGGTTCATAGCTACAGCGTTAACGTAATAAATCACACATAATTAGGTGGTAGCTAACCAGTGCAATGACTAACTATATCAGAGCGACTAAGATGCACTCTACTTTGTATGTAGCATGCATTTACGAGTAGGTATTTTGCGATTACGCCATGTGTTTCTGATTATTGCGTGACCAAACGGGGTCTATGCAACTTCATACACGGCCTGAGCACCCGCTCGAGTTCGAGTTTCGCGTACAGCGGGACTGGGCTTGCGGCGGCCATCTCAACCCCTCAACTGCGAAACGCTGCCGTCCCGCTGCACGCTCCGCTTCGAGCGGGCACGGATCCCACTTTCCAACTAAGAGGCCGTCATGGCTAGGCATGACGGTATGATGCTATAAGATAGAACCAGCACGTTAGCTTTTACCGTCACGTTTTATGCCCGAAATGTAATAAATGAAACATGACATAAAAAGCGGCAAAATAAAGGGTAGGTACTACGAATTGAAAGACTAATTAATTAAAAACTAACACGACTGCGTTTCTGTGTAATTTGAAATTTGGCGCCAAAAATCCGTCATTTTACATTTTGATATACCCAGTGTCACTCACACAGTAAATACGAATCTAACGACACCTGTCAAGTTAAAATCTGCAGAGGGTGCCAGGAAATTATACATACATACCTACTCTCGAAAAACCTGACCCTCCTTCTGGCGCAGTCGGGTAAAAAGAGAACTCACGCACTCACCTTTTGTGTTGTTTTTATATCAAAGTAGCGCCATCTGTTGAAACAGTCAATATGTGAATGTTTTTCTTTACTAGGCGTTCTAGTTTTGAATATGATGTTTTTACATTAGTTGTCATGTCAACAATGTCAAATATATCACTTTTCGGTTAGTATCCAATCTGTTGGTTTTACTATAGGTTATGGGCCCAGCATGCTTCCACTGCTCAACTCTGCTGGGGTATCCAGAAAATGTAAAAGGATACAGAGTTTACAACCCTGTAACGAAAGCTATTTTCTCAAGTAGAGATGTCACTGTCATTGAGATGGAGAATAAGAAATCTATTCGCCAAATGGAGGTAGTAGATAAGAAGATTGAACCTCAGGATGAGATAAAGAAGGTCGAGGTAGGGTGTCAAAGTTCAGTGGGGGATGAGAGCACCAGAACTTTGATGGACTCATCGGATGAGTCATGCACCCCAAGCGAGTATGAAGATGCAGACACCACAAGTGACAGTGTTTCTACTCCTGCGAGGACCGGACCCGTCCTAAGAGCACCAGGGTTGAGGAAAGTACCTAAAAGATTTGGTTACTCGAGCCTGTGTACAGATGTCAATAGGATGGATGATGCCAGTGGTCTTTCACTATCAGAAGCTTTGCATGGACCAGAGAAAGATCAATGGAAACAAGCTATGGCTGAAGAGCTGAAAAGCTTCGAAGACAATAAAGCATGGGAGCTTGTCAATATTCCAAAAAATGCCAGTGTGGTTAAATGCAAGTGGGTACATAGCGAAAACAACGTGCGTTTCCGAGCCAGGTTAGTAGCTAAGTATGGAGTGGACTATGAAGAAACATTCGCACCGGTGGTAAGGCATACAACTCTCAGACTTTTATTTGCTTTATCTGTACCATTAGGTTTAGATATTTCACATCTGGACGTGACAACTGCTTTCCTGAATGGATATCTTGAGGAGGATATTTACATGGAGAAGCCAGAATGCTTTGTTTCACCTGAAGGTAAGGGGAAGGTCTTTAAGTTAAAGCGTGCCATATATGGTCTCAAACAATCCTCAAGAGCCTGGTACAGGAGAGTAGATGACTGCTTAACTGAGTTTGGTTATACTAGGTCTAAACTTGAACCTTGTTTGTACATTAAGAATGATAATTAATGATTAACATTCTTAATGGCTGTTTTAACCCGACCAGCTATTGCTTTAAGTGTAGGGTATCTTAGTCAGTTTAATAACTGTCATGGCAGAGAACACTGGGCTCAAGCCAAGCGTGTTTTGGGGTACCTTAAGAGGACTAAACATTACTGCCTCAGGTACAGTCGTGATCAAAATCCAAAACTGACTGGCTTTGTTGATGCTGACTGGGGCAGCAACGTTCTGGATAGAAGATCCTATACGGGATTCGGTTTTTATATGTCAGGATGTGTGGTTTCATGGTGCAGCAAGAAGCAAAGTAGCATTTCTTTATCGAGTACCGAGTCAGAGTACATTGGTATTACTGAATGTGTAAAAGAAGCCATGTATTTGAAAACATTGCAGCATGAAATTACAAATGACATATATTGTATTACAATATTTCATGATAACCAGAGTGCTTAGAAGTTGGTATCGAACCCTGTGATCCATAATAAGTCAAAGCATGCAGATATACGCTATCATTTTTGCAGGGAGATTGCAGCTAAGGGTTTGGTAGAAACCAAGTACTTACCAACAGCTGTGATACCGGCTGATCTTTTAACTAAAAGTCTTGGTTCTGACAAGCACCATAAATTTGTTGACATGTTAGGAATTGTGCCTAAATGAGTAGAATGTTGTACTTAAATCCTCCATGGTCTCAGCCAAGACTACATATCGTCAGCAAACCGAAGGTGAGTGAAGTAGTCGCCGTTTATGTTGATGCCTAGCCTTCTCCAGTCCAGAGTCTTGAAAACATCCTCCAGTGCAGCGGAGAACAGTTTAGGAAAAATAAGTGTCTCAAGACGAAAGTCTTTGACCAGTGTGTGTTGCCAGTGATGACATATGGTACTGAAACGTGGTCGCTTACTATGGGCCTCATAGGAAGGCTCAAAGTCACCCAAAGAGCAATGGAGAGAGCTATGTTGGGAGTTTCTCTGCGTGATCGCATCAGGAATGAGGCCATCCGCAGCAGAATCAAAGTGACCGATATAGCCCTCCGAATCGCTACACTTAAGTGGCAGTGGGCGGGGCACATAGCACGTAGAACCGATGGCCGTTGGGGCGGAAAGGTTCTCGAGTGGCGACCACGTACCGGAAGGCGTAGCGTGGGCAGGCCCCCCACACGGTGGACTGATGACCTGGTGAAGGTCGCGGGTGTCCGCTGGATGCGGGTGGCGCAGGACCGGCCATTGTGGAAGTCTTTGGGGGAGGCCTATGTCGAGCAGTGGACGTCTTTCGGCTGACATGATGATGATGATGATGAGTAGAATGTTTAGTTGTTTTATTTCTTTAGTTGCTGGATTAGACAATAGTGTGGATGTTGTTTTTATATCAAAGTAGCGCCATCTGTTAAAACTGTCAATATGTTAATGATTTTCTTTACTAGGCGTTCTAGTTTTGAATATGTTTTTACATTAGTTGTCATGTCAACAATGTCAAATATATCACTCTTCGGTTAGCATCCAATATATTGGTTAGGCGAAGTTAGAGGAGGCAGTTTGTCAGCGACGATAGCTTAAAAACCTATTGTATCTATAATTCTTCGGTGTAAGTATTCAATAGTCCCTATGTTTTTGACTGCACGAACGAAAGTTTTGAAGATCCAGATGGGAGGGGACATTTGTTATACAGGGTGGCCCATTCAAATCGGTCAGTATGGGAAAGTCTAAAACTATAAGACATACGAAGATTTGTTTTTAGGAACCATGTCACCGATTTTACAAGTAGAGAGGTACAAACAACCATAGAGACAATTTTACATGCCTGAACTTGTTGAATATTGTAACGGTGGTCACTTTGAACACCTACTATGATAAATTAAAGTATGTGAAAAAAATGCATTTTATTCATTTTAGACATTATGTTTCTTAGAGACATTTACTGCTTAAGACCTACACAAACGATATCTGAATAGAAATAGTGTAAGTTTATTTTTTCAAAACAACCGGGTTCGATTCCCTAGCTGGGTACAGTGTTTTTTTTTCAAATGTATGAATGCAGTTTTTCTTTTTATCAAAATCGGTGACATGATTCCTAAGAACAAATCTTCGTATGTCTTATAGTTTCAGACTTTCCCATACTGACCGATTTGAATGGGCCACCTTGTATATAATGTGACTTATAGAGCGATTAGTAGCTTCCGAATATAGCTTACATTTGTTTCCAAGGACATCAATCAAGTCCTGTTGTTCATGTTGAATTACGTAATTCAACATGTAACATAACAATAAAAAAAACTGTTTTAGAGATTTGAATACGTAACTACCGAGTACGTAGCGGCGTTTATAATATAATACACCTATTTTTCAAATTTTATTTTAATACACCCTATAGTTTTTGAGTATAATCCCTGTGACATACGGACAGACATGACAAAACTATAAGGGTTCCATTTTTGCCATTTGGCTACGGAACACTAAAAACATGACGGTATAATGTATCGTGCTATTTGTGCTACTCGTAGCTAGGCAGATAGATGGTAATATAAAACCAAGGTTTCGTCGATTGCGTACCCATCTCGTTCTATTTTATGGCATCGCACCGCTCAAATCGTCCGTCCGCCACGCTGGGGCTGCGCCTTTACACCAGCTTTGTCAGTAGCAGAGAAGTTCAAAATGTACAGTCAGCTGCAGAGAATCGTAACCCCTCCTGCATACAAACTTCTATGCAGAGGAGGTCACATTTCTCTACAGCTGACTGTACAATCCAACCTAATTTATATTACTACAATTAGAAGATATGCCTGGTACACTTAGGTCAAATGATACAGAACCCAGTTTGTATCTAAAGTAATTGGGTTGGATATGCTTGTTCTTGTAAGAAAGTATTGTGACTCCAGAAGACATTAGACAATAGCTGATATTCCTGAATTCTGAAATGAAAGTATACATACTGGACACTGTTTCAGAAGGTTCTCAATTGTTAATTAATTGATTTGTGTGTATTGCTGAAAAATACCTTATATATAAGAAATAAATGTGGATCAAGCCTCGGTTCTGCACAATACCACCACCACCACCATATCAGCCGAAGGATGTTCACTGCTGGACATAGGCTGCCCCCAATTTCGTGCCAAGCGTGGTGATTATGGCATTTACCCCCCATGAAATTGGGGGAGGCCTATGTCTGCACAACACATAACAATTAAATTAAATTCAAAATGCTGACTGCATTATTAGCTGCACTACCATTTTTAAATTTCAGGGCTTTTATTATGTAACAGTTACTGCTATGACCAATTCACTCTCTCTCTCTCTCTCTCTCTCTCTCTCAACAACTCTCATTTCACCCATAAGAATAAATCAACTATTTAAGGGAGTTTTTCTAAAAAACTAAAAATTACCCGGTGTAAAAAATTAACATTAAAAATATTATTATGTAAGAATGGTGTTCTGGGCACTTTCCTGTGGCTAAAATGTAACTCCCTCGATTAGATCTCTAGTCTACTGGTATTGTGCAACAACAACAACAATGGTACGTATAGTGAAAAAACCTATTCCACTGGGACTGGCCATGTACAATTCAAACTTATATCAGTGTTACAAGGACTAATAGAAAAGCATTTTCCACTTTATCTATAATTAGCTAACTGGTAAAAGTACTTAAAAAAAAACTTTAAATTATTCAACTTTTATAATCATAGACCATTTAATACTACTTAATGTGAGATTAAAAACAAGTCAACACAGCAATTAGCCTTTTTTATATCACACTATATTTCACTTCGGCTCTATTTATGTATATTTATTATCGCACTATTATTTCACTTTGCATGGTTGGGATGGTATAAGTAGTTGATATCGTTTTCGTCATTCGTTTGTACTTATTTCTAACTTAACTGAGTTACCCAAGTAATTTCCTCACCTTTCACATAGCTATATATGTCAATTTATCTCTTCATAGCAATTGAATGGCTTCACAATTAACATCTCTTCATAGCAGAATTCCTTTATTTTCTCGGCACTTTGAAACATCAGTTTGAAACTAAGTAACTTTTGTCGCCGGTTAGGTATTTATAATTTACCATTTTTACCCGATTTGGTGGGCACAAGCTGCATCTGTAAAGCCTGTGAGAAGAGCAACCAAACCCATTTCTCGTTAGCATGCAGCATTTCGTCCTTTATAGCTTATTTATAGCAATAACAAACTAATTCGTTTTACTTTAATTAAAACTTTAAATATATTCAGAAACTTTGACGTCAAGCGTAAAGTCAATTGACAAATGCCAGAGTAACGTTTTGTTTGTGTTCCGATACTTCCGTTTATAAATACAATATATTTTCTATTTCACTCATTGGTTTTGCTTATTTGTTTACTTATTAACAACATGTTTGCAGATAAATGTACTAAATACCTGCAAAATGGCGCCATTTTGACAAATTAGAATGAATTTTATTTTGAAGTCAGCTCCCACTGACAGGACAGAAGTGACAGTAACGAAAGCGGCAGGATAAAAAATAAAATAAATAGAATCCAAAGAGGCCACATATTCCGGAAAATTAATTAAATATCGCAGTCAAATAAAAACTACCCTATGACAAGGCCAGCATAATAATCTACCTATACACCAAAAATTGTTTAAATTCCGATATTATCTGTCGTCCTCCGTCAAATCTTGTGTATTTAGTAAAAAAAAATGCGAAATGTTTATTTATCGAATGGTCATTAATAAAATGATACGTTTGTCAAATGATTACTTTATTAAATGTTTTTATGATAATCATTTTTCAAAGGTTCTTTTTGTCTAAGGACATGTTACCTAATACTTAACGTAATTTTCTGCAGCATTTATACAATAATTAGGTTCGACTAACGAACGAATTACTGTAACAAATATTTTAAAATTACATTATTTTTTAAGTAAAACTGCCAATCTCTTCATTTTTCCAAAATAAGCATATTTAAAAACTAACCTCCGTATTCATAATCGTCCAACAAACCTATTCTAGCTAAATGGCCGCTTCATTTGTGCTTGTCTGTCACATGATACAAACTTATGTTTGTGAGATAGGGACATAACAAATTATACTTTATGGAAATTTGTTAAGTTTTATGAATTAGGGGGTAAATAGATACAAAATTAACATTTCATCTTCCATGTTGTACCAACTTATTTACTGTCGCATCAAAATATTTGGAGTACCTTCTAACAGTTAACATGCAGTTAACAAATTGATATTTTATGCACTCGCATTACGCTTAGTAGCAACATATCGGTCAGATATACAACACTACATAAAGGAGGAACTATTTGAAGTCAACTTAATTACCAATTAACTTAAATGAGGCCTTCAATGAATGAAGGGACGTGATAGCCATTCTACACAACTAAACCAGAAGTTTCTTTTCAAGTAACGCAATTACTACTTTTATTTGTTTTACGAACAAAAGAAAACCCAAGATTAAATTTGTAGCCTTGCTACTACTTACGTAAATTATGACTTAGTAATAATTTGTGGTAACTCATGAAATTGTTCTTTTTTTACATGTCTTCTCGGCTGCCTTATAACAAAACCTAGTAAGGGACAAATTTTTGGATTTTTCTTTTTTAACTTAATTGTAATACTAGTCAGTCCCCAGTTGTCCCCACTTAACGATAACGATTTTCGAGCTGGTGTCTATGTGACCAGGTGGTCACAGAGACACCAGCTCGAAAATCGTTATAGTTACCAGAATTGTCAATGCCTCGAAACCTAGTAAGTAGCATGTCTAGCAACTGTTTATCATTGTAAAACCCAGTAAGTCACATATCCCATATCAAAACATACTAAGAGTGTGAGACATCCTAGGTTTTGGCGTGGTAAAAGGGATTTACTAGGTTTTTGAACTGGGAATCGTTGCGCCGGGTGAGACGCGGGGCTCCTAGATATCACTGTGTTCGGCCAGTCCGCGGCGACGCGCCGGCGCAGCAAAATCGCGTGTTGTTTAAGTTAAGTGTCATCTGGATGATTTTTATGTATTTCGTGCAGAAGCGCCATTTACAATTTGACAGATCAAAGCAGTTGTTAGAGGCAGCTATTAATAAAACTAATTCTCAATTCTCCGAATAAATCCAGCTGCCCTAGATATCAAAAACTAGTAAGCGAATAGCGCTAAACCAGATGAACAACATAACCCATTTCAAAATCTCGCAAGACTTATTAGGTCCTGGCGTGGCGGAAAATTGGAAAGCGGTATAAAACGTGATTAATTATAAAAATATTATAATATTCATACTCGTATGTGCATACAAAAACCTTAGTTAGTATTTTACCAACGTATGTCTATTTTTTTACCGAAATATGCAGACTTTTTTGGGGCTAACACATTTTATGTTTTTACGCTGTACTCCTGTAAAATTTGGTCAGATGCAGATACTAGGTTTTGATATAGGGCAGCCGTTCTGGGACTATGAATCTAAATTTAACTCAGATACAGTATTTATTATGTTTCTTCTTCTTCATACTGCGTTAGCTACTCCTTTATTAGTAGAAGGCATCGTTAATCAGATTTGACATATTTGAAGGGACATATTCCCATTTTGATTACTCGGTCATTCCGATCTAGAAAGTCTTTCATAGGATTATGAACAAATCATAATGCTTTAGTGATTTACGCCAAAATATCATGCAATCAAGCTTTGATCTAAGGTGGGGAAGAACGGAGCAACGGGAATATCTATCAAGCTTAATTGACGTGTCCCTACCACCTGGCGCTCCGTGTTCACTTCTCCCTGTCCATATATCAAACATAACATTCCACAATACATAAATACCCTTGTCCGAAATCACAGACTAGCTTTACACGAGTCTCTGGATTTGTCGCTTCTATGGTGAACGTTTACTAATACAGTACTTAAGTATATTATTCACTGTGATTTCTAAAAATTTATTTTTTGACACAATATGTGGTGTATTGGTGTTCAAATAAATAATTATGCAAGAGTAGCAGTCACGAGCGAGGCCACGACGGCGCACCTGAGCGACCCAAATGGAGGACGGGTGAGTATTCTATCCCGGTAGTTACGATCGAGAAGCTAAAAGGTATTATCAATTATCGTCACTTGGCATTCAAAATGCAGAATATTCTCATATTTGAAAACTTATGAAATTGTGTTACCGGAAATCCTGAACCCGCAGGTACGAGTCCTACTAGTACGAGTAAAAGCGCAGTAAGCGCGAGTAACAGCGCTTTTACTCGCCAGTAACGCAATTACTATACTTTAATTTGTTTTACGAACAAAAGAAAACCCAAGATTAATTTTGTGGCCTTGCTACTACGCAAATTATGACTTTGTAATAATTTGTGGTAACTCATTAAATTGTACATTTCTCACCCAAGCGGCTCGAGCGTGGCTTTGTTTAAGCGTGGAGAAGTCGTATTATCCACACATTGTGTTCGAATGCACAATGCAAAGGATGTACACGGTGCTCTTGAGGAACCCAAATAATTTAGCCAGCGTATTCCTGCCCATATTTACAAAATAAAAAATCGTATAAAGTAATCTGGATTCGGCATAGTTTTCGAGTAATTGATGATTTTTGTTTTAAAAATATTCCAGTATAATGCACCTTTATGATAGCGACGTTGCAAGACCGACACATCATCTGACTGACGTAGACTGCATAAATCAATTTCGTTCCTCTGTCACTATCATTGTTTAAGTGTCAACCGTTAGTGTACTTTTTTCCCAAAAGCTCATAATAATAAATTAATAAGTGGAATCAAAAAGTTCAATAGCAACATCTAAAGTATGATCATTCTTTTCGTTAAATCAACGCCTAGAACAGTATTTTTTGTAAAATCTTGATAAATAAAATGACTAAACGTTAAATAAACGAATAGATAAATTCAACAAACTAAAATTTAAGTATGTAATAAGTATTTATTCATTAAAATGCATGCATATTCCTTTTGATGATAATAGCGATGGCTTTAAGTTTTTGCTAAAAATTGGACATGGAAGTTCGAAGTGTTTTTGCTAACGATATGTTGTTATGTGAATTTTGTTATTGTTTAAATTGATTAAAGTTTACGATACCGAAGTATTTTGATATTATTTCCTGAAATAAATCAAAACAGATTTTAATAAAAATATCCATTTATTACACAGCAAGCAAACAATATCACTGTCAGGAATTGCAATGCCCGATCTGTATCCAGACGATCAATCTCGCTATATCAGCTGTACAGCTACGTGCACTTCATTGAAATCCGTGACCGCTAAAGTAGAAACCACCACAGCACTCCGAGTATTTTCTGTTACAGCATCCTTAGTACATTTTGCACCATGACGCACTCAAAAACAAATTTATTTACTTTTCTGTCAACTGATTTACTTTGACTAGTACAATTATTATTTGCAAGTAGATTACATTCGTCGCATCGTTCAAATCAATGAAAACAATGTGACACAACATGTTCATATGACTTACGTCATTTTCTAAAGTATTAAGCACAGACATCATATAAAAGCAGACTCGCAGTATTAAGCCAGACGATTTTTCATATAGTTGTCTCGTTAATCCTTATGGCACACCAAAATGAGTTAGAATGGGACAACTAGTACGATATTAACGAATTGTCCCGATTTAAAAAACACACCATGTCACACCAGAGTGAATTTAGTAAACATCACAACGATACGTCAAAAACAAAACGGTACCGAAAGTGCAATAGATATTGTGAAAATTACGAAATTATATGTATCAAAACTCAACAATCTTTATTTACAAGTAAGCAGAAATGTGGTACGTAGTGCAATGGTGCCGGAGCAGTTTAAAATCAGTGTAAATGTCCGGAGAAAATATCAGTTTTCATTGGTAAGAAACTTTTGCTATTATTTCAAAAATTGCACGAACATTATGCAACATAATAGTCTGAGATAGACTACAGATGCTGGATACTACAAAATGTACCTTTTGCGTAGTTCCAAATTCATTTCAGAAAGGTTTTTTGGTAAAAATTCATCTGTCGTGAACTGGGCTAGTGCTGTTACTTAATGAAAAAAAAATATGTCGACAATTTATCGATATGAATTATTTACGTAAGCATTTAGACGAGATATTATTGCGTTAAATTATTAATTACATGGTTATTTGTCAACTTTAGATTTCCGAATAATAATTTACTTCAAAAATGGATTGACGCAGTAGGACGCAATAATTGGACGCCGACCAAACATCACAGAATCTGCTCCAAACATTTTAAAAGTGACTTTTATGTTACTAAGAACAATAAAAGATTATTATTGCCAGATGCAATACCTACAATATTCCAGATGCCCCTTGAGGTAAGTTGGGAAAGATCAATATTTATTTACTGAATTTTCAGGGACCGCTTCAGATGAGTTGGTTTGGTTTAGGTTTAGGCATAATATGTTAAGACGTTGCATACATTAATATTTTTTTTATCTGAGAGAAATATTTTGATCTAAATGAGCTAAGATAATTTGTTTTATGACAAAACTGCATTATAAACGCATATATAAATAAATAAGTATATATTAGGGGACAATTTCTTATAAAAATCAAACTAGTCCCATAGTAAGCTCAATAAGGCTGGTGTTATGGTCTAGACGACGATGGGGCGCTAGTCGGGTAACCTCCACGAGTGTCTGGGCTCTTCCAGTTCCTCTGGACCCTCGCGGGTCTGGGGGAAGGGGAAGGGTTCTGGCCGGTGCGCCCTGGAGGCAACCATAACCTAAAGTTTCAAATAAACATTTGAGTATAAAATGCTTAAAATCATTAGTCATTACCTACTACATAACTACGTAATTTTAATTTGTAGGATATATTGGAATCTTTTGACGTTTGACGACCACTTTGGCTTAGTTGGTAGTGACCCTGCATACGACAGGGTTCGAATCCCGGTCAGGACATTATTTGTGCATTTATCGCGATTTGTGCATTTATCCTAGGTCTTGGATGTTTTCTATGCATTTATCTATATAAGTATGTATATCGTCGTCTAGTACCCATGGTTAGTACAAGCTTTGCTTAGTTTGGGACGAGGTCGATTTGTATAAGATTGTCCCCTAATCTTTATTTATATTTATTATTGATATTGAATGCAGTTTGTGTTTTTAATTTCATAAATATTTCAACAAAGTATAGGAGTAAGATATACGACTTAAGAATATCAATAGTAATTGAATATCGATGTCGATATTTCGTAGTAAATTATCTTTCACTGCACTAACTCTCGTCACGAAGCGATGAATAGTTGAGACAATGACAGTTGAAGACCTGTCAGACTACATGATATCTATTTCTTTCTTACTTACTGATAAGTACCTTAGTGGGAATAGATCGGAAGTATAGAAAACGTTCAACTTATTAGCGCTTATCTGCTTTTCTCTGATATCTGTGGTATTAAGAAAACACTCCCCGAGGAAATTTAAGTGGCCAGTCTGGTCAATAATCCATGGAGTTTGATAGCATGGTATTAGTCTTATTTGACAGCTAATACCAAGTTTAACGCGCCAGTTTGTGACGGGCTTAAAACTTCGGAAAAAACGCCTAGTGTGTGGAAAGTTTTAAATCATGAGTAAAGAGTTCTGATTGCACTTTAAGCCAATCCTGCTTTGAAACAATTTGTCTGACAAAGAAATATCATTATGACTTTGATTAGTGTCTACTAATGAAAAGAGATGACAATAACAAACGTTGCCAGCTCGTCCTAAGGCATTGTTCTACTGGTGAAACAAAAATTATTTATTTATTATGTATGAAAACTAAAAAATACTTAATAGTTGTATTTGGACCTAGGTTCATATAAACTTTTTACTCCTCACGAGCCCAGGAACACGCCGGAAAAATGATTTGGGTTCCTCAAGAGCACCGTGTATAGGATGCCATAACACAGACACGATAATTTTGGTTTGCACAGGAGATTGACGTGTTTACAATACTTCATGTTTAATTAAGCTAGAACAGTTAAATAGCTTGGAGATATACGTTAATGAGATCTTGTCGTTTGCTGCTCAATTACGTAGCATGAAGAAACCTCTTGGCGATAAATTTCTGGCTGCTATTATACTTCAAGATATGGTAAAAACCAAACATCTGCAAGACAAGCGATGGACAAGGAGTACTAATGTCAGCAACGACTGATGATTAACACGGAATTTTGGTAGTAACGAGACCAGTTCCCGCGGTGCAAATAATAATGCTCCGAGTACATCGAAACATACTAAATCCTCATCGAACGCGAATAAGCTGTGGTGTTGAAAGTGTCCATCGAAAGGTCATGATAAAATATAAGTAAAACAAGAGGTTTAGCAAGCAAAAACTGAATTTTATTTTAACGACTTTCTATTTCCTTTGGATCTCACACATGCTACAAACTTGACAGTTGACAGCTGAGCAGTGCTGCCAGCATATAACTGGATCCTAAAGTATCGACTTCCATGGTGTTCTGCACTTAGCGGGCCTCGAATAACTCCAAAACGATGAAATAATTAGTTTTCCCTCGGCGTTTTGCATTTAGTCCATCAGTTTCACCCTTTAGCCTAGAACATTTCTATAGGATTATTAAATACGTGAAAGTCAATTTTTTTTGTGGGTTGTCAAATCAGGTCTGTAAAGAGTTCTATGCGTACGAAGTCGCGGGCAAAAGCTAGTAGAAGTCTGTCAATGGGCTCTATCTCACGAGCAGTACACACTAGACAGTTGAATTTCTTATATATAAATAGGTTATTCATACGTACGTATTACCTACTCGTTGCTTACTTATCGGATGAATGCTGCTTCTATAGGTATATTGAAATCAAGAAATACAAGAAATGTGTTTTTTTGGGCAGGTAGTTATTTGGTACGTACTTGTACGATGGTGCGAGTATGCGATAACCATGAAATATCTCAATCAATGATTATGTTATTGTTCCCTTTCGTGACTTTTTTTTTATTCAAGTTAAAATACGCAAATTGAGACAGACGGCAAGACAGTAAGAAAAATATGATGTGCGGTACCTTGATTTCCCCAGAGGCAGGCAAGCTTGTAAAACTGAAACTGATTTCTGATTTTTGGGGATCACAAACGATACTTTCTTTCCTAATACTATTATTTATTAGTCTTGTCATTAGGCTTGTCAAGTGAGTGGGCAACTTGACTGTTAGAAGTTCTCAAGCCGCCCGAAGGCCTCTAACTTGGCTTAACGACTGCTATCATAGACAGCAGCCGGGATCAACGGCTTAGCGTGCCTTCCAAAGCACGGCAGCGCTCAGTTATTAACCACTCAATGCAGTCATCCATCCAAGGACTGACCCCGCCTGACATTGCTTAACCTCGCATAGCGCACGTGGTACACGGGCGCCGCTGGGACACGAACGCTCCTTATACGAGTATCAAGTACAAACTAAAAAATAATGACAACATAAAAAAAGAAAGAGTTTCCAAATGGATCGAGCGATTCCACGCACTTGGCGAGTTTTTTACTGGACAGTTAAAGTCAAAGTATTCTTAGTTCAAATAGGCCTAGCAACAAGCACTTTGGAATCGTCAGTTAACATTTTATTAAGTAAATTATAAGCAATTTATTGATGCTATTATTATTCTTAAAAATAAATATTGAATTGCTGTAGATATGTCAAAATTAAGACGACGAATTGAAAATATTGGCGACAGGGATTATAATTTTTCTCCGCAACCAAGAAACATACGAACCCGATTATTTTTTATATGATCCATAGTATCTTTGGCTTTACTTTTGTAATAGCTTTACATGATTGGATAACTTTCATAACACAAAAATAATTCTCTTTTAAACCTCTTTAAAAACAGAGATTTGCATTTTACAGATCAACGGCACTTGTTAAAGTCTCTTAGTTTTCCATTTAAATTTGTCTAAAAAAACACTTCAATATTGTAAAAGGATTTTATGAAATTACCAATGGTTTTTATTTAAACTGAAAAAGACTGTTTTGTGGCATACGCCCTTACGGTATCAGCTAGCCGCCCGCGTGTTTTCTATGCAATCAGTGCCCCCTCAGTCCGCTACCGACTACTGTCAGCGTTGGGCCTGTGCTAGGCGAGCTCCCACGCGTTATGGATATTGTTTGATTTAAAGTGGTATTTTATTCATTTAAAAATAATGAAATAATTTATGAAGATCTCTAAAAAAAATAAAGGCTTGTTCGATTGAGATTGTAATTTTTTTTAAGTAATTTTCCCAAAATAACTATTTGCCAAACTAAATAATGTTCCAATTATAAAATAAATCGTTTTTTTAAACTCGTGTATACTAAACCGAGATGTTTCTACTGACAAAATATTCTTTTAAATTTATAAGTAAAGCAAAAATAGATTTTATTTGCCTATTTTAGATAACAATAATTAGAACAAGGCAAAGCCATGGAGTCGTCTTCGGATTTAGGCGAAATCGAAACTATGTCAGATAAGTCCTTAGAAAGGTTAGTATTTGGGAGATAGGTAGGTACTTATAAACTAATTTAAAGGTATTATAATACCTACTTATATTACAAGCTTTTAAGACCACCGGGGAATGGGCAGCAGCATTCCTAGAGTGGCGGTGGAGATACTGCGATCGCCAACCCGCATGCCAAGCGTGGCGATTATGGCATTTACCCCCCATGAAATTGGGGGAGGCCTATGTCCAGCAGTGGACGTCCTAGGGCTGATATGGATGGATGGATACTTTTGATAGAAATACAACATTACGACAGAAAAATGGAAAAGTATATGCTGTTCGTGCCATTTAAAAAGAACAGGCGGACAAGAGACATCCTTTTCGATAAACAACATTCAGCCTTATTGAAGGAGCTGAAAATAAAAACAATATCGCCGCTAAGTTTCCTTAAAAATATTAATTTTCTTAGATTGAAACTGGGTTTTAAAAAAGGGATGGGAAATAAGGTTCGAATATAAATACAAGTGTATGCATATTTATGTAGCTGACCATGAGATCATTTAATTTGTTATTATAAGTTATTGTTTATTATTATAAGTTACCCCTAAAGAGTAAGGATGTTTTTTGTTGCACTTTACCCTACCGCAAATTAAATCAACTTTTGGATTCGACAATCAAAAAATTATCAATTAGACTTATACAACCTAATCCGTACCAGCATTGTAAATTCCAAAAAGTAATGTATAGTTAAAAAATATAGAATCTCCTTGGACGTCTATGTTCCAGCGCGCGGCCGCGCAGCGCACGAGTCGAACGACCGGGCTCTGTCCGGCCGGCGCTCCGCGATCGCAAGCCGCGTAAAAATACAGGGGTAGATGCGGGGAAAGGGTAAGAGGGCTCTATTCGAGTTTAATTGTTTATCAATGCGTCGCCTTAAGACATTATTAGTGTATATTACATACACTAATTAAATTATTAGTAGTTACATTGATAATGGGATCGTGTAAACATAATCCCATCAAAAACATAAATGTGAAAATGGCAGCCAAGTTCAATATGCGATGCGAGGTTGTCGCCTTCACCGACAAAAGAATTGAGATCTAAATGGGTGCCAAGTTCCGTAGATTATCTGAAAAGGTGGCAAGTATGGCACTATATTGTTTACAGTAAAACTAATTTACTGCGGCTTAATGCACTTTGAGCGTTAACTTGGCAGTTTTCTTATATTTCCAACAGCTTTCATGGTATTATAAAATACTACATAGAAAACTGCCAAGTTAAGTCAAAATGCATTAATCCGCCATAAATTAGTTTTACTAGAAACAATCTAGTGCCAGTTTGGCACCTTTTTAGATAATCTACGGAACTTGGCACCCATTTAGATCTCAATTATTTTGTCGGTGAAGGCGACAACCACGCATCCCATATTGAACTTGGCTGCAATTTTCACATTTTTGTTTTTGATGGGATATCATTACTTTTTGTCAAACTTCACCAAATGAATGCTCTTCAAGAGCGAATGCACCAGTTACTATACAAAATACCCAAATGTGCACCTAAAATATTTGAAGATTTCCCTCCATTTCTCCAGGACTCTATGATCAGATTCTGACCTGATGACAATAAGCCTACACCGGAAGTATAACGTTCCAAAGAAAAAAAGAATTTTCCATATCGGTTAATAAATGACGGAGTTCTGAGGTAACAAGTATAAAATAATAATAATAAAATTTAAAAAAATCACCGTTTTCTGATTTTTTATGTGTATACACATAATTACCAAGCTGAATGCCAAATTTAACCTTTCTAGGTCACCTGGAAGTTAGGTTTTTGATTACTAGTCAGTCAGTCAGTAGTAAAAAAGCCGGTTTTTGGACTTTAATACCCTCGCGACTCGCCCATTTTATGCGGCCCTGGCCAAAAAGAGAGCGCCCCGAGACAATTTCGGGGCGCTTCGATCCCGTGGACTCCATAAATGGATAGGGTCCCCCGACCCTACCACCCGGTCTGCTACGACGGGGGGAGCAACCGCGCATAGCACCGGCGTGCGCTCTTCGCTCTTCGCCTACACCGTCTTTCCGCGGCCTCCTTCTGAGCCATTATGGACTTGCAGAAGGAGGCCATTACTTCCCAGGACCTCTCGCTATCGAGCATTTACGATACAATGGTCAGCAGCGACAGGTCCCCACCCACCACAGTGGCCAGATCATGCCGTTGTGGTCCCCATACCGTGCACACCTCCAGTGTGTGGCGCGCGTCATCCACTGCTGCGCCACGTCCATGGCAGCGGGGGCTTTCTTCTCGAACAGCCACTCGGTGCAGGTACTCCCCAAAGCAACCGTGCCTTGTGAGAACCTGCACCAGGTGGAAGTCAAGTTCGCCGTGTTTGCGGTCAACCCACCTCTCCAATCCAAGTGAGGCAAAATTTACATGTCAATATCCATATACTCTTTAACCGAGTATAATGGATTTTCCAATAAAAAGTGTTTAAGGCGGCGTCAAAATGCTTCGTCAGATGGTTCAAGTCTAAGATCAGCGGGCAGTCGCTCGTAGTACAATAATCATAAACATCAAACACTTTAGGGGGAGAGCACTGCTTATCCAATAGCACAGGTTTTCAACCTATTTAGGAAGTAGAAATCTAGTTTTAAGGCAAATTTGTAAATGATGTTTTTGGTAATAAATAAATAAATAAACTGTTCTCAAACGCCCTGTGCGGCGGAGTGTTTTGCTAATCACATTTACTCTATTAAAATCAGAAAGATTGGTCCTTACGAACATTATAATTTCGAATACATAGTGAGTAGCGTGTCATAATACCATGTCTTGAAAAGTGGTCCCTACACGAAATTCTGGATTTCGCCCCGATCATCGCACGCACGGCACGTTTTTGAGTGAGCAGAACTCTGTTGGCATCCGTTGAGTTTTCCCAGATGAGTGTGGCGTACAACATCAGCGAGTGGAAATGGGCAAAATAAACCTGCTTCAAGGCATCATTTATTTATTTATTTAATATATCGACACGCCAACAGTAAAATAAACAATACAGTCAAAAACACAATTTCACAAAGACAGAAGGCATGTTTATGCACCAATAACAGGCATGCAACAGCATTCACACAGTTTGAGGCTTTCACACTAAAAACTTACTAGTATTCTTTGATCTGTGGTTATACAATACAACAAAGAGAAAAAAAAACTATTTATGTCATTATATTAAAAGATCAAAATCTTACATTATTATTTAGAAGCTATCATATTATATTAGGTTTCAGCATTCTACGCCTCAATATAGACAACGAATCACTAAAAATATCACTTTCAAAATTATGTTCAAGTGCCAGTTTTTTCCATTCAGCTTGCATTCAGTGGATAGGGAGTGATTTTCCTAGTTTAGTTCTGGTCTGACTGGGGCGGAAAATGGTGCGACGACAGGTCCTGGTGTTATTTTTCGGTACCGTGAAGTTGAGGTTCCCCAATAGGTGTTTATCAGCTTGTGAAGCCACGCAACATCCATAAAGGAGCGTCTCTGCTGGAGAGAGTTCATCTTAAAGAAGCTGAGTCTTCCATTATAGTCAATGCGCTTGTTAATTCTTTCATCTCGCACTTTGAATACTAGAAACCGAGTAAATGAACGTTGTAACGGAAATTGTTTAATAAAAGCCTCATAATCAAGAAAGATACGACTTTATTTTATACAACTCATCCTAACTACTAAGCACAATGTATTCACCGCCATTAGACAGTATCAGAGATAGTATAGACTATTTCCTTCTTTGACAGCTAAGGGCATAGACAAAATAGATTATTATTCCAATACCCCAGCTCAAGGTCAAGTCTAAATTAAATTCTAAAGTTATACAATTAATAATATGGCAAATTAACTTGAACTTGCATCAAGTAAAACTTAATAACTAGCAACACTAGGATCTGCCATTATGACATTGACATGGCAAACTGTCATTGACAGTTGACGTTTGACATGGACAGCTAATCATAACCTCTCGTATGCAATTCAACCTCGGACAGAAGCGCGTTGAGTGAGTCTGGTCGAATTTTTAGGTTATCTCCCAGAAGTCCTTAAAATAACAACTCCCTTCATTTAGGTGGTGGTTTATTAACTTAATTTACATTACTGGTTTTTATTAATGTAATCCGTTTGGCTGACCAAACGGGGTAATGGAGGGGAACGAGAAGGAGAAGCCCCCGGATCCGGGCGGCGACAATTCGTTGAGTGAGATGGACACCGACACTGCCCAAGATAATAGACAAAAAATAAAAGCTAAGCGTACTCTAAATCCCTCAGAATTGTCGCCGTCCGACAAGGTTTTAGAGCCACAGGAAAAAAAGATTCAGGAATCCGCTGCTAGCTATGCATCACTGTATAAGCACCCTGATTTGGACAAGGCCCGCAAGTACAGAGACGAGGACAGTGGTCCATTTATCGTACATGTCTCCCGAGATGCGGAGTCTCCCAACTCGGGAATCTCTCTGCAGCCAATCAAAGTCGGCCATGTTTTGGCCAAAAATGTGTAGCAGATGTCAAAAAAGATGGCATTAAATCCCTAGGAAGAAATCGCGTCTCGGTTGAATTTAGATCAGCTGCAGCAGCAAATAATTTTGTAGATGGCCCATGTGTTGTCCGTAACAAGTTTGTTGCCTCCTCCTATCAGGTATCCCGTATGGGTCTGGTACGAGGCGTCCCCGTAGAGTGGTCAATGGAGGAATTTGTCACTGCTACAGAACTTAAAGAAGGTAATGGCAGAATCCTTAAAGCCCGTCGTCTACAGCGCAAAGTACTAAGAGAACATGGCCCTCCATGTTGGGTTCCTACTCAGGCAGTTGTGGTCACATTTGAAGGACAAGTGCTCCCTCCAAGGGTATACGCGTGTTACACCTCCCTAGTTGTTGAAGTTTATTTACTCCCCACTATCCAATGTAGAAAGTGCCTTAGATTTGGCCACATCCAGTCCCAATGCCGATCTGATGCTCGCTGCTTCAAATGTTCCCGCAAACATCCCGGTGAAAGCTGCAATGTGGCTCCAGAACACGTCGAATGTCTGTACTGTACTGGCCGGCATTTTGCAACAGACCAACGTTGTCCAGAATTTTGTCGACAAAAAGCAATTAAAAAAAACTATGTCGAAGCTCAGCATCTCTTACCAAGAGGCTATGACTCGTCACCCCGCTGTCCGGAGACCCTATGCCGACGTGGCTGAGGCCATGTTCGCCCCTGACCCAGAGTCCCCACTACAACCCTCTCAGATACCTCACTCTCCCTCTCAGTCTTCTGGCACAACATCATACCGCCGAACGGTGGAACGTAAACCGCGTGCTAGAACCCCTCTGTCTCCTAGCTACGACCGCCGCGCTCATCAGAACATCGTTGAGACTCCTAAATCTGAGCTCCCAAATGGATTTGCTCTCTCTCAGCTCATTGGAATGATTACCCCCAATGAAGATATGATGGAACTCGTCTTCAAACTACTGACCAACCTAGTCGCCAAAATGACAGACATCATACCGCCCGACGTTGCCCCCCTTATGGTTACTCTCGCTGAAAAACTTTTCTCCAATGGCCGCCTCGGCCAAATTTTTAGTATGGAATAGTCGAAGCATTAACCCTAAAAAAACTGATTTGATTGATCTAATCAATGACCACTCTATCTCTGTGGCGGCCATCTCGGAGACATGGCTGAGGCCGGATTCCCGTTTCAGGATTCCGGGCTTTGCGTGCCTCCGAGAGGACCGTCATGACGGCCGTGCAGGCTGCGCGTTATTGATTAGCAGACGCTACTCTTATTCTCAAATTTCTCTCCCTCCCCACTCAAATGAGATAAACGCTGTTGCAGCTAATGTCATGGGAATAAACTTCATTTCCATGTATATCCCTCACCCTAATTTAAATTTAATACCTGATCTTTCCACGATCTTATTCTCTGTCCCTCCCCCCCTTCTTATTTTAGGCGACTTCAATTGCCACAATATCTCTTGGGGTTCATCTTACACTGATTTATTTTCCTCTTTTCTAATCGACTTATTTGATGACGTTAATGTATCGGTTCTCAACGACGGCACACCCACTCATCGGGTGTATCCCGGGCAGGATCCTAGATCTGTATTCGATATACGAGAACCGAAAATCACACTATATTGGACAACGTAAAAGCGAAGATCAAAGGGCATTCTCACGACACTTTTCACGGAAAACTAATCCACTACGAAATAATCTTCGTCGAGGACCTATTCACCTTCAACCGAGAAGAATATTCACAGGACTACAAGAAATACCTAACACGAAAGGCTACGATTTTATACAAAAGGGACAAATATATTCAACTCACCGCAACCAGCCGGTTAGCTCCGGGATACCAGCACCGCAGCATTGGTTTGCCTTTATAAAAAGTGAGCTCATTCCATTTCTTTTCTTTCTTTCCTGTTAAAGTTTCGATCTGACCAGAGTCAGGAACCTAGTTCTTCTCGCTTGCCAAAGACTTCACTAGCTAAAGGCTGTAAATTACTTAATACCACTCAGCCGTTTCCTAATTTGCATTTTTCTGTCCATTTAAATCAATACTACGTACTTTAAACACTGTAAATTACTTTCTTCTAGCATTAAACACGCAAAGTCATGAGCACCGCTTCATTTTAGTGTACCTACGAACCTAAGCACCACATAGTTAACTGTACGCTATATCTATCAAATAGACTACTCGCTAAAACGTAAACAACTGCACTATTGCACTTTATTTTGCCAATTACTTTTAATTACGCATACGAGTAAGTTTAAAGCCTATTTTCACACTTCACTCTTTCTGCCTTTCGCAACCTTTCACAAATTAGTATATAACGCTTCCCAGATATTCAGACATTTGCACCAATCTATTCCAGCACTATATCGTCGTACCTACTGCACAGCTGACTACTTATTTGCGAGCGCTCGCGCAGCGTGCATCTCCCGTCACCGTTGGCCTGCGACTAAAGACCAGTTTTCGCCTGTCGCAGCCAGACAGCTGCATCAGCAAAGCGAGGAGCGTATCGTAAGATTATTGTTCATTTGGAGTAAACAACTTTTTTTGCAAGTTATAGTTTACAATACGTAATAGCTTGGTTACTATGGGCGAATTAAAAGAATTGTTGGTAAAACGCAGTTCTATCAAGGGCCGCTTAACAAAGTTTAAGAATTATTTAAATACATTACCTACGGATGAGAATATGACTTCGATTGACATTGGTAAATTGACTTGCAAACTAAGTAATTTTGAAGCGTTATTTAAGGACTTTGATGCATTGCAAGATGATATCGAAATATTAAACGAGGCTACTTTAAACACGGAATTGGCAGAACGGGACTTAATTGAACAGGATTTCTATCATTGTATTGCCACGGCCCGGGATATTATAGACAATTACAAGCGCAACAACCCCGATCGCGGCAGTGAGTATAATTCAACCACGACCAATCCTCATGATGACGCTCATGATATCATGGGTTTCCGGCTTCCTGTTATCAAAATTCCCACCTTTGACGGCGCTTATTATCGTTGGCTCGAGTTCCGTGAAAGTTTTCACTCTTTAGTGCACACTAACGACAAAATTAAAAACATTCACAAATTTTATTATTTAAACTCGTACTTAGAGGGCGAGGCAGCTCGAGTAATTTGTAATTTAGAGGTCACGGACAGGAATTATCCCGAGGCATGGAAACTGCTACGCGAACGATATGACAATAAGCGCCAACTTGTCAATAATCATTTAGTCACTATTTAATTTGGAACCTATTGCACGCGAGTCGGACAAATCTCTTAGATATGTTGTTGATCACGTATCTAAGAATTTGCGCGCTTTAAAGACACTAGGTCAACCCGTAGACCACTGGGACACTTTAATCATTTATATGGTCTCATCAAAATTGGACAGCACAACGAGTGTAAAATGGGAAGAACATAGAAATTCTCTCTCAGAAATGCCTACATTAGATAATTTTAATTCTTTCCTAAAGAGCCGCGCCGATGTACTCGAGACGGTTCAAAGAAACAGACAAGATAAGCCGTTCAAGCGTCAATCAGACGTACCTGTCGTACCGCAGCGCTTCAAACCAACTATTAAGGCTTTCGTGGCCCACACCAATGCACCTTCTTGCTCCAAGCCACTTTGCTGTATTATTTGCAGAGGAGAATACCGCATTTTCGATTGCGCTACGTTCAAGGCCAAGACTCCGGAGGACAGGCTTGCGCAGGCTACTAGTTTAAATCTGTGTCACAACTGCTTGCGGGAAGGGCATGAAGTACGCCGTTGTAGGTTGCCAGGTACCTGTCGTTTATGTAGGCAACGTCACAACACGCTTTTACATAAGGAAGCGGAACCCTCCAAGGATGTTGTTCAATCGAATCTGTCTACATTAACAGTGTCAACCTCTTCTGAAACACTACTTTCAACAGCTTTGGTTAACTTAATTAACCCAATTTCAAAAAAGGTAGTACCTGCACGCTGTTTACTTGACAGTGGTAGCCAAGCTTCATTTATAAGTCAGGAAATAAAGCAAAAGTTAGGTCTACCATCACAGCCCAATCACAGCCCGCAGAGCGTAGTAAGTATTGGCAATACTCGACTTGACATCAAGGTCGATCGGTGTATTGTACACCTGCAATCACAAAGAAGTTCGTTCAGTGCTATATTAACATGCTTAGTCTTGCCACAAATATCTGAACGACTTCCTAAGGCCAACGTTGACATTAGGCATTTAAATTTGTCAACCTTTCAACTTACGGACCCCAGCTTTAACAAACCGTCACAAATCGATATGCTTATTGGTGCTGACTTATTTTAGGATATAATCGGATCTCAACAGCACTCTTTAGGCCAAGGAAATCCCATTCTACGGAGCTCCAAGTTAGGATGGTTAGTCGCAGGTCCCATGCAACGTTTTAAATCCCAGCCTCATTCCGAGATTCATTGCAACTTTGCTCGCACAAGCGACCTTCACAATGAACTCGCAAAATTTTGGGAATTGGAGGCCGTGCCTCATAAAAAACAAGCTCTTACCGAACAGGAACGTTTGTGCGAGCAAAGCTTCATTGCAAATACCGAACGTACAGACGACGGGCGCTTTATCGTCAAGCTTCCTCTTAAGGACGAGCCCGATTGTCTTGGCGATTCATACCATTCGGCTAAGCAAAGATTTTTTAATTTAGAGCGGCGCTTTAGAAAGCAGCCAGAAGTCAAGGAACGTTACATCCAGTTCATCCATGAATACCAAGAACTTGGTCATCTTTCTCCTTCGACCATGCAAAGGCCTACTAATACTTTCTTTCTTGCCCATCACCCAATCCTGAAGGAGAAGAGCGAGTCGACTAAACTTCGCGTTGTATTTGACGCTTCGCTGCGCTCTACCTCTGGGCTATCCATAAACGATCTGCAGATGGTGGGTCCTACTATTCAAGACTCACTCTTCAACATTCTATTGCGTTTCAGGCAATATCGTTTCGTGCTCTCCGGAGACATTGAAAAGATGTACCGCCAAGTGTTGGTACACGAGTCCCAGCGTGATCTGCAACTCATACTGTGGCGTGACGATGAATTACAACCGCTGAAAACTTTCAAACTCAATACGGTCACGTATGGGTATGCTAGCGCGAGCTTTCTTAGTACTCGATGTCTCTGGCAACTTGGTGAAGAATGTCAAGACCCTACTGTTAAAACTATCATCCAAAATGATTTTTACGTGGACGACCTTTTGACTGGGCATGACAATGAAGACCAATTGCGCTCAATTCAGCAGTCTGTCTCTCGGTTTTTGGCCAGTGGGGGTTTTCCCTTGCGAAAATACAGGTCCAACTTACCATTCATATTTTCCCAGGAAAACCACAATACCGAGGGCAATCTTATGCTCAGTACTGCCACTGATACACTAGGACTAGATTGGGATCCAACTCTTGACGTTTTGCGCTTTACCATTGAACTGGGTCGGGTCGAAAATCTAACTAAACGAAGCATTCTCTCGGCAACCTTTAAAATTTTCGATCCACTTGGACTCGTTTCACCTTGTTTCATTCCTAAACTAATCATCCAAAGTCTATGGTCTTCGGGGCTAAACTGGGATGATCCTGCTCCCCAAGAAGTAAGATCAGCCTGGCAAAAGTTTGCCAACAACCTTAGCTGTATTTCAGCATTGTCTATTCCCAGGCAAGTATTAATTCAAGATTATACATCTGTCGAAATACATGCCTTCTGTGATGCCTCCCAGAAAGCGTATGGCTCTGCTATTTACCTTCGATCAGAGGACGCTGAAGGCCGCATCCTCGTAAGCTTGCTATGCGCTAAAGTACGCGTCGCTCCAATAAAGGCTGTCACGATTCCGCGCCTAGAGTTGTCTGGCGCACTTCTTGCAGCGCAGCTAAGTGCCATAGTGACCGATGCACTCCGCTGCCAAATTTCTCGACATGTTTATTGGACCGACTCGAGCGTGGTACTATCATGGCTGAATACCAGTTCAAACAAACTGAAAACTTTCGTAGCTAACAGGGTTAGTGAAATAGGTGAACTCACGAATGTATCTGCCTGGCGCCACGTTCCCACTTCGGAAAATCCCGCCGATTTTTTATCCCGCGGGGTGGAACCCAATCGTATCGGCCATTGCACAGCTTGGTGGCTAGGGCCTAATTTTTTACAGGGCCCCGAGTTTTCTTGGCCTTCATTAAATTCTGGCTCAAATCAAGAGCCACAAGCTTTGCCAGAATTAAAGGTGTACAAAGATGTACATTATTTTCTGCAACGATGCGTGTGTAGGCACTTTGCATTAGCCCCAAATAAGGCTATTAACCTCGCACACGCATCAACATATCCGAAGTGCAATATTAATCATAAGCTTAGCAATAAATTAGTGTACGATTGACCGGTAAGAATAAAGCACCTCTCCATAACGCGGTCTTTTTATTCCTCGGCACTCGTCCTCACTGACAAAGCAATGCATCCGTATACATTGTTTTTTGGTCCTTCAATATGTGGACCTTCGGTTCGATTTTAACGCCGTCGCCGCGGAAAAATAGTGCCCGAGGTCTGTGATCTTAACCAGTGACATTGACAAATGACATTAAATCGCGAGTGCATACAGCATCCTGCATCAGCATAATAGCACCCAGCACCCAGCAGCTAGCACCAGCAACAGAGCAGCCAGCTTCTTGCAGCGAGCAGACGAATAAGTAGCCGCATTTCAAGTAAGATCTTTCCATATTTTACACCTTGCATCTATCATCAAAATGACATCCGAATTGATCGCCCGCCAAGCTGAGATTTTGGAGGAGATCAGGAAAATACAAGCCAATTTTAAAAAGGACTCTGCGAGCAGGAAGACTCTAAAATATGTAACCGACCGATTGGAAAAGTTGGAAGCTCTGTGGCAAGAGTGTCAACATAACGACACAGAGTTACAAAAAGAAAGTGACAAAAATCATCAATACTTCACCGACAACATACTAGAGGTCATTTCCGGTTGGTACTCAGGAACGCGCAAAGCCCTGCAAGCCGTCAACGTGCCGGCGACTACTGAATCCACCGCGGGCCCTAGTGACAGGAAGGTATATCTCGGGGAGGACGAAAATCCCGCAGCAAAAGTGACATTTGACACCAGCAAATTTCTCGGGGAGGACATCAAGCTGTTGGAACTTAAGCAGTTGCAAAATGCCAACTTCCGGGCATTGAAAAGGTGTGTGGAAAACACACAAGCTGACAACCTTGTTGAAAAGTGGGAAATTGAGGATAAACTGAAAATATTGCAATCCCGATGGAACACAGTAGAGAACTTACATTTGCAAATTGACAGTATTACCAACGGCACTGACATCGACTATTATGACAATTACATGTTACATGAGCTGAAATATGAGCGGTCTAAAAGGCAACTTAACAACAAACTTTCATCTTCCATTCATCAGCAGTTATCAGTACCTAAATTGGAGATTCCCCAATTTTTCGGGAACTACACGCAGTGGCCTACTTTTAAGGATCTCTATACTGAGGCTATTCACAACAACCCCACCCTCACAAAAACCCAGAAAATGCAGCACTTGAAGGGAAAACTGAAGGGTGAAGCGGAAAAACTTGTGCAACATTTACAAGTAAGTGCCGAAAACTACGACGTGTGCTGGGACTTGTTGACACATAGGTATAACAATAAACAACTCTTATTCACTAAGCAACTGCAAGCATTCATGAGACAGCCTAACATACAAAAGCAATCGGCCTTAGAGTTGAAACGGCTATATGACACTAGCATGGAAACCCTACACGCAATCCACAATTTGGGCGTGGATACTTCTTCATGCGATCCAATATTTGTTCATATTTTATGTGAAAAAATAGACACTGATACCTACACCGATTATATGGAAGTAAGAGCCCATCCGCGGGAGTTGCCAACCCTTGACGAATTCATGAATTTCATTGAAGCGAAATTCACTGCATTAGAACCACTGACAAGAAGAAAACCTGACAGCAACCCGACCAAACAACTGCAAGGATCATACCGACATACACAAACCTTCAATAAATATTCAAAACCCGTAAATCAGCCAACAAAAGGCGCATTTACCCCACATTACAATTATAATTGTCACGTATCTGCAAATAAAATTAAATGTCCATTGTGCAACGATGATCACGCATTATTTCAATGCAAGCAATTTCTAAGCATGTCAACAGGCGAGCAAATAAAATATGTTACAAAGTCCAACGTGTGCAAAAACTGTTTATATGTGCATACCAAGAATTATTGCAAATCAGAAAAACGCTGCAAGGAATGCAATGAGCCTCACAATACTGTGTTACATAAGGCCTTTGGAAATGTAGCGGCCCCGAAGCCAACGTCCTCGTTACCGCACGCGTCAACTTCGACGGCCATGTCACCACAAAGGCATATGCAAAACAATTTCGTTGCCGGGAGTAGCGACGAAATTCTTCTCCCCACGGCACTAATTCAAGTGGCTAACAGTCATGGGGAGTATATCACACTTAGAGCCCTCATCGATCAGGGCTCGGAGATTACGCTTATTAATGAAAACACAGCACAGAGATTAGGGTTGCAGAGGGAGCAACTTAGAGCAAACGTATCTGGCGTCGGGACTCTATCGAACAAAAGTAGAGGAAAGGTAACTTTACAATGCAAATCTTTACATAACGACTTCGAATTTTCAACGGACGCACTAGTGATGACACGCGTCGTTAGTAATTTACCCAGCGCTACATTCGAAAAAAGAAACTGGGAGCATATAGAGGGCATTACACTAGCAGATCCGAAATATAACATATCCCAACCCATAGATATCCTCCTAGATGTGGAGGTATATAATCAAATAATGATGAATGGGTTAGTGAAAGGCTCAAACATACCCATGGCGCAACAAACAAAGTTAGGTTGGATACTTTCGGGAGCGGTGAAAACTTACAACTGTCACGCAGTAATTAATGACACTGAGGACTTAGCAAAATATTGGGAGATCGAAGACATCACTGACACAAATAACTCCATGACATCGCAGGAAGTGTACTGCGAAAACCTGTACACTACCACGACTCGGCGGCTCAAAAATGGGAGATATGAGGTTCGGCTGCCGATGAAGGAAAACTTCGCCGACCTCTTGGGAGAATCCAAACCGCAAGCAATAGCTCAATTCCGACAACTTGAGAAGCGATTAACGAAAGATGAACACCTCGCAGAAAGTTACAGGAATTTTATTAATGAATACATCAAAATGGGACACATGAAAGAATGTTCTGGAAACGTGAACCCACACTGCTATGCACCACACCATGGAATAAAAAAAGAGGAGTCTTTAACTACAAAACTGCGTGTAGTATTCAACGCTAGCCAAAAAACTACATCTGGACACAGTCTAAATGACCTAATGGAATGCGGACCCAAACTACACCAAGACTTGCAAAGTCTACTCATTAGGTGGAGACACTACAAATACGTCATGTCCTCCGATTGTGAGAAAATGTACAGAATGATTCTGGTCCACCCCGATGATCAGAACCTGCAGAAGATCGTATGGCGAGATGCCCCTAATCAGCCTTTAAGGGAATACCAACTTACCACCATCACGTATGGCCAAAAATCAGCACCCTATTTGGCCTTGAGAACCCTTAAACAACTAGCACAAGATGACTCGGACAAATATCCGTTAGCAGCAAACGCCATTAATAACGATATCTATGTTGATGACGTATTGACAGGAAGTGATGACAAAAATCATGCATTAGAAATTCAACAACAACTCATCTCCATGCTACGAGGAGCCGGGTTCAATCTAAGAAAATGGACCAGCAATACTCCAGCGTTGCTGGAAAATATACCGAATGACAGCATAAGTCCAAACGTCATAGACTTCAATAATGCACATGCTACTAAAACGCTCGGGTTACAATGGAATCCCGCACGCGACACATTTACATTTAAAAACACGTTAACAGACAGACCCGCGGAAAAACTTACGAAACGTACAATACTTTCGGAAATTTCAAAAATATATGACCCCTTAGGTTTTTTGAACCCTTTGACAGTGAAAGCCAAGCTACTCTTTCAAGCTATATGGTCGCAAGTTGACTGCGACTGGGATGATGTCGTACCAGAATCTATCCGAAACGACTGGCAAAAATTCACAACTGACATACGTGACATTGAAAGTATTGAAATACCCAGATGGTTGGGTGACATGACACGAACATTCGAGATACATGGATTTTGTGACGCATCTGACAAGGTTTATTCCTGCTGCATTTACATCCGTACGTTTGACAAACACAACGAGCCCCTCGTGACACTGATAGCTTCCAAATCTCGACTAGCACCAATAAGTCAGACCCACAAACTGACGCTTCCCCGAAAGGAACTTAGCGCAACATTACTTTTATCCCGCTTAATGAAAAAGGTAATTGAATCATTTAAATGGGAAGGATTACATGACAAAACGTACGCCTGGACAGACTCCATGATTGTCTTAGGATGGCTGAAAGGCGACCCGTCGAAATGGAAAACGTTCGTCAGTAATCGAGTCAAAGGTGTCCATGACGTCATTCCGAGTGCCCATTGGAACCATGTGAAGTCTGAAGACAATGCGGCAGACTGCGCCACAAGAGGGTTAAGCGTGTCCCAGCTAAAAAACCACTCGTTATGGTGGCATGGACCTTCATGGTTAAAGCATTTTGACAAGAAAGCACTTGACAGCAAAACAATTACACCAACAGACTGTGAATCTAAACCAAAGCAATCATATGTTGTGCAATCCGAGCCTCCGTCGACAATAATGGAACTACTCAGCCGACATAGCAACATGACTCATATCACTCGCGTGCTAGCCTGGATTTTGCGCTTTATTGCAATAGCGAGAGCCCCGCACCTGACACTGCATCTTAAATTGCTCTATTTAACGGTGACCGAGTTAATAACTGCAGAAATGGTAATCGTGAAGCATATTCAGCATTACGAGTTTCCTGACGACATTAAGAAATTACGTGCAAATAAAACTGTCGGTGCAAAGAGCAGCATCTTAAAACTCAATCCGTACTTAGACGAGAACGGTATACTACGCGTTGGAGGCAGGTTAAATAACTCCTCTTTGAACCAGCACACAAAAAATCCTATTATCATCTCTAGAAACAGCAGACTAACAGAGCTATTAGTGAACAGAGCACATCTACAAAAGCTTCACGGGGGCCCCAAATTGACATTATTACATTTACGAGAAAAATACTGGATCATCGGCGGATATCAAGCTATCAAGAAATACATACATCTTTGCGTGATTTGCCGGAGATTTAACGCCAAGCAACCACAACAAATCATGGCCGACCTACCCCAACCCAGAGTGACAGCATCTCGCCCGTTCCTACACACGGGTGTTGACTTCACTGGATTTGTTGACATTAAAGCAAACAAAGGAAGAGGAATTAAGACGCTAAAAGCATACATATCAGTGTTTGTCTGTCTGGCAACAAAAGCAATACATCTGGAACTAGTTTCAGAACTGAGCAGCAGTGCATTCCTCGCAGCATTTCGACGATTTTGTGCCAGACGAGGAGAACCTGCCCACATGTACAGCGACCATGGCACAAATTTCGTTGGAGCCAATCGTCAACTCGTTGAAGAACGTAAAGAAATCGTGAAAAGCATGGACACAACGGTTATAAACGGTATAACAGAAAAGGGCACACACTGGCACTTCAACGCGCCGGCCTGGCCATCTGGAGGTGGCCTGTGGGAAGCAGGCGTCAAAAGCACTAAGTACCACCTCAAGAGAGTACTAGGTGAACAAAAATTAACATACGAGGAATTTACGACCCTCCTATGTCAGATTGAAGCGTGCCTAAACTCAAGACCGCTATGTCCGTTGACAGAAAGCCCTGACGAACTAAAATGTTTGACACCTGGCCATTTCCTTATTGTAGGAGATGCCCACTTGACAGTTCCCGAACCTGCCAACTCCAACCAGGATCTTAGAAAAAGATGGCAACTTGTACAAAACATGACACGAGACTTCTGGCAGCAATGGTCCAGAGAATATTTACAACAATTACAAGCAAGAAACAAATGGCAAAAACCAACAGAAAACCTACAAATAAATGACATTGTGTGCATCCGCGGAAATCAACCTGTGGGACGATGGGCGCTAGGCCGTATAATTGATACACACCCCGGAAAGGACGGACATACTAGAGTTGTGACACTTAAAACCGAGAATGGTATCATGAAACGACCAATTGTTCAGTTAGTTCCCCTCGTCACCAGCGAAAAGGATACGAAGATAGACAACGACAAACTTTCCCCGCCTACCCGAAAAAATAGTGCATCCGCGCGACGAACAAGCAAAACGTCGTGGACGACTCTCCTGAATTACTCCCTACTATTAATGCTTATGACATTGCCAACTCCAACCGTACAGACGCACACTAAGGATTTTATAATTACGCCACTGAACCCTGATCGGACTTTATACTTCGACAGAATCGCTGACATGCAGGAGATTAAAGATGACTGGAAAATAGTTTTATACTATAATATGACCAATTATTGGCAAAACGTTGATGCACTGGACAATTACGTAAAACACATTAAACAATTTACGCGGCCAAAACTACTGACACAATTTCAACTAATCGCTAATCAATTAGATCAAGATATGACAGAACTTCAGTTCTACAATACCCTTCTTAAAATTCATCCCATGGAGACTCGTTACAAAAGAGGACTAGTGGACGGAGTGGGATACCTTGCAAACACCCTCTTCGGAGTATTGGATGAACGATTCGCCGAAAAGTACGAAAATGACATCCGACTGACACGACACAATGAACATCACCTACTGCAGTTAATAAAAAATCAAACTACCATAATTGAAGCTGAAGGCAATATCCTAAAACGTAATGAAGACATTATGAACAAGCAACTTCAAATAGTCACTGAGCACCTAAATAACTTGACAGACAAAACCCAACAATTAGAGCACGACCACGAAAATGCATTCTACATCATGACGTCATCCATAGCAGCAAACGGAATTCTGCTGCACTTAAAAAACATACAACAAACCGTCATCAACACGCTGACAAATATGTACCACGGTCATGTCGACGTTCACCTGCTGTCCCCTAAACAATTACAAACTGAACTAAACCGAATAGCTCGGCATCTAGATGGCAAACTAGCACTTCCGGACCTTCAAGATAACATACGTAACCTGTATAAGTTACTCACAGTTCACGCTCGCATTACC
The DNA here is from genome assembly GCA_905163555.1 of Notocelia uddmanniana. NCBI lineage: Eukaryota > Metazoa > Arthropoda > Insecta > Lepidoptera > Tortricidae > Notocelia > Notocelia uddmanniana. The sequence continues at coordinate 36,309,503 of LR991052.1, read as the reverse complement.
GACCAATATCTCATAATGGAAGCAAAAGTTCCATTACTTAGTGACGAACAATTTGAACTCGATAAACTGATAAGCATCCCTCAGCATATATCACAACAAAATGTCATTCACGTCATTCCAGGATCAGAACTAATAGCCTTCAACATTCACCAGGACACCTTTATACCTATCGAGCAGCCAGACATAAACACGTGCCTTCATATGAACGAAGAAAAATTATTATGCTATTTGAACCACCCCGTTTACGAGGTGAAACAAGGGAAATCAATTTGCAATACGGAAATATTGACTCATCGAGCACAATATAATTCATACTGTCATACTGAAACAAAACCCTGCACTATCAAATGGATCAAATTACATAAACAGAACACATGGACCTTCACCTGTTGCAATGAGTGCCTAGTCCGCATTTTATGCCCAGACGGTTTGACGTCGAAGATATTACGTAACAACGGGCTGATAACTCTAGGTCGAGGTTGTGTTTTGAAAGGTGACGCCTTCATGCTGTATGCGAACAAAGATTACGTTGCAAAATCAATTATTGAGTTAGATACAAGCACTGTACCAGAGTTCTCATCACTTAACGATGTATTAAATACTTCGATAACCCACATGACATTCAATAACGAAACTCACGAACAGCAATTTTCAAATATTCATCGGGAGATACAACTGCTTAAAACCCAATCTAAACTGGAAGAGATGTCCTCTCACGATCAATATCAATACGCAACCATTGGAGCATCATTGATCGTCAGCACTGTTGTCCTTCTGATGGGTGTCGTCGTGTACTATAAGTACCGTACAGGTACTCGGAGACTGACACAGCAGCAACTACGTGCCAGTGAAGAAACATGTGATAGTGTTAAAAGTGACGTAATACTCGTAGAGTGCGGGAGTGCGCGGAAAGATACCACTTCCGCGAAGCAAGTGGTTTTTGACACTAGCACTAGTACTGACTTTTAAACAAAGATATTCAACCTATTTTGACCTTAACTTATTATCTTACAGTAGCTATATTGCACTTTTACACTTTAACATTACGCGCACAATTTTACAAATATGTCTTAGAATTTAACATACTTATTTTACCTTTACTGTTTGCACCTATTGCACACTATTGTCTAATGTTATTTTACTACCTACCTTGCCTTTGGAGCCTTCTTCTGAGAGGGCAATATGTACAAAGATGTACATTATTTTCTGCAACGATGCGTGTGTAGGCACTTTGCATTAGCCCCAAATAAGGCTATTAACCTCGCACACGCATCAACATATCCGAAGTGCAATATTAATCATAAGCTTAGCAATAAATTAGTGTTCGATTGACCGGTAAGAATAAAGCACCTCTCCATAACGCGGTCTTTTTATTCCTCGGCACTCGTCCTCACTGACACAGCAATGCATCCGTATACAAAAGGTTTTCCCACAATAGTTTCAGAGCCTATCATACGGTTTCAAGATTTCTCAAAGCTCTGTCGTTTGCAACGTGCTTTAGCATTTGTCTACAGGTTCATCGACAACTGTAAAAACCCTAGCAATAAACGCACAGGTCCCCTCTTAATCGATGAGCTTAACAGATCGTACGAAACCCTAGTCAAATTTTCCCAAAATGATTCATTTAACAATGAGCTTCAATTACTAAAAAACAACAAGCCTCTCAACGCAAAATCAAATATAACGTCTCTCGATCCATTTCTTGACACTCAAGGTATTCTTCGAGTTGGTGGTCGCATGGGCGCGTCGTTGTATCCCTTTGACAAAAAGCATCCCATAATTTTGCATGCCAGTCACACATTTACAAAGCTGCTTTTTCAGCAAGAGCATCGACGCCTGTTTCACGCCCCACCACAGCTATTATTAAGCGCGGTGAAGGATCGCATATGGCCTATTGGCGGCAGAGACCTAGCGAGACGCACTTATCATCTCTGTTGCATTTGTAGGAGATTCAGAGGCAAAACACTTAAAAATAAAATGGGCAATCTACCCGTTGAGAGAGTTACTCCCGACTACCCATTTTACACTTCAGGAACCGATTTTGCTGGACCGTTCATGATTACAGATCGCAAGGGGCGGGGATGTAGGATAACTAAGGCATATCTTTGCATTTTTATTTGCTTTCGGTACAAATGCATCCACCTTGAGGCCGTAAGCCAACTGTCGAAGGATGCCTTTAACCTATGCCTTCAGCGATTTATATCTCGGCGTGGCAAACCTAAACAAATCTTTTGCGACAATGGTAGAAATTTTGTTGCCGCCGCAAAAGAAATCACCGAATTTTTAAACATAAACAAGGACGACATCGTCGACTTTGCCTGCAACAAAGGAATCGAATTTCGTTTCTCTCCAGCATACGCTCCTAACTTTGGTGGGCTTTGGGAGGCCGGCGTTAAGTCCGCTAAGTATCATATTAATCGGATCCTTGGAAATACGCATTTGACATTCGAAGAACTATCTTCCCTATTCTGTCAGATCGAGGCTATCCTAAACAGCCGTCCCCTTTGTCCTTTGAGCTCTTCACCCCAAGATTACGCACCTCTTACCCCGGGGCACTTTTTAACTGCGCTGCCGTCGCCGTGCCTGTTAGACCACAACACCAACCGTCTCGACAGATTCCAGCGGCTCGAGCATATCCGGCAACACTTTTGGAAGCGTTGGAGTTCCGAATACATCCCTGAACTGCAGCAACGAACGAAGTGGAAGATCAAATGCAAGGACCTCAAACCAAACGATCTGGTCCTACTAAAAGAGGATCACACGTCCCCACTGAACTGGCGTCTCGGCAGAATTGAAAAACTCTTCCCAGGCCAAGATGGCATCCCTCGAGTAGCCGACATCTCCACAGCTCGAGGCATCATTCGTCGAACCATCAATCGCATCTGCTTACTTCCGTCACCAGACGCCACAGAATCTTGAAAGCTTCACGAGCTTTCAAGGGCGGGGAGTATGTTTACGCAAAACGGAGCGGTTTAATTGTTGTTGCTGCTGTTCAAGAAAACTTGCACATTAAACAGCTAGCCATACCTACAGCTTTCCTAAATGGGGAGTTAAACACTGATATTTATATTAAATATCCTGAAGGAATACAAAAGAAACAAGAAGGAAGAGTTTTAAACTTTCATAAGGCTTTGTATGGACTAAAAGAAGCTCCGAGGTGCTGGAATGAAAAACACAATCGATCCCTAACAGAAAATGGACTTAAACAATCACAAAGTGACTTCTGCCTTTACACAGGTACATATGTGTACATACTTATATTTGTGCATGACATATTAGTAATTAGAGATGGACAATACATAATACAAAAACTAAAAGAAGAATTTCAAGCGAAAGATATGGGTACTATAAGTCAATTTTTAGAAATGGAAATAACTTAAAAATAAATAAAAGTGAAGAAGTGATAAGTGATATTTTGCTACAATAAGCAGACCAGACATAGCCTATGCTACCGGATTCTTAAGTAGATACATGATTCGCCCAACACCAACTTTATGGACAGCTGCGAAGAGGATCCTAAGATACCTGAAACAGACAAAAGGAAAAGGATTAGTGTACAGAAGAAAGAATAATAATGATTCACTAGTCTTTTCAAATTCAGACTGGGGAAGTGAACAGATTGACCGGAAGAGTGTCAGCGGTACTGCAATATTCCATCAAGGCAACTTGGTTAGCTGGAGTTCTAAAAAGCAGTCATCAGTATCACTGTTCACAGCAGAGTCGGAGTACTATGCAGCAGCGTTATCTGTAAGTGAAACAGTGTTCATCAGAGAAGTGTTAAAAGACTTGCATTATGATAAAAACTTAGTTTGTTCATTGACAATCAGAGTACTACCAAAATGATTAAAAGCTATAAGAACAGCGAGAGATCGAAACATATCGATATTAAAGTTAATTTCATTAAAGATATAATGCAAAAGGGTTTCTTAACATTAAAATATGTATGCACAAATGAAAACAAAGCTGATATACTTATTAAATCATTGTCTCAGATTAAAGACAATTATTTCTATGAATCTCTAGGTTTGTGTTAAATATGGTTGCCAATTCAGCTCAATAATTGTACAAACTATATGTGTTAATTGTGACTTGATATTTACAGTGATTCTAAATCAATTTGGTGTATAATTGTTAACTTCCGTGAAAAACGGAAAATTCGAGAGGTTATAATTCGCTGTCAATGTCAAACGTCAACTGTCAATGACAGTTTGTCATGTCAATGTCATAATGTCAGATCCTAGTGTTGCTAGTTATTAAGTTTTACATGATGCAAGTTTAAGTATGTTGCCATATTATTAATTGTATAACTTTAGAATTTAAATTAGACTTGACCTTGAGCTGGGGTATTGGAATACAACATTGTATAATCTATTTTGTCTATGCCCTTAGCTGTCAAATAAGGAAATAGTCTATACTATCTCTGATACTGTCTAATGGCGGTGAATACATTGTGCTTAGTGGTTAGGATGAGTTGTATAAAATAAAGTCGTATCTTTCTTGATTATGGGGCTTTTATTAAACAATTTCCGTTACAACGTTCATTTTCTCGGTTTCTAGTATTCAAAGCGCGAGATGAAAGAATTAAGGCTAGGTCGTCAAGCTAGTTAGCGTTTTCGAGTTTTCTAAAAACAATCTGAAACGTAGAATTAGGGTTTTAAAAATTTGAAAAAATTATATGTTTTACTTAAGGATCTAGTCTAGTCAAAGTTGCACTCAGTTACACGATCTAATGAACTTCGCTCGATAGAAAGAGACCCCAAAGTTACTCCTTTTTGTAAAGCATTTACAATCTGACGACTAAACTATTGATGTTTTAAATAAAGTTTTTGAACTAAACTAAAGCCATTCAGTATTTCTAGACATTTTTGCAGAATTTAAAAAGATAAAATGATTGTATTATTAATATGTTTAAATACCTACAAAATGCCGAGCGCAGAGGCTCGGCAGGCCCGATCAGTCGCGCACTGGCGCTTACGGACAACGGACATGTGTCAGTTTTATCCGCGACAGTTTCGTGCACCAAACAAGCAGTTTTTGACGAATTTATATAATTGTTGCAAGTTATTTAAGAAGGGCAATAAAAACCCAAACGAAAAACGTCGTATTTATTAACAAATAAATTATGGTCATAGTGCCACAGTATAGAAATGAGAGTATAACAACTAAACTGAACCCCTGCAGAAATGGAACCAAAGATGGTAAAATTATAAATGAAATTTTTATTACCAGAAATTATAGATATAGTAAGAGATCTACTGCTTTGCACATGAATATTTTTATTAAGCTATGAGCTTCACCACATTAATTCCGAGCGTCTTTTTTTTAATACCATGTCAGTGGCAAACTAACGGCCCGCCTGATGGTGAGCGGTCACCGCAGCCTATGGACGCCTGCAACTCCAGAGGTGTCAAATTCGCGTTGCCGATCCTTTTAAAATGTATACACTATCTATCTTTCTAGCTAATCTTCTTTTAATAAATCTACCCATTTCCAGGTAAGTTTGGTATCATTTCATATACCATATTGATTCTTTTATCATCTTTATGTAAAAATCATTTCTGGTATTTATTTTAAAAGAATACAGTAATCTTTCGCGTAAATAGTAAAACAGTAAAAACTTCGCAATGTTTTTTATGCTTTGAGAGCTAATAACTTTAGACGAATAAATTAAACCACCAAAAATATCTGTAATTTATTAAATTAAATTAACGTTTTTTCCAAGCTCGTGGCTCCTAAAGTGTTAGCTGTTACAATAAAGCTTAAAACTAGTGGCTCTGTGAGCTGTAGACCAGGCAAAAAAAATATTATTTCAAATTTCAAAATTTACAAAAGCTGTCTCGACGAAAATATAATTATACCTATATAATTATCGACCCTGCTCACAAAATGTCACGAGAATCGGTTGAGAAATGCGACCTGTAGAGGACAACATTCGAACAGACAGAGATACGAAAGAATTTTTGTCGAGAGCTGAAACGGAGACGCTTCGCTCTCTCGGTCAAAAAACTATGTTAGTATAATTTTATGACAGTCGTGGTTCACTACTTCTGGGCCTGTGTATATGAAGCGTCGAACATTATCAACTTATATCCATACGCTTCGTCCGGTTTTACAGTAGACTGAGGAGTATACCCTGTTGCCTCTGCCCTCTGTTTGCCGTTTGTGGACTACGAGAAGGCCTTCGATTCGGTTGAAACCTGGGCTGTACTACAATCTCTCCAGCGGTGCCAAGTAGACTACCGCTATTATCGAAGTACTGAAGTGTTTGTACGACAACGCCACTATGTGAGTCCGACTCCAGGACCAGAACTCGATACCTATTCCGTTGTAGCCGCGAGTCAGGCAGGGAGATGCTGTTTCTCCCAAACTGTTCTCCGCTGCACTGGAGGATGTGTTCAAGACTTTGGACTGGAGAAGCCTAGGCAATAGGCATCAACATAAGCGGCGAGTACATCACTCACCTTTGGTTTGCTGACGATACAGTAGTCTTGGCTGAGACCATACAGGATTTAAGTACCATGCTCAATGACCTTGGTAAAACCTCCGTGAGAGTTGGTCTTAAGCTGAATATGTACAAGATGAAGGTCATGTCAAATGCCCATGTAGCACCAACTTTCGTTACTATCGGACACTTTATACTCGAACTTGAAGTTGATTATGGTATACTAGCGACCCGCCCCGGCTTCGTACGGGTGCAATGCTGATACTAATTATAATTATATACTACAGAATGTATTTATATACAACCCGGCCGATACCGCCGCAACCGCTATGTTCCTGCATTTAAAATCAGTAATATCTTCAAAAATATTCATTTAAATTACATGCTGTCAAGTGCCATATTGATCTATATAAAATGCAAAATGTATTTAAGGTATTTTATTGGAGAAGGATTAATGCTGTATTGCTTAAAATCGCTTCGTAAATAAGCCATTATTATTCGTAAAAAGTAAAGGATAAAAAATGGTTATTGTGGGTTATCCCTAAGAGATAGACATATGTATACCATAATCGACTTTTTTGTAGACTTTTTTAAGTTGTACAATACTGTAGTACATTATTTTGATTTATCTCGTGGGGTTCAGCCAGCGTTTGCAATGTAAGCGCAATAAAATATGTTTATTTAGGACATCACAATAGAAACCTATTAAATTATCTGTGTTTCTCTACTATACACCTGTAACCAAGAGGAAAGAGCAATGGAGAGGGCTACGCTGGAAGTATATCTGCGCGATCGTATCAGAAATGAGGCCATCCGCAGAAAAACCAAAGTAACCGATATAGCCCTCCGAATCGCTTAAATGGCAGTGGGCGGGGCACATTGCACGTAAAACCGATGGCCATTGGGGCGCTGACGAAGGCTCTCGAGTGGTGACCACGTACAGGAAGGTGCAGCGTAGATAGGCCACAAAGTGAACTGATGACCGGGTAAAGTAAACCGCTGGATGCGGGTGGCGCAGGACCGGTCATTGTGGCACTCTTTAGGGGAGGCTTATGTCCAGCAGTTATAAATATGGGTTGAAAACAGGAATAGGTAGCAATTTTCGACGGTAGCACTCCATAGATGATTCCGTATCTTCCTTCCCAGAGGTAGTGAAAAAAATATCTCAATTCAAAAGTTCTAGCAAATTTTATAATCTACAATATTGCGAAAATACAGTTGGCGGTAAAATGCACCAAAACGTAAACATGCGAGGAAAACTAGAAAAAAAGTAGCAATTTTTAACGCTAATTCCCCATAGACGGCGATTCCATATCTTAGTACCCAGGGGTCGTGGAAAAAAACGTTGAAACCAAAAGTTTTAGAAAATATTGTATTCTACAATATTTCACAATCACGATTAACACTAGAATGGACTTTGACGTCAGAATAGGCAAAAAACAGAAAAAAGTGTCAGTTTTTCCAAGATTTCGGAGAAAGATGTAGAGCTGGAGAGCTGATAACTTTGGGTTACCAAGACTATATAGTCCTTTACAACATATCAAAAAACCACTTTTTTTAAGGTACTACGAGTAGAACAACGATTTACTAAATGTATGGTGATTTCTTTTCTATGGGCAGCACCTTTTCCGGTATACCGTACTTCCGGTTCAAATTTCGCAATGGCGACAGGCAGATCCGTAATCAGCAAGGTCAAAACACTCTGAAAACGTTGTCACCCAAACTGTTACATGATTTGCTTCTTGCATTCTATATTTTCAAAAATTGTCCTTGTCTAAAACTTTAAGAAATCGTATATTTGTTAGTCCATATTTATTAGAGTTTAATTGAGGATTGAAGTATGTTCAGTACATTGTATGCAAAGAAATCGTTGGTTTAAATTTCATCGCTGGATTGGAAATGTCAGTTAATTTTTGTCTTTTATTTTTTTTCTAATACAGATTTTATTTAAATTATATTATAAATATAACTTTCTTATGAAATGTTAAGTTCATTTTTAGCGTTCCGTAGCGAAAAAGGCGAAAACGAATCCCTTATATATACCCTACACGATAGGTTTCCCAAGAAAAAGAAAATGCATCCCTACTTTAAGCGAGAAAGTACACTTAAAAATGATTTTAATATTCTATCGGGGTTCCGTTTTGTCGAGGTGATTGATATGTATGCCTATGCCAAATTACAGCTCACTTTTGTAGAAACGTTTACTGAATTAAGCCGGGGACAGACGGACGGACGGACATAGCGAAACTATAAGTTCCTTGTATATTAAAAATGGTGAGTGCTGTACTATTCCCATGACGAATGAATTTGTATTACGAGTAAGTAAGTACCCTTTACGATGATATTTACGTAATACATGTTGGAGAAAACTAATCAAATCACTATTTACACCTGTAACCAAGAGGAAAGAGCAATGGAGAGGGCTACGCTGGAAGTATATCTGCGCGATCGTATCAGAAATGAGGCCATCCGCAGAAAAACCAAAGTAACCGATATAGCCCTCCGAATCGCTTAAATGGCAGTGGGCGGGGCACATTGCACGTAAAACCGATGGCCATTGGGGCGCTGACGAAGGCTCTCGAGTGATGACCACGTACAGGAAGGTGCAGCGTAGATAGGCCACAAAGTGAACTGATGACCGGGTAAAGTAAACCGCTGGATGCGGGTGGCGCAGGACCGGTCATTGTGGCACTCTTTAGGGGAGGCTTATGTCCAGCAGTGGACGTCCATCAGCTGATATGATGATGATGATGATATATTTACATGAATAGTTGTTATAGTGTATACAAGCTTATTAGTTTTACGTGTATTCATAATCTGTCATTGCTTTCTTAAATATCCGTGTTTGTGCAAAATTAGTTTGTTGCCTTCTGTACTATATTTATTTTTCTCATTTTCTTGAAGGTTAGCTGGAAGAGATCCCTTATAGGGATAAGTTCGCCTTTGTACTTTTACATTTTGTTATTTTGATCCGATTGTTATTATTTTTTGTGCAATAAAGTGTTATACATACATACATATACATGATGATGATAACACGCACACGACAAATAAATATAACACCCTGTATAATATAACACAATTAGATAAAAAATTGCATGACCTATTAAACGAATCGAGTAGAAGGGAATAAGACATATTTCTTAGGTTCTTAGGTTTCATAGATTAAAATAACGAATTTCAGGGTTGTAGGTATGTACTACGAATTCTGTTTTTTTTTTTCATTATAATGGATCTTACCGTAAGTTCGACTTTCAATTATTTATTTACTACCTTATTAAAAAAATATATCAACTACATACTAAAGTTTAATCATAATTAATGCATTTCTTAAGTCAAAATACAGTTATATTTCTATACTGTGACCAGTATGAAGCTAGCGGGGTCATCCGAGTTCACAGTCGCTTCGTCCGCGCGGGCTTGTTCACGCACCGCCAGGACAGCGCTAAATACCTACTCTCGCAGAACTAGAGGGCCTTAACAAGCGCATTGACTATAATGGAAGACTCAGCTTCTTTAAGATGAACTCTCTCCAGCAGAGACGCTCCTTTATGGATGTTGCGTGGCTTCACAAGCTGATAAACAGGAAGGTTAAAGAGCCGTACCTATTGGGGAACCTTTTCGGCCCCAGTCAGACCAGAACTAAACTAGGAAAATCACTCCCTATCCACTGAATGCAAGCTGAATGGAACAAACTGGCACTTGAACATAATTTTGAAAGTGATATTTTTAGTGATTCGTTACCTATATTGAGGCGTAGAATGCTGAAACCTAATATAATAGATACCTTCTAAATAATAATGTAAGATTTTGATCTTTTAATATAATGACATAAATAGTTTTTTTTTTCTCTTTGTTGTATTGTATAACTAAGTTTTTAGTGTGAAAGCCTCAAACTGTGTGAATGCTGTTGCATGCCTTTCATTGGTGCATAAACATGGCTTCTGTCTTTGTGAAATTGTGTTTTTGACTGTATTGTTTATGTTACTGTTGGCGTGTCGATATATTAAATAAATAAATGATGTCTTGAAGCAGGTTTATTTTGCCCATTTCCATTCGCTGATGTTGTACGTCACACTCATCTGGGGAAACTCAACGGATGCCAACAGAGTTCTGCTCACTCAAAAACGTGCCGTGCGTGCGATGATCGGGGCGAAATCCAGAATTTCGTGTAGGGACCACTTTTCAAGACATGGTATTAACACACTACTAACTCTATGTATTCGAAATTAAATGTTCGTAAGGACCAATCTTTCTGATTTTAATTGAGTAAATGTGATTAGCAAAACACTCCGCCGCACAGGGCGTTTGAGAACCCCGTCGCATGGCACTTGCAGGCAAGAATTCACGTGTCATTGGGCCTAAGTACTACGAGCGACTGCCCGCTGATCTTAGACTTGAACCATCTGACGAAGCATTTTGACGCCGCCTTAAACACCTTTTATTGGAAAATCAATTTTACTCGGTTAAAGAGTATATGGATATGGACATATAAATAATTATTAAAAAAAAAAATTGGGGGACAATCTTACACAAATCGACCTAGTCCCAAACTAAGCAAAGCTTGTACTATGGGTTCTAGACGACGATATACATACTCATATAGATACTTAAATACATAGAAAACATCCAATAAATACATACTTAAATACATAGAAAACATCCAAGACCCAAGAACAAATAACCGTGTTAAATGCACAAATAATTGCCCTGGGCGGGGTTCGAACCCGGGACCTCTAGTTTCGGAGGCAGTGTCACTACCAACTAGGCTAAACAGGTCGTTAAAACACAACAATTATTCAAACAATTATTACTGATATTAGTATTGAATCAATATAATTTTAAATATATTATTTTTCATCACACTTGCTCGTAAAGGGTCTTATTGTACGCTGGCGTATAGAGTAGTTATAGACGATTTAGCTCCCGCGGGAGTTATGGATTTTCATAACTGCCTAGGGAGTTATGAGTTTCTCTGTGATCTGATTAGTTTAAAAAAAAATCTAGTTGGCTGCGCTCCACAAGAATACTGCTCTCTGATTGGTCGCAATGTTGAAGCACGCGTACGCGCGCGCGCGCTGAGCGCTCCTCTCGGCATCCATGCATTGATACTGGAGAGGAAGTGGTTGATTTCTTCAATTTTTCGTTTTGGAGTTATTTATTTCCTCGCAAATGTGATGAAAACATTGTGATTACCTTGGGACGTAAGAAAATTGCAAACTCGAGTCATCAAAAGCCCTCTGCCTTCGGCGTCGGGCTTTTGATAAACTCTCGTTCGCAATTTCCCACTTAAACCCCTCGTTACACAATGTACCTTTGTTGACATTGTGTTATTATCATCATTATTTTTCTTGTTTTGACGATCATAATATCAATTCCTATAATTTTGACATGTATGCAATATTATATTGTAATTCCTTATCATGACATAAAATAATGTAATCTAATCTAATGTTTAAATAATTACCACAGTATACGTACCAATAAAAACCACAGTTCGGATTAACTGCCAATAAGTCCTGTGATTAGCTGTTGTTAAGTGTTTTTTTTTAATTAAAAATTTTGTATACATAATTTCCCTAGGGACTAAAATACAATTTTTGCCCCGCTCTGCAGGTCTAATATAAAGCACTTTTAGAGCATGAGAAGTGAAAAATAAATTGTTCACGCTCAAGGTAACGGACTAACCCAGTCATAATTATTAAGTTGTCACCTTTGGCGGGTCAACGGTTAATTTATTTTTTGAGACTATTTTTGCGACTTTCTTAGCGCTTACCTATTTTGAACCGACTTCACAAAAAGGTTTTCAATACGGTTCTACCTAAATTCTTTTTTTTAATTTTTGTTACCTCAGAACTCCGTCATTTAAGAACCGATTTCGAAAAATTACGGATTTTAGAAGTTGATGAAATGATCAAATAGCAGCAATTATAAATATGGGTTGAAAACAGGAATAGGTAGCAATTTTCGACGGTAGCACTCCATAGATGATTCCGTATCTTCCTTCCCAGAGGTAGTGAAAAAAATATCTCAATTCAAAAGTTCTAGCAAATTTTATAATCTATAATATTGCGAAAATACAGTTGGCGGTAAAATGCACCAAAACGTAGACATGCGAGGAAAACTAGAAAAAAAGTAGCAATTTTTAACGCTAATTCCCCATAGACGGCGATTCCATATCTTAGTACCCAGGGGTCGTGGAAAAAAACGTTGAAACCAAAAGTTTTAGAAAATATTGTATTCTACAATATTTCACAATCACGATTAACACTAGAATGGACTTTGACGTCAGAATAGGCAAAAAACAGAAAAAAGTGTCAGTTTTTCCAAGATTTCGGAGAAAGATGTAGAGCTGGAGAGCTGATAACTTTGGGTTACCAAGACTATATAGTCCTTTACAACATATCAAAAAACCACTTTTTTTAAGGTACTACGAGTAGAACAACGATTTACTAAATGTATGGTGATTTCTTTTCTATGGGCAGCACCTTTTCCGGTATACCGTACTTCCGGTTCAAATTTCGCAATGGCGACAGGCAGATCCGTAATCAGCAAGGTCAAAACACTCTGAAAACGTTGTCACCCAAACTGTTACATGATTTGCTTCTTGCATTCTATATTTTCAAAAATTGTCCTTGTCTAAAACTTTAAGAAATCGTATATTTGTTAGTCCATATTTATTAGAGTTTAATTGAGGATTGAAGTATGTTCAGTACATTGTATGCAAAGAAATCGTTGGTTTAAATTTCATCGCTGGATTGGAAATGTCAGTTAATTTTTGTCTTTTATTTTTTTTCTAATACAGATTTTATTTAAATTATATTATAAATATAACTTTCTTATGAAATGTTAAGTTCATTTTTAGCGTTCCGTAGCGAAAAAGGCGAAAACGAATCCCTTATATATACCCTACACGATAGGTTTCCCAAGAAAAAGAAAATGCATCCCTACTTTAAGCGAGAAAGTACACTTAAAAATGATTTTAATATTCTATCGGGGTTCCGTTTTGTCGAGGTGATTGATATGTATGCCTATGCCAAATTACAGCTCACTTTTGTAGAAACGGTTACTGAATTAAGCCGGGGACAGACGGACGGACGGACATAGCGAAACTATAAGTTCCTTGTATATTAAAAATGGTGAGTGCTGTACTATTCCCATGACGAATGAATTTGTATTACGAGTAAGTAAGTACCCTTTACGATGATATTTACGTAATACATGTTGGAGAAAACTAATCAAATCACTATTTGGTCCACTTTTCCCGAGTACTGCAAATAGGCGATTTATTGCCGAATTGTGGGCACAATAGGCCAGAAGAAAAGCCTGCATTGAGGAGAAAGTTTATCAAAAGGCCCATTATTGCGGGTGGCTATTGTGTCTGAAGCTTTATGAAGGCTTGTTTGTAACTTAATTGGATTCAGTGAAGAGTAGAAACATGAAATATTATTTATTCAGGCTCGTAAACAAAATTTATTGACGATTATGTGTAAGGATTTCAAAAACATCTCATGAGTTTTCAATTATTTCAATAAAAGCGTCAGTAAATTTCCTACTTGTTCAGTTTTAACAGCAATCTGCGTAGTCATCACATCATATCATTATTCGCTTGCCTTTTTCCCATTTACGAGTATTTGGGGTGGGATCATTCTCAGTAGATCCATTGTCTAGATCCATCATGTATCTACTGAGATATTTTTTTCTTGACTGATCGAGAAATTATTGATGGCTGTTTAATAAAATGGATCTAATGAGAAAACTTTGTCTTAATAGATATATTATCACAATATTTTAATCTTAATTGGATCTAATGATTATGTCTAGTGTCACTAGATAGAATATTAAAAAATGGTTAATATGGATCGGATCAATGGATCTACTGTGAATTATCGTTTTATTTAAATTGCCAAAGTTGTTGTTTAATCTCTTGTTCCAATATTGAGACACGAGAAAGCGAAAGATCCCAGAGTTGTGTTCAAAATTGGAATCTTCAGCGTTGCGAGAGTTTCAAGGAATAAGAGTTAAACGAACTTTGTTGCCCAGTGAAACAATAATTTTCACCACACTAAAGCGAGGAAGCAAACAAAAACTCAAAAAAGCACGCAAAACAAATCAGTATTTATTTTTATTAATCCTTCCCTCGGATCTCTGTAACGAACAGACGTGTTTTAAATTAAATCTGTAATATTTCATATAATAAAATATTTTTAAATAAATACCACAAGACACCTACCAGGGGACCAGAAGTAGGAAGCGCAAGCCAGCGAACGCGTGAGTAAGACATCACCGCGTGACAAAGACAGTTACACAAACCTTACTACTGCACGATTACTCACACGCTTGCGCCGACGAATAGAGGCGCACCTCACGCACACTCGTTCAGCTGCTGTCTTGCGTAAGCGCACACGACACTGTTCCGATCAACCACTTTGCCGTAAGTTTAGGCCTACAAACAATGACGACAGTACAGCGAACGCCGACAAAAACGACTGGAAAAAGCCCCTCTACAACTAATTTACAACATTGTGCCTCAGACCCATTACTTAGTGAATCTACAGATATGGATTTGGCTCAAAAAGATGATTTAAGTAATATAACTCGAAGAGTTAAGAGAAAATTCGACGGACAATCTCCGGAGAACCGGGATGTATTTATGTCAGAAATAAAACAGCTTTTCTCTGTTTTCTGCCAAAAACATGAAGCAAAATTTGATAAGCTGAATTCTACTTTAACAGCCCTCGTAGCACAAAACACAGAAATTCAAAATTCTGTGGACTTTATGTCCCAAAAATACGACGAATTATTGAACAAAGTAGACGAATTGCAACGGGAAAACAAATCATATAAGGCCCAAATTAAAGGATGATTCACAGTAGACCGTTCCGTGTCCGGGCCGGCCCTTTTTTTATGACAGCGAACGCAACGGCCGGCGTATTTCTCTAGAAGAAAACGGACCGGCCCGGACACGGAACGGTCTACTGTGAATCATCCTTAAGTCATTAGAACTGCAAATTGAGATATTAGAGAGAAAGTCACGCGCAACCTCCATTGAGATCAGAAATATCCCGAAAGTTCAAGATGAAAACAAAGGAACACTCATAAATTATGTCAAAAAGTTGGGCACGGAGCTACAGCAACCAATTCAGGACATTGACATACGTAAGTAACACTTACCGTCTGAAAACTAAATCGCAGACCAACAGCTCCATAATTGTGGAATTCAACACTACTTCACTAAAGGATAACACAATAAGATCTAGCATAATCCACAACAAGAGAAATGTAAGACTCAACACATCGCACATAGGTTTACCTAGCCCTAGCAGATCAATATATATAGCGGAATTTCTCACTCTAAGAGCCCAGCACCTGTATTATCTGGCCCGACAGTACAAAGAAAACCACCCAGACTCCACCACCTGGACATCGTATGGGAAGGTGTATCTACGACGGAATGAAAGCATGTCAGCTATTCTAATTTGATTCTGAAATCGCCCTTAACACGTTAAAGTGACTATGCGGCCCCAATTCACCGAATAAAGATAGTTATTGTTATTATAGTTTTTGTAAAATGATTTTAAACGCAGCTTACACACAACACACAACACAACACAACACTTTTTTGCTATTTTTTACCCACGCACTACACACAATTACACCTTACTACACCTTTAATTGGAGCCACCATATCTCATTATTAGTCAGTTATATGATATACAAATACATCAAAATAATTATCACAGATATATTACCTATGCTCTTACATTACACTAATCACTACAATACCATGCATATAAACATTAACACGAATAATCCAACCTCATTAATGGAAACACTTATCCATAACAAAAGGAAACGGATTAACGACATCACAATTACTATTATTCCATCAACTTGTTAGTTCAATTCTTCTCAACAGAAACTTGCTTTAATCAAATGCAACTTTTGTTTACAATCTTTTGACACCCCCCAAACCCCGGTCTTTTTACGGTGGATGATATAGTCTCTTTAAATACTGATCTCGACTCAATTACTATTGCTCAATCAGTGACATGTGATCCTGAGGACTGCAATCAGTACCTTCAATCCCCCGGGGCAACTTTGAAGATACTGTCTCAAAATATCAGAAGTATTTCCTGTAATTTCTCTGGTCTATTAACACTCCTGACCAGAACCGAAACACAGTGGGATTTTAATGTCCTAACTGAATGTTGGTTGTCCTCGGCCTGTCAAATTCCAATTCTAGAGAATTACAATAGCCATAAAACCAACCGAAATGTGACTCAGAACGAAGGAGTAGTGGTCTACTGTAAGAGCAATATTGTTGTATCTGTTGAAGAACCCCTCCTACAAGACTCAAATTGCTTACTACTAATCATAAATCACAACACACTACTAATTGCTATATACCGCCCTCCTAGCCAGCGTAATACAACAGCGTTTGTATAATCACTCAATGAGCTACTCGTCAAATACTCCCACCTTCAGAATATTATTATTACAGGAGATATTAATATTGATATTACTGTGGGTAGTTCCGATTCACGTGCAACATCGTATTTAAACTTATTGGCTGCAGATGGTATGTTACCAGCCCATAACCTTCCGACACATAATAAAACATGTCTTGACCACTTGATACTTAAAACCAAGCTTAACGCTCGATGCTGTGTTGTCGCCTCGTCATTGACCGACCACGACTGTGTTACCCTCTTTCTTAACCATATGCGGTGTAATAAAAAACGTCAGTCTGTTTATCGACGGACAGATAAAAAACAAATTGATCTAGATATACAAAATTTAAACTTAAGACCTGTCATGGAAATGGATAGCGTGGATGTAGCAGCCTCTTTCCTTGTTAAGGCTTTAACTGCCGTAATTGAGTCGAACACAAGGTTTATAGGAATCTCTTGCCGTAAAAGAATAAAGAAACCCTGAATTACGCCAGGCCTATTAAGGTGCATCAAAAATAGGGACAACCTCCATAAAAAAACTTAAAAAACACCCAGACAACGAAATATTGAAAACTACCTATAAAAGGTACCGAAATTTTTGCAACTCTATATTGAAACGAGTATAGAAAGAATACGAAAAAAATAAAATCAAAAATGCAAGTTCAAATCACAAAAAGCTTTGGAGCATCATTAAAGACATAATGTATAAATCATTTATTTATGTACAACGAAAATATATACAAGAATACTTAACCAAAATAATATAAAGAAAATTAAAACTAACTTAAATCTAAAACGGGCCCTTGAGGCATTGTACCGAGGATGCTGGCGGCATTTCCTCGCTGTATCGCAATGCTGATACGTTGAGCGAGGAAACCGCCAGCTCTTCGGTCACCAGTTACGTCAACCAGACGCTTCGCAATTTCTGCAAATAACTTATGCGCGCTGGGACCCCATGAACCTAGAGTTTCGACGCCAAAAGGTACAAACATGTACTCTCTGCCGAGGCCCTTGTATTTATTACGCTTTAGAATTTCGGCGTTTTCCGCCGCTGCACCCGCTTTTACTGTAGTCCGTTGGAGGTGAGACGGTGCCAGTGTGTCTACACAGGTAGCATCCCACACCAACATCCGTCCCACGCTCCAAGGAACTAAAGACACCCCATCAGGTCTCTTACCATCGTCCCTGACCATGCCAGTCGGCTCAAGAAGAGCAGGCACATTGACGGTGGCAAGAGACCGGCGGATTATATCATTAAGCGTCGCATGTCTCGAAAAACGGCCTGCACTTTTTTGACAACACAATCCATGGTGTCCCAGTCGGTCCACGTCCGTGCCACAAGAGCATATATGTGGGGTACATACCGCGACCCCGAGTCGCAGTCCAGTCGCCAATCTAAGCGAGGTCGGATCCAGGAAGGTACCGGTATTTGGCGAGGGATGGGCATGTAGCCAGTAACCAGCCTCCCGGGTTCCGACCGCCAAAAGTCTCGCACGATCTGGACCTGCACTGCTGGTTAGAAGAATATTATAATTTACATTTACGTCGCAATCTAAAGATATGCCTACTGAACTCATCTCAACCTCCAATCCGAAAACGGCACTAAACAAGGTCAATAAGTTTTTCGCAAATGTGGGTAAAACTCTGGCTGAGAAGTTTACACACGGTAATAATGAAGTACCTCGTCTAAATAATACAAACCTTTCTCCACACTCAATTGTCATAATGCCTACGGATGAATCAGAAATTGAGACCCTCATCAACAATCTTAAAACAGATTGTGCTGTAGGAAGTGAGAAAATATCCGGAAGCTTTATTAAACAGTATAAAAATATTTATATTCCACCACTCACACACGTGTGCAACCTGGCACTATCTACCGGAGTGTTCCCGAGTATATTTAAAAAAGCTCAAATTACCCCGATTCATAAGGATGGAGACAGAGGCTGTGTCAACAATTATAGGCCGATCTCTATTCTTCCCACCTTGTTCAAAATTTTAGAACGCATTATTAACTCCCGTCTAGTTAAGTATTTGGAAAAGAACAAGCTACTATCTCCATCGCAATTCGGCTTTCGTATGCGGAAATCTACAGCTGACGCGCTACACGAACTAACTCACAATATTGTTACCAACTTAGATGGAAGACAAAAGACACTAGCAATATTCCTTGACCTTGCCAAAGCCTTTGACACGGTTTCTGTCCCCATCCTTATATCCAAGCTAGAAAAACTCGGCATCCGAGGTCTTCAACTAAAACTCTTTGAAAGTTACCTGACAGGTCGGAAACAATGTGTCAAAATAGGAAATGAAATCAGTGATGAGGTGAATGTCACGTATGGCGTACCACAGGGCAGTATCCTGGGCCCCACGCTTTTCTTAGCATATATCAATGATCTGTGCAATTTACACCTGACGAATGGTAAGATCATTACGTATGCTGATGATACTGCCCTGATATTCCATGGTTACACATGGAACGACGTTTTTCAGTATGCACCGAGTGGTCTGAATTTAGTAACGAAATGGCTGTCCAATAATATTCTCACCCTTAATGCACTCAAAACCAAATACCTCACATTTTCCCCCAAAACTGCTGATCACATGGACTTCTCAGCATTTTCCATAATTGCCCACACTTGTTTAAACGCCGATCTTCATAACTGCCAATGCCTTGTACTGGAAAAAACATCGTGTATAAAATATTTAGGAATTGCAAGATTTTGATCTAATGCAGATCAAAATCTTAACTTTCACCACCATATTGATCAACTCACAGCTAGAACGCGCAAACTTATTTTCATCTTCAAAAACCTTCGCCACATTGCTGACACAAATATATTAAAAATGGTCTATTCTGCCTGGGTACAATCCATTCTATCATATTGCATCTCCTCTTGGGGAGGGGCACATAAAACTCACCTTCTCAAATTGGAACCAGCCCAGCGTGGAATACTAAAAGTCAGCATGTTTCTTCCATTTCTCTACCCTACAGTAGACCTTTACAAAGTATGCAAAGTACTAACTGTTAGGCAACTATTAATCCTGGAAATCATACAGAAAACGCACTCGATGTTAACTTATGATCCTCTCTATTTAACACATAACCGACGTAAAAATCGCGTATGTCCACTTAAAAAAGTGAAGACACGTTTCGCACATAGATTCTTCTACTTCCCTGGAAGTTTCTTATATAATAAAGCTAACAGCGAACTATCCATTTACTCCAAAACCAAAACATCCTCCAAAAAGAGTGTCATGGAATGGCTCCTCTACCTCTTCTAATTGGATAGTATACCTAGTAATGTTTATATAATACTATATTCACTCTCAAAATTTGCTCTTACAGTTTTCTGAGGGTTGGAGACCTGGTGACCTGACACACAGGTACCCCCTAGTCGGGCACCAGTCTCCACCGCACAAGTTATGTACCTACTCTTAAGATCAGTTCTACAACTTTTACTGTATAAACTGTATACTTTGTGGTGGAGAAAATAAATACTTTTTACTTTTACTTTTTTACTTTTTATTAAAATAACAAATACACGACTTTTGCATAAAATACTATTGCACTGTTATGGATAAGATGCAGTTTTGCACTTCGAAATTAAAACTAACTAAACTTAAACTTTAGACTAAACTTAATAATTAGCGCACTTTTTCTAAATAGTGGCCAATGTTTATTTCGACATTTACTAACTGCATTTGAGCAAACAAAATGCGATCATCATTTTCAACGCTTGCTTTGCGGCGTTTAGGTTGTGACCTTTTCTTAAAGCTATCCCAACGGTCACAATTCAGTGCAGCCAATGAAGCTTCTTGCTGTAAAACGTGCAATATTTGTTGCAACTGCACTTCATTTTTGTTGATATTTGTATTAATGTTGTAGTTCCAACCTACTATGCTATTGTTTGTGCGATAGCGTAGTCCATACACACACCAGATTCTATAATAGTGGTCCTTCATCCAGTTTTTGTGGAAGTAACTTACAAATATAGTTAGCTTGTCCTGATTTTGCGTAATTGCATTTTTAATGTAATCCCAGCCGTTTTCAATATTATTTTCAGGAAGTAAAGCAAGTTTACTGCATAGAAAAAATATCCTCCCGTTGTTTTTATTTTTTAATGCCCAAAGCTTTCGCGTTACGAAATAGGGCATCAGAAAAGTGACGATGACAACCTTGAATCTCTAGATCAAATGTTGACAGTGCAAGTTTTAAATATCACTTTACTCGTTTTATGTCCTAATCCTCTTTTGCAACATGTTTTTAAAAATAACATAATTAGTCATCGTGACTTATGTTCTGTCTGAGTAATTACTTTTTATTACTTAAAAGTGAAAAAAATGTCGGGGCACATTCATTTTAACCAGAGCGGATTACTGAGAACGCCTGAAATTAAAGGAACCTGTGTTTTTCCGGGATGCCCCCGTAAAGACTTCGGCGAAGTTCCGAGGATTGTAAATAAAAATTGGTTTGTAGACTAAACTTTGTGATATCTCGCGGGAATCATGTCTGCAGATATCATTGCACAGCTGGGGAGAACGAGTGGAGTCAAGTTATCGAGTCGCCAAACAACTCTACGGATTTAGATATTACCCACTCAGAAGTGATCAATGACCTATTCCGTTTTTCATTGAACATGGTTCAAGGTGTGGTGGCGGAAATGCTTTCCAATATTGTGGAACGAACGAACTGACATAGCAACTGAACAATTGCAAATAGATAGAAATAGACTCTATTTAATCAAGCTCTTAATCGTCATTTAAAGGTCACACGGCAAACCTACGTAAATAAAATTCAAGAAAGAATATTCGTTAGACGAAATAATCATTCAGCGAGTTCAAATATACTGATCCAGTACAATTCAATTTTGACTTTTTATAGTGTTCGCAATGCTAGATGCTCTTGCCATTTTTATTTTGAACATGTTTATGAAATCTGAAGCCGTCAAATAATATAACAGTTCTTCGTCTACTTTTAATAAAAATTTTTCCTTCGTCACTCATTCTTCTTCACTATATGTTAAAAATTATGCAATTTTAGCAAAGTAGAATATTCGGACATTACATTCATTACACAATGACATTGAAATGTCAGGATGACAAGTATCTCATCTTCTATCTATCTATATATATATTACGCGAAGCCGATCTTTATAATGCCCATCAGATCTACAGTTATGGACCGATTTTGATAAATTATATACCATAGGACTCGTCTCATCCTGCGGATGTGCAATAAGGTCTTAGTTTTTTTTATTTTTGTCCTGGAAAATTAATAAAATGGTATTTACGAAAAATCCTGGATGCCCCGACAAAAATAAGCCTCAAAATAGTGTTCGATGACGCCGCATACAAGCGAGGGGTCAGCTTACCTTGGTAGAATTGTACGAGGTGTCAAAATTTAGCTTGGTTAACACGTGACCTCCACGTGACTTGGGACCTGGCTATGGTATTATAACGGATGACATAAAATTAAATATGAACGAAAATGTTCCTGTAAGAAATATCTGGTACAGCATTACAATATTCTATATACTAGCATTTGCCCGCGGCTTCGCCCGCGTACTAAGCGAAATTTTTGACCATCTACAAAAAACAGGTTCGTATGTTTGTCCACGATTATCTCGCGTTTGGCTGAACTGATTTAGATGCGGTCTCCAGAAAAGTAGTTGTTACATTCTGGGGGTTTCGGTATACGAACTTGGTGATTGTGATTCATTAACAGATGAACAGATGAAAAGTCGGTATATATTCTGAGAACCGGCAAACTGTTGAATTTCATTTGATTTTGCCAAAAATAAGGATCGAAAACTATTATCATACATTTCCGAGAGGCCGAAGGGGAAAGGGCCGATGAAATAAAAGCACGTCTTAAATGGCCCTTAGTAAAAGTATCTGTGTACTACAGTAACACCGATAGGTCTGTAAACGACCAAGCAGCGCGCAGCGGTCATAAACTCTGGTCCTTTGAAGTACAGAAATACGGCTAATTCAATATCACGTGTAACATTTATTTTTCCTAAAATTAAACTTATTACGTAGGTTTTGCCAGTTCCCATTGGAGCATCCAAAACGAAAATTTGGCCTCACTTCCATTCGCACTCCTTACTTCAGTCCGTCTGTTACAACCAAGTTGCTTTTACTGGACCGATTGAATTGCAAATTGGCACAAACTATCAAGAATTTAGAGCGCTCGTGGCCCAGCGGCACCCACCTACCGCGTGCGGTGTGCGAGGTTAAGCAATGTGGGCGCAGGTCAGTTCTTGGATGGGTGATCGCTTTGAGTGGTTACTAAATGACTCTCGTGCTTTGGAAGGCACGTTAAGCCGTTGATCCCGGCTGCAATCGTTAAGCCAAGTTAGAGGCCTTCGAGCGGCTTGCGAACTTCTAACAGTCAAGTAGCCCACTCACTTGACAAAGGGGGGTCGAAGTTGCACCACGTCCGTAGGGAGTACCCACCGTTACCCTACACGTGACCCCTGGGTGGTGCTAAAAGTGCAACAAAAACTGGCAACCGTACTTGTTGATTTAAATGGAAAAAAATATCGAAACCTCTATGTCGTTTTTAAAAGCAAGTCCATAGATACCCCACACGCCTATATAGTAATATTAAACTTTTTTTGCATACAGGCATGTATGGAGTGCCAAATTTTACCTCAGATTCGTATTCAGAGACCTCTCAGACGCTCAGATATCGATTTTGAACGAAATTGGGACGAAAAAAAAGATAATCAATATGGACGCCACTTTCACAAATTTTAACTCTGATTCGTATTAAGAGACCTCTCGGACACACATATATCGATTTTGAACGAAATGGGGACGAAAATGAAGAAAATCAATATGGCCGACACTTTTTCCAAATTTTACCTCGGATTCATATTAATATACCTCTCGGACGCTCGGATATCGATTTTGAACGAAATCGGGTTGTAAATAAAGAAAATCAATATGGCTGCCACTTTTTCCAAATTTTACCTCGGATTCATATTAGGGGACCTCTCGGACGCTCGGATATCGATTTTGAACGAAATCGGGTTGAAATGAAGAAAATCAATATGGCTGCCACTTTTTCCAAATTTTACCTCGGATTTGTATTCGGGGACCTCTCGGACGCTCAGATATCGATTTTGAACGAAATCGGGATGAAAAAAAAGATAATCAATATGTACGCCACTTTCACAAATTTTACCTCGGATTCGTATTAAGAGACCTCTCGGACACACAGATATCGATTTGGAACGAAATCGGGACGAAAATGAAGGAAATCAATATGGCCACCACTTTTTCCAAATTTTACCTCGGATTCGTATTAGGATACCTCTCGGATGCTCAGATATCGATTTTGAACGAAATCGGATTGGAAATAAAGAAAATCAATATGGCTGCCACTTTTTCCAAATTTTACCTCGGATTCGTATTAGGGGACCTCTCGGACGCTCGGATATCGATTTTGAACGAAATCGGGTTGAAATGAAGAAAATCAATATGGCTGCCACTTTTTCCAAATTTTACCTCGGATTCGTATTCGGGGACCTTTCGGACGCTCAGATATCGATTTTGAACGAAATGAGGAAGAAGATGAAAAAATCAATATGGCTGCGACTTTTTTCAAATTTTACCCCGGATTCGTATTAAGAGACCTCTCGGACGCTCAGATATCAATTTTTAACAAAATCGGGGACCGAAGGGGAATAAATCAATATGGCCGCCACTTTTTCCAAATTTTACCTCGCATTCGTATTACGAGACCTGTCGGACGCTCAGATATCGATTTTGAACGAAATCGGGAAGAAAATGAAGAAAATCAATATGCCTGCGACTTTTTCCAAATTTTACCTCGGATTCTTATTAAGAGACATCTCGGACGCTCAGATTTCTATTTTGAATGAAATCGGGACGGAAATGAAGAAAATCAATATTGCCGCCACTTTTTTCAAATTTTACCTCGGTGTCGTATTTGGGGACCTCTCGGACGCTCAGATATCGATTTTGAACGAAATCGGGACGAAAATGAAGAAAAGCAATATGGCCGCCACTTTTGCCAAATTTTACCTAGGAGTCGTATTAAGAGTCCTCTCGGACGCTCAAATATCGATTTTTGTCGAAGTCGTATCGGGCGGCACTAATTAATAACACCACTTACAATATAGGTACATTGACTCAAGAAAGGTCGTATCTTCATAGGGAATTCACGGCACATCATGCGCCTTTAGACCTTATAAGGAACCTACATGCCAAATTTGGTATCTCTCGAGTCTCGAACCAGCAGTTTGGGCTGTGCGTTGACATGTCACTCACTCAGTCAGTCAGTTTCTTCTTGCAATTTGGCACCTACTTTTAAGTTTTCATGCCCGCAATATTAAATTTCAAAATCAACGCCATTTTCGAAATTAACGACCCAATAAATCATAAAACTCACACCCATATTAATATTTAGACATTCCAACCCCCTCGGACCCCAACAAAGGGGATGGTATTTCACGTCCTCCACGTGGGATTTTAAAATTATTGTTGTTTTCGTAATCAGCGACCCGATAAACCATAGAAACCACACCCATATCGATTTTCAGAATTTGTCACCACCTTTCCCCCTTTTAGGGGTTGATTTCTCAAAAAACCTGAAACACATGTTTACTGATTTATCGTTAGAAATACTCCTGTGAAGTTTCGAATAAAATAATGTAACTAATCTTGATTTCCTATACAAACTTCGGACCCCCATTGCACCCCCTTAGGGGTTGAATTTTGAAAAACCCTTTCTTAATGCACCTCAACACCTTATATGGAACCTACATACTAAATTTGGAATCTCTAGAACCAGCAGTTTGCGCTGTGCGTTGATATGTTGGTCACTCAGTCAGTCAGTTATTTCTTGCAATTTGGCACAAACTTTCAAAAGTTTTCATGTCCACAATATTTAATTTCAAAACTGATGCCATTTTCGTAATTAACGTCCCAAAAAACCATAAAAACGACACCCATATTAATATTTATACATTTCATCCCCCTCGCACCCCAACAGGAGGGGATGGTATTTCACGTCCTCCACGTGGAATTTTAAAATCCTTGTTATTTTCGTTATCAGCGACCTAATAAACCATAAAAACAATACCCATGTCGATTATCAGAATTTGTCACCATATTTCCCTCTTTTAGGGGTTGATTTTTCAAAAAACCTGAAACAAGTGTTTACTCATTTATCGTTAGAAATACTCCTGTGAAGTTTCGAATAAAATAGTCCAGCTAATCTTGTTTCCCCATACAAACTTCGGGCCCCCATTTCACCCCCTTAGGGGTTGAATTTTGAAAAATCCTTTCTTAGTGCACCCCTAGACCTTATAAGGAACCTACGTGCCAAATTTGGAATCTCTAGGACCAGCGGTTTGGGCTGTGCGTTGATATGTCAGTCAGTCAGTCAGTCAGTCAGTCAGTCATTTTCTTCTTTTATATATTTAGATATATTACGCGAAGCCGATCTTTATAATGCCCATCAGATCTACAGTTAAGGACCGATTTTGATAAATTATATACCATAGGATTCGTCCCATCCTGCGGATGTGCAATAAGGTCTTAGTTTTTTTATTTTTGTCCTGGAAAATTAATAAAATGGTATTTACGAAAAATCCTGGATGCGCCGACAAATATAAACCTCAAAATAGTGTTCGATGACGCCGCATACAAGCGAGGGGTCAGCTTACCTTGGTAGAATTGTACGAGGTGTCAAAATTTAGCTTTCTTAACACGTGACCTCCACGTGACTTGGGACCTGGCTATGGTATTATTCCGGATGACATAAAATTAAATATGAACGAAAATGTTCCTGTAAGAAATATCTGGTACAGCATTACAATATAAAACTTTTGAGTCGAGAAATACTCAATATTATTAACAATAAACGAAAGTAAAATTACTAATTTGTTAACAAGACAATACATAATATTCGGTCTAAGTATTTACAGTTTACATACGAGGCTTGCACTGAAAGTGGCGGGAATCGAATACTTATTAATTTATTTTTAACATGTATTATACCTTTTTATAATCTCTGAAGTTTCCTTATCTCAACACACTGGCCACTTAGAAAAAAAAAGTATGGTTCGGTTTTAATTGTTTATTGAAGTCGTCGAGTCACTGCTTAAAATGGAATTGTGCCGTGAAAATTTCAGAGCTATGATTTATTATGACTTTAAAAGTGGACTAACACAAAAACAATGTGAAGAGCGGATGGTTGCTGCTTTTAATATTGAAGCTCCTTCAAAGACTACAATATACAGGTGGTATTCAGAATTTCAACGTGGCCGTGTATCCCTCACCGACGAAGTGCGTGAAGGTCGACCAAAATCGGCAGTCACGCAAGAAAACGTCGATGTTGTGCGTCGTCTGATAAATGAAGACCGACATGTGACATATCGGGAAATTCAAGAGCACCTGGGTATTGGAATGAGTCAAATACAAATTATTTTAAAAGAAGAATTAGGCGTGAAAAAGTTATTTTCCCGTTGGATACCTCACCTATTGTCTGACGAGCAGAAAATAGTCCGTGTCAATTGGTGCCGCAAAACTTTGAAAAGATTTAACAAGGGACGCTCAAATGCTGTTTTTAGCATAGTATCAGGTGACGAGTCGTGGATATACGCTTATGAGCCTGAAACTAAAAACCAATCCCGAGTATGGGTCTTCGAAGACGAGCTCAAACCCACAAAAGTTGTTCGTTCTCGCAGTACGGCTAAGAAGATGGTGGCTACGTTTATCTCTAAATCTGGTCACGTAGCTACTGTGGCTCTTGAGGATCGTAGAACAGTCAATGGTAATTGGTACACCACTATTTGTTTGCCGAACGTCTTTGCTGAACTCCGAAAAACAAACCCTAGTCGTCGCATCATCCTTCACCACGACAACGCCAGCCCACACACCGCTCGGACAACAACTGAGTACCTGGACGGTGAAAAAGTCGAAATATTGGACCACCCTCCATATAGCCCTGACTTAAGTCCCAACGACTTTTTTACATTCCCCAGAATCAAGGACAAACTGCGTGGTCAGCGGTTTCAGACGCCAGAAGAAGCAGTGGAGGCCTATAAAATAGCCATTTTGTCGACCCCTACTTCAGAGTTCAAAAAGTGCTTTATGGACTGGTTTGAACGCATGCATAAGTGCATGAAATACAAAGGAGAATATTTTGAAAAACAATAAAAATAAATAAACTCACTTATACTGCATATTTTCTTCTATTCCCGAAACTCAGTTTTACCCTCGTAAATGGCAGATGTATTGTGTCAACTTTTTTTTTATTGTGCTCTAATTATGTCAATATTAAATTGTCATGGTTTATACTTCAAAGAAGTTGATATGCAAACCAATGACGTTTCAAATATACGTTCCGTATATCTTGACTGATATTGATATCTGCCAAAACAATGACAAACCAAATCATAGTTTACGTTGTGAGTTACAGAACTGTTTCTGAGTTAATCATAGATAAGCTGCAAAACATTTTGAAAGAGAAGAGGCTAGCTTTGTCTAAGTGTGTGTCTCTTCCACCTATTGCCATACCAGTAGGATGATCATAAGCAAAGAAGTTCAATCAGTAGACGTTACTTATTGGTGGATTCAGATCAAACCGACGAGAAAACAATGTTGCACTAATAAACGTTTACGACGCCAATAACGTATTCGACGTATATGCGCACCATTGATTCGACAAAACGACAAATATATCCGTCATGGTGACGGCGTCCAATGCGAAATCAACTTAGATGCATTTCTATTGATAGTGCGCTTAAAAGGTTAAATACTTTAACAAAATTAAGACGTCAGAAAAATAATTAAACCCTTTAATTGTCGACAACATGGGAGTTATAACGTACGTTGTCAAAATCACCTTCGTTCATTAGTTGACGTGTAAGTGTCACTGCCGTTCATAAAGTATAGCGTTCAAGGGGTTAATTTGCTATTCATCAATGTTTGTCTGAGGATGTCAAACGCAAAGTTGAACCCTATAAAAATGCATGTAGGTTGATATCTCATTAGAGGCCATGACGGATATATACGTCGTTGGCTTCGGACCGTTGGTGCGCAATATAGGTACGTTGCTAGCGTCGAAAAGGTTAATAATACTCGAAATGTTAGAGGACATGTATATTTCTCTTTGTTACGTTTCAGTAAACATGTCTAAAATAAGGGGGATAATGGTCACGTTAAACTGCCACGTTCTAAAAAGGCGTAGGTACATTGAAAGGATGAATAAGATAACCACTATTGGTAACATGTTCAATTAAAAGTTAAAATTATACTGTATCAGTGTCACCTGCAACAAAGACAGTGCCGGTTTTCAGGGGGTCTACCCGAAACACCCGAAGATCGAAGTTCATTATATTTGCTTCTCTATCACACCAATAAGCAAGTGTTATAGAGATAGATATAACGAAAGATTTTAACCCAGTTACTTCACTTGACAAAATAGACCTCACAACTGTCATGCCAAAACCACACGATGGGCCATGATGGGCCACGTACAAGACGCAGTTACGCGGTGGAACGAGATGTAAATATGTTTTTTTTTTATGATTGACTGACTGGCGATTGGCCTTAGTCTCACCTGATGGAAAGCGATGGCCTTTCATCCTTTAATGCATGACTGCGACCTATACGTTGGCCCATAATGGCCCATTGTGTGGTTAATATATAGGTATACCAATATTGCCAATGTCGCATGCACTGTTTTTTTTCTAGATTAGATAGAATAGGTTATGAGGATACCTAGAGTATTTCTAAAGAGATCCTATACGAGTACGAGTTCCACCAAGGGGAACGGAAAGCTCTTACCCACCTAAATTGAGAATTTGTCTTAAACGGCTGGCGCCTTATCATAAACAACCTCTTTAATTTGGGCGGGTATGACGTGGACATGATAATGAGGCAAATAAAAAAGTGGAACTATGACAAAGACTACAAATGATGTATCTCTCTCTGTCGCTCTTATTTCATTTTGTACATGACCTCAGTAGTAGTATTATTATTTGAAAATTTCTCAGGGGTACTCTAAGGGAGGGTAGGATAGGAGTCATATCACAGAACATTCTTAATTGCGGAACTATGACAAAGACAACAAATGATATATCCCTCACAGTCGCTCTTATTCAATTTAGTAACTATATGATATGATCATATCGCTCGCTAACGGTATTATTATTAGACGTCTTCTCTGGGGTACTCTGAGTTTGCGTAACTTATTAGAGCCTTATTTAGACAAGAGACGCCATCACCGCACATTACCGAACGAAATATTTTGTAAATTGGGGGAGATAACACACACATAAAAAACCACACATACAAAATATTTTCCTATTGCTACGCACCATTACACTGAAACAATCAACGCACACACATTCAAAACACTAAAATTATCTTATTATTATCAGATGGCCAAATTGACTGAAGTTGCTAAGATGCATATTTTTCATAGAAATTCTCATAGATAGTAGGTAGATCTTATTTCTTGAAATAAGGCTTACATTTACTGTAAATTTGACGACTAGCCGTGATGATCAAGCACGAATGTTTTTAAATCGACATTCCGAATACGCATATTCTATCCCGTGGCTTCGCTAGCATTCTTCGTAGTACGTCGACGCGGCGAAGCCGCGCGGGTAACTAGTATTAATTATTACTTATAAAGGTCATAGACGATTATTAGTAAAAGGGTGATAGCAAATCATTGTATCCACGGCGACTGTAAGTTCTTATTAGATCCATACTTGGATCTAATAAGAATGAATTTTCTCAGTAAATCTATATTTTTAAATCTTTCCAGTTAACGGATCTAGCGAGAAAAGTACTATTCAGAAGGTCCACACTTTTGAAAATTGGATCAATCGAGAAAAAAATATCTCAGTAGATACATGATGGATCTATTTATATTATTTTGGTTAAGTATTCTTGCATATATTTTCGTTGTACATAAAAGTGATTTCTTTATTACTTTAATTATTATTATTATTTATGCTAGTTACCTTATAATACCGTCATTTATTAACCGATTTGAAAAATTCTTATTTTGTTTGATACGTTATACTTCAGGGGTAGTCGCATAGTTATCAGTTAAGAATCTGATAGGGATATTAAGAATATGCGATGCTTGATTGTCGTCTTCACCGACAAAAAAATTGAGATCTAAATAGGT
Organism: Notocelia uddmanniana; assembly: GCA_905163555.1. Classification (NCBI taxonomy): domain Eukaryota; kingdom Metazoa; phylum Arthropoda; class Insecta; order Lepidoptera; family Tortricidae; genus Notocelia; species Notocelia uddmanniana. The sequence continues at coordinate 36,278,419 of LR991052.1, read as the reverse complement.
GCCAAGTACCGTAGATTCTCTGAAATAGTGCCAAGTCTGGTACTACATTATTTACAGTAAAACTTATTAACTGCGGCTTAATGCATTTTGAGCTTTAACTTGGCAGTTTTCTTAAATATCCTATAGCTGTTATGGTATTATAACTTATAATACCATAAAACCTGTTACCATCACACTAATTTACTGCGGCTTAATGCATACATGGCATTGCAAGTGGGACACAAACAAACGATGAGAACGAGTTATATCATGACACAAACCTTCCTGCCTGCCTGCGGTCATGCATGTATTTCTTAAGCATTATTTTAAAACTATGGACGTGGGGTGGTTTACGACCAAGACCACCAGGGGATGGGCAGCAGTATCCCTGGAGTGCGGTGGAGATACTGCGATCGCCAAACCGCATGCCGAGCGTAGCGATTATGTCATCTACCCCCCATGAAATTGGGGAAGGCCTATGTCCAATGTATGTTCGGCGATCGACAGCTGCCAACGCTTATAAGTAGGCGGACAGACTAATGTGAAGACGACGTCGCCTAAGTAGTTTAAAATGAATTGGGCGACCGCATTAGGTGAACGACGCAGTGTAATTGCCGCTTTAAATGTGTTTATAAAAAATGTATGGAATATTTATAAAAGCACGCTTTTATGGACCAGAGAGCATACAGTTTTCACCGACTTTTTATTGGTAGATATCATTGTATGCGAATCAGTGACTCTGTAAATGACAGCCAAAATACAGGAGTTGAAAAATAAGTTATTAGTACCGCTGACTTGTAACTTTTTCAATTGTAATGGTTGTGTATGTTATTTTAACGTTAGAATTACTTAATATTTGCCAGAGTTGTGTTAATATCGTTATCAATGTTTTATATATTTTTAATGCCTTGAGCCCTTTTGACTTTGTCTTTGACTTGAAAATGCAGGCGATGAGTATAAGTACTATATTGTGAAAAACTTATAATATGTATGTAGATAAAGTTATGTATGCGACTGTCCATAATAATAATAAAAACATCGCGTGACTTTCCACCTTCGGTTCGTTTTATAAGCCCATTTATGGGTTTTTTTTTGCCATACATGTGTAAATATTTAAGGAAAGGTATTTAAATGCCCTAGTTAGCAATGAAACATGTATTTAAGTTTCCTAGCGCCATCAAACCTTTTAAACGAATGAAGTAGCTTAATAAAAGTAAGTACTTTATGTAAATAGTCTCCATTGTCCTTCTTTGGCTGTACCTACACTGAAATTTGAGACTGATTTACGTGACAATTCAGCCCTTGATAAACCGCTATCTGCCTTTCTGCTCATAAAATATTACCAGGCTACTGGCTCTGTGTCCCAAACTAAATTTAGAACGTGCTACTCGTTAGGTTTCTTATTTATTACACGTGAATTTTTGCGTGATATGGTGCATATGAATTTATTTACTATTTGTTCAGAATCAGAATTATGTTTTACTAGCTTTTGCCCGCGACTTCGTACGCATAGAACTCGTTAATTACTCTGACTTGACAATTAAAACAATGGGCTAGGAGCTTGTCGGGCCATGCTCAATGTAGGGTTCCGTAGTGACTCAATGAACTTACTTTAAAAAAATCAATAACGAGCAAAAGGGAATACTTTCACAGCGTTTCATACGTATTTTACTAAGAAGGGAAGACTTTTTACAATACAGTACCGGCCAATAATATATCACCTTTGTGTTTTTTTTAAGTAAACATGTATATAGTAATATATATTGTTAAGATTATTAAGTGTAAATATTACCCAGAGCTTTACCAAAAAATAGAATGCATATTTCAATAAAATAATGTGAAAGCACAGTTATACTCATTATATACTTAAAACCTACACATCATAACAAAGTGCAGTCGGTCTTTATGAACCTATTATAAATCAAAAGAAGTGATAGATTAACATTTTATATATTTATTAAAGTGTAACAACATTAATACTTTGTAGCAAAGCCTTTTGATTCAATAACTACTTTACAGCGTCTAGGCATAGAGTCCACAAGAGCGTCAATAGTTGATTGAAGGATTTTATGCCATTCCTCCTGTAGCTGAGAGAACTTTTGGCTCGCATTAGTGGCTCTTTTACCTTTCAAACGTCTTTCTAGTTCATCCCATAGCGGCTCTATTATATTTAAGTCAGGGGATTGACTTGGCCAGTCCATTATAGTAACGCGTCGCCGCTTGAACCATTCTGTGACACGTTTTGCACGATGCTTTGGATCGTTGTCCTGTGAAACACAAACCCGCGGCCCAGAAATCGTCGTGCATATGGTAACATCACATTGTCCGGAATATCTAAGTACACATTCTGGTCCATAATGCCTTCAATTTTATGATGGGAGCCCATGCCTTTAGCGGAAAAGGCACCCCACACCATTACAGAGCCTCCTCCGTGTTTTACCGTGGGAAGTTGTTACTCGGGCTTATATCGGGTACCAATAGGGCGACGTACCCACTTTATACCATCGCTTCCAAATAAAAGAAACTTGCTCTCATCGCTCCAGAGTATATCAGACCATTGTCGCGGTGTCCAGTGTTCGCGTGCTTTACACCAAGCTACTCTTATCTTTCGGTTTTTCTCAGATACGGTTCTTCTCGTGGCAGATGTATATTTTTCCGAACCGGTGGTAGTTTATTGACGTTCATAGGTGCATGTAATATGCCTAATTTGAATAATAAACTACTTTTACTTTAATATCCTGCATAAACCGTATGGGTAGTGTGCAAAATTTGGAAGTGGTGCGAATACCGTAATATTTACATATTTGCATTGTATATTAATACAAAAGATAATACTGAGGCCGATTCTCTGTCTCGTAAAAAGTTCCAGGACACTGAGTGGGAACTAGCAGATTATGCATTTAACAAATTAAATGAGACGTTTGGTGAATTCGATGTGGATTTATTTGCTAGTCGTTCAAATGCTAAATGTAGTAAATATGTAACGTGGAAGTGCGACCCGGACGCATGGGTTGTTGATGCCTTCACAGTGTCGTGGAAAAACTTATATTTTTATGCATTTCCGCCCTTCGTTTTAATATTAAAGGTGTTGAGAAAAATAATCTCTGATAAGGCCGAAGGAGTTGTGGTTGTGCCTTACTGGCCAACACAAGCATGGTTTCCCCTATTTAGAAAATTAACTTGCTCTGACTGGATATTTTTTAACCGACTTCAAAATTTCAAAAGAGGAGGTTATCATTTCGGTTGTATGTTTTTTTTTTGTATTTTTTTTTAATGTTTGTTAGTCCATAACTCCGTCATTTCTTAACCGATTTGGAAAATTCTTTTTTTGATTGTAAGTATATATATCCAAGTTGGTCCCGTTTTTGTCAAAACGCAGTTCTGATGATGGAATTCATGAGGAATTGAGGGAACTCCTCAAATCTTAAAGGCAAACATATAGTGATTTTTGGGTTTTTATCAACAAATCGAGCATTTTCATACAAAAATGTGACATTTGTTGAAGTGGAACTGCTGATTATGATCAGAACAGAACTCTTCAACGACGAAAAGTCCACGTTTGGCGGTTTGGCCTCCTAGCTGCGTTTGTTAAGCAAGTTCTATTTTCACGATTAATTTTTGTCATGCTCGATTTTTGATGATGGGATCCATGAGGAATTGGGGAACTCCTCAAATCTTAAAAGTAAACATATACTGATTTTTGTGTTTTTATCAACAAATCGAGCATTATCATACAAAAATGTGACATTTGATGAAGTGGAACTGCTGATGATGATCAGAACAGAACTCTTCAACGACGAAAAGTTCACGTTTGGCAATTTGTCCTTCTAGCTGTGTTTGTTAAGCAAGTTCTATTTTCACGATTGATTTTTGTCATGCTCGAGTTCTGATGATGGGATCCATTAGGAATCGAGGGAACTCCTCAAATGTGAAAGGGACACAAATAGTGATTTTAGTATTTTCATGAACTAATCAAGCATTTTCATTCATAAAAGTGACATTTGATGAAGTGGAACTGCTGATGATGATCAGAACGTAACTCTTCATCGACGCGTAGTTCACGTTTGGCGATTTGTTCTCTTCGTTTTGTTTGTCAAACAAGCAAGGTTTTTTCATGATTCCATGAGGAATTGAGGGTACTTAGTCTTCCACCATTATAAACATACATTATAGGCATTTTTATTTTATTGTATATCTATATAAGAGTGCACCATCTAAGTATAATAATCTTTTACCGGCCTCCCCATTGATGTACTATTATAGAACTAGATTCACAATCAGCCCACAAAAATGGCCCCGGTGAAAGTACCGCCCGCACGACTCGGGCGGTACTTTCCTGTTTAGTCGTGTTTGGACCGCAGACAGTGACAGTTGTCCAACAATAACGAAATCCGCTGTGAAAAACCAGTGAACGAAAAAAGCATAGAACGCGAGCTTCCTACAAAAGTCCACTTTGAAACGGGGCATTTATTCGTAATACGCACGCGCGGTGTTGAACCAATAAGAATTGCCAAAAATGTCAGCCGATTTTCTATTACCCAAAACAAATAAACGTGATTGGTAAATTTCAAAATGACTGGCTGTGTTTGGTATCCTAGCGCTGACGTTTTATGTGTCAAAAGGGCGGCGACAACGACAACGCTTAGCGGGTGGATGGTTGCATGCAACAAAAAGTCATCTTCATACGCAAAACCGCCGTATTATTTAAATTTGATTTTAAGCTTTTTTTTTTTTAATATCATAGGATAACCTTACGAAAATCTAACTAGTCGCTAATTAAGCTGTACCAGACTTATACTATGCATATTGGACGACCATGTACATAATTTATAGCTTGCTAAACACTGTTAGACATAGAGAACGGCAACCACTCGTAATCGAAACTTTTACAGTATATTCAGACAACGCAAACATTTTACATATGTACGTTAACTCATTTTTACAAGCTTTTATTTAACGTGCCGTGTCAGTAACTTAAGTCTTTTTTGTTTGTGTGGGTCAAATCTTAGAAGCTAAATTAGACCCACTTCTCGATTTCCGATTGAGCTAATATTTGACGTTAGTACGCTCGGCTGAACTCGATTCTCCATAAAAACGTAGTTTTGTTCTCATTTTAAACCCCTTGCTGAAATAACATGAAACGTATACACAATGGGAGCCGCCATATCTAGGTCGGAAATTAGTTCCTGTTGCAAGAAATTGTAATAGAAAAAAATACAGCTAGTTTTTGAGTTTTTTACGTCTTTTATGAAAACCTTAATAATCGCTGTATTTTTTCTCCATTATAATTTCAAGCAACAGAAACCAATTTCCGACCTAGATATTCCGGATTCCATTGTATATACAAAGTTTCATATTATTCTAGAATGGCATTTTAAAACGAGAGCTAAACTACGTTTGTATGGAGGACCGAGCTTACTGCATATATGTAAATTCAGTGACAAAAAATATTATGATAATATTATTATCGAGCTGATCTGATGATGGAACCGGAAAGTGGTCATAGGAACTCTGTAATAAGTTAACACAATCATACCGAGTTTGGGGTCTTTAAATCCACTCTTTGAGAAGTTGATAATAATTGTATATATTGTATGTATAGCGTACCTATAGTTACACACTTATTCTATTATTTTTATTTCGGTTTTAGTTGTTGTTAAAAATATATTTATTTCTCACTTCCCGAAGTTATATAGTCTAATTAGAATCAATAGTCTAATTTTAATTGTACTAAATGTCCCCTAATATTTATTTATTATGGAATTAGTTTACCTTTTTCGAACATTTTAATTTGTGAGATACATGCTTTCATACACAAATTAGTTATGTGCATGAGAGCATGTATCTGAACAAGTTAAAATGTTTATTAGGTATCTTAGGTACCTTTTCATTCAGCTATTAACATTATTTTGATGATGTAAGGTGGCATAACACCATCCCTATACAAAATCGATTCCGACTAAAAAAATTAAACAAATATATTTACCGCTTTACTTACATATGAACAGTGATACCATCTTTTTTTTAATGTTTTCTAGAGTGATTAACGCACCACTTCACTGCACAAAAAGGCATTTTTTTTATTTTTGAGATTTCAGTTAATACAACTGTTACGTTGCGCCGCCATATTCAAACTAGACAGCCGTTGGACACAACTTTGACGCCCCGCCTTAGTGGACACAAGTTTGATGGTGTCATTTTGCGACGCTAGTTGTGCTTCTATGTTTTTTCATTCGCTGTGAAAAACTGCTTTAATAGCTACAAAAAAACAAGGAAAAGGACGGAATATACTTTTTTAGGTTAGTTATTTTGATAACGTTACAAAATTTATGTGAAGTCCTGGTAATTTCATGGTTTTGAGTAAATAATTTTGTTAGTACAAAAGAAAGGTTATCAAGAAACAAAATGTAAGGAGTCGCTATTAGGTTAATCTTTTTTTACATGAAATTAGTAAGGAATAAATTTATGTTTTAATTCAAGATTTCCGCAACATCCTTAGCGACGTTAAGAATGGACCGCTATTTTAGCGAAAAATAAACGTGACGCACTCTATAAACCAAGCCACACCAGTGTTGTGTGTTCGGCCTATTTCCCTATTTCCGACATATACGGGACCAATAAAGGCTTAAATCGACTTACTGCAACTGCTAAACCTGTCTAGAACGTAAGTCCGTTCGTTCCCGATTCAAACTACATTATTCAAATTCTGTTTTAACATATAATTTTAGCGTGAAAAATCATGCAGAGGAAAACATTTTCATATACTTATATGAATTGATGTAATAAAAATGAACTTAACGTTAATATATTTCAATATTTTATCTTTCAAGTTCATAGTCGGTATCTTTGTTTTATAGATGTCAGAGATAGATGACGATGACTTGCAAAGCAAAAGTTGTAAAACTACAAATGCTGCTCCAATGGCAGAAGTCAGTACTTTTGAAATAACTACCTATAGCCTTGCTCAAGAGTTTCATGAAAGTAAACATCTTAATCTCTAACACAGAAAAAGAACAATCACAGAATGTGTGTGAATGTTGAAATGAAATGTTTTATTCATATTTTTTTGTTCAAAAATATTATTAATATAAAAATAATTTAAATAACCAAAGCGACTCCATTAGGTACTTTCAGTGTTCACTTTTGACATTTATAAAGTAAACATTGGTAGCCACTAGCCAGTATACGATAGTGGCATTTTACTAAAAAGTTTTTACCATGTTTGTTCTTATGTTTTCAAATTTGACACTTGACGCTAATGTCTGTAAGTTCTTTTATGTATGAAGTTTTTATCTAGACTCTGACTATAAAGAAGCGTTATTATCAGCTATTGGAATGTAACTGTCAGTGTCATCTTGCGCCACATTTTTAGTTATTTATGTTCGGCATTGTGTGTCTATTTCTATATCTTATGTCAATGGGCCTCCCCCATTGATGTCGGTTTTTTTTTCTTAAAAATTATTGATCCTGACGTCAACGTTTTGATTTTATCTTTCAGGTTAACACACAACCTTCACAAGACGCTTCGATTAGTAGCCGCGAGGTTGTTAGGCAATCATATTTGAAGATATCGCTGTCCGATCGAGCGGTTAACGTCATGATCAGTGCATTATCTGACAATACAGTATAAACAATACGATAGTTGTTTCAAACCTTCGGTTGAATTTTTTAATCAAAATAATCATGATTTTTCTAAGGAATCAGTGCCTATTATTTTATTTTCTTTCAAATATGCTTGAAAGAGGTGCCAAATATGGAACAATTAATTCATATAAATCTGCCTTAACACTTTTATTTCCTAACTTAATTAACGACCATAGATTAAAGAGGTTTATGAAAGCTGTTTTCAGGTTGAGGCCCACACAACCTAAATATAGTATCACATGGGATCCTAGCATTGTTTTGAATTACGTATCCCAACAATGGCCTCATTCTAGTCTCAACCTGGAAACTCTCTTGAAGAAGACTTTGTTAGCTCTGGTTACAGCACATCGGGTTCAGACTTATTCATTGTTAAAATTATCTAACATTAATACTAAAGACCCGAATTTAATTACTATAAAGGTTCCTGACATTATAAAAACCTCTCCTCCTAATTCGTTTCAGCCAATTTTAAAGTAACCATACTATAATGAGAATCAAAGTATTTTCCCAGCGAAATGTTTATTAGATAAATATAATAAGTACTGTGCGTGAATAACATAAATAAAACAAGTACTGTGCGTGATGATAGTAATGATCATTTATTTATTAGTTATAAAAGACCGCACAAAAGATTATCATCACAGAGGATAAGCTCTTGGATAAAATATGTTCTTCAAAAAAGTGGCGTAGATGTATCTCTATTCAGTGCCCATAGCACTTGCCATTCTGCCACTTCTACTGCTAATATGCTTGGTGTTAGTATAGAGACAATAAGAAATACTGCAGGCTGACCTAGATCCTCTGCTACATTCACTAAATTCTATAAATTCTATAATTGACGATAATTTCGCACGAAATATGTAGCAAATACATTTAAAGAATAATAATAATAAATAAAGAATCATATAATTGTATTACCATGATAAAAACGATTACGATTATGTAGTTATACTTACCTTGATGATTGTGGAGACTTCATTTTTACCTGTTGAAAATAAAAATAATCTTCGGAAAACATTACCTTTGTTTATTTTTTCTGAAAGTATACCTACTTATTTTACGAGTATTTTATATTTGACAACTCTGAACATCCTACAACATGTGAACTTATAAATCGCTAAGAATGAAGCTGCGAAGCATATTTGAAGATCAAACGAACTTGAAACCTGGAACGACCCTAAAAGTGAAGTTCGATCACAATTATGTGAGCAGCTTCATTAGACGCGATTTATTTACACCCTCCCTTATTAGTAATAGTGTAATTTTATTTAGTTACCCGTCCCTCTTGAGTTACACCTATACAAATATAAAATACGACCTTTAAACAAAATAAGCAATGGAGCCACTCCCGCGCACAGGGGCCAGATCCGGGGTGGAAAGGGATGTTACGTAACACGACTCGGTGTTGCCAATAATAAAAAAAAAACTTTAAACATTTCCGTGCTAGGCTGATGCGTGGAGGCGCTGCTACAACATGTGAACTTATAAATCGCGTCGAATAAAACTGCTAGCATAATTGTGATCTAACTTCACTTCCAGGTAAGTTCGTTTGATCTTCAACTATGAGTGCTGTTTGTATTATGTGAAAATTTCAATTAGCAACCTGACACCTATTACAGTCTGTGAGAAAAGCACGCACACTACAAAATTGTGAAACACTAGGATCAACCATACGCACGCAAGTAACATTCACACACAGAGACAGCCTGTCAGTACACGAAATGACGTCAACTTCAATTAAGCGCCAGTTAAAGGTCAACAGACAGACGATGTAGCGACAGTAATAGGATTAATTTTGTATTAAGCAGTAACGCTAAATGGACCCGGGTATGTCCTAAAACTACGACCAAGACCACCGGGGGATGGGCAGCAGCATCCCTGGAGTGCGGTGGAGATGCTGCGATCACCAACCCGCATGCCAAGCGTGGCGATTATGGCATTTACCCCCCATAAAATTGGGGGAGGCCTATGTCCAACAGTGGACGTCCATCGGCTGATATGGTGGTAACGCTAACAAAGATTGTTTTAAATTCCAAATTTAAGGGAAAAATTTGAAAATTTAGTGTTTCGAGCAGTATTTGAACCTGCGACATCTGGAATATAGGTCCAATCGCTCTAGCCACTGAGCTGTCGGAGCAAAGCAACCACGCTCAGCTCTTACAACGTCTTATGGAGGCCGTTTAACTTGAAATTTAGTGATAGGGTTTCATTTGGCACACTTAGGGTACCCTACCCTATAAAATACGTAATATTTAACTGTTGTCATAAATGGCAGAATTCATGGACAGTAAAATATCATATCGATATCTATTATCGAATGTGGATCGCACTATCTTCGCTTACTTGAAGTTGACGTCATTTCGTGTACTGACAGGCTGTCTCTGTGTGTGAATGTTACTTGCGTGCGTATGGTTGATCCTAGTGTTTCACAATTTTGTAGTGTGCATGCGTAGCGACGTCATGGAAAAATGCATTAGTGTGAAAACTATTTGTGTGCGTTGCCTAGTCCCCCGCGCAGAAATCAGCAGACTTTTTTGCCTCAAAATCAGTTCTCGCGTCGTCTCCAGTTCGTTTAATGCTCTAAGTTTGTGTAAGATTGTCCCCCAATATTTATTTATTTAAAATGTACCAAACTCTTTAGTGTTAGTAAATCTACTTTATTTCTGAGATTTCAACTTTGATTTGACAACAATTTTAACCAAAACCTTATTTGTGAAGTGATTTAAATGTAACTAAAGTAAAACACATCAGAATATTAGAGAATTTGCATACAAAGGGAGAGTATATAAGTATATAGTGAAAGAGTATATAGTACGAGTAGTAAGGTAAAAATTTAAATGTTCATTACAACTCCGAATTGGGCTATAAAAAGACTCCTAGACACAAAAATTCCTGACCCCACATTACTTACTTTCTGACATCCTAAAAAAATGACAAGTCAATGGCCGAGGTCGGAAATTGTTTCCCCGTGACATCAATTGGCCTTTAAGTCCAATATAAACTTGATTTATGTAGGTCATGTATTTTTACTTTTATATACGTGCGTTAAAACCAAAGGCTACTATTTAATTTGAATATGCATATATATTTATTGCCTACTCAAGCCACGAAATGGCAACGTCGATGTGTTTCTAAAACGCCTTTATTTACCAATGTATCATTTTGATGGCGCTACTCGATCCTTAGTACGGAGTCGTAGCCAGCTTCATTGGGCCAAAGTTGCATTTTGCGAAAGTTTTATGGGCCATTAACAAAATGTGTCGCTTGAATTTAGTAAGCGTTCCGTACACATTTGACGAAAAATATGTACTTAAATATGTATACGTCATTAATGCGATTCAAGGTGGATCGGATAAAGTCCAAATTGATGTTGTATATTTTAATTCGCCGGAAGGATTTGTCTTTGTTTAGTAGCAGATTAGAGGACATCTTCCATTTTTGTGTCAAAATATCACCGCTTGGCATGATGGTTCTCTTCTCAGTTGACAGCCTCTCAAGAAAAGGCAATATATGTGCTTTCGCGTTGCACTCTGTGCTCAATTACTTCCTAAATGTAGGTACTAAGCCAAGTTTAAAACCTGAATTTGGCTTAATTTCATTCACAAATACTGTATATTCGTGTGAGGACTCCGCCGATTAATAAACACTTGTAATCGTTTAAAAATCGTGAGGACATGTTACGTGTTGGAGTAATTGGTATAACACATTAATTATTTATGCAACAAGGGCGGAATGTGGGTGATTTCTGACTATAAGTAATGTCCAATTATAAACTGGCTTTTGCTCTCGCGTATCATACAACATTTTACCAGGAATGTATAGATACTGCCTCAGGGCTTCTCTTGATCCAAAGCGTAATACTGGTTTTATTATTCCTCCCAAGCGAGCGGTCTTCACTTCGTTTGCGTCGTTTGCTGATGTGGATAACTTATTCTCACTCAGTCATTGATGACGTAAGCGGGCTTATGGCGGTCCATCGATACATTAATGATAGCAAAAGGTAATAAGCGGAAACGGAGCTAGCGAACTGAGCGGACCGGAGAAAATTAGCTGTGTACTTCCAATATAAAAAGAGTTACAGCATTTGCCTTCCACTACCAGCGGATTTTGCGGAGCGAGCGAAGCTGGAAATGAGGCTGTGTCAGATGAGCGAGTTTGTGAACTTCCATTAGAAGCGGACTTTGTGGAGTAACCTGGCAGTCAGTATCAGACGAAGCGTCGCAGAAACAAGTAAATGTGCACGATGTTGGACGATTCGATAAGAAGAAAAAAGGGAAGCGTAACAAACGCAGATTTTGGACGAGCAACCATATCAGACAAAGAGCTGTCAAAGGCGATCTGTTGCGAATGTTAGCAATCCACAAGATGAACATTTCAAAAAATATTTCAGAATGACTAGAAAACGAGAATGTTTCTCTCTTTGTTTATTTATTATTTATTTCCTCTTGGCGAGAAAACTGCATTTCTCTTATAATTTTAATAATTTTATCATCATTATCATTCTTTCTACGCGTCGTTGGTACTTGTGGTGCTGCTGCAGTAGTAGGGTCTGAGCGGAGTCCGTTCAAAGCTAGCACGCGACGCCATGACGCAGCGGATCCATTTTAACTCGCTCAGTGCGCTCCGCTTACTCGCACGCGTTAGATGTACTTGTATGAAAATCAGTGTTTCGAGTCGAGCGGGGTCCGCTCGGGATCCGCTCGACTCTGCGATCACTTTTGTCTCTTTGAACTCGTTTAGTCCGCTCCGCTCACTCTTATTCAGTGGAAGCACTTATATGCAATTCTCCATTGCGAGTTAAACGGACTCCGTACAGAGCTCGTTCCGCTCGCAGTGGAAAGTGGGCATAACTTCTTGGTGGTAAGGCAGTTATAACTTGAATACTTTGTTATCTTGGCTTTGTTATCTTTATCTTGGCTTAGAATTAGAATTATCTGTCATAATCATGTTAATCAATTAATTTTGCACATATTTTCCAACTTTACGTTTTTACTAATAATTAGGTGTACAGCGTCAATATAGTGGTCTTCAAACCGTTTCTAGTGTAAATTCGAACCACACATGTGTACACCGCAAAATATGTTATGTTATGTGTTTCGCACGTCGAGTGTATTAAAAAATTCGTAGTGTTACTCGCGCTGAACGCAAGGCAGAAGCAAGTGTCAACGCCTGCGAATAGTATTTCTTCAAATTTCTTCAATAGTATCGCTGACGTGTCATGTCGCAAACACGACGTTCGTGGCAGGCAGCAGCCGTATGTCAAATAAGGTGCCGTCGTTGAGGGTCCGCATCCACATCCATGTCAGCATGAAAGAAGAACTAGATGCTGGAACGAGAGGGCAAACAACGAAAGGCGTTGATTGAACTTCAGTGCGATAGAGAGTGATATCTGGTACAAACAAGTAAACTAACATCTCCATAGAAAAAATCGTACTTCGAGCTGAAAGGCCCCTGGTGTCAGTGGCTCTTATGTTGTATATGTTTTATTTTATTTATTTATTTTATTTGGAGATCCAACAGTTGTGACATTACATTAGGCAATAACATAGAAATAGAAAGCCAATTATAGGAACTCACAGGTAGTGACATAATATTACTAGTAGGTTTTTATGTTACGCACTAACTTAACCACACATGTAAGCAAAAAAGTAAAGATTTTAAACAAATTCTGAAAGTGGAGTTCTCACAACTCATGCACTAATTAATTAATACAATGTGTATTAATGACATAGTGCATGCAAGGTACACAACAAGGATAGTTTAGTAGTATTAAAATACTAACACAACAAAGACCAGCATAAAATAAGAACATAAGTTTAAACTCGCAAGAAGCCAACACGCTCACTCAAAATACTGCTGCACTAAATTACTCTCACGCTAGCAATTCTACAGTTGAAAATATCAATATCAAGTTTATTAGACAACTCATTTAGGTTACGACTGGCGCGCGTTAAGAAACTATTCTGTCTATATTTGGAAGATGCATTATTATTAGCTATTGTGGGATGATACCCTCCCTTAACAACTGGTGTTACCTCCTTGCTCTACAAGTCCGGTAGTACCACGGAAGCGAAGAACTACAGACCCATCACGTGCTTGCCGACGCTATACAAGCTCCTTACATCCATTTTGAGACCAAAAATTAACACGCACATTGTTGCGAACAACATTCTGGCCCCCGCTCAAAATGGATGTAGGGTTGGGTCACGTGGTACTAAAGAGCTCCTCCTCATAGACATGACCATTTGCCAACGAGTCCGGCGAAACAGAGGGACCCTCTCGGCCGCCTGGATTGACTATAAGAAGGCCTATGATTCGGTGCCTCATTCATGGCTGAGGAGGATCTTAGAACTGTATAAAGTGGATGCAGTTTTGAGATCCTTCTTAGTTGCTTGCATGGGGCAGTGGACCACAGTCCTTCGTCAACCCGGGGGAGGAGAGGGCCCCTCTGGCCCGCAGGATTCCATCAGGATTGAGCGAGGTATTTTTCAGGGTGATAGTCTGAGTCCCTTGTGGTTTTGCCTAGCGCTGAATCCGCTCAGTACCCTGCTGAAGGATTCGGGACTAGGTTGCCAGCTACGGAGAGAGGGTGAGGTCATTTCTCATCTGCTCTACATGGACGACCTTAAACTATTTGCACCAAATAAACATGACTTGTTGGAGCTACTGAAAACCACAGAGGTCTTCAGTAGTGCCATCAAAATGGAATTTGGTGTCGATAAGTGTGCGGTCATGCATGTACAGCGGGGGAAAGTTGTAAATTCCACAAATTTACATATTTCTGAGACAATGGCTCTCAGATCTCTCCCCGAAGCAGAAACCTATAAGTATCTTGGTATGTCACAGTCTTTGGGTATCGAGGGTGGAGACATCAAACGGGCGGTGGGGGAGCGCTTCTTCTGTCGCCTGACAAAAGTACTCAATAGTTTTTTGTCGGGCGGCAATAAGGTTCGCGCCTTCAACGCCTGGGTGATGCCGTTGCTCACATACTCCTTTGGCATATTAAGGTGGACTCAGACTGAGCTCGATTTCCTGGATCGAAGGGTACGTGTACTGCTCACTGCGCACCGTATGCTACACCCACGATCTTCTGTTATGAGACTGTACATCCCGCGGAAGCTTGGAGGTCGCGGCTTCTTAAATGCCAAAGACCTTCACAACCGCGAAGTGTGCAGTCTCAGGGATTACTTTCTAAACAGTGAGTGTGGGATGCATCGTGACGTAGTGGCAGCAGACGCATCTTTCACCCCGCTCTCCATGGCAAACGAGAACTGGCGCAGATTTAAAGTACTAAGCATCGAGGACCGCAGGGCGGTATGGAAGAGTAAGGAGCTACATGGGCGGTTCTACAAGGCACTTACGGGGCCCGAGGTAGACCTGCTCGCATCGGTGAACTGGCTACGTTTTGGGGATCTTTTTGGGGAAACTGAAGGTTTTGTCTGTGCAATTGCGGACGAGGTTATCATGACGAACAACTACCGGAAATATATCCTGAAGGACGGTACGGTCGACATTTATCGGGCATGCCGCCGTCCCGGAGAGTCACTCAGGCATATTATTTCTGGTTGTAGTCATCTTGCTAACGGCGAGTACTTGCACAGACATAACTTGGTGGCCAGGATTTTTCACCAGCAGCTTGCTCTTTTATACGGTCTTGTGGACTTCGAAGTGCCGTATTATAAGTACACACCTGCGCCAGTTCTCGAAAATGGTCGTGCAACGCTCTATTGGGATCGATCTGTCATCACGGACAGGACTATTGTAGCCAACAAGCCTGATATCGTGCTGACAGATCGATTGAAGCGCCAGGCAGTGCTCGTTGACATCACCATCCCCCATGACGAGAACCTCGTGAAAGCTGAGAAGGACAAAGTCAGCAAGTACCTAGACTTGGCACATGAGGTAACCGCCATGTGGGATGTTGATTCAACGATTATTGTCCCGATAGTCGTCTCTGTGAACGGTCTAATAGCGAAGAGTCTCGACCAACATCTCAAGAGACTCTCGTTAGATGGCTGGGTCAAGGGTCAAATACAGAAGGCGGTACTCCTGGACACGGCGCGAATAGTCCGGAGGTTCCTCTCTCTGTCGCCCTAACCACCGGTAGCTTAGGCCCGCCTCGCTGCCGGCGGCACTCTAGGTTAGGTTTTTTATAATGCTTTTATACTTTGTACGTGTATTTTTATATTTTACATTTGATAAATTTATTGTAAAAAATCTAACCCAAGAAGAAGAAATAAATAAGGTGAATAATAATAATAATAATAATAATGATTTATTTGCAGAAAAAGGGTTTAAAAAGATAAGTTATACAGATCTTGGGATAACAAATAGTTCAACCTTCTTCAGCTATTTATAAACAGCATGCAAATATTTGGTATTGACAAGAAAATTTATTAGGTACCTACAAGAAAATAGTCCGAAAGACGATACAGTTTTACTAACATTAGGTTATTATGTGTCACTTAAATACAATCAATAAAATACAAGAAGGATTTAACATACAGTCCGATTAGAAAATTTAACATGGAGTCATTCAAGCTGCTGGGCAGACCGTGGGAGGTTGAGCGAGACTTAACAAATGACCAAAATTGTTTCGGGTTACTAGTGATATTTTTTTCCGCACAACTCACAAATGTAGAAAAACATTCCTTTTCCAATTTACGAACTCTGTCCCTCAAAACAGTATATGAAATTAGGTCTAAAATATTCTTGTATTATCTGTATTTTTTTAAATATTTATATTTATATTTTATGGCTTTTTTAGAGGAAACAAGAACCATGCGGGATAAGTTTCCTTATTAATATTTTTATTAGGTATATATTTGTCTCTAAGTCTCTGAAAAGTCGTGTAAAAGAAATTCAGCGACACGTCTAGTGAGCGACCAGAAAATTCTTCCCAGCCTATAGACGCTAATTCAAAATTGATGGACGCGTTATCATCTTTATTTCAAAAATATTTAACCGTGGGAGCTGACCACAGAGGATTAATCGTAATATATTCCATTTTACTAATTAGAGGCTCGTGATATGGGTCAATAGGCACTAGAGGACTCGTCCAGTGACTAACACATTGAGATATACGTATTCGTTTTGGGGTAGCAGGGTTGCAGGGTTGCGTCGGAGATAATTGAATACTCAAAATCCAAGTATATAGTGCAACTTTATTCAAAAAAATACCCTATTATATACACGTTCGGTTTAGCATATACAAGCAATATGCGTTTATGCTGCAGTAAACTATGAAGTTACTGTTAAACTCTAAAGGTGACTAATGACCATACTTCACCTCCCCCGAAAGTTCCCTTCACCCCCGGGGTGGCAGAAAAGAAATAAAACGCATGTTACTTGCTTACAATTAATTAATTATTATCAAAATACAATTTAGTATTATTCTTATGGGTTATGTATAACTGATTACTTTTTAAAATCTTAACATTTGGTGAAATATCTTCTATGACCTTGTAAGGTCCTGTATAAATAGGATCTAATTTGTTTCCTACTTGGTTCTTTAAAAGTACTAAATCACCTGGTTTATATTTTGCAGAATACATTTTCTTATCATACATTAATTTTCTACTAGTTTTACTAGACAATAAATTATTTTTAGCTTCTAACTGTGCTTTTTGTAACCTATACTTAAATTCCTTAGGATAACTATCATAGTTATATAGTGGGTCGACAGAAGAAATTAGGTTACTTGGCAAACTACACGCTTTGCCGAAAACAAGTTCATAGGGCGCATATTGTGTCTCTGTATGTACGGTAGTATTGTATGAGAAACACCAATAGCTCAACCAACTACTCCAGTCGGTGTTATTATTGCTACATTGAATTCGGAGATATGCTCCAAGACTCTTGTGCGTGTTTTCAAGTGCGCCTATTGTTTCATGATGGTAAGCTGTCGAGTGTAACTTATTTATACCTAATAATATACATATTTCTGAAAATACACTAGACATAAATTCCGTATCTTGATCCGTAATGATATCTTTCGGTACTCCGTATCTTAAAATAAAATTATTAACAAACGCTCTACTTACAGATTCAGTGTCTTTTCTTTCTAAGGGGTATGCCTCGACGAACTTTGTTAGTTCGCACTGAATAGTTAAAAGGTGAAAGTCATTTAAGATAACTCTGATTTAATTTCTATCACATATTCTCGTGACACCTTTTGTTACTAGGATCCTAGGAATATCACATTTATAATTGGCTAAGAATGCATTCACTTCTGTTTCATTTTGTTATTTTTTATTATAATAACTTCATGTATATTTAACTTCTTGCAAAATACTTCTAATTCCCTCGCTAACACGCCTACGGTAGATAACGATCGGGTGATTAGATAAATACATGATTTGCTTGGTACGTACCTAAAATTTCCTTTATCACTAATGTATTCATACTGACTTGCCTGGGATAACTTGTAATTTGCGCTTATTACAAGCTCTACACAATCTTTTGGAGCTTTGATGATATCCACAATTCTAGGTTGATCGGGCCTAGGGGTTGCGGGTACATCTGGCACTAAATCGCTAGTTTGCTGTGCGCGTAACTTCCGTGTTTGTGCTCTCGTCATGACTGATACAACATGTCCTCTAATATCTTTTAACTCTTCAATATTCCTCGGTAAACGACTTAATGCGTCTGCAGCTACATTATTTCGTCCCGGGATATACTCAATATCAAAAGTAAATTCTTCTAAATTTAATCTAAATTTAGTTAACCTGCTCGAAGGATCAGTCATTCCAAAGAGATAAATCAATGGTTTATGGTCAGTTACGATTTTGAACATTCTAACATATAAATACGGTCTAAAATGCTTTGTAGCCCAAACAATAGCAAGTAATTCAAGTTCTATAATTGGGTATCGAGTTTCTGCTGGCTTTAAATTGCGGCTGGCGTACGCGATTATTTTTCCATTAGTATTTGATAATATAGCACCGAGACCTTGCTTCTCTGTGCTCATCTGTGTGCAAGGTAAAAATGTTATCTGTTGAAAAATCTGGATAATCTAAAACTTGTGGACTCATTAGTGCCTGCTTTAACTTTAAGAATGCTGTTTCACACTCTGGGGTCCAATTAAAAATTGCGTTTTTCTTTGAAAGTTGGTTCAATGGATAAGCGATATTCGCGAAATTCGGTATAAATCGTCTATAATAATTGGCAAATGCAACAAACCTCTTGACCTCGTCTGTGTTTGTTGGTCTTGGGTACTTATTTAATGCCTCTACTTTTGCCGGATCGGGTTCTATACCTTTTGATGTAATTTTATGACCTAAATACATAATATCCTTACGTAAAAATTCGCACTTCAAGGGGTTAAGCTTAAGGTTAGTGCTTCGTAGTCTTTCTAAAACTCGAGTAAGGTTCTGGTTATGTGTTTTCATGGAATTTCCTATAACAATACAATCATCTAAATATATGAAACACTGTTTATAATTTAATCCTGACATAGCTATGGTCATCAGCCTGGAGAAGACACTCGGACTAGTTCGGAGTCCCATCGGACATCTCTTCATTTGGTGCATCTTGTCAGTCGTGAAAGCTGTGTATTTACGGGAATCTTTATCTAGGGCAAGTTGATAATAACCTTGAGAAAGGTCAAGCTTTGAAAAATATATGCTACCTGCAAGAGAATCTAAAATTTCAGTGATATTCGGCAATGGGAATTTGTCATCTTGAATTCCATTATTTAACTGCCTATAATCCACAACTAATCTCCATTTCTTTTCTCCTGATTTATCGCACTTTTTGGGAACAAGTAAAACAGGGCTGGACCACTCTGAAGTAGCCTCTTCAATAATATCGTTATCAATCATATTCTGTATCTAAGTTTTGAGTTCTTTGCGTAAAGCATGTGGTATCCTATGTGGCTTGACGTATACTGGGCTTACGTTATCTTTTAATTTAATGGTATGCTCTACCAAGTTAGTAGTGCTGAGTTTGTCGCCGGGCAGATGAAAAACATCCGCATATTTTGCACAAATTTGTTCTATACTCAACTGCTCTTCCTTGTTTAAGTAAGTATGTAAATTTAATAATGTTAGCAATGTGGTTACCCTACTTACACTATTTTTCTCTGAGTCAAAGTTGCAAATATCAAAACTAAATAAAGTGTGTACCTGTAAACGTGATAAATCTAGACTAACTGTCTCATCTGTCGTATTTAATATTCGCACCGGAATTCGACCTTTTTCTGGTTTCGAAATAATACCTGCTACATAAACACCATATTTTATTTCTTCGGCCAATACTACGCAGTCTTCCTGCATTGGTGCGGGTACGCGTGTGATAATTTCACATCGTGGATGAACGGTATGCACATTGTTGTACGAATTGCCTTCAATCGGTATTAAAATAGACTGTCCTTGGTTCTCTAAGGTCAAAGTATTGTCTTTATAACTTATAATTGCGTTATAATGCCTAAAAAATGTTTGGCCTAAAATACCATCAGCAAAACAAGACAAATTCTTAAAAACATAAAACTTTTCCTTGCAAATAAACTCTTCAAAGTGTAGTGTTAAATAAATAAATCCATCTGAAACTAAATCTCCACATATTCCTTTAATTGTAATTGTATCTCTCTGTATTTGCCTAAGAAGGTCAAACCTATTTTGTAAACATTCATACTTGACTACATTTAAGCTAGCTCCGCTGTCAATCAAAAGACTTAAGTTATGCGTATTATCTATTTTGCAACTAACTGTACTAAAATTATTATAACTATATATGCCATGATCCTTATTATTCACGAAAAAACTGCATGTTGCGGTTATCGGAATTATGTGTCGTAGACGTCGTAGTCGGCGTGTCAGCAGTTTGAATGCACTGTGCACGTGCTGCTTGCGCGGGGCGTTGGGACCCGTGCGGTCGCTGACCGCCTCGTGCTGATCTCGCAAAATATTGCCGAGGACGCTGCACTGTATTGGGTTGCGGAATACGTCTATAATTAGAATTGGAATAATAGTTTGTTCCGTATGTATTCCTACCTCTATTTGAATTTCCTTTAAAGTTGGAATTATGACCCCTATTAGTCCTGTAATTATTACGAGGCTGGTTACGCCCGTAATGCAAAATCTGGTCATCTCTTGGTGATGAGGTTTGCTCATCAATGGCTGTCCTAATCGCTTCCGGTAATGACGTAAACTGCCTAGAACTTATTATGGTACTCAGCTTCGGATCCGAGAGTCCATCAGCGAATCGCTTGATAGCTGACTTCTCGTTCATCGGACGTAGTATGTTATACCTACTGTCGTCACCATCAGCTTGAAATATGGTCAAGTTGACAAAAAGATCCTCTATCTCAGCTCCAAACATCTCTACTGATCGTCGTCCCTGTCTAGCTCTGTACAACTGAGCTTGAATCGATTCGGATGATTTTTTTGGCAGTAAAAATTTACGCATATCGGCAACTAAGGCTTCCGCGCTATTGTATGCATTTTGTAACCGAAGTTTAGCACTGGACGAAAGTCTTGTTTTCAAAACAAAATCGATTAGGGTTCCTTGTGACACAGTATCGATCAAGGAACTATACATTAAAATACCATCTATTAATTGTTTCGTGACGTCTTCCTGTCCCGTCATAGTGGGTAACAAGGCAATAGCCGTTTTGACATCAAACCCTGATTTTGCCATTGTAATCTCTGTTTGAGATTGCGTGTCAACGAATGCTAATAATGTCTTAATTCTATCGTAAATGTAACTAATTTCGCCTACTAATGTATTCCTTAATTCTACTTGAGAAGGAGTTAAATTTATCCCTTGCTCTTCTAACTGAGACACAATATTCGCAACTCGGCTAATGAACTCTTTTGATTCCTCTAATTTCTTTCTGTCGCCTCTCTGGGCCTAACTTGACAATATTTTCTTTTAGCTTATTCAATTGATCCCGTAAACTTTCTAATTCTCGTAACATCTAAATATATAAAAGAAGAAACTGACTGACTAAGTGACTGACTGACTGACTGACTGACTGACTGACATATCAACGCACAGCCCAAACCGCTGGTCCTAGAGATTCCAAATTTGGCACGTAGGTTCCTTATAAGGTCTAGGGGTGCACTAAGAAAGGATTTTTCAAAATTCAACCCCTGTGAGGGTGAAATGGGGGTCCAAAGTTTGTATGGGGAAATAAGATTAGTTGGACTATTTTATTCGAAACTTCACAGGAGTATTTCTAACAATAAATGAGTAAATACGTGTTTCAGGTTTTTTGAGAAATCAACCCCTAAAAGGGGGAAAGGTGGTGACACATTCTGAAAATCGACATGGGTATTGTTTTTATGATATACCGGGTCGCTGATAACGAAAACAACAAAGATTTTAAAATCTCACGTGGAAGACGTGAAATACCATACCATGTTGGGGTGCGAGGGGGATGAAATGTCTAAATATTAATATGTTTTATGTCTTCCATGTCCACGATCTTTTTCTCTGCCTCAACCAACCGTACGAAATATTCGTCTAGCTTCGTATTTGTGAAGCTGCAGAAGTCCTTAACCTCAAATAATTCTGCCTTAAGAATTCCCATGTCTCGAACTAATTCGGGAAGACACGCAAGCTGTTGTTCCATGCCTCTTAACACATTCATAGCACTGTCCAGATCTGTGGGATTTAGCTAGGCCGGGGATGCATCTCTCCTGACTTTCTGGCATTTTTGGCATCTCCACATCGACTTGCGGTTAGGTCCATATTTTCTGTAAGTTGTCTCGGCAATGCTTGTACAACAGAAGCCAATGTCCTTCCTACATACGGAGCACTGTGCGCTGTCAGTGATGTCCTCGGAACAAACATCACACTGCATCTTGAAAAGTTTGAGAACCCGTGGAAACGATGCGAAATGAAGTGAACTTAGCTAGGTGTCCCTTGCGGCTGCAATGCGTGCGTAAACCGAACTCAAACTTTTTACAGCTGTCACAGATTTTTCTCTGTCATTTATGTCAATCAATAAAATTGCGCATATTTTCCAACTTTACGGAGTTTTACTAATATTTAGGTGTACAGCCTCAACAGATATTTTTTTGTTTATAAATTTATCGTTATAAATATATGCGTACCTAATCGGCTTCTATCAGTTTACGGAAATATCTTCTGAATCAAAATGACAGACTTGGTCACAACACTAGTTTTAAAAATAAAACGACATAACACGTAACTGTTTGGGTGGTGAATTATTATCGTAAGTTACTCAACAACAATGAACTAAAAAAAATTAACATAACTTAAACTAATAGAAATAGAAAACATTTATTCGTGACAATACAACCACAAATGAGAAATAGAAAAAAATCAGTCACAATTGGTATTGCACGAAATGGTTCCATCTCAGCGTGTTACTGGCGCGATTACCAGCGCTGATCTTCCGATGGAACCATCAAGTGATTTCCCAGCAGGTAACACATAAAAACCAATGGGGTCCCTTACTCGATCATCTGGCCAAAGTAGATTTAATATTTGTCCATAGTTATTTGAGGTTATTTATTTTATTATTAATATTAAGTTTGAAATAAGCTACTTTTTCTGAATAAAGTGCTTTATTGACCAATGATTTGAAATCGGTTTTGAACTTGTGATAGGCTGCGGCGGCTTTGTCACGTAACTGCATCATAGTTTTAACTGTGTCGGTGATGCACGGATAGGAACGAACTCTAATTACAACGGTCTTTAT
This sequence comes from Notocelia uddmanniana, assembly GCA_905163555.1. Lineage (NCBI taxonomy): Eukaryota > Metazoa > Arthropoda > Insecta > Lepidoptera > Tortricidae > Notocelia > Notocelia uddmanniana. The sequence continues at coordinate 36,255,126 of LR991052.1, read as the reverse complement.
GGGTGCATGCAAGTCAAACAAAGCGAGTATGCTCTGGCTCAAGGCCAGGACCATAGCATTGACATCACCTAGGCCAGATTTTGAGTCCCATCCTTTACTCTGCAGGTCTGCATCGAAGCGGTCTAAGCACATGTTTTGATGAGTCTAATGGACACTGAGTAAGGCTTCGGTTTAGCCCGCTTAACTATGAATTCGCTGATTACCAGGCAATGTCCAGTCAGCGATAAATGCTCCACCTGAACCCTTTCAGCACGCAAGTCAGAGCACACTGCATCAAGCAGCGTCTGGCTGCTCTCTGTAAAGAGTCAGACTAAAGCTTTTTAAGAAAGACACAAACTTTTCCACTCTAGCTGATTTGTTCTATAAATCTATATTAGAATAATGCTATCAGAACTATGCAGCGAGCTAATGGAGTCAGATAGCGCGTCAAAAAACAGGTCAGCATCCATCCATGGGGGTCTATATGCGGTGCCTATAGACAATCTTGCTCCGTTGAGGGTTAATGTAACCCACATTTGTTCTACCAATTTGTGCAAAGGGTCTATGGGGTGGGGCCAGACTTGAGCGCTTACGTAACGCCTGATGTTAAAGCCAACGCCTCCCCTCCGCGCGCGAGTGCCCCCCGCTGGGCGGGGGATGTGGCGGTGACAATACCCTGGCAGAACTGGTGCTCGCTGTTCTTGACCCGTCTGCAGCCAAGTCTCATTTATGGCTAGCAAATCCAAGTCTTGTTGCATGCTCATCCCTATTAGATTATCATGATTGGACCCAAGAGAGCCTGCATTATATAAACGAATCCTTATACGGTTTTTAATCATTTTAAAATAAATAAATAATTAATGTAATTCCTGGTCGTAATTCCTCTAATTCAAACCAAGCGCTTTGCATCTTCTTTTATAATGCGCACTTCTAAGGTTTGGAATTCTCTGCCGGCGTCTGTATTTCCGAGTTCATATAACCTGGACCTTTTTAAGGCACGAGTGAATAGGCATCTTCTGGGTGAGTTCGCTTCATCGTCGGCCTCATCTTTGCCCCCTGGCTAGATGCTGGACAAGAGCAATCCCATTTTTAATAAAAAAAAAAAAGATATGATAATAGTAGGTATAATAGTAGATCGGATTGACAAATCATAAAAATTACTGATATAATAATTAAATGTATAATGATATATTTTAAATGTCCATATAGTTAATTTTATGATATTAATGTGTGGTCTACAAGTGAAGTTTAAGGTATATATATATTTTGTGTGGCTCGGCTTGTGTATCATGGCTAACTTTCCCCATTCTGATATCCTTTTTTACGTAAAAACACATATGAAAACAACAGGGCTGAATAATATCATAAACATTACAAATAACATTATTCTTCTCTCAAACAGCGCCATCCCCAAAACACGCTGCAGATCCTCCTCGGACCGGAGGCAGTATACCTGCGAGCTATCGGCCCGCCTGGCGTAGACTCGGCCCCGCTTGGTCCAAGAGTACCTCCACTGTCGCTTGCGGCACTCCTCGCGCACGCGGTGGAGCAGTAGGCGGTTGGCGCGCATCAACCGCTCGTTGACGTAGACGCGGCGCTCGGTTTCCGCCAGCCTCACGTCGTGGGACGACAGCCCACGCCGCACGCGCGCGTTCCGCAGCAACTTGTCCCGCAGCCCGTGACGGGCCAGCCGCACCACCATACGCCGCGGCCGCTCCGCGCCCGCCCCCGCGCCCGCCTATCTGGCGCCCGCCGCGCCCACGGTGCCCACCCGCTCCGCGAACACGACGTCGCGCAGCTCGAGGGGCACGCGGCGAGCACAGTGACGACGTGCACGGCGTTCTCGCCGCGCTCCTCGGATAGCTGCCCGATGTCGAGATCGGCCAGTAACGCGTCCTGGTCGCGCTCGGCCAGCTCACTCTAAGGCCGCGCCACGCTCTGCCGCAGCTCGTCAACCTCCGCGCCGCCCGACGCCGGCACCGGCTCCGCCGCCGCCCTCTGCTCCACGGCCGCCAGTCGGCGCTCCATGTCGTCCATCCGCGCGCCCATATTCTTTAGAACGGCCCGAATCTCAGAGCGGAACTCCCTTTGCTCGGCTATGTACTTCCTCAGCTCGACCGGAATCACCCATGGCGCCGTGACCTCGGGCGCCACCTCGACCGAGGCCTCCGCTGGAGGCGGCGAGGACGCGCCCTCCCGGTTGCCACAGACGGCTCTCACTGGAGTGCCGCTGTTGTCGGTTCGCCTCTGTTTTTTTTTTGCACTCGGGACACGACCAGTTTTTGGCAATAACTGCACCGTCCGGTATCGCTAGGCAGGCTGGTATACGCAGGGACAATGGGCACACTGGACAGCCACAGCAGACGCGAGAAACTTCGCACAGGCAGTGAATTTCATTGAAGGGGCCATTTTCTGCTAGATGGCACTGAGTCTACACAAATATTATTGTTATTTATTGTTTAAAGTACTTTATCTAGTCCTACCCACCTAGCGATAATTATGTCACTGTAACTTTTTGCCACAAATCCACTATGTTTAAGAATAGCAAAATATTATTTTTATTAACTTGAAAAGTTACATGATTTTATTTAAAAAACTGGCAACCGTACTTGTCTTCTCGAAGATCTCACGGTTCGTAAATAAATGCCATACGATTAAATAAATATATAAATCCGATAAGTCTTGCGTGTTTACGATCTGTGGGTGTTGTGATGTGTCAAATGGTTGAAGTAACAGATTACAAGGTATAGGTTGTATAAACTGGAAGAGTGTAGTTGAGACTACCTCATCTATCTCATCAGTTTCGCATACCTTCTAGCTCCTCCAATTAGTATGTTAAACATGTGTCTTTGATATGGTGGGTAAAACGAAAAAATGTTAAGGAACGATTTCCGGAATAAAAACTATCCTAAATATGTCTTTTCCCGGGACTCAAACTATCTCTATACCAAAGTTCATTGAAATCGGTTTAGCGGTTTAAGCGTGAAGAGGTAACAGACAGACAGACGGGTGACTTTCGCATTTACATATAATATTAGTATGGATAACTCAACAGTTTCGCTTTCAGAATAATTTCCATACTTTTCCTACGTACATTTATTGTAATCTAGCCATAAAGCATCTTCCATGGATACATTATTGAAAAGCTGAGTTTTTTGGTAAGGCTTGCGGTTGACAGTGTTGACGGGGGTCGAGCAAGACAGTATGCAAAAAAGACTAAAAGGTCCAAGAATTTTAAAACAGATGTTACATTACGAAAGGCTTTGGACAGAGCGAGTTAGTTCTCACATTTTACTGTTTCTTTTTTATTAAAGTCGCCTAAACAATAAAAGCGAATGAAAATTGATTTGGACAATAACTGTGTTTTTTTTTAATAAAAAAACTGGCCAAGTGCGTGTCGGACTCGTGCACCGAGGGTTCCGTAAAAATATTTTTATTATATGATGTAATAAAAAATTTACGGTTTTTGCAATTTTTCCGTTATCTGTGCTATAAGACGTAACTTTGTATCAATTTTCAAGATTCTGAGTTCACGGGAAGGTAGTCTGTAGGTTTTGACCCCCTTGCGAGTGTCAAAAATTTGCGAAAATTTGCGGCATGAACGGCTGTATCTTTTGATTGCGTTGCCTTTGAAGTTTGATTTTTTCACAGCTCCAACAGACAGTTGACCTCAGTATTTGATATACATAAATTCCAGCTTGATACCTCCACGCGTTCTTGAGAAAAAGGGTCTTGACAGACCAGACAGACGGACGGACAACAAAGTGATCCTAGAAGGATTCCGTTTTTTTCTTTCAAGGTACGGAACCCTAGAAATAGAAATGGGTGCCAACATATTTAAGAGCAAAAAGCAGAGTTATTGCAATGGGCGGGGCCGGTCTCATTTGTAACCTATCGCTCGCTTGGCCCGGGGTCGCCAATCAAGCGAGGGCCGGTGCTGCGCGAGCGAGCACGAGTGTATCGTGTCGTGATCCGCCGCCGCCGCCGAATCGAACGCGATGGTAAGCGCGTATAATGGCCGGATGAGTCCGGCGCATTCTGTAGCCGAGTAAGGTCGTGTCGTGTCAACGTCATACGTATTGCTGCGCGAAGGGTCATTGAACCCACGAGCTAGTCGAGTATAATGGCTTCGAATTCGTGCCTAGTGAAGTGTACTCAGTGCAATATTGTAATTAATGAAATTTTAGCTTTTGTGAGAAACAAAATCGATGTTTCAGTAGCGAGGATATTGAAAAGGCCAAAATTTTGCTATTTCAGTCTGTGCCAAATAGTGACCGGCTAGTAGTGCGAAAAAGAAAAGGAAAGACCACTAGAGATATAGAGGATATTGTTCAACTCTTAAGGAAAGCGAGTCTGGATAGTCTACCTATCTTTGTGGCGAAAGATTTGCACAAACTACCCCCAGTATATTTTGATCATGTGGACTGCACTAGATTGCTTAAAGATTTATTAGTGCTGCAGCAAGATATAGCCTACATTAAAGAAAATTTTCTAGACGCAACACACGAGCAGATGCAAAATGTAAAAATCGAGATTCAGTCAGTACAAAATGACCTCATGCATCGAACTTTACTTACTGATCATTCGGGTTTCGAGCACAATAACATAAATATGAGAAGAGGAGCGGGTGTTTTCCAGAACAGTTTTGTAAATAACAGTGGGCCTATCGGCCTACCGCACCTAATCTCACCGGTACGTAGGTCACTGAACGATGACACTTGCACGGTAAACAATGTACTTCAATCTCCTGCCTCGCTTGCACGCACACCGCCACAAGATAAAGCTGTCTCACCCGACCGCGCACCGTTACGGGGGCCATTGAACTGCGATCGGCCGGGTCTGCATAACGACAAGCTGCAGTCAACTGTCCTGCTCGCGCACGCTGGGGATATCGCAAGCATCGTCTCAGCTGCACACTTACAGAGCGTGACGCATCGAGAACAAAGGCGCGTGGAGGCTCCCACCGCGGTTTCGAACAGTTCGGAACCAGCGTCTAGGCAGAATGAGGCGCAATTACACGCACCGGAGCCGCTTACTGACAAATGCGCCGCGGCCAGCGCGGGCGCAAAAAATAAAGTGATAAGCGATGCGCGCGAATGCAACTCTAGTTCAAAGTCAATGGCGGATATTGTTAAAAATGGTACTTGGAAACAACCTAAGGTGAATGAGAAAGTTGTCGACTACGAAATCAGTTTGTTGGTAATAGGGGAAAGGCAAACCCGGGTCCATGCGGCAAGTTTAAGGCAGCCAAGGTTAAAGTTTCGTTCTATATATATAATGTTGATGAAGGCGTGGAGGAGTATGATATCGCCGAGTTCGTACTTAGTAAAACAGGAGTAAATATAAAACCACAGAAAATAGTGATGAAACAGGACAAGGGTTATGAGGCGTTTAAGTTATTTATACCAGAGGATAAATTGCCTGTTTTTATGGATGAAGATCTGTGGCCGAGTGACGTTGTTTTCCGTCAATACGTTAAGATAGATAAGAGATTTAATCAAAGGCCGAGATTCTCTTCGAGGTTAGCGAGTGTTGACAAACTTAACCATACCTAATCAAAATGGCGGGAAGTAATTTAAAATTATTAAGTTTTAACTGTAAAAATATTAAGAGATCTGTCGAGTGTGTAAGGGCTCTGTGTAAATTAGCGGATATTATAGCCTTACAGGAAACCTGGATTTTAGACCACGATATTCCTTTCCTGGGGACGATCAGTAGTGAGTTTTCATTTACTGGCCGTTCGGCAGTCGATACGTCGAAAGAAGTGCTGATGGGTAGGCCTTTTGGGGGTGTGGCAATCCTGTGGAGGAAAGCAGTGTTTCCGTGCGTGACGGTGATTCCATGTAGTAGTGTGCGTCTCTCCGCGATTAAGATAAGAAACAATGAGCGCTCAATGTTGGTAATCTCCGTTTATATGTAGGCATATAACTCAGTGGATAACTTGGTCGAATTTACAGAGTGTTTAAGTGAAATAACTGCAATCGTGGAGAACAATAGCGTGGAGTCCGTATTTATTTTAGGGGACTTTAACGCCCATCCGGGTGAGTTATTTGCTAACAAGCTTTTAGAGTTTTGTATAGACCAAACCTGGTCGTGCGTGGATCTTGACTTGTTACCTAGTGACTCATTTACTTTTATTAGCGATGCGCATGGCTGTAAGCGCTGGCTCGACCATTGCATAGTAATTGTGGCTGCAAGACAAGCGGTAGTTGCGGTGTCCACCACCACCACCACCACCATATCAGCCAAAGGACGTCCACTGCTGGAAATAGGCCTCCCCCAATTTCATGGGGGGGTAAATGCCATAATCGCCTCTCTTGGCATGCGGGTTGGCGATCACAGTATCTCCACCGCACTCCAGGGATGCTGCTGCCCATCCCCCGGTGGTCTTGGTCGTAGTTTTAGGACATACCCGGGTCCCGGGTCGGGAGTTGCGGTGTCGGTGTTACATAATACATACTGGTCGGACCACTTTCCACTCTTAATTGAATGTGACCTTGGGCGCATTGAACCGTTACTTCCGGCGCCCAGTAACAATGATTCCAACAAAGTAAAATGGGGGGAAAGGGACAATATACAAATTGTGAAATATTATAACTATTGTGAAAATGAATTAAGGAAAATAGGTTTTCCGCAAGACTTGAGTAGCTGTGCTCATATGTATTGTAAGTGTGAAATACATAAAATAATCTTGAATAATATGTACAACACTATTGTGGATATACTCAGCACGGGTGCAAAGTTAAGTTATAATGAACCTAAATGTAAAAAGTGCAATTATGTGACAGGCTGGAATAGGCATGTGTCAGATTCTCACAGGAAGGCTAGGTGTTGTTTTTTGAACTGGATATCTTGCGGCAAGCCTACTGCTGGACCCATTTATAACAGTATGTGCGAGTCTCGACGGCTGTTTAAATCGGAATTAAAATTTTGACAAGATAATGAGCAACAAATAAAGTTAGACATAATTGCAGAACATCATTCAAAAAAGGACTTTAGCAAGTTTTGGAAAGGGACGAGTAAATTAAATCCTAAGTCCGGCCGACCTGTGAGTGTAGGGGCCTGCACGACCCTGTCGACATAGCCAACGCCTTCAAAGATCATTTTAGAGTGGAGTCACCCTTAGGTCCTACAACACCGACCAACTTGGCGGAGAATCCCACTGTGATTTCGGTGAAAGTCTCTGCCAAGGATGTCTCCTCTGTAGTTAAAGCAATGGTAAGAGGCAAATCTCCTGGTTATGACAATCTGAGTGTTGAGCACCTAAAATACGCGGGTTGCCATCTGCCGAGGGTGCTGGCTATGTTTTTCAGTCTCTGTTTCAGCCATAGTTACCTACCGGATGAGTTAACATATACAGTAGTGGTTCCGAACATCAAAAATAAAACCGGAGATATATGAGATATTAGTAACTACAGGCCCATCTCCCTGGCTAATATTATAGCTAAGATACTGGACGCTCTGCTTGATCGTCAGCTGGATAAGCACATAAGATTGAACGATGCCCAATTTGGGTTTAGACCCGGCCTCTCAACGGAAAGTGCTATCCTCTGTCTCAAGCGGACCGTCCAGTATTATACCTCCAGAAGGACGCCGGTCTTCGCATGTTTCCTGGATTTGTCTAAGGCCTTTGACCTCGTGTCATATAGGATTCTGTGGCAAAAGTTTGAGAATGAGACCAAGGTCCCTTCAGAGGTAATGTCTCTTATAAAATATTGGTACCACAACCAGAGAAACTGTGTAAGATGGGGCGGTGTTCTTTCGGAGGAGTATAGGTTGGAGTGCGGGGTGAGGCAAGGGGGGCTTACGTCTCCCCGGCTATTCAACCTGTACATCAATGGGTTGATAGAGGAGTTGAGCAGTGCCCGTATCGGATGCTCGGTTGATGGAGTTTGTATTAACAACATCAGCTATCCTGATGACATGGTACTGCTCACACCATCTCTTGGCGCTTTACAAAAGTTGCTCAGCATCTGTGAGGGGTATGCAGTGGACCATGGACTCAGATACAATTGCAAGAAAAGTGAGTTCATAATTTTCAAGGCCGGTGTAAAGACCTACGAGGTTGTGCCGTCAGTATCAGTATGTGGCACTAATTTAAACAGAGTTCAGCATTTTAAGTATCTGGGTCACTGAGGACCTGTCCGATAACATGGACATAGAGAGGGAGCGGAGAGCGCTATCTGTTCGCTGTAACATGGTGGCTCGGAGATTTGCAGGCTGTACTAGAGAAGTTAAAATCACCCTATTTAGGGCATATTGCCAATGCTTCTACACCTGCAATCTCTGGGTTAACTTTACGCAGAGGACGTATAGCGCACTCCGTGTGCAGTACAACAACGCCTTCAGGGCTCTGCTGGGTCTTCAACGGAGGTGCAGCGCGTCGGGAATGTTTGCTGAGGCGGGGGTCGACGGCTTTCATGCTATAATAAGAAAGCGATGCGCCTCTTTATTGGATAGGCTCCGTAGAAGTCCCAGTAGCATCCTGAGGGTGTTCGCTGAGAGATGGGACTCGCCCATGTTGAGGAGATGGATCGATCTACACTCCACTCATGTGGATTTTAACTGGTGACATTATTTTGATGCATTGGCACATTCAGTTAATAATATATAATTTAATTTAATTTTTAACTGTATTTAGTCAGTCTAATAATTTATATTTTATTTTAATTTCATTTAATTATTTGATTTATTTGATTTATTTGATTTATTTGATTTGATTTAATTTAATTGTTTTGATGATATTTTTTATTGATGTGTTAACTCATTTGGCTTATTCTTATTATTGTATTTTACTAACATTAATTGTGTAAGAGATTGACACATGTACACACTAACATTTTATGGGCATTGCCTGAAATAAATGATTTATTATTATTCACCTTATTTATTTTTTCGTCTTAAGTTAGATTTTTTACAATAAATTTATGGAGTATGTCTGTGCGTCTTCTACAAACTGTACTTCGGTGAGTGTGCTCAGGAGCTCCATGAGCTCATACCGCCTTCCCCCTTCTTCCATCGGACATCCAGACGTACGGCTGGCTACCATCCTTACCTGGTCGAAATTCCTCTAGTTCGAACCAAGCGCTTTGCATCTTCTTTTATAATGCGCACTTCTAAGGTTTGGAATTCTCTGCCGGCGTCTGTATTTCCGAGTTCATATAACCTGGACCTTTTTAAGGCACGAGTGAATAGGCATCTTCTGGGTGAGCTCGCTTCATCGTCGGCCTCATCTTTGCCCCCTGGCTAGATGCTGGCCAAGAGCAATCCCATTTTTAATAAAAAAAAAAAATACAAGTACAATATAAAAATATACATACAAAATATAAAAGCATTATAAAAAACCTAACCTAGGGTGCCGCCGGCAGCGAGGCTAGCCTAAGCTACCGGTGGTTAGGGCGACAGAGAGAGGAACCTCCGGACTATCCGCGCCGTGTCCAGGAGTACCGCCTTCTGTATTTGACCCTTGACCCAGCCATCTAACGAGAGTCTCTTGAGATAATGGTCGAGACTCTTCGCTATTAGACCGTTCACAGAGACGACTATCGGGACAATAATCGTTGAATCAACATCCCACATGGCGGTTACCTCATGTGCTAAGTCTAGGTACTTGCTGACTTTGTCCTTCTCAGCTTTCACGAGGTTCTCGTCATGGGGGATGGTGATGTCAACGAGCACTGCCTGGCGCTTCAATCGATCTGTCAGCAAGATATCAGGCTTGTTGGCTACAATAGTCCTGTCCGTGATGACAGATCGATCCCAATAGAGCGTTGCACGACCATTTTCGAGAACTGGCGCAGGTGTGTACTTATAATACGGCACTTCGAAGTCTACAAGACCGTATAAAAGAGCAAGCTGCTGGTGAATAATCCTGGCCACCAAGTTATGTCTGTGCAAGTACTCGCCGTTAGCAAAATGACTACAACCAGAAATAATATGCCTGAGTGACTCTCCGGGACGGCGGCATGCCCGACAAATGTCGACCGTACCGTCCTTCAGGATATATTTCCGGTAGTGATTCGTCATAATAACCTCGTCCGCAATTGCACAGACAAAACCTTCAGTTTCCCCAAAAAGATCCCCAAAACGTAGCCAGTTCACCGATGCGAGCAGGTCTACGTCGGGCCCCGTAAGGGCCTTGTAGAACCGCCCATGTAGCTCCTTACTCTTCCATACCGCCCTGCGGTCCTCGATGCTTAGTACTTTAAATCTGCGCCAGTTCTCGTTTGCCATGGAGAGCGGGGTGAAAGATGCGTCTGCTGCCACTACGTCACGATGCATCCCACACTCACTGTTTAGAAAGTAATCCCTGAGACTGCACACTTCGCGGTTGTGAAGGTCTTTGGCATTTAAGAAACCGCGACCTCCAAGCTTCCGCGGGATGTACAGTCTCATAACAGAAGATCGTGGGTGTAGCATACGGTGCGCAGTGAGCAGTACACGTACCCTTCGATCCAGGAAATCGAGCTCAGTCTGAGTCCACCTTAATATGCCAAAGGAGTATGTGAGCAACGGCATCACCCAGGCGTTGAAGGCGCGAACCTTATTGCCGCCCGACAAAAAACTATTGAGTACTTTTGTCAGGCGACAGAAGAAGCGCTCCCCCACCGCCCGTTTGATGTCTCCACCCTCGATACCCAAAGACTGTGACATACCAAGATACTTATAGGTTTCTGCTTCGGGGAGAGATCTGAGAGCCATTGTCTCAGAAATATGTAAATTTGTGGAATTTACAACTTTCCCCCGCTGTACATGCATGACCGCACACTTATCGACACCAAATTCCATTTTGATGGCACTACTGAAGACCTCTGTGGTTTTCAGTAGCTCCAACAAGTCATGTTTATTTGGTGCAAATAGTTTAAGGTCGTCCATGTAGAGCAGATGAGAAATGACCTCACCCTCTCTCCGTAGCTGGCAACCTAGTCCCGAATCCTTCAGCAGGGTACTGAGCGGATTCAGCGCTAGGCAAAACCACAAGGGACTCAGACTATCACCCTGAAAAATACCTCGCTCAATCCTGATGAAATCCTGCGGGCCAGAGGGGCCTCTCCTCCCCCGGGTTGACGAAGGACTGTGGTCCACTGCCCCATGCAAGCAACTAAGAAGGATCTCAAAACTGCATCCACTTTATACAGTTCTAAGATCCTCCTCAGCCATGAATGAGGCACCGAATCATAGGCCTTCTTATAGTCAATCCAGGCGGCCGAGAGGGTCCCTCTGTTTCGCCGGACTCGTTGGCAAATGGTCATGTCTATGAGGAGGAGCTCTTTAGTACCACGTGACCCAACCCTACATCCATTTTGAGCGGGGGCCAGAATGTTGTTCGCAACAATGTGCGTGTTAATTTTTGCTCTCAAAATGGATGTAAGGAGCTTGTATAGCGTCGGCAAGCACGTGATGGGTCTGTAGTTCTTCGCTTCCGTGGTACTACCGGACTTGTAGAGCAAGGAGGTAACACCAGTTGTTAAGGGAGACGGCAGGGAACCGAGCTCGAGGGCTTGCTGGAACTGTGCTGCCAAACGCGCGTGTGAGCATCGAAACCATTTTAGCCAGAAGTTGTGCAATCCATCCGGGCCCGGACTTTTCTAGTTCGGAGCCGTACGGATGGCACAACTTACGTCTTCGGGGCTGACGGTAACAGACCCCATGGGTTCAATGGACTCACACTCGCGCTTGACAACATCCATCCAGGCGCCCTCGGTGTGCTCGACAGGCACCGACCAAATACTACGCCAAAAGTTAACCAAAAGTTAACCATGGCAGTAGCATCCGGCCGCTGTCCGTCAGACACACGATGGTCGGTTCCCTCCCATTTCCGGTATACCTTCCTTTGGTCGCTTTGGAAAAGGCGATTCAGCTGGTATCGGTCCACACGCTCTCTGTAGCGACGAATACGGCCTGCCCATGCATAAACTTTCTGCTTCAGAAAGTCAATGCGTTCCGTGGCCCGGCCGGCCTGGTTCACGAAGCGCATTACTCGGGGGCGGCTATTGCCCCCTCTGAAGCAGATCAGCTTTGCAATGAGAGTCCTATACATGTCAATACGCCGCTCAATTCGTACCTGCCAAGTAGGGACACTCCCGGCGGTCCTAGGTGCACGGTCAGCGTCCGGAAACTTGACGCGAGCAACACGGCACGCCGCTATGGCCCCGCAGTACATAATTGAGTGCGTATCAATCAAATCTTCGCTAGCCCGTAAATACGGGACTAGGAGATCGTTCAGGGCTCCCATTAACGCTAGATTGCGTCTATTCACGGGCAAGCGTGGTAGTCGCGGCCTAGAACTGGTTGTGGAGCGATACCGCGTAATCGCCTCTTCCAAAGCCCGTCCTCAATTGCCCATCGGCCTGGGTACTCACACTCTGATTCGCACAGTCCCCGTCAGTACTGAGGTCGACCCGCGGTGCCCCTGTTGCCGTGTCGGGTGCGGGCATCGGAGCCGGCAACGTGGCGGGTGGGTCCCGCGCCGAAACGGAGGCTGCGCGAGCAGAGAGTGCCTCCAGACGGAGCCGATCAAGTGTCGCATCATCCAAACGCTTGAGCCGTTGGATGACGCGCACCTGATCCGATAGCCGTTGCGCAGACACGGAAATGGCTGGTTCAAGCGCCCGAAACAGAGGAAGCATCCTAACACGGTACGCGGATAGATTTGTACCTCCATCTGTCGCCCCATAGTAGGCGCGCATGCAGTTTTCGTTAATCGATTGCGACCACTGCATGCGGCGCACTATACCACCGGTAGCGGGAGCCGTGGGCCGAGCAGGATGCCCCGCAGGCCCCAAGCGTGCCGGCAGCGGTGGCCGCCCGCGCCGCGCAGGTGGTCGTGGCGGCGGCGGCGGCGGCCCGCACTCGTCGCTCGAACTGCTGCTGCTGATGTCGGGAGCGGTGGCGAACTCCTCCGACGACGATGCTGACGAGGATGAGACGGGCGAAGGCGGTGGGCGTGCGCTTTGTGGATTTGACGTTTGTTTTTTGAGACGTGCTTTACTTCTTGTTATCATATTACTTCCGTTCCGTGCTCATGTGCGAATATTGACACATCCTAGTAATGGGTACATTTTAGGTGTAAATATGTACAAAAAATATAGTAATATGCATGGATAAATGAGTATGATAAAATTAGTCAAGAAAAAATTGTAAAAATCACGTCTGACTTTGACGGCGTCTTTTTTTTATTTTGTTATTATCTCTGTATTTATTTTCGTACTTAAGCTAGGTTTTTTACAATAATTTTATAAAAGTAAAATATATAAACATACATACAAAATATAAAAGCATTATAAAAAACCTAACCTAGGGTGCCGCCAGCAAGCGAGGCAGGGCCTAAGCTACCGGTGGTTAGGGCGACAGAGAAAGGAACCTCCGGACTATCCGCGCCGTGTCCAGGAGTACCGCCTTCTGTATCTGACCCTTGACCCAGCCATCTAACGAGAGTCTCTTGAGATGTTGGTCGAGACTCTTCGCTATTAGACCGTTCGCGGAGACGACCATCGGGACAATAATCGTTGAATCAACATCCCACACGGCGGTTACCTCATGTGCCAAGTCTAGGTACTTGCTGACTTTGTCCTTCTCAGCTTTCACGAGGTTCTCGTCATGGGGGATGGTGATGTCAACGAGCACTGCCTGGCGCTTTAATCGATCTGTCAGCACGATATCAGGCTTGTTGGCTACAATAGTCCTGTCCGTGATGACAGATCGATCCCAATAGAGCGTTGCACGACCATTTTCGAGAACTGGCGCAGGTGTGTACTTATAATACGGCACTTCGAAGTCTACAAGACCGTATAAAAGAGCAAGCTGCTGGTGAATAATCCTGGCCACCAATGTATGTCTGTGCAAGTACTCGCCGTTAGCAAGATGACTACAACCGGAAATAATATGCCTGAGTGACTCCGGGACGGCGCCATGCCCGACAAATGTCGACCGTACCATCCTTCAGGATATATTTCCGGTAGTTGTTCGTCATGATAACCTCGTCCGCAATTGCACAGACAAAACCTTCAGTTTCCCCAAAAAGATCCCCAAAACGTAGCCAGTTCACCGATGCGAGCAGGTCTACGTCGGGAGGGCAAGGGCCTTGTAGAACCGCCCGTGTAGCTCCTTACTCTTCCACACCGCTCTGCGATCCCCGGCGCTCAGCACTTTAAGTCTGCGCCAGTTCTCTTTTGCCATAGAGAGCGGGGTGAGGAGTGTGTCTACTGCCACCACATCACGATGGATCCCACACTCGCTGTTTAAGAAATAATCTCTGAGACTGCACACCTCTCGGTTGTGAAGGTCTTTGGCATTTAAGAAGCCACGACCTCCAAGCTTCCGCGGGATGTACAGTCTCATAACAGACGAGCGCGGGTGTAGCATACGGTGCGCAGTGAGCAGTACACGCACCCCTCGATCCAGGAAATCGAGCTCAGTCTGAATCCATCTTAATATGCCAAAGGAGTATGTGAGCAAGGGCATCACCCAGGCGTTGAAGGCGCGCACCTTATTGCCGCCCGACAAAAGACTGTTGAGTACTTTTGTCAGGCGACAGAAAAAGCGCTCCTTCATTGCCTGCTTGATGCCCTCACCTTCGATACCCAAAGACTGTGACATACCAAGATATTTATAGGTATCTACTTCGGAGAGAGATCTGAGTGACGTTGTCTCAGAAAGCTGTAAATTTGTTGAATTTACAACTTTCCCCCGCTGTACATGCATGACCGCACACTTGTCGACACCAAATTCCATTTTGATGGCACTACTGAAGACCTCTGTGGTTTTCAGTAGCTCCAACAGGTCATGTTTATTTGGTGCAAATAGTTTAAGGTCGTCCATGTAGAGCAGATGAGAAATGACCTCACCCTCTCTCCGCAGCTGGCAACCTAATCCTGAATCCTTCAGCAGAGTACTGAGCGGATTCAGCGCTAGGCAGAACCATAAGGGACTCAGACTGTCACCCTGAAATATACCTCGCTCAATCCTGATAGAGTCTTGCGGGCCAGAGGGACCATCCCCCCCTCCTGGTTGACGGAGGACAGTCGTCCACTGCCTCATGCAAGCACTTAAGAAGGATCTCAGAACTGCATCAACTTTATACAACTCTAAGACCCTCCGCAACCATGAATGAGGCACCGAATCATAGGCCTTCCTATAGTCAATCCAGGCGGCCGAGAGGGTCCCCTTGATCCGCCGGACTTGTTGGCAAATGGTCATGTCTATGAGGAGGAGCTCTTTAGTACCACGTGACCCAACCCTACATCCATTTTGAGCAGGGGCCAAAATGTTGTTCGCAACAATATGTGCGTTGATTTTTGCTCTCAAAATGGATGTAAGAAGCTTGTACAGCGTAGGTAAGCACGTGATGGGTCTGTAATTCTTCGCTTCCGTGGTACTACCGGACTTGTAGAGCAAGGAGGTAACACCAGTTGTTAAGGGACGTGGCAGGGAGCCGAGCTCAAGGGCTTGCTGGAACTGTGCTGCCAAACGTGCGTGTGAGCACCGAAACCATTTTAGCCAGAAGTTGTGCAATCCATCCGGTCCGGGACTTTTCCAGTTTTGAGCCGTACGGATGGCACAACTTACGTCCTCGGGGCCGATGGTGACAGACCCCATGGGTTCGATGGATTCACACTCACGTTCGACAGCACCGATCCAGGAACCCTCTGTGTGTTCAACAGGCACCGACCAAATACTACGCCAAAAGTTAACCATGGCAGTAGCATCCGGCCGCTGTCCATCGGGCACACGATGGTCGGTTCCATCCCACTTCCGGTATACCTTCCTTTGGTCGCTTTGGAAAAGGCGATTCTGCTGGTATCGGTCCAGACGCTCCCTGTAGCGACGAATACGGCTTGCCCATGCATAAACTTTCTGCTTCAGAAAGTCAATGCGCTCCGTGACACAGGCCATGTAGTCACGGGGCCTGACACCAGTCCCCGCGAAGGCCTGGTTTACGAAGCACATGACTCGGGGGCGACTATTGCCCCCTCTGAAGCAGATCAACTTTGCAATGAGAGTCCTACACGCCGCTCAATTCGTACTTGCCAGGTAGGGACACTCCCGGCGGGCCTAGGTGCACGGTCAGCGTCCGGAAACTTGTCACGAGCAACACGGCACGCCGCGATGGCCCCACAGTACATAATTGAGTAGTGCGTGTCAATCAAATCTTCGCTAGCCCGCAAATACGGAGCTAGGAGATCGTTCAGGGCTCCCATTAACGCTAGATTGCGTCTATTCACGGGCAAGCGTGGTAGTCGCGGCCTAGAATTCGGTCTGGAGCGATACTGCGTAATCGCCTCTTCCAAAGCCCTCCTCATTAGCTCATGGGCCTTATTATTAGTATTATTATTATTATTATAATCTATATTAATAATTCGTTAGAGGGGTACGGTACGTATAGATAGAATTGAAGAACGTATAAAAATAATCTATATTAATAATTCTGTCTAGGGGTACGGTAGACCCGAACGACGGATCTCGTTCTCGTTCTCTCAAATTGAAGAATGTATAAAAATAACGGTTTTGAGTTGAAAACATGTATCCGTAAAATTCGGATAGTCGCGTATTTTGCATTTAAAAGTGTTAATTTGATGACAAATGGTGGGCCATATTAAATTTTTAGGTTGACAATGTTGGCTACGGTGGAAATTGTGAACTATGTTTGCCTAAAAAAAAGTTTTTTTTAAAGAACAACTACTCTGCCGGTTTAAAACTGAATTTTAATTACGAATGTCATTATAAATGTTGAGTGGACTGTATACAAATGTGGGTTGACTGATTCAAAGTTCCTCTTGTAAAATACCAGTGACTGACTCTACTCTAATATTGGTGCCACTTTGGTTCTGCTTCTTCTAATGATTCGTAACAAGTAAAAAAGAGTTCGGACGGATTGTAAATGGTTTATATTGTTTATCACAGGTTTTGTTCTAATTAAACGTATTTTGACAAATTAACACTTTTATAATTAATCTACTTATTTATAATGATTCTACACTGAATTTTACTAAATCTAGGACACAATGTCTAGATTCCTAAACTTTTCTGAGCTGAGTTCCCAACGCGCTTTTCTTTCTTGTTTTTGAGTTCCTTCCTGGAGTGTGTCTTCGGTACTGAGTGAAGTGCGCTACAAACTCAACTCTTATATTCGGCAATGGCTGACCGTAACGCAAGCAGTCTGAACTAGTTCCCGCTACGGGACGCTGCCCGAGTATAAATATATTTTCTTATAAATCTCGCGGTTTGCCGCGGATTGCGGAGGCTGTGATTATCTCACTGGCCTTGTCTTAGACTCATCGAGTCGGCGTTCGGTTCGGTCATACGTGACCCTTTATACTTGAACGGAGTCTTCCTAGGATTGGCTCTGAGAGGGAAAAACGTTGTGTACAAAATGACTATTCTGAACTGATCCAATCTTAAGAAATTCGCTGCGCGTTCATTTTTTAGTGCCTGTGATTC
This sequence comes from Notocelia uddmanniana, assembly GCA_905163555.1. Classification (NCBI taxonomy): domain Eukaryota; kingdom Metazoa; phylum Arthropoda; class Insecta; order Lepidoptera; family Tortricidae; genus Notocelia; species Notocelia uddmanniana. The sequence goes on along the minus strand of LR991052.1, from coordinate 36,237,708 downwards.
AAACAGGGCTTGTAATATGCGCCTCAGTGCCTACTTTATATAATAAAAACCTCTTAGTCTCAGAGCCAACTGTTTGTGAGTTAGCTCACAAAACATGCCATTTTCATAGCGTAATTTCGATCTACGATCGATACATTTCACACTATTGCGTGTCATAATGCTTCTGAAATGAATAAACTCGCCCTAAAGAGTTATTCCTTCCGCTTAGTGCGATAAGGTTCTAATATTTACGTAAATATGACAATATTTCTTAAATATTCCATTTTAAATAACAGGGTTACTCTTAAATTTACCTAGCTGACGTCTTATCTTTATTTGTTCTAAATTACGTGCTAGGTACATTAGGGGCGGGTAGAATCTGTCGTCTACAGTCATAATAACTATACTTATACTTATGCATGCTTCGGCTTTGTAAGCCACATTCGGAGCCACACAATGGGACATGATGGCCAAAGTACAGAATGCAGCTATGCAGGGGAAGGAGATGAAAATATGACTTTCTCTCTTTAACGCATAATTGCGTTTTGGGTGATGGGCCATTATAGCCCATACTGATGATCCGGCAAGCCGCGTCTGCAACGTTTTGTTTTTTGTGGTTTTCATTCGCTTTATACACCTATCAGTTTGTCACAACAACCGCCTTCAATGCGAATGAATAGAATGTATGCTGTGTCTCTCCATCTAAAAGCTGCGTCTCTATTTTGTTGTGACAAATTAGGAAGTGACTTATGGGCTTTAAACTTCTAGCAAAATTCTATCCCTATCTTGATCTATCTTGTAACTTAGTGGTACTTACTACTCATGGCGTTCGCCCCGCTCGGACGTCAGGCGTCAACTTTAAAACGAATAGAGTATTTTACTATACGAGAATAGTACATTACGATACAAGTGCAGAAAATAGGAAATTCGCAACGAGCGGTGATAAATTGAAACACGGCCGAAGGGAGTGTTTTAAATCGGCACGAGTTGCGAATTACCAGTTCGCACGTGTATCGTTTAGTACATATGGCTCTTTAAAGTTTCGACATAATATATGTACTGTAAATAAAATTCTATGTATAAGAAAAACCAGCCAAGCCGGACTCGCGCACCGAGGGTTCCGTACAACTAAAAAACAAATATGATTTATCAATATATTGTGTATGTTGTGTAAATGTAAGTAAATGTTTGTTATGACGTATATTTTACCAAAAATATGGTAAAATATACGTCATAACAAACATTGCACTTTAGCTAGCATACAACGACATTTGGTTTACATGTAGTATATCTTCTTAATGTACTAGGAATCACTAATTTTAGAGATAAAAAAATCCCGGTAAAATTTAATGGTGGGTAGTTAGGCGCTTTACCCGTTCGCCCACTTAATCTACAACTTCATTATTATCTTTAGTGTCGAACAGGAATCACGCATTTCATTATACTTAAGCAGGAGCCGCGCGAATGAAAAATTTCGAATTTAAGTATTAGCCAGCCGAGTCGACCGGCACTTGTTTATACGTACGAACACGCACGAACTTAATAGCAGCGTTCTGCGCAGAGTAAAGTATCTAGACACTCGGCAGCGTGTCCAGCCAAGTTCACCCCAGGAACTGGCGGACAGCAGCCGTGTGTTATTTTACACGAACCGTTTGGATCCACTTTTGGCCCCTCAATAACTAAAAATCTCTTCAACATAAAAAACGAATAATTAGTTACATGTATTAAGATCCTTTAGAGAAACAAGAACCCCAAATATTCATTAATATAGGTGAAAAAGTAGTTGAGATATTAAAGTCCAAAAAACGGCAAATTTACCACTGACTTACTGACTAGGAATCAAAAACCACATCCAGGTGACCTAGAAAGGTGAAATTAGGCATCCAGCTTGGTAATTGTGTGTGTACACCGGAAAAAAATCTGAAAACAGTGATTTTTTCACATTTATTATTATTATTTCTGCTTGTTACCTCAGAACTCCGTCATTTATTTACCGATTTGGAAAATACTTTTTATGTTTGAAACGGTGTACTTCAGAGGTGGTCCCACAGTTATCAGGTAAGAATGTGATCATAGTGTCCTGGAGATATCGAGGGAATTCTTTAAATATTTGAGGTGCATCTATAGCGATTTAGGTATTTTGTATAGAAACTCGTGCGTTCGCTCTTGAAAAGCATCATTTGGTGAAGTTTGACAAAAAGTAATGATATTCCATAAAAAACATAAATGTGAAAATGGCAGCCAAATTAGTTTTACTATAAACAATCTAATGCCAGACTTGGCATCTTTTCAGATAATCTACGGAACTTGGCACCCACTTAGATCTCAATTATTTTGTCTGTGAAGACGACAACCACGCATCGCATATTGAACTTGGCTGTCATTTTCACATTTATGTATTTGATGGGATAATTATTTACAATATTTGCTTAGAGAAAATTAATTGATAATTATATGATCATTCTGGCCTCGAATGTCCACCACTTCTCATGCACATATGTTCAAAACCAACATATGTTCAAAACCAACTACCTACATACATAAAAATCACGAGCTGGTGATGACCAGTGATCATAACTTTTGTAGCATTTTCGGTGCAGCATAGTGTTGTTAACGGAATTGTGATAAATGATTTAAATTCGAATGATTCATTAGCATTAATAACGTGAATATTAACCTTTAATTAATTAACCGTTTAAATTGTATTTGTCCCTACCAACTCCGTTAACACAAGTACGCTGCACCGAAAATGCTACAAAAGTTACGATCACTGATGATGACTGGTGAAGGTTGTAACGATCCCCCCTACCCCCCTTAATATAAATAAACCCCTAACACCTCCTTAATATGAATTAATTAATAAATGATATATTGAAACTAATGACTGTTATAACCCACGTTAAAATTACGTATTGGCCAAAGTGAATCGTCTAGGTAGGACCCCGAAGAGTGATGACCGGAAGAAACCCAGAATCTTTAATGCGAATATTTATCAGGTATTGAACTCCTCTTTCTTTTGCTGAAACCCTACTATCGTTTCCTAGTTCCTTAGTCAGCCTCATACCTCAATGAAATTACGTTAATACTGAAGCTAAGAGAAATATAAATTTATAGGAATTATTAATGATAAAAAAGTAACCAATGATATAAGATCCTAGCCAAAGAAATTGACCTAGAAAACGGATATTTGCCATCCCTACAAGCTCTATGTGCCTAGCTTCCGAATAGCTCATATCCTGTTATGTATTGCTTATTTACAGGTTCGTATAAAAATAATCAATTTTATTGATTGGTGTAAGGTAGGACTCCTCCAGCCGTCCTAGGGATTGCAATTCCCCCCCAAATCCGGTACTAACCAGAGACCCTTAGCTCTCGACCTTAGACATGGACAAGCCCGCGACAATCTTTTATTTCACTATGCGGAGTGTAAGACAATTTCGTCCAAATGACCTAAGTTACTTTAACAGGAGTACTCTGCTAGGCTTATCCGATCAATTCGTTCGGGTGGCCTTAAGGAGCGCTCGGGATAAAATCAGTTTGGAAAAGAGACTAAACCATAAGAATATACCTAGCAAATGCATCTACTAGCGCTTCGGAAGACGCGCCGTATGATGAGGAGAATCGCCGCAAGGCCTCATCATCGGAAGCGGGCGAAATCCTGGTGATTTCTCGCCAGAATCTGTCCCTGACCCTGAATAACCTACCCTCCCTACTCCTCGTTCCCTAATGCTTATGAACTTCTCTGCCAGACCTTTAAATAAACTAAAAGAAGTGAACAGCTCGGCTCGTCACTTAAGATGTCTGATTCAATGAACTGCTCAGCTTGTCACCGAATAGTCTATCATCTGAACTGCTCTGCTCTTCACATAAAGAGCTTAATTCAACGAACGGCTCAGTTAGTCATTAAATTAGCTTATTCTGCGTAAATTTTAACCATTTAACTAGAAATCGCAACTTTAAAGAAACTATCTTTTTATACCAAAAATGACTAGTTTTATTACAACTATTCCCAATACTCCAAATTAACGTCCAACCTAAAATAAATTATTAAACCCTACTTCCCTAATAAATGTGTGTGAAGTTACACTACTGTTCCCCAGTAAACTTGCTAAACTGAAAGAGCATTAATCTCTTACCAGAACCAGCTCTTTTGACTGCGAATCCCTAACCTATGCAGCGAAAGTTCAGTCGGCTAAACTGAGAATTGCAATTCTATGGCCTGTGTTGGTTGTCTCCCACCACTGCGCCCGCAGGCTAGGATACTGTAAGTAAGACGCCCTATTGTGTATATAAGTTTCATATATAAATATATTTAACAAGACCGTTCCTCAAATACTGAACAATTTCGACAAGCGAGGTATACATCTCTATGCTGAGACCCCATATTGGCAGCCATGTCTACGTTGTCAGTTGGGCATTGAAGGAACGTAAGGGATTAGAATCGTCTCCATCTAGGTAAAAGGTAGACGCCAGACCACCCTTAGATTTGGTAACTAAAGACTCTGAACCCTGCTCAATGGCACCGTTAGGCGAGCAAGACCCCTCAGGCAAACTTTACTTTCATTTTACTTAAAACTGATTCCTCAACATGAAGGGAGTCCCCTCACGAAGAAGAACCACTTTTAAATCAATAGAATCACCCACCAAGTATTTATTATTGCGAAGACCAGAGACCTTGTCAGTTTGAGTGTCGAATTCTAAGTGATTTTAATACAAATTCGCACCCCTTTTATATACTCTAATATCTCAGACAAATGCACGACACATGTCCGACAAATATCGGACAAATCCCTGACACATCTACGACAAATCCACGACATTATGTCGGACAAATCTCCGACAAATCCACGACATATGTCGGACAAATACACGACAAATCCACAACATATGAGGCCGAAGCTAAAAGGATAAAATAAGTAAGGTAAACGTTACTATGCTCTTCCAGCTTATTCAAACTACTTTTCCTTCATACAGGTATTTTAATAACACGTGTCTTTGTAGCCTAATTGTGTTCCGTTACAAGGCATAGCATTTGATCTCAAAAAGTACTAAGACATTTCTAAGTCCGTCGAATATTTAAAAAAAACACCTGCTTGGATCTGTGGTATGCAATGACATTGACAGTTCATCATAGGTTGGTCGTATGACTTGAACTATCAATGTCATTGCGTACCACAGATCCAAGCAGGCGTTTTTTTTTTAAATATTCGACGGACTTAGAAATGTCGTAGTAGTCTGATACGGGGCAGACGCGAGGTGATATAAAATGTTTATATTTTTAAAAAATATATGGCGCAACCGCTAAATCAGAGACTTTTTTCGGTTCATGGCGAGGGTTATTCCTACCATTAGAAAAATAATCAAGGACTTTAAAATTTTCAGACATTCCCCATTGGATGACGTTAATAAGTATTTGAAAATGTAGAAAGTGTGCATATTGTAATTAAAATATAACGATTTACATATCTCCCATATTTAATACTCTTTCACTACTTCTTATCAAGACTTGTTGATCACCCCTCGTAGATGTAAACAGTAAATAGGCTCACTCATCTGCATATCTGGAAAAGAGTAAGTGAAACACGAAAGCAGGAATTAAAAACAACAAAAACAAAAGCAAAAGTTTTAATTATTCGGTTTTGTTTGGTTATCGTCATACTATCGTTATTTCTTATTATTCGTTTATTTTGAACTGTTCTTTGTTTAGGGCTCCGTAGCCAAAATGGCGAAAACGGAACCCTTGTAGTTTTGTCATGTCTGTCCTTCCGACCGTCCGTATGTCACAGTCCGTAAGTACTCGAAAAATATAAGCACTACAAATTTTAAATTTTGTAGGAAGGTGTATTCTATAAACCTGTTTTGGGTGGTTTTGGCACCCACACATATCCCTCGACCGTTACGGCCTTACGAGGGTTTCCTGACTAGCTCAGAGTTTCCTGGGGGGATCGAGGGTGAGCGAAAATTAAACACCAATCAGATTAGTCACAGATAAGGGTTTTCTCGCCCGTTTATTAATAAATGAAAACCTTATATCTACCTAGTCTAGCCATAAGTTCTGTTACTGGCAGTTAACAATGATTTTAAGAAAAATAATAATTCGAATTTCGAATGTTGTGTTTTGACGTAAGTACTTGGATGTTTTTGCCACCATTTATATACAATATAATATTAAAATAAGTAAATTAATAATGGAGTGGGGTGTCAAAGAAAATAGAATTGCTGTGATTGCTCTGCATAAGGTAGGAATGGAGCCGTCCCACATTTTTGAGACACTAAAAAAGTTAGAGATCAGTCGAATGTTTGTGTATCGTACCATTCAAAGATACACCAAAACGTCCTCTGTCGATGACAGTAAAAGATCTGGCCGACCACGTACTGTTAGAACAAAACAAGCCGTTAATGCTGTAAGGGCCAGAATTCGCCGAAATCCCATAAGAAAACAGAAGATCCTTTCTAAGGAAATGAAAATACCACCTAGGACACTTTCGCGTATAATCAAAGATGACTTGAGTCTTGCAGCTTACCGACGATATACAGGACATATGTTAAATCAGTCACTAAAGGACAAGAGAGTTGAAAGATCAAAAAGCCTTTTATCTCGATACGCACATGGGAAATATAAAAATATTCTTTTCACGGATGAAAAAATTTTTACTATCGAGCAGCACTACAACAAACAAAATGATAAAGTGTACGCACACAACTCTCGAGAAGCTAAAGAGATAGTTGGAAGGATTCAGCGAGGTCATCATCCCGCTTACGTCATGGTTTGGTGGGGTGTGTCGTATCAAGGCGTCTCTGAGATCCATTTTTGCGAAAAAGCAGTGAAAATTTCAGCTAAAGTGTATCAGGGTACGATTTTAGAAACAGTAGTTAAACCACTAAACGACACAATGTTCAAAAATGTACACTGGACCTTTCAGCAGGACTCAGCCCCGGGTCATAAAGCTCGCACCACCCAGATTTGGCTGCAAAGGAATGTTCCGGACTTCATCAAGGCAGATGATTGGCCCTCTTCCAGTCCCGACTTAAATCCCCTGGACTATAAATTGTGGTCAGTGTTAGAGGACATGGTCTGCTCTAAACGCCATGCCAATATCGATTCTCTAAAAAAATCTTTGAAGGTAGCAGTGGCAAATTTCCCAATGGATACAGTGCGTGAATCTATAGACGTGTGGCCGGATCGTTTGAGGGCGTGTATTAAAGCTAAAGGCGGGCATTTTGAATAAAAAATATATTGTTTAGAAACCTTATTAACTTACCTATAAATAAACATTTACTTATGGTAAATTAATTACATCCTTTTAAAAATATGTTTCATTTCATTTGTAACAGAACATATGGCTAGACTAGGTAAGATAGAGAGCTCGGTAGGAAAATGCTAACGTGGATCTATACGGTTTTAACTTTTGAATTAATTAATTAATTAATTTAAACATAAGGAGTACTAACAGCTGCAAAAACATGATACAGTTTTGAATAGTATATATATATAATAGTAGTATTACATAGCCAATTAAAGGAACTCACACATAGAAATTAAATAAAAGTTAAAGGTATTTAGCAAAAGTAGGTCACACTTTCGCACTATGTGACACTAGGTTCTACTTGATAAAAAGGAGTGCATAGGAAAAAGTAACACAACTTAATAACTAAGCATAATAAAAGATTACATTTATTGCAATTAATACAAGGTCCATTGCAAATACAACACACAAACTGCGCACGATCAAGTATTGCATTAATATTGAAGTTATTAAATTACGGACGGCGTTGTTAGTTGCGGAGCGGATGGTTAATGTGGAAGCCTGGGCCTGAGCGAGCGGGAACCCCGCTGCCTCAGCTATGGGAACTTGGAATCCAAGGCGTGCGAGGAAGTGAACCCCAGCGGCCTCGGGAGTTAGTAAGTTATCGTAAAAAGTCTTCTCTACTTAGTAAAAGACGTATGAAACGCTGCGATAGTATTCCCTTTTGCATGTTATTGTTTTTTTTAGTGTAGGTAAGTTCATTGGGCAACACGGAACCCTACACTGAGCTTGGCCTGACATGCTATAGGCCGATTTTATTTTTCCTAAAATAAAAATTCTGTCAATTTAGACGATTAATACGTCAACGAAAGAGTTTTTATTCATTATACAAAAAAAGAGCAAAAATCAAAAATAATATACAAAACATACAAACCCTTCTCAAGGTACAATTTATGGTTTTGAATTCCAAATCCCCATTCTGTACACTTTGTTAATTTCTATTAAAAACTTTTGGTGAATGTAGCGACGCATCTGGACATGTGAAGTTTAACATTATTTAAAAGTTGTAAAGCCGACCCGACCCGCTTACGGATTAACGCTCGTGACATAAGGCTGGACCTACAGTACACCTTGAAGTCGTTTTGGGAGTTCTTAAAATATCGATTGCAAGACAAATTTTATACGGTACGTGCCAATTAATTTATTGACCAAGTGAAACGAAGGCGGTGCCCGCTTCAGCTCTGACAAAAATGATTTCGTATGTCTGGATCTCGGGATTTCCAGTTGTTTTCCTCTACAGGTATATTGAGCAAATTTATTTTCATGACATTTTGGGAGCAGTTTCGATAATTATATATAGTGTTTTAGTCGAGTAAGTTTTTGGAATTATTATAAACATTTTCTTTCAATGATTATTATTTTGTATGCTTCTGTTGGCGGATTTCGGTTTGTTTTACTCTACAGGTCTCATTTCTGTACCGAAATGAGACCTGTGGAGGTGAGGACGGTCTGATGATGGAGTCAGGAGTTGGATAGTAAAACTTATCAATGGCTAATTGTATACCCCTCGAGTGTGGGCTCATTTGGTTTGTATATATGAGTCCAATACATTGCATTTGATGAGGATGATCTGATGATGGAGTCAGGAGTTGGATAGTGGCTCTCAATGGCTATTTGTAAAGTAAAAAGCAACAAATAAAAACTTACAAAAAAATAAAAACTCCCAAAATTATTCTTGTTAAACCAAAAATGCGGCTACTCGTAATATGAGTCGTACCATAAACAGGTAACTTCATGTCCACTTTTTGTGACATTAATGCATACATTTAGGCGCATGTTTGAGAAAAAATATTTTTTCATCCCCTGTTATATGTATGGGGTGCCCCCCCCAGTTTAATATTTTTTTCGTAATTTCACATCATAATTCTATAGCGGTTTATTGCATACACCTTCCTACCAAATTTTATAATTGTACCCGTGAAGGTGAACAAAAACAAGTCATTAAAATTCACTAAAATTCAATCGTCGCGCATTGACGTAATTCTGTGTGGATGTTATGTGTTGGGAGTGGCGGACCTACATTACATAGTACATAATATGTCTCTAGCTTGACAGCTGGAGACATTGCGGTTCCCTCACTCTCAACGCAGCGCATCCGCAAGTCAATAAAGGGTCGGCGACGCACTTGAGATTCCTCTGGAGTCCCAAGTGGCAATAGGCTACGGTGTCTGCTTACCATCAGGCAAGCCGTAAGCTTGTTTGCCACCATCGTAGTATAAAAAAATAGCAGTATATTTCTCCAGAAATGAAAATACTAATACGGGTCTTCTTCTTGAAAACGTACAGCTAATAATTGAATAACTATATATTTCCCATTTTGAGACTACATAAGGTAGTTACTCGTAAGTAGGTACTTTGGAATGAGTATATTGATTTTTTTCAGTAAGTAGGTACTCTATATTTCAGTTCTAGTTGTTCTAAAGGATCTTAATACATGTACCAAATTTCATTATTTTATGTTAAATAGACTGGGAGTTATTGAGGGGGTCAAAAGTGGCTCCAAACGGTTCGTGTAAAATAACCCAAGGATGCTGTCCGTGAGTTCCCGAGGTGAACTTGGCTGGACACGCCGCCGCGTGTCTAGATATTGCTGTGTCAGTCGTGAAATTCTGCGTTAAGATACATAGTTGTGATACAATTAATATTTAAGAAAAGGATTGTATTGGTGTATTGAATGTTTTGAACACATGAATGTATTTTAATAAGATGTCATACTTTCAGTTGAAAATAAAGTATAAAGTATTTAATCATAATAAAGTTTTCTAGAAATATATAAATATTGTAGTATACTAGTAGGTGGACGTTTTCCGGCTGCAATGATGATGATAATATAAGTCATTCCTTCACAAATATTGTCTACAACAGCAGGGTTTGTGTATGACTGTGCAGTGTGACTATTTTCGATACTAATTGTCAGCCCAAAAAAAACCTGACAAAACGAGCACGTGGCGATTTCAAGCGCGTTGGACAATAAGCCCTCAGAATCAATTCTGAGGAAAAAAGTATATTATTGGTAAAAGGAACTTAATCGCGTATACTGAAATGTATTCACCTTTTTTGGAGGTTTGGCCGACGTTTCGAATGTATTACAACATCCGTGGTCACGAGCCGACCCAAAAAAAAGTCGAATGCATTTCAGTTGTAAGTGATTAATTCGGTTCAGTAATAATGTGTAAAAATCGCCATATCTATTCATTACTATTATTAGACACGTATATTGACATGATGCGTTTTCTTTAATATGCTTTTGATATGAGTTTATGCTTTACATAATCTATATATATATATATATACACGCATAAATAGCTTTTGACTACTGACCGACTTGTATCGACAGAATAGTGGTGCTCTGCTGTGCTCCGTCCGCTTTCATTTACGAAATCAGCGCAATTTTGGCACACATCCGTCGTCGGCAAAAGCCACAGGCGTCTGAAGGCGGAGTCTTGATGAGATAGCGTCAATTGCTTTCGCGCGTAAAAAAAGAGACAAAAGACAGTGATGGCGCTCATGAACACAAAGGCGTATGCGGCATAACTCCCGAAATTATAAAATAATTCATATAAAATAAACTACACAAGTAAATAAAATGATATATCCCAGTTTGCTAGATAGATAGTATTACCGTCGTTTCTGAAAATTTCAAAGGTTGGATGCTTATAGTTCCGGAATTTTCGCTTTGCGTGTTTTCCGATCCCAGTTTGTTAGATTATATAATGAAAATTAACATACCAAAATTTCATATGCGTTGATTAACTGGTTTGCTTACAATATCGAAAAGAACACTACCAAAAATTCGAATGCCTCGTCTTAATTTACATCCAAGTATCATCACTAATATTACATATCAATAATTATAATGCAAACGTATAATACATACAAAATCAAACTGCGTACCGTACTTAATCTATCACTTTAGTATTTACACTCAAGAGCAAACAAATCGATTACATACACTTTGTATGAATATTGGATTCAAACGGAATCCGTTTTATTTGGACTTAGTGTAGTTTCAATTAACACTAATATGAGAACATCGTTCTCGGCGCTGGGACCTCACGCTGTATCGAACTAAGCAAAATCGTTTAGCGAGTCACCGCGATGTTTACATCAGGGGAAACGGAACAGGCGGAGAAGTGCGGGTGAAATCTCAAGGTCAGCTGGGGCGTGGAGTCCTCTTAAACGGTTTGATTTGTTATGAAATAATTTTGAAATGAATAAATAGAATTGGTCGAGTTAAAAACCGTGTACAGCTGTAGTTGCTATCAGCTTGAGTACATATTAAGTACTAAAATGGACATTAGTTAATTCTGAAATGTTACACGGTAACAAAATAATACTGCTCTCTTATAACAATAATTATGTCTTAAAATGTGCCTATGTGATATAATACACTCACGGTCAAACATTTCGGGTCACCCTGAATAACAGCAATATGGTTCTATAGTTAAGTAATTTCCGGGATACTTAATAAAAATGTCTGTCTGTCAAGACCCTTTTTCTCAGGAACGCATGGAGGTATCAAGCTGGAATTTATATCAAATAGTAGAGCTGTGAAAAAATAAACTTCTAAGCCAACGCAATCAAAAGATTTATGCTGCAAATTTCCGCAAATTTTCGACTCTCGCAAGGGAATCAAAACCTAAAGGGTAATTCCCGTGAAATCAGAATCTTGAAATTTGGTACGAAGCAACGTCTGTTTAGCACACATAAAGGACAAATTTGAAAACCGTAAAATTTTAGTTACATCATATGATATTTTTTTAAGGAACCCTCGGTGCACGAGCCCTTTTTCCTATTCAATCTACTTAAACGGTTAGTTTTTCAACAATTTTACCATCGCTTGATTTTACCAATGCAAATAACGCCGTTTATTTTGACATCTTACTAGCGATAATAGTAATAAAATAATCGTATGGCATTTATTTTTCGAACCGTGAGATCTTCGAGAAGACAAGTACGGTTGCCAGTTTTGTTGCACTTTTAGCACCGCCCAGGGGTCACGTGTAGGGTAACGGTGGGTACTCCCTACGGACGTGGCGCAACTTCAAGCCCCCTTTGTCAAGTGAGTGGGCAAGTTGACTGTTAGAAGTTCTCAAGCCGCCCGAAGGCCTCTAACTTGGCTCAACGACTGCTATCATATACAGCAGCCGGGATCAACGGCATAACGTGCCTTCTGAAGCACGGGAGCGCTCAGTTAGTAACCACTCAAAGCGGTCACCATCCAAGAACTGACCTGCGCCCACATTGCTTAACCTCGCATACCGCACGCGGTTCGCGGGCGCCGCTGGGCCACGAGCGTTCCTTACTAGCGATAGTGTTTTTTGCTATTTTTATTAACTCCATAACGAAACATTTTTTTCATATGTTATCTCCTTTACGAATAGTGACTTATTGCGTATCTCAGACTAGAGTGAAAGTTTTGGGCTGACTGTTAACCCAGATAAGACTCAGGCTATCATCAAGGGCAATATTAAGATCATGCGATGGTCTCTAGAGTCGACTTAAGGTAAATTTTATTTAATCACATAACGGAAACACTATAACGAACATTGCAATGAAAATAAAAATAAAATAAAAACTAAGGTCTAACTATAAATAAAAAATATTCTCCAAATCAGTGCCGATGGGTAGTGTGCCCAGAAGGCTGGCCGCATTGTCACGCTGTATAGCGATACTTATACGTTGTGCAAAGTATTGGCCAGCCTTCTGGTCATCTGTAGTTTCGAATAATTTCGATTAGACGCTCCACTAAATCTTTGTAAAAGCGGCGCGCGCTCAGTCCCCCGCACAGCCCGAGAGTCTCGACCCCAAACGCCTCAAATATGTAACCACTGCCTAGGGTGGCGTATTTGTGGCATTGAGGTCTTCTGCTATAGATGCGGCTTTGCCGGCATTTTGGCTGGTACCTGGAAGATGAGACAGTGCGAGGGTGTTTACACGTGTAGCATTCCAGAGCAGGGGCCGTCCCATCCTCCAAGGCACCAGCGTCATACCGTCGGATCTCTTGCCGTCGTCCCTTGCCAAGCCAACGGATTCTAGGATGGCTGGAACTTTGACGCTGACAAGGGCCCTTCGGATGACATCGTTTATGCTGGCATGACAGGGTATGCGACCAGTGCTTCTACCGCAGGAGAGGCCGTGGTGACCCAGGATATCTACCATCGCAGCGCATTGGCACCGATGTGGAGCGTTTGTTGCTGCCCCAATTCGCAGACTAGTCGCCAGTCTAAAAGTTACTAAGGAATTATCTAAGAGTGCTCCTATAGTTGGTGAAGGCAGAGCCTGTAGCCACAAACCGGACTCCCACTCCGCAGTGGCAAGGAGTTGAGCTCGATTTGCCGGACTAGTTGACGTGTTAATTAGATTGTTCCGTACTAATTGGCAGAGCGGCTCGTCCCAGTGTCTCCGAGAATGAGGATTGGCAGGTGGGTCAGCATTGGGACAAGCAACTGACCAAACTTTAGTAATCTCCCACCTATTTAATTTAATGGCGTACTTATTCAGTATTCCACGCAACTAAAAATCCTTAGGGTTATTCTGCATCGCGCTCTCTCTTGGGTTCCGCAGTTGACATTAGCAGGAAAATGTTAGATGCCGTATGCACCTTAAGAAGGCATCGCAATTTTCTTCTTCAAGCTCGCTCAAACGTTACTGCTCCCGATCTTAGAATACGCTGACGTGTGCTATTTATTGTTGTTTTATTATTATTTGTATTAAAATCAGATTTGAAAGATTTTAATATATCAACATTTAAAACACGGCTCGGTGTTCACTGCTGGAGCGAATATATAGCTTTTGTAATGAAAAGGTTGGTGAGCTGTAATGAACTCGGCTGTTAATTACAATGTACGATGGAATGGAACCAGATGTCCTATATAGATAAACAATTTATACTAAATGGAGCAACCTTTACTCATACGAATTAATTTCGTATTCTTTATTAATCAATTTATAAAGAATACGAAATTAATGGTTATGCGACGATATAAGTAAAGTCAGTATAAATAAGTCCGTTTATAACTAGGACAAGGCCGTCAGCGGACTTTGATTCGCTTTCTGCTACTTGATTACGTAACGTGTCAAATGTACATACGTCAACCCTTAATATGAACAACTAGCGTTTGCCCGCGGCTTCGCCCGCGTACTAAGCATAATTTTTAACCTTCTAAAAAAAAAGAGGTTGTCTGTTTGACCCGTATGTAAGTATGTACGTATGTAGGTATGTATGTATGTTTGTCCACGTTTATCTCGCGTTTGGCTGAACCGATTTAGATGCGTTTTCCAGAAAACTAGTTGTTACATTCTGGGGGTTTTGGTATACGAAGTTTGGTGATTGTGATTCATTAACAGATAAACAGATGAAAAGTCAGTATACATTCTGAGAACCGGCAAACTGTTGAATTTCATTAGATTTCGGCAAAAATAAGGATCGAAAACTATTATCATACATTTCCGAAAGGCCGAAGGGGAAAGGGCCGGTGAAATAAAAGCATGTCTTAAATGACCCTTAGTAAAAGTATCTGTGTACTGCAGTAACACCAATCCATCAAAAATATAAATGTGAAAATGGAAGCCAAGTTCAATATTAAGAATATGCGATGCTTGGTTGTCGTCTTCACCGACAAAAGAATTGAGATCTAAAATGGGTGCCAAGTTCCGTAGATTTTCTGAAATGGTACCAAGTCTTCTTAAAGAACTAATTTACTTGGCAGTTTTCTTAAATATCCAACAGCTTTTATGGTATTATAACAACTGCATAGAAAACTGTAGAAAAAGATTCACGTGTGACTGTCTGTCAGTCCGTCTGCCGCGACCATGGCCGGTGCAAACCGTGTCGGAACGTCGGTAATTAAGGTAAATAAATAAATTTCGTGTTAGACCCGTATAAGCATATTTTAAGAATGTGTACAAAGCGCGAGAGTGTTAAATTTTTTTGCGCTTACTTTGCAAATGATGGCTGAACCCTACGAAATAGATCAAAATAATTTTAGTACAGTTTAGCACACCAAAAATGGTTTTATACTATGTAGTGATGAGAAACTGAGTTCGATTTATATACAAATATGGCGTCTAGATTCGGGAAAAATGCAGTGGGGGTTATGGAGGTTAAGGAGAATATTTCTGGCGGGAAATTATTTTCTGTTCGATCATCAAATTAAAAATATTTGGTGCGGCCATCGAACGCAATATATATTATTATATTTATTTTTAGAATTATTGTATGTTTATTTGGTTGTAAATTATTTTCTTATAGGTATATGTTATAATAATACAGTAATTTATAAAAACTTTAACTTTAAACATATAAATATTAAAACAAATATTTAACTATTCCTACACCTTTTTTCATTAGGAAGATATTATAATTTGTGAACTTGTATTGGTCATAAAAAGGTTCAAAAATATTTTTAATTATATGATAGAACTTTTTAATTTTTATGATAGACTGACCAGTGATTAGCTTTAGTCTCACCTGATGGAAAGCGATGACAAGGCCCAAGATGTTGCTCGCTGGTTCAGTAATAACCTATTCACTCTTGTCTTGAAGAGACCCAGATTATATGTATCAGGAAATACAGACGGCGGCAGCAAATTTCAGTCCTTAGCTGTTCGCATTAGGAAAGAAGAAGCTAATCGCTTCCTGCGAATAAATGGTAGTCTGACAACGTAAGGATGCAACCTCTCACCACGTCTGGACGTCCGGTGATGGAACGGGGAAGGCGGAACTAAGTCATGTAATTCCTGTGCACACTCTCCAAAATGTATCCGATAGAACACAGACAAACAAGCGACTCGACGGCGGTGTTCCAAGCTCTGTAACTACGAGTACGAGCACGGTAGAGCACGGCGCTCTACCGAATCCAAGGCCGCTAACTGATACTTAGCGGAACCGTCCCAAAGGTGGGAGCAGTACTCCATGCACGATCGAACCTGAGCTTGGTACAGGAAAGAAGCTGTTTCCGTGTGAAATAGCGCCTCACCTTATACAGGACACCAAGTTTTTTTAGCTGCAGTTTTTGCCTTGGATTCGATAGTGGAGCCAAAGTTTAAGTTGGTGTTGAAACTTAAACCAAGGAGTTCAAGGTGGTCAGTCAGTGGTAGGGATATATTCTAGAAAGTAGAAGTCAAAGTGAAAGGACTCCGTTTCGCAGTGAATAGACTTGCCTGAGTTTTGGTGGTGTTGAACGCGACCAAATTGGCTTCACCCCAATCGGCTACGGTTCTCAAGGTCGCATTTGTCCGCTCCACCATATTCTCCCTGAGGGATTGGATCTCACCGCTACCAGCCCGCGAATCGGACAAATATCTCTCCGTGATTGTGCTGTCGTCAGCGTACCCAAAGATACCGGGCTAAAGCAGATCATTAATGTGCAGCAAAAAGTGAGTCGCGGAGAGAACTGAACCCTGAGGCACCCCGGGGGTAATTGCCAAAAGATCAGACGAGCACCCGTCAATGACAACTCGAATAGATCGGGTTCTCGGGAAATCAGCAATCCAAGAGCGCAGACCAGATGGGATCCCATACGCAGAAAGCTTGCTTATAAGGCTGTCATGCCAAACCCTATCGAAGGCCTTGGAGATATCGAGAGACACGGCTAAGGCTTCACCATGCTTCTCGATGGCTTCGCCCCAAAGGTGTGTTGCATGTATCAGAAGGTCCCCAGTGGAGTGGTGGATTTAACTATTTGATAAAAAGTAAGGTTGTCTGCTAGAGATCACTTTTTGGCGATAAGTCCGCCTATTGTACCTACTTTCCTGTGTCCCGTTTATCTTTTAACTAGTGTCAGGCGAAGTTTTGGTCTCGGTTTCGGCCGGTTTCGGCATAAAAATCATGTGTCGGCCGAAGATAATTCGGTTTCGGTCAAAAAGTGCCGAAACTTACAACATTGTGCCTACATACTATCGGATCGTGAATTCACTATATGTTTACCAGTCGAGCGAACGTGACGAAAACCGTACTGACGATCACTGATCAGATCGTGTTCCTCTAGGTATCCAAAGGTGGACATTAACGCTCGCATACCAAAAGGCTCCGTGCTATCCCCGACGCTGTTTCTGCTACATATCAATGACATGCTGTCTATTGACATCCATTCACTCTTATGCGGATGACAGCACAGGAGATGTTAAATATACGGGCCGTGCTAAAATTCCTAATCCCACTGTGTTAGAGATTCGCGAACAACTTGTGTTCAAGTGTCTAGTCAGAGTCTTCTAGTGTGACCAGGATAATCTAATCTGGATTGATACTCCAAAATACAAGTATGCGCGTTCACCCCTAAAAAAACATATTAACTGTGGCCCGACGGTTCCAAGACACAACTCTCTCCATTTCAGAGAGTATTGGGATCCTTGTTGTTGACGTGTCCAGCGACGTCCAATTCCTAAGACACTTAACAGGCAAAGCCAAGCTGACTTCCAAAAAGCTAAGTGTGCTCAATAGGCAATCAAGCGGTACTTCAGCCAGAGACAGAGATTTCTATTATATAAGTCACAAGTTCATCCGCACATGAGTATTGCTATTACCTCTACTCGGGAGGACCTGAATACCAGCTTTGTCCTTTTAACTAGCTTCAGAGACGTGCCGGGCGAATCGTGGACGATCCACAAAGTTGCAAGCGATATTGAACCGTTAAATTTAAGGAAAACCTTTGCCTCCTTGTGCGTGTTTTATCGCTTGTATAATGGGTTGTGCTCTGAAGAGCTGATCAACATGATGCCCACGGATGTTTTCCACCATCGCACCACTCGCCGTCGGCAGGTTATTTATCCTCACACTTTTGAACCTAAATGGTCAAGTACGGTACGGGTTCAGAGCAATTCCCTCCCTCAAACGCTTGGTTGTGAATCAGCGCCCTGCCGATGTTTTTCCGAGGGGCTACAGAATGGGGTTCTTAAGAAAGAGGTGTATAAATGTTTAAAGAGTCGAAAGCATGTGATATCCCTGAAGTTACAGGCGTCCGTAGGCTGCGGTGACCGCTTACCATCATGTGGGCCGTACGCTTTTTTAACACGGGCGCACGTGGTATAAAAATGTAATTATTTAATTGTAAAATATACTTGTAAATAAAATACCTTTTGTACGGTTTTTAAGTTGTTATCGCAGAATTGTAGAATAAATTAAAACTGGGGTGTTATATGTAGTAAAGCCTAACAACTTTCTATTTGACCCTCGCCATGTTGCGGATTTTCAGTGATATTAATTTCTTCTACTGGCAATGACTACACTTTGACATCAGACGTTGACTGTCATCAGTGGCGGTACGGTCTTAAAAGCCCAAAAGCCTGGCTTGCGTTACTAAAATTAGCAAAAACCAAGTATATTTACGACTAAATTTCTTTTTCCATTTCAAACTAACTTAAAATCCGCGCGGCGGCGCCTGATCTGTATTCATCTTGGTCGGGGTAGTAGTACAAAATTCGACCGTAGCAAGTAAGTGGCGCTACTGCCGCGCGAAATGAGCGGTCTACGATAGAGTTGAGACACAAGCTAGTCATCTCGCTCGCACGCGCGGGCTTGCAAGCGGGCTTAATGCTGATATCTATTTTCTCTTTCTTATCTATGAAAACTGCTACAAAACGAGAGATACGTATCTATAGCTAGATCTAGCAAATAGTTTGTGACTAAAAGCCCGGCTTTCGACGTGAAGTTATCAACAGATGTTAGTCAAATGCGAATTTCGCGCGTGCGTGTTCATGACTGGATGGATTATGATGCTAACTTTATTGATTACAATTATGTACATTACTTGAAACTGAACAATTTGTTTGAGCGGATAGTGTTATGTATTAAAAAGTTTATTAAAGTGGAAAGTGACGATGGATGAAGTCGTTCCGTGTGACGATTTAAAATGTGCACAAGTTATCGGCGCAGAAAAGGTAGGCACGTTAAACTTTGCACAAAAAAGCAATTATTTTTTCATCGAAACCTACGCCTGACTTGAGTATTTCTCAGATAAGCAAGTCACATAAACGACAATTTCAAAGATCGATGCGATTGCTGATATGTCTGTACAATTTTATCTAGTAATAGCATGCCTTCAGTGTGTTGTTGGTCTGTCCTGTCTACGCCACACCAGTTAGTGATAATGAAGAGTAAGATTTAATAGTATGTTAATATGGCAAGGTATCAAGGTAGAAGATAGATTTATTGATATTGTGTGTGAAAAAAATACAAAAATGTATCCCTCGGCTTGCCCTTCTCTGCAACCCTAGGCACGCCACTGAATGTCATCGAATGTCACCGATGTAATCAAAAAGAAAATATATCGCGATTTAAACGATTTTATCATAAAAATGCCGAAAAAGATACCAAAAGATGCAAGAAAAATCATCTTAAATACAATGAAATATTTAAACCAAAGAAAGGACGAAGGATTCAATAGCATTCCATTGAAAAATGTTTTGCAATTGGTTACTGAGATGACCGGTACTGACACTTTATAGTGTGGTTGTATTGAACTGGGTAGTTGTTATAATTAAACTTAATAGATTTTATTTTCTCATTTAAGGTGTATGTAGATCTACGATTAAAAATATTTCTAAAAATAATGAAACGGTCTCGACTTTGCCAACTGTACAAAATAAAGCCTCACGCAAAAGGAGAATAGATGACTTCGATAAATGTGCCATACGGCATAAATTCATGAAATTTATGCCGTGCGAACACAAGTACCAAGTATCAAAACTCTGCTTATCGCTTTGAAAAAAGACATTGGATTTACAGGCAGCAGAGAATACTTGTGAAAACTGATGCACAGTATGGGATTCAGATATAAAAAATGCAGAAACCAACGCTCTATATTAATGGAGCGTTCCGATATTGTGGTTTGGCGTGAAAGCTATTTGGATGAAATTAAAGAAGCTAGGGATAAAGATATGCCAATTGTTTATTTGGATGAGACCTATATTCATTCTTCTCTAAACCACGCAAAATGTTGGCAGAGCGACAATGAACCCGGAGTATCGAAAGCCGTTTCAACGGGGAAACGATATATTATTATACATGCTGGGGGACCATCCGGATTTGTTCCTAATGCTCTCCTAGTGTACAATGATAAAGAAAAAAAGCCGATTATCATGATTCGATGAGTAAAGACAATTTTAAGAATTGGGTAATTTGAGTGAACCCACATGTATAGTGATGGATAATGCCCGGTACCATTCTTTTCGCATTAATAAACCACCAACATCTGGTGATAGAAAACATATAATTGCAGAGCAATCGAATAACATTTCATGTTCACAAAAGGCAACCAAAGCTAAATTGGTTGAGATTTTGAGACGTCACAAACCGGAACCAATGTATGAAATAGACACGATTCTCTCTACACATGGACACAAAGTGATAAGATTACCGCCATATCACTGTGATATGAACCCTATTGAGATGATTTGGGGCATTCTAAAATCAAAAGTGGCCACTAAAAATGTTTCTCTAGATAATGATGCTTTCCTAAAGCTTGTTGAAGAGTTTTCAGGTATAAAAATACTTTGATGTTTAGAATTTAGTTGAGTAGTATCAATTATTTAGGATTGAGTTTATGTAATTTATGCTTTATCTGTTTTTTTTTTTTAAATTTATTACTACTATTTAGGAAGTCACTCAAGAAAACTGGACCAACTGCTGTGACCATGTAAAAAAATTGAAGACGATTATAGGAATAAAGGTCCTATAATCGAATCCCAGACCGTACGTTTTTTAATCGAGGTTGGTGGTCCTGAAAGCGACACAACATCTGACGAAGATCAAACTTCATCAGAGTCAGAATATGAAGAATACATAAATATCGAGTATTTGGAATCGGATTTTGACGAATAGGTAATATTACAAAGCTCTGATTCTCTGTAAACAATGTTTTGGTATTATTCAAATATCAACACGAAGCCAATACACACCATGCTGACTATACATGACGTATGCACATTATTGCCATACGTAAACTGTTTGTAGCGACACTGTGTCAGGGCCAAATAGAAAGTTGTTAGGCTTTACTTATTCTGATACCACACACCTACATTTAAAAACCCCATCTCTCGTTTAAGGCAAAAAGGTCTCTCCGTTTACTGAATATACCTTTCGGAGCACTTTATCAAATAAACAAAAAAGCTTACGACACTTCCCATAGAATTTAATTTTTGGGAAGGGTGCCATATTGTCAGTGATATATTATGGGGGTCTGATAGAAATAAAATGCGATAGCATTAACCAACTATACAGGGCGTCCCACGGCTATGACACATGGAGGGAAAGTACCTTGAATATTGTAGATGGAACATTTTACTGAAAGAAGACATTTTAATTTAATAAACAATTTAAACTGCATTCATAGATTTTTAAATAATTACACGGTTGAACCGGGAATCGAACCCGCTACACGAGAAAAAAAATACCCTGTAGCTCTATCATGCCGATCGAAAGGCTTCAACACAAGGATTATTTTTTGCTAAATAACATAGTGTCGTATATAAAAGGACGACCATGAATTTTAACATTTATAATTCAAAATTAATCAATTTAATTCATCAAATGCAAAAATGAGCCCCATTCTGTTGAATACAAAGTCGCGCTCTTTTGATAATTTCGCTCCCTGTCGATTTTTTGATCATGTTGTGGTCTTGTGGTGGATATTTAGAATTAATACGTAGTTCTGCTTGTAGCTCGTGGACTGGATACTTTCATGCTAATTGCTAGTTCTTATAAACAATTTTTTTTTATAACCCCATTTAAAATCTAACGGGGTTAGATCTGAGGATCTTGGTGGCCCTCTTATTTGTTCATTTGTCCCAATCCAGAAAATTAATTATCATCCTCTTTCTTTTTAAAAATCATTATCTCATTCTTTTTAAAAATCTTTTCAAAAATCATTATCTCATTCTTTTTAAAAATCTCCTCTCAATCCCTCAAAGGTTAGCTGGAAGAGATCCCTCATAGGGATAAGTTCGCCTTTGTACTCTGATCCTGTGTGACATGTATATGTTTTAAACTGTTATTGTGTACAATAAAGTGCTTACATACATACATAATTATAATAGGAATATGATGCGTAATTCAAGTACGCATCATAGTAATATTTAGGTACTTTAAAAATGATAATGACAGTTATGTCCTTACGGCAATGTCAGCTTTTCATTTTTCAGAACAAAATTTCACATCAAATGTAAAAATTCATGGTCTTGTTTTTATTTCTGACACTATGGTATTTAGCAAAAAGTAATCCTCACGATGAAGCCTTTCGATCAGCATGATAAAGCTACACGGTAATTTATTTTCTCGTGTAGCGGGTTCGATTCCCGGTTCAAATATGTAATTGTTTAAAAATCTATGAATGCAGTTTAAATTGTTTTTTAAATTAAAATAATGCCTTCTTTCAGTATAATGTTCCATCTACAATATTCAAGGTACTTTCCCTCCATGTGGCATAGCCGTGGGACGCCCTGTATTTGGCTAAATATAGTTTATAGTTGGCTAACTATATTTGCTCATTAGCCGCATTAAGCACTTTAGTATTAGTAAAGAATTTCTATATTTGTCAGCATTCATTAACAAAGCTTTACATATTCACTTTTTATTTTCCGGCAATACTAATTTGTTATCTACACTACCGAAGAATTTGTTTGTTTGTTTGAACGCTCTAATCTCAGGAACTACTGGTTCCAATTGAAAAAATATTTTTGTGTTGGATAGTCCATTTACCGAGGAAGGCTTTAGGCTATATATATAACATCACACTGCAACCAATAGGAGCGAAGACGCGGACGAAGTCGCGGGCAACAGCTAGTTTATTTATATAAGGAGAACCAACTGCTATTTAATTGTTATACTTATTGCAGCTTAATTAGATACACGGAACAAGAACTCACGTTACATGTTACTAGTACACGTGACGTGTGCCACGTTATAGTGATTTCATAATCATCATCATGTTAGCCGAAAGACGTCCAGTGCTGGACATAGGCCTCCCCTAAAGACTTCCACAATGACTGGTCCTGTGCCACCCGCATCCAGCGGACACCCGTGACCTTTACCAGGTCATCGGTCCACCGTGTGGGCGGCCTGCCCACGCTACGCCTTCCGGTACGTGGTCGCCACTCGAGAACCTTTCCGCCCCAACGGCCATCGGTTCTACGTGCTATGTGCCCCGCCCACTGCAACTTAAGTTTGTAGAGATGGTTATGTGGCTCTACTATCGGATGGGTGTCTGCGGAATTTAATGAAACGCCGAGGTGGTTTGTTGCTAATTTACTTTCGGTGTGTTAACACTAGCAGGCGCGGCGGAGGACTGACTGTGGGATCGCGTCACGAATAAGCTCGCGTCACCGCCAAATGCTTAATCAGCGATCTGTGTTCCCACAGTAGTCCCCCCCTTACAAAAAAAACAAAGAAAATTAAAATCGAAAATTACACATTAAATGCTACAACCATATAACTACAAAGTTTGTTTCTACTTGGGCTCGCTCACTACATTGTCATACGCGGCGTCAGCGTCTCGATTACAAGAATGCTTCCCACGGCGCCCGGGCACGTAACGCGAATTCAGCAACGCCGGCCTGCGTCGCTCAATTCCCCGTACTAGCGTGCCTATCAAATGTCTGAAAGCGATACCCCAAAGTAAACAAGTTCTAATATTTAAGAGGAAACAAAAACTAATGCCTAATACAATAGCCTCTCTTGTGGGGCGTAAAATAAAACTTATACAATATTATAAGTTGTTCCATGCAAAATTCCAGGTTGGCGCACCGACGCTGGCAATTTCATCAGCATACGGTACCTAACGTCCCTTTGCAGCGTGCAGGTGATCGGTTTGACAAGTATGTTCGCGAGTGAAACCAACTGGGGACCACAAACCCGATGCTCCGAAACGTTTTGTCACAACCGATACTTAGCAACGTACCCCACGCGTTATGCAACAACTATAGGAACCGCTATCTACTTTCGTCGTAAAGACGTAGGTAGAAAGGGCCTTAACGTAGTACAACTCTTACATAAATCACGACTTAACATATCTAACACACAAAAAAAATTTTGACCCTCGGGACGACTGAAGTGCAATGCCGCGATACTAAACGGTTAACCCGTAGTGTGGCGCTTGACGCCTACAATTACGGTTAAGATACGCGCGGATCCTACTGCAAAATGCACCTTATGCAGTCGTACCGAGAGTACCGAATTCTACACTAAACACTGTACTTATTCTAAATTCACACGCACTACGTTAACACACACTAAATTAACACGCACCACACTCCCTAAGATTAGATGCCGGGCCGGTGCCGGAACCCCTGTCCGTTACTCTGGCGCTACGTTGGTGGCCGCCAGCTGCTGCCAACGGCAGGGTCTTCGGCACTTATGTGCCCGAGCACCAAATGTGTGGTGGAAGAAACAGTCCCGCACACATGGAGGCGCGTCGCCGGGGCTCGCCGTTTTGCGCCGCTGGGACCGCGATTTCGCTGTTTGCCGTTCCGGGGCCGGAATGGTGACGACGGTACGTGGGGGCGCCGCTAACGATTGTGCCCCCTGCTGCATAGGCCAACTCCTCATCTTGGGCGGGCCCCAAACCACCTGGCGGGGAACGCTACGCGTCCGGCGTCGTGGTGTGCTTGGCCGTGGCTGGCCCGGGACGATTGGTGGGTCCTCCTGTAGCTCCGGCTCCCCCAGCGTAAGCCTGGCCGCCTGCTCGGTAATGCGTTGGCATTGTACCGATAGGCGCGCCATTTCCTCTTCCAATCGCCGCATTTCGCCGCGTGTCCTCGCCACCTCGGCGATCACAAAGTCCGCGTACTCCATCATTCTCCTCTAATTCACGTCAGGGGATCACGTCGGGGTCACCAATGTAGAGATGGTTATGTGGCTCTACTATCGGATGGGTGTCTGCGGGATTTAATGAAACGCCGAGGTGGTTTGTTGCTAATTTACTTTCGGTGTGTTAACACTAGCAGGCGCGGCGGAGGACTGACTGTGGGATCGCGTCACGAATAAGCTCGCGTCACCGCCAAATGCTTAATCAGCGATCTGTGTTCCCACAAGTTAAGTGATTCGGAGGGCTATATCGGTCACTTTGGTTCTGCTGCGGATAGCCTCATTCCTGTTGCGATCACGCAGAGATACTCCTAACATAGCTCTCTCCATTGCTCTTTGGGTGACTTTGAGCCTTCTTATGAGGCCTATAGTAAGCGACCACGATTCAGTGCCATATGTCATCACTGGCAACACACACTGGTCAAAGACTTTCGTCTTGAGGCACTGCGGAATATTGGACGAAAAGATGTGCCGTAGATTCTCGAACGCTGCCCAGCCGATTAGGATTCGACGATTAACCTCTTTCTCGAATTTGGACTTACCTAACTGGACAGTCTGTCCTAAGTATATGTAATCGTCCACAACTTCGATCGTAAAGTGTCCGATTGTTGCGGGAGTTGGTGCGACATGGGCATTTGACATGATCTTCATCCTTTCCATGTTCATCCTTAGACCAACTCGCTCGGAGGCATTGTACTTAAATCCTCCATGCTCTCAGCCAAGACTACTATATCGTGAGGTACTCACCGTTTATGTTGATGCCTAGCCTTCTCCAGTTCAGAGTCTTGAAAACATCCTCCAGTGCAGCGGAGAACAGTTTAGGAGAATTAACATCTCCTTGCCTGACTCCCCGCTGCAACGGAATAGGCTTCGAGTTCCGGTTCTGGAGTCGAACTGACATAGTGGCGTTCTCGTACAAGCACTTCAGCACTTCGATATACCGGTAGTCCACTTGGCACCGCATGAGAGATTGTAGTAGAGCCCAGATTTCGATCGAATCGAAGGAATTCTCGTAGGCTACGAACGCTAAACAGAGGGGCAGGTTATACTCCTCAGTCTTCTGTATAACCTGACAGAGCGTATGGATGTGGTCTACTGTGCTAAAGCCTCTTCGTGTTCGGGAGACTGGAAGTCATCTAGCCTGCGTGCGAGACGGTTCGTAATGACTCTTGAAAACAGCTTATAAACATGGCTCAGAAGTGAGATGGGTCGTTAGTTCTTCAGTAAGGCGTTGTCACCCTTTTTGAAGAACAGCACCACCACACCTCTGTTCCATGCCTTTGGAGTTTTTCCTTCCAGTAAAACGGAATAGAACAACTTCTGAAGGGCCCTAAGGACCGGTTTTCCACCCGCCTTCAGGAGTACCGCTGTAATTCCGTCTTCACCGGGTGTCTTGTTGTTCTTAAGCTGTTTAAGAGCCATTCTAATCTCGTCCAGGCTGATGTCCGGGATATCTTCGGTATAGTGCCGGGTTAATCTAGCTCTAGGGTCTTCTGCCAGACTAACTTCGGGTCTGCTAGTTGACGTGTATCCATAAAAGCACTCTATCCCACTCAGCAGCTCAGGTTTGAACGAAACGATTCTACCATGTTCAGTTTTTAATCTTGCGAGCTGGATCTGCCCAATAGACAGATCTCTTGAGAAAACTTCAAAGCCCTTATTCTGCTCGATGGACTCTTCAATACGATTTGTATTGAATTGGCGCTGATCGCGGGTAAGGGACTTGGAGATATGTTTATTGAGCTTCCTGTATAATGTCGCATCGACTGAAGACTGCAGAAAAAAAAAACATCTCATTCCTTTCCTCGATGAGCCTCTGAGTGGAGATAGAGAGACTTTTGGCTCTGTGAGTTCGTTGGGCCTTAAAGAACTTAGACCCAATGCTATGGACAGCTTCCACAAACCCGTCGTTGAATTCGTCCACATCGCCGCCTAGACAATCAAAACGGTTTTGGAGTTCCAGCTGAAAGCTCTCGGGGTTTTGGATTTGGACTGCTGCTGGACGGAGCGCGGACTTCATCAGTCGAGAGCGCTCTAGCTTGACGCATATATTCAATGTGCCTCTTACCAGACGATGATCACTTCCGGTTTTATCCGTATTGATCACAGAGACATCATTGAATATATGCCTCTTCGTCGACATGATGAAATCAATCTCGTTTTTTGTTGCACCGTCGGGACTCATCCAGTCCAGCATAACAACGGTGAAGTAGGTTTTGGAACTATGCAGGACTTATCTCATACATAGCCTTCACCTCGTCGTCGGGGTGTGCCGAGGTCGGCGCGTACACCTGAATGACCGTCAACGAATAGAATAGAATAGATTGCCGGACTTGAGGGTTATCGTGTCGTCCGTCCCCCTCTCTTCGGACTTCAGATAACCCTTTTTTTTACCTGGGGAAATGCCTTTACGCATCCTGCCTAACCGGGGAACTAGGACAGGTATGACGGACTCCCGGGAATCGCCCGGACTAGCGTCTAAAACCATCAAGGTATGCCCATCACAAAGCATTAGTGGCGGTGACACGGGATCGCCAAGGCACACAACCGCAAACACCGCCTGCTGCGACAGCCGAAGCTGTCCCCTCTCGGTAGAGGCTTGCGCCCCCCACCCGACGGCAAGCTTGCAGGGCGACACCACACAGTTGCCGACCAAAGGACCTCCACGCCAGGAGAGAGTGAAAAACCCCGGATTCACTCCCTCAGGTCCCCTTGTAACTTTTTATAGAGGTTTTCTCCCTCGCAGCCGCCACCCGGCCCCGGCCTCACGGTGACAGCCCCCGCTCCCGACTATAGCGGCCCTCTGCCGAAGTCAGGGTTACGGGTCCGTAATTCTTTAAACAGGCATACGGCATGGCCTGACCCTCTCGTCGCACCTGGGGAGTCATGCGACTCCCTGATGCGGAACCCCCCATCCCCCCATTGGTCGCATCTCGAGTGTCCTCCGCTAAACAGAGGAACACCCAGAGCGACCCCGTCTCCGGGTTATTGGTAGCACCAGTAAGCGATCCCTCCGAAGATGAATCACTTACCGTTGCCTCCAGGGCGCACCGGCCAGAACCCTTCCCCCAGACCCGCGAGGGTCCAGGGGAACTGGAAGAGCCCAGACACTCGTGGAGGTTACCCGACTAGCGCCCCGACTTCAGATAACCCTACGATATCCCAACGCAACTTGCTCAAACCTTCCTCCAGTTCCGCTATCTTTTCGTCAGTCCGCAGTGTTCGCGTGTTATATGTTGCAAGGGCCAGAAGTTGTGGTAGCCGGATCTTAACCGGAGATTCTTCGCACCCCTGACCCTGTTAGCGGCCAGGGTACTAGTACCCTGTCCGCTACCAGAACCAGGGTACCGAGGGTCGCCGGAACCTCGGGGCCGTGGCCTGTTTGTGTCAATCATAAAGGATAATTGCCATAATCGCCACGCTTGGCATGCGGGTTGGCGATCGCAGTGTCTCCACCGCACTCCAGGGATGCTGCTGCCCATCCCCCGGTGGTCTTGGTCGCAGTTTTAGGACATACCCGGGTCCCGGTACCTTGGTTCGGGTACCGGGATTTCATAATAGTTTTACATAACTAGTTGTTCTACGGGTACCTACTTCGAAGTACTTAGTAAGATAATCTATTATTAATTCTAGCAACCATTTCTAATGTCACATCAGTAGGGACAAGTAACCCACGCTTCAATTTCAAGTTGGAAGCGGACTAATATTTTAATATTCCTCTCACGGCCTCCTTCGGCCTTCGATTATATATGGGACACGAGAAAGGGAAAATCATATTCCAGTCTTTATTTATTGGGGAACAATAATATAAATCTGCACTATTTAAATGTGCGCTCGTAAAGTGCATGTTTTACCTACACGCTTATCCTCCTAGGTTTCAAAGTGCTAACACTAGAACAAAATGATTTTCTAGATCTAAAGTCACTCTGCAGTGAAAGCTCAAATGTTAAAGTAGCGACTTGGGGCCAAGACCCACTGTGCTAATACTAGAACAAAATGTTTACGAGTATCTGTCGTGTTTGTATTTCGCGCCACGGCACGTATTAGTAGAGAGGCCAATTTGAAAAAAGTCGTCAAATAACAAAGTTCGTTTGACTGAACAGGTGCATACCAACAAGTGGTATCGTTGGATTCAGTAATATCCCTCGAGTATGAAAAGTGCGGTTGTCGCCCTTTAAAATGGTGGAGGGGATAAGTATGACGTTACAAAGATGGTGGCATATGGTTTTTTTTTTTTCGATTAACTCAATAATTACTCATTCGATTTTTACAAATAAGGTGTCATATGAAAGCTGATTAAATAGCAAACAAAATGTATGTACAAATTATATGCAAAATCATATACATTTGTTCTTTTTTGAACAATAAATAAATAAAAAATAATTGCCTTTTTTTGAAGTTTAAAATAAGCAGTGAAATAATCGATTTACTCCAAAAATACTTCATATAAAAGAGATAGCTACACTTCTTATCTCCATATTACTTTTTGAATTTTAGGAATCGGATCATAAATAACGAAACAACGTTGATTTTTATCCGTTGAGGGCGCGCCGCGCGGGGCGTTTGCGCGCGCTAGTAGGCGCACAGTTTGTCACTTTTGTAGTGATTCCTCAATAACTACTTATCCGATTTTAACATACGAGGTATCATATTAAAGGTATTTTGATGCCCAACATATTATATTAAAAATATGAAGTATACATCCTATATCAATAGGTTATACACAAAACATTCAATACGAGTAGAACAAGTATGTACAATGTTATGAGGGAAAAATACTTTTACATCAAATATACTATTATTAACCAATTGACGCATTACCGTTCTATTAATATTGATTTCGAATTTTTGAAAATGATAAAATAATACATAAGTGACGATTATTTCTATGCTCGCGTTCGCACTCTTCATCTTTATACGTATAGGTATATTACGTACCTATATTTTATTCCGGATGAAGTACCATGCACACACAAACACGCCAACACCACTAGCAATTTTAATAATGTAATTAATAATAAATCCAGTTAGAATAAGTTCACCACAGCATAATTATTGTACACAGTGTTTTGAGTAGGCATTTGGTCTTCCGGGCAGGTACAGCAATTTATTGAAAATGCCTCCATAATTATATTTACGAAGATCGTAGGTATTCAAAATTCATAATTAACTCTTCGATTTGGCTAGTATGTCTATTTTAAACATACATATTTTTTTACAATATGCAAGTCTTAAGGTTTAATGAATAATCTTTGATCCTAGCAGTAATCCCGGTTACACTTTGTGCAACCTTTAACATCGATCTTCATAAACTTAATCAATTGGCTCACATGTCATCTATGGCGACGTCAAGCCACCATCTCCGGGTTCTTCTATCGGGACCTGCGGGTCGATTGCGTAACGATTTGTATGTACGTTAGGTAGATCTGTATATGTAATACTATACAAATTCTCTTTGTTACACACCTCAAAATTACAAATAGATCCGAAACAGCATAGTGAAAAACAAGCAAAGGTTAACAACATGCGTTTTTATCGCTAAAAACCGATATCTCCCAGACCACCTTTTGGTAACGGTAATAAAATAATTAAACAACTAGTGGGTCTGTGGATCAGTGTGACGACTAGTGGGTGGGTGGATTTATGTGAAAAATTACAGCTGATAATTGTTCTACGAGTATGTTACGCAATTACTACTGACACTGTGACATTGTTTTGTACCCCTCAGAGCTTGTCTTAGCAGTGTGAAGAAGCCCCCATCAAGCCGTTGGATGAAGGTGGCGCACGACAGGTTATTTTCGAGATCCTTGATGGAGACTTTTGTCCAGCAATGGGCGTCTTTCGACTGAAATGATGAGCTTGTTTAAAGTGATTAACTTATTTTTGAAAAAACGTAAACAGCTCTCCTGTAGTAACGGGTACCTACTATATGTTACGGATATGAAAGCTGCCGCAAATACAGGAATTTTAATGCGATCCTTTCGCATTACTCTACATCACCACCGAAGCATGTTCATCTCTGAGACATGAGGCTGCAGGATTGGCCTCATGACGGATATGAAAATGATACAGACATACGACCAACTATAAACGGAAGTTATTGCAAATCGCGATTTAGTCCAGAGCTATATTTACCTTGGTTTCAACATTCCTAACAACCGAGAACTAATAGGAAAGCAGCAATAAGATCAGCGACAGAAAAGATCACTAAGTTTAATAACCAAAGAAGATATCACACCTTCTCCTATGCTTGTGGACTTGTGGCCTGTAGTGTTAGCTGCTATGAATTTGGTCTTAGTCATATGGTCTTCCGCTCTTAAGCATCTCCTTCCACGCATACGTTGCACCTGACTTCTCCCGTCCGCATAACCACACAGATGGCATTTACATGTACATGGAGTCTTCACTCGTTATTATGGCACCTCGCGGAAAATATTGATATAGTTTACTGGTACCCTCTTGGAAGTGAGTGAACAGTTGAACACTAGATCGTCGCATCCAGGAAGAAGAAATACTTATTTGTATGTATTTTTCCATGAATATCTTTCGACCAGGGTGGTGGTACTCGTCGGATTCGTAAGTCTTCTATCTTCTTGGAGAGTCCCATGGCATGACATTTTTACCACACTTCTCTAAACAGACCGCGAATATCATTACACAATTTTCATTATCTAGAGCCGGTGCAGAATAAACAATTTACGAGTTACAGGTTTTATAAAGTCTACTACGAGGGCTTATCGCCGTGAAAGCATCGATGAGTCCATATGTGAGGGCTTTACGATTATTCTGCAGCTGAAGAGTAGGAGATTCGTCAGCTGCACATCTTTATAATGCTCCTAACTTCCCTCTCGTGTGTGTGAGACAACGTGCTAATAGTCGAAGTTTTCCGTTCTCGTTTCTAAACATAGATATGGTAAGTTATGCTTATACAATATTTTTACTATTATGGCGTTCTTGAGAGATAATAGTCTGTGAGCCTGCATCTACAAATATTAATTAAAGGGACGAAAGTTAGGACTTTTATTTTATGATATATGTAACTACTGCCATAACAATTTGAGGACTACCATATATTTACAATCCTGCATGATGGAATCATATTTCAATAATGTGTGGCTCAAACTTGGGAGTTAATTTATTTTATTTAAAGTTGGACTCTCATCATTGTACGTACTTGTAGACTCGATTGTGAAATATATGCTTGAATTAAGTTCAAGTCAATGGTTCCTATGGAGGTGCGTAAATTTTACGGTGCGCCTGTTATGTACAGGGCTTTTTAATGCCTACTTAAAACACTGTACAATAATTATGCTGTGTCAATCTAATTCTAGTCAGATTTATTAATTATTACATCATTAAAACAGTATAGTTGTTTTAACCGCATGGTACTTCATTCGGAATAAACGTATATGAACATACTAAGGTACGTAATGTATGTATGAAGATGAACACTAGTACGAGCGTAAAAATGATCATAACTTATGTAATTTATGTATCATTTTCAAAAAAAAAAGCAATGTTTATTAATAAAACAGTAACGCGTCAATTGATTAATAATAGTATATTTGATGTATAAGTATTTATTTATTTATTTTCTCCCTTAAAACATTGTACATACTTGTTTTTTGAAATGTTTTGTAAATAACGTATTGATATAGAATATACACATCGTATTTATAATGTAATTTGTTGGGCATCAAAATACCTTTAATATAATACCTCGTATGTTAAAATCGGATACGTAGTTATTGAGGAATCACTACAAACGTGACAACGTGTGCGCCTACTAGCGCGCAAAAGCGCCCCGAGCGTCGCGCCCTCGACGGATAAAAATCAACGTTGTTTTGTTATTTATGATCCGATTTCTACAATTCAAAAAGTATTATGTATATAAAAAGTGTAGCTATCTCTTTTATATGAAGTATTTTTGGAGTAAATCGATTATTTCACTGCTTATTTTAAACTTCAAAAAAGACAATTTTATTTTTGTTGTTTATTTTTCAAAAAAGAAAAGCTGTATATGATTTGCCATAAAATTTGTGCATACATTTTGTTTGCTATTTAATCAGCTTTCATATGACACCTTATTTGTAAAAATCGAATGAGTAATTATTGAGTTAATCGAAAAAAAATAATACCATATGCCGCCACCTTTGTGACGTCATAGTTATCCCCTCCACCACTTTAAAGAGCGACAACCGCATTTTTCATACTCGGGAAATATTACTGAATCCAACGATACCACTTGTTGGTATGCACCTGTTCAGTCAAGCAGAAGTTCGATTTTAGCCTCCTGGCCTACTATATACGTTGTCGTTGAGGAACAATAATATAAATCTGCACTATTTACATGTGCGCTCGTAAAGTGCAATGTTTACCTACACGTTTATCCTCCTGGAGTTCAAAATGCTAATACTAGAACGAAATCACTGCTAAGTGAAAGCTCAAATGTTAAAGTAGTGAGTTGGGGCTAAGGCCAACTGTGCTAATACTGGAACAAAATGTTTACGCGCGCCATGGCACGTATACGTTGTCGTTTGTCTGTGAATACATTTGGAACTATGGCAACATTGCTTTAAATAAGCGGGAAGGGGTATTTGCGGCCTTTTGTCACAGAACGTCGTGACAATGATGCATGACACTAGATGAGGTAAGATTAATTTACCCCAGGCCGAAAGTACATTACATTTTTATTTTTTATTGAAAGATTCCAATTGTTATTAATGTTATTATTGTGTATTGGTAAACAATTATTAAAAATACACCCAATCTATTAACACATCCAAATGGATTGTAAAAAACTAAATAGGTAGCAGATTGTGAACTAGACAGATAGATTCAATAGATTGTAGACTTTTTTAATTGCCTTTTTACAAAATGTTGTATCGGTAATTTTCGTAATCAGAACTAGGAATATATACTTCTCTTCTCTTTTATTATTTTTATTGTTCTATGTTGAATTGTCAAATGAGTAGTTTAAAAGTCCATAGCAAATAAGCTTTTTTACCATACATATGAATAATGTCAATAAATTTGCATCATAGTCGTCTAACATAATACAGTTAATTGGAATATTAAAAGAAATCTGAATATAATAATGATAATATTTGTTAATTTTCAATAAAAATATACTTTTTGTATGAAAACCACAGGTTTGTATCATCATGTTATCTTTTTATCGTCAAATTTACAACATGAGTGCATGTAATGTATTTTTACGAAATCAGTGAAACCTACTGATAAGATAAGATTGCGTGTGCCCGTTGCAACTGATCATTTCATTTCCAATGTGTAAATCTGTCTGCAACAAATTACAAGAAATCTAAATCGAACTGGTCATGCTTTAACTGCAGTCACCAGTCGAAAAACGATAACACACCAACTAGTGGTCCTGCGACTCCTTCGGAGTCTTCGGACCAACGTAGCCGTTCTAATGAGAACACCGATGTTACGTCTGTGATCAAAAATGAACTGAGGGAAGCCCTACGCATTGAACTATCAATTATTCTCCGCAATCTTCTAGAAACAGAGTTGACACCCATTAAGGAACCACTAAAAGTATTTAGGGGAGGCCTATGTCCAGCAGTAGAAGTCTTTCGGCTGAGATGATGATGATTATGAAGGAACAAACGAACTCTTTGCAAGATTCTGTAGCATTCATTCAGACAGACCGATAGACGTACTCGTAGTGGTATGACCAACCCTGTTGAAGGGACTCGTCTGAAAACCAGCGCAAGGCTTCGAGCCCTGCATATGCTGAGACGCGCACCCATTGCCCAACCCAACACAAATTTATAATGTTTTAGGTATAAGTTTTTATGTTTAGTTTAAGGGATTTTGTATTAATTTTTGGCAATAAATTAATTTGAATTTGAATTTTGAATTCACCACACAATTTCCACATAAACAAATAACGTGAAGGCCTTGATAAACGAGCGTGACGAGCTTCGCTCCACAATTACAAACCGTCTCAACCAGATTGAACAAAACATGAGAGACTGTAATGTGGAAATTCAAGGTATACCCGAAACCAAGAATGAAGATTTAGTGCACACTATAAAACATATTGCCGAGGTTGTCCGCTGTGAGATGTTGGACACCGATCTCCTACACTGCACCCGTGTCGTCATTCAAAACAAAGAGAACGCCAAGCCTCGCGCGGTCATTGCGAAGCTGCGCAGCACGCGCTGCCGGGAAGATTGGCTCTCGGCCGTCGCGCGTTTCAACAAGACTAAGTCGAAGGACCAGAAGCTCAACTCATCACTACTGGGAGTCGGAGGCGTTGCCGTGCCTGTGTATGTGTCCGAACATCTGTCCCCGGCGAATAAGTATCTCCACTAGGCCGCAAGGAAGAAAGCTAGTGAACTCTTACAAATATGTATGGGTCCGAAACGGATGCATATTTCTGTGTAAGGGCGACAATTCAAAATATATTATCGTCAAAAACCAACTGACGTTGGATTCTCTCTGTTGAAGTGTAACATGATTTTAGCAATCACTTTTTGATATCCGTAATGGCTAGTTCTTGTAACAATATTAGTATATATTATCAAAACATACGTGGTATGAGATCTAAAGTCTTACACATATATAAGTCTATTTTAGGAACTAATTATGAAGTTATATGTTTATGTGAAACGTGGCTCGATAATTCGATTTCATCGTCTGAATTTACTGATCCACGTTACGTAGTTAATAACTAGAAGAGATAGATCAATACAGTTTTTAAACAGGTTTAATAAAACAGATGGTGGCGGACTTTTAGTTGCAGTTAAAAATCCTTGATATCCGAACACTTAACTAGCTGGCAGTCCACTATTATTGAAGACCTATGGATACGCATTAAACTGAAAAACAGTACCTTAACTTATGTGTATTACATTTGCCATCGTATGTATCTAATGAAGATATACTTAATTTATGTGACACATACGAGTATGAATCTTATGTTATGTCTAATCAAACTGATCAAAATATAATAGTTCGAGATTTTAACACATTAAATTTGCCAAACATGGGCTCTCAATGCTCCACACCATCTACCTCCGTACTTAATACTAGAACCACCTTACTTGCAGACTCGAAGTATGATCAATGAAATAATCGATAGAAAATCAATCATAAAAATATCCATTTATAATTTACGGAACATTTTGTAAGCTTAAAACAGACGTCTTAAGGTAAATTCATAGGTTAATTACTTGAATTTTGAAGTAAAATGCAGAACGTAAACTGCTTTCGTCTTCTCACCGCAAAGGCCTACTGAGTACGAAACTGCTATGTCATTTTTGAAGGCCTATCCATAGATACCCCACACGCCAATTAAAATTGAAAAAAATATATATTTGGAAGCGAAGAACTACAGACCCATCACGTGCTTACCTACGCTGTACAAGCTCCTTACATCCATTTTGAGAGCAAATACCAACGTACATATAGTAGCGAACAATATTTTGGCCCTTGCTCAAAATGAATGTAGAGTTGGGTCACGTGGTACTAAAGAGCTCCTCCTCAGAGTACCGCTTTAAGGGGTTGGGAGTCGTTAAATTAAACAAAGAATAAAATTAACGGCTATTCTTTATTCTCCCAACGGTCGTCACTAGCACACGAAAAAAAGTCGTAGGGGGTAGGTCTAAACTGCCGGTCTAATTGTTGCTCCCAGTTCCAACGGGGTCTTCTCCATTACACAGATACTCCCCTCGCTCCTGGAGTTGCCGCGGAGAATGGTCTAGCTGAGGGACGTCAGCTTCAGCGGCAGTGGTGTTGGTGCTTTCAAGGCTTGAATAACCGGTATTTTTGGGAACCGCTATTGTGACCTTGTCTGGTACAACCGGTATAAGACATGGTACCGTTACCAAGGTACCGGTACCTAGCTAAAGTACCGGTATTGATAAAACTGGTATCCTAAATGATACCGATACCTTGAGAATACCGATTTTTAACAGTTAAACTACCGATACTCGAAAATGCGAGTGGAGTGAGTGAGAGAGATAGAAAACCTAATAAGGTCACACTCACATCGCGAGTAATGTATGGAGAATGTATGCAATGCAACTAACATTATTGTCAGCAGCTCTAACTTTTTAAATTTGCTTACTAAAATCAACTGATAAAGGAAATATTACATAGAGCCAACCACCACGATTTTGTGTATATATTTATAATTTGTTATGTAACTTGGTTTTTTTTTAGTTTTTTCCATTTTTATTATTGTTTTTGTATTTTTGTAGCATTTTTTGTTATTTTTTTCGAATTTTTCGAGTGTTTATGTATTTTTTTTAGTTTTCTTTTTTGGTTTTTCCATGTTTTATGGTATTATTTTTATTTTTACGTGGGTTTTGGTATTTTTTAGTTCTGTCGTGTTTTTTTTAATAGTGCTTGTATTTTGTAGCATTTTTCGTGTTTTTAGTTGTTTTTTTTCCAATATTTTTGTGAATTATGGTATTTTTTTTTATTTATTTATTTAAGAAACAGTCGTTTATAGTTATATGTAACACTATAAAATTTCCTTAAAACTAGACTCACAGTTTCCTTAATAAGAATATTTATTAACATCGTGTTTGATAAATTGTAACACTGAGTAAAACAGAGCTATTTATGCATGCAGCTACAAAATTAGAAAATAAAAGCAAGAGTATATGCTAATAGGTTATTGATTCCTAGTTTTAATAATTACAATGGACAAAGATGTAGAAAGTACCTTATTCCGAAAATTTATAACGATTTACCTACTGCCTTAAAAAATAAGTCGATCGCAAAGCAACAATTTAAAAAGAAAGTTAGTAGTGTCTTATTAGGTAAAATACAAAATGCAATACAATAATTATAATACATTCTAAAAATCCCCAGTATTGTCGGTGTTTACTGTATTAGTTCTGCTGTACTCTTGTGCCTACCCAGAAACTTGGCCTATCTTTTTTTATCTTATTTTTTGTATATGTAGTATCAGAGTTATTGTGATTCGTCCTTGTATCAATTGGAGCCTCGACTGCCAACAAACCGCATTGTGGTTTGGCAGAAGTGTGTAATTGCTATTTTGAATTTTGGCGTGAATAAAAACATTATTATTATTATTCACCTTATTTATTTCTTTTTCTTGGGTTAGATTTTTTACAATAAATTTATCAAATGTAAAATATAAAAATACACGTACAAAGTATAAAAGCATTATAAAAAACCTAACCTAGAGTGCCGCCGGCAGCGAGGCGGGCCTAAGCTACCTGTGGTTAGGGCGACAGAGAGAGGAACCTCCGGACTATCCGCGCCGTGTCCAGGAGTACCGCCTTCTGTATTTGACCCTTGACCCAGCCATCTAACGAGAGTCTCTTGAGATGTTGGTCGAGACTCTTCGCTATTAGACCGTTCACAGAGACGACTATCGGGACAATAATCGTTGAATCAACATCCCACATGGCGGTTACCTCATGTGCCAAGTCTAGGTACTTGCTGACTTTGTCCTTCTCAGCTTTCACGAGGTTCTTGTCATGGAGGATGGTGATGTCAACGAGCACTGCCTGGCGCTTCAATCGATCTGTCAGCACGATATCAGGCTTGTTGGCTACAATAGTCCTGTCCGTGATGACAGATCGATCCCAATAGAGCGTTGCACGACCATTTTCGAGAACTGGCGCAGGTGTGTACTTATAATACGGCACTTCGAATTATTATTATTATTATTATTATCTTTATTTATTTCTCGTCTTAGGTTGGTTATTTATTTATTTAATCTTTATTGCACAATAAGAAATCTTAACGTACAAAAGGCGGACTTAATGCCATGAGGCATTCTCTACCAGTCAACCTTTAGGCAGAACAGAAAGACTGTAGGCGGTGCAACTATAAAATACCAGAGAACAAATTTGGTAAGCTTGTATACAAGATATTGATTCAAATATATACATCTGTCATATAGTTACATAAATAATTATTTTCGGTTATTATTATTATTATCAGTGCATTATCAGTCATTAGCATTTTTTTTAGTTTTTACTTGTTTTTTGATGCATTTGGACTGTTTAAAAGTTTTTTTGGTATTTTTTGGCTTTTTTACAAGTTTTTCTTATTTTTTTTGTACTTTTCGTCAGGTTTTTGTTTTTTCATGTATTTTAGTATTTATTTTAGTTTTTACGTGTTTTTTGGTATTTTTAAGTTCTTTCGTGTTTTTTTAAATCGTGCTTGAATTTTGTAGCAATTTTCGTGTTTTTAGTTGCTTTTTTCGATTTTTATGTGAATATTGGTATTGTTTTAAAAGTTATTACTTGTTATTTTGTAGCGTTTTTTTGTGTTTTTGGACTATTTAAAAGTTTTATTGAAATTTTTTGTACTTTTCGACAGTTTTGTTTTGTATTTGGCTTTTTTTATAAGTTGTACGTGTTTTTTGGTATTTTTTTAAGTCTTTTGTTTTTTTTTTAAGTCGTGCTTGTATTTTTGTAGCATTTTACGTGTTTTTTGTTGATTTTTACGAAATTTACGTGAATTTTGGTATTTTTTTAGTTTTTTCGTATTATTTTGTAGCGTTTTTTGTTTTTTGATTTTTCTGGATTGTTTTAAGTATTTTTGCGTTTTTATGTACTTTTTATCAGTTTTTTGGTATTTTTTGTAGCATTATTATTCGTGTTGTTATGCTTTTTATGTTTAATTATTCTGATATTTTTGTTTTTATTCGCGTTTTTGTTTTTTTTTGTAGAATTGTTCGTGTTTTTACGTAATTTCCGTTATTTCTCGTGATGATTTGCTATTTTAGGACGTCTTGTATTTTTTAGTTTTTTTTTACATTGTAGTTTTTTATTGTTTTTTTTTCTAACATATTTGAGATAAGTACTATAAAATCCTCGGCCGGAACAGGGAACTTACTTTACGGCCTCTGCAGTGATGTACTATTAGGTACCTAAGTTCCGCCGCCACGCCGCGCATTCGCACGAAATGGCAACATCGCATACAAGTGTATATAGAACCGATATTTTTCGGTTCTAACATAATTTCAGCTGAAGATCTGCCAGTTGTCTTTTGTTTGGTGTTGTTAAGGCGCCACTGTACAACACCAGTCAGTTCTATCCCATTATTTCTCGTCATGATTTAGGTTTTGTGCTGTCAGCGAATTCAAATTGTCCATTAGATCTAGGACTCGCGACAGAATTCAAGGCAAAACCTCAGGAAAGCATGCAGAGAACTTGAATCTGTTGACTGGTCCCTCGTTGCGCGAAAAAACTCTGTGGATGATGTCGTCTCTATTTCTCAACCACTGTTTCAGAGTAAATCTACAAAAACTCCAAAATGAATCAAGAAAGCCGCTCTAAATTCTGTATTCAACCTCAGATGACCCCTGGGCTAATTAGGTGTTCAAAAGAGAATTTCTCAGCAATTTCCAAATGACGAAATGTAAAAACTAATTGATAGAAGATATGGCAACTACTTTATTCATCTTCTAAGAAATCTCAAAGCTGATCATGAAAAAAAAGAGCTCACTGCTCACTAAAAGTCACCTAAAAAACTGTGGAAAACAATAAACAAAATTACACACCGGAATCCTACTACACTTATTGCGCAAAGTCTGACAAAGATAAAAAAGCACTGAGAAGGAGTCCCTGAACGCATGCAACGAATACTTTGCTTCTGTTGGCCAAAATATTGCCAACAAAATCTTAATGAAGAAAAATGAAACACGAGATTCTCTGGAAGCAAGGGTTTAAAGTAAACCCCCTCAAGATTGAACTCCATATACATCTCCCCTACAGACAAAAAGTTTTCAGCCTAATTAATAATTTAGATCCAGATCCAGTTCTCCAGGCCTTGACAACATCCTAAAAGCCATTGCTTCCATAATTGCTGAACCTCTTGCAGTGATTTTTAACCAAAGCATAGAGAGCGGCAGTCGTACCGATCCATAAGGGGAATGCCAAAAGTGAACCCAGCAATCAACCCAAAACCAAACAAACCAGAGGATAACGGGTTCCGAGGGAACACACTAATGTGTTTTACTACTTACTTGACTGAAAAAGAGCAGTGTGTCAAAGTCGGGGAGCATCTCAGTGACCAGAGAGCGGTTTCATTTGGCCTACTACAAGGCAGCATTCTAGGTCCTACTCTTTTTCTTTAATATATTAATGATATTACACTTACTCCATTATAGAATGCTGAATTATTGTGTTACGCCGGTGGCATCGCTATCGTTTTCCACAGCTGTTCTTGGGAAAGTGTTTATAAATAGTCATGCATGCAAGACTATGATTTGGGTTGAGCATGGTATGTCACTGGTGTCAAGCTGGCTTAAGCAGAATCTCCTGACCTTAAACACAATAAAAACGAAATTCCTATGCTTCTACAAGACGACGGCTTCTTTGCCAACACTACAGCAGGAGTCTAAAGTTCACAACCGGAACTGTACTAATTCCTCAGCTCAAAATTGTACGTGTGACGACATGTCAAGAACAAATTCAATAAAGTACCTTGGAATTGTGATAGATGGGAAACTAAACTTCAGACAGCATGTGGCGGCGGTATCGGGTAGGGTCCGAAAACTGTCTCTCACCATGAAGATACTAAGAGAGTCAGCTGATTTCGCCCTGTTAAAACTATTTGTATTGCTGTTGGACAATCGATAATGAACTGCATTCTTGCCTGGGGAGGTACAATCTCGACTATCCTTCTTAAATTAGAAAGAGCGCAAAGAGCGGTGTTAAAGGTAGCTTTGAAGAGATCAGTAAAGTATCCTACAAAGGACTTATACAGTGACGCTCAAGTACTCAGTGTGCGGAAGCTCTACTTTTTAAGGGTGGCTTTGTCGGTACACAAAATGGTTCTCAACTCACCAAACTACAATAGCTTGATTAAAAATCGAATATTTTAAATTCCTACTTCAGCTGTCAAAACTACACTTGCACATCATTTCTCCATCTTTCTGCACCCCCTAATTTACATTCGTCTAGTTAAGCTATATAATTTTAAAGAATACTCTGTCGTCGAACCAAAAAATCTCTTAACAGTTAATATAATGAACTTATGCTATAGTCTAGTTCAGAAAATATTATAAGGATAACATAGTAGGTAGTCTACGAAATTCTTAGGGTATCTGTTTAGTAGGTATTCGTCATTGTATAAGTACCTATATTTATTTATTTATAATTGTGTATCCGTGTATGTCTACGTAATGTGTATAAATAATTATTTCTGTAATTATATGACAGATGTATATATAAACATCGTAATGTTTCAAAACTAAATCAGTTCGAATTTAACAAGGACCTAACGGCATTTTTAGTCCATTGCAGCATTCCGTGGAATCAGCTGCACAATCCTAAATTCAGAGAATTTATGACAAATTGTATCAATGGAAAATATTCAAAGGAAACTATTTTGCCCAGTGAATCAAATTTAAGGAATAATTACTTAAATAAAATATAGGTACGAGGAGAAAAAAATACTATAAGAGAAGATTTGAAGGATTCTTTCATTTACCTAATGGTCGATGAAACACAAGATGGTATGGGAAAACTTGTTGCTAATGTGCTTATAGGAAAATTATCACAAACTGAGGAGCCGACATCACCCCTGTTTGCGTCAAAAGTTTTAAACACAAC
Source organism: Notocelia uddmanniana (assembly GCA_905163555.1). Taxonomy (NCBI): domain Eukaryota; kingdom Metazoa; phylum Arthropoda; class Insecta; order Lepidoptera; family Tortricidae; genus Notocelia; species Notocelia uddmanniana. The sequence continues at coordinate 36,195,046 of LR991052.1, read as the reverse complement.
GAATCACGCTTCTATTGTAACTCTAGTGGAGGATACACTAAAAGACTTATGCGGAACAAATTATCAGAAAAATATGGTCCATTTTTTTATTTTTTGTTACGGACGCTGGTTCGTATTCGGACACATGTTTAGAACCTTAACTCATCTGACATTCCTTACACACGGCTTAAACCGAGTCCCTGAAATAGTAAGAAATTTGTATCCAAGAATAAATACTTTAATAGATAACGTAAAAAAGATATTCAACAAAGCACCTAAAAGAATCGCAAGATCTAAGGAACCGCTACCAAATATACACCTTCCGCCGAAACCAGTATTAACTAGATGGGGCATTGTGACTCGATACTTTGACCAAATTAATGAAATAATTAATACATTTAATACAAATGAAGCAGTTTCGTTTCGAAAAGCACAAGAAGTATTCCGTGATCCCATTTTAAGAAAATATTTGGAGTTTGTTAATTCTGTGGCATTAACAATATTCAATTCAAAGCTTCACTAACAGTAAGTTTTGGATTATGCAATTATAGTATAATTCGATTTTCCATAAATAAATTGCATAATCCAAAACTTACTGTTAGTGAAGCTTTGAATTGAATATTGTTAATGTCACAGAAAAAAAACTTTCTAAATTGAGGCTTCATTTAACAGGAAAACAAGTTTACCACAAATAAAAAACTGTTTTAAAGAACAATCCGGGTTATGCTACTGTAACAGCAGTAAAAAAAGCTTTTATAAGGACAAGGAACTGAGTTAACAACAAAAAGTAATAAAAATACATTACAAAATTATACATATTTAAATTATTTACCATTGACGTCGGTGGATGTAGAATGCTCGTTTTCGAGTTTAAAATGGATTTCCACAAGCAGGCGACGCAGTTTGACTGCAAAAAATTAAAAAAAAAATATGATAATCTATTTTGAAGATCGATAAAACATTGAACACTGTTGCCGCTACACCTACACGTCCTTAACATCTGTCGTCACTTTTCATCTGTTGATAAATCACTGTGATCAGAATATTACACAACAAATTGCCTGCACAAGTCCTGGTCGAAAATCCAAAAAGTACAGAGTGATAAAAAAGTTAATTTGTCAAATTCATATTTCATGTCACAAAGGAACTGATATTCAAATAAATCCCACATAATTATTTATAAAGATGTGTCGGGATTTAGTTCATCAATTATTTAAAAGAGAAACGGGCCAGCTATCTCATTTGTGTAGCGGGCAGGCTAGTCATATGAAGTGGAAACATCAAGTAACCATATACAATAGAGAAGAGGGTTCAGATGGATCACAGCTTGTATATACCTAGATCACGACGGTGCCTTTCATTCATCACATTTATTAATAAGGACGTAATTATACAGGAACATATAGGTAGTTTATTTCAAAATAATATCGAGATAAATAAGATATTTAGAATATTAATCAGATGATTTAAGTAACATTGTGTTTTTATATATTCCTAGAACATAGTGACAACCCTGACGTACATTTGCTACAGATTTTCGGGTTCAATTACGAGGCATGGCCATAATCGTGCGACCACTTGACTACGGCGTAGACATCCTGCTGCACCGAGCGGCAGGTGCCGGCCAGATCGGCGGCAGCGCCGGCGCTCAGCACGCGCAGGTCGTCGGTGAACATGTGCGAGGAGCAGTGCCGCAGCACGCTGCACAGGCTGTTCACGTGCAGCAAGTAGCACACCGGGCCGCATCACGAGCCCTGCGGCACCCCACACCGCACCCCCCGCTCAACGCCCAGTGTCGACCCCACCTTCACTTGGTAGGAGCGCGCGTTGAGATAGTCACTGAACCACTGGCGCAGTTGCTCGCCCACCCCGTACTCCCTCATGGCATCGATAAGTGTATTTGTCTCCAAGGTGTTAAAAGCTTTGCGAAAATCGAAAAATACAGCTACGACTACTTTTTTATCTATATTACTTTTAAATAACCATTAATTTCTTTGTAAAATTTGATAGTAACGTGCTTGTACTTTTGCCCTTTTGGAAACCATGTTGAAACTTATTTAATATATTATTCTTCTGTAAGTATGATCCTAATTGATTAACAATGCATTTTTCAATAACTTTGTCTATGCTAGAAAGCATCTCAATGGCCCGATAGTTGGAATATGATTTACAGTCACCTTTTTTATGAATTGGTCGAATTTATGCTTGTTTAAGACCTGGGAAACAAGACTTGCTTGCTTAATATTAACTAGCTTAGCTAAGACAGGACTTACTCTATCAGATACCGTTTTAAAGTTTCTCATGCGTATACGATCGAAACCGGGAGACTGCTTAGAGCTCATGCTAGTTATTAATTACTCGCGACATGTTTTTACTACTCACCGACTGCTATCGCATTCTCACGTCCGACTCGTTTGCGTATTCTTTTATATCCAACCATTTGTTATCTATTTCATTAGAAAACGTTTCCGCAAACCCATTGCATATATCCTTAGTACAGTCAGCATCATAAATATGTATACACTTTTCAACATTATCACTAAGCAATAAAGTGCTAGAATGTATATATGTTTATAGTGCTGACTGTACCACCTTGGGTTTTCATATTATTAAGTATTACTGAATCTAACGACTTTTTGTCGTTTCTTAACATACTATTGACTTTGTCCCATATTTTCTTAATATTATTATTACAGTCTAATATGCTCTTCTTATCATAATCACTTTTGGCCTTAGATATTATTTTAAAACATTTGTTTCTATATTTTTTATGTATAATACGCTTTAACATATTATTTGATTCATAGCTCCACATTTCAAATAGTCTATCACTCTCTTTAATGATACATTTTAGCTTAGTATATATCCATCCTTTTTTTTATCTCTCTTTTTGTTCACACTAATAATCTTATAGCAATCGTTATATATATTAATAAATAGGTTACAGAACGCTTTGAACATTTTATTGGCGCATTGGCATGGATAACAAGTTCCTCAAAGTTAGTAGCAAGTAACTTTTCTCTAACTAATCGGTTGTCAAGGGCGCGGCGCGTGTTGCTATGCGCGGGCGCGAACGCGATCGGCGCGCCGCCGCCACTGTAACCGCGGACTTCTCCCGACAGGTGGCGTTGTACAAGGCGCTCTCAACTTACTACGTTTCCATGCTACTGCTACCGAGATAAAATAATGATCGGACATTTTGTGTTTGATTACAGCTGAATTAATGCTATCAGCTATCACTAAGTCAATGTGACCCAAGCAAGATTCTACAACAGCTCCATTAAATATTTCTCGTCTAATAACGCTATTTATGCAGTTAATAAATCCAAACTCTGATAACACATTTTCATATGCAATTACATGATTATTGTCTATATCTAAGGTATTTAAATTAATGTGACCACACAAAATTACTTTAGAATTGGGCGGTAAGGAGTGTAATATAGAATGTAATTAATTAATTAATTGTATTTTTTGTCTTGCTTTTGTATTTTTGGTGTTCAGTAAATAAATATAATGTAGATAAGTTCGTGGTTGCAATCTATGGTTATGGAAATGCACTCCGCCGTGGCAAAGCAGCGCGCATGCGCGAGTACGGGCGCAGCGGCAAGCGCGGCTCGCGGGTACACCAGCACGCCGCACCCTCGCCTCCCTTCGCGGGTCACTACATTTACATTGAAGTCTTTTATATTATGAAATGCAAATCTGAATGATTTATATAAGAGTTCAAGTGACTGTCTAGTGCTACCAATAATGCGTTAAGTGTTTTTTAATCGAACGGATATTGACATGGACTAAATTTAAATCTTTATTTCCACTAAATGAGTTTGTAATCTCTCATAAGTTGTCTACGGAAACAAAATTGACTATGGACTGATTATCAATACAATATGGCTGTGAATTTTAAGTAATTTTGTCATTCTAATGTCACAATAACATTCTGTAGCTGACAGTATTTTATAATAAGTATACAGAATATTACTTTATTCCTAAGACACTTCTTTACATTTATTTTAACACTTTTCCATTAGATTTTGATTTTTGTTTGTAGTCTGTTTCCACGTATCAATTATTTAATTGAAAGCCATGGATATTATTTACAATTATTTTGACGGCCTGTTTAGCCTAGTTGGTAGTGACTCTGCCTCCGAAGCTAGAGGTCCCGGGTTCGAATCCCGGCCAGGGCATTTATTTGTGCATTTATCACGGATATTGGTTCTTGGGTCTTGGATGTTTTCTATGTATTTAAGTATGTATTGATCTATTTAAGTATGTATATCGTCGTCTAGTACCCATAGTACAAGCTTTGCTTAGTTTGGGACTAGGTCGATTTGTGTACTTAGAGCATTAAACCAACCGGAGTAGACGCTGACAGGCGTTCCCCTCTGCCAAAGCTCGAAGAACGCCGGTCGTTCACGTTATATAAAACTAGTTGACATTCGTCCCCGTCATTAAACATGCCACGGTGAGCGCGGAACGAGGTCAGTGATAAATGCCGATTTGCAGTATATTTACCTGTAAAAAGATATACCAAACATCTACAAAAAGGTAATATTACTTTCCATCTGTAAATATTATTTTGTTTAAATATTTTAAAATAAAGCACTAAATTAAAAAAATATATACACCAGTGAGGCAGTGTTGTCCGTCCGTCCGTCCGTCCGTCCGTCTGTCTGTCTGTCAAAACCCTTTTTCTCAGGAACGCGTGGAGGTATCAAGCTGGAATTTATTTAGTCAGTCAGTTAGTCAGTCAGTCAGTCAGTCAGTGGTAAAAATAACGTTATTTGGAATTTAATATCTCAATAATTATTAAACCTATGTTTATGAAATTTGGGGTTCCAGTTGTTCTTAAGGATCTTAATACATGTACCAAAATTGTTTTCATGTTAGATAGATTTGGAGTTATTGGAGGGTCAAAAGTGGCTCTAAACGGTTCGTGTAATATAACACGCGGCTGCTGTCCGCCAGTTCCTGGGGTGAACTTGGCTGGAAGCTGCCGCGTGTCTAGATTATGAAATCCAAACGTTATGCTTATGCGCTATCATGAGTTCCAACTTTTTTAAAGAAAGGGTCTTTATTTAGCGTATAAAAGAAATATATGATAATTATAATGGGACTATTCCGTATACAAGGGCTGTTTGATATGTAGCCGTTTTCTAAATTTACTAATATCACTGGCCGAAAATATGTATACCACCTTTTTAAGCCAGTCTTCAGAGGCTGGAAAATAAAAAAAAAACTGCAGTATTTTGTTTTCTTTTTCTCATTTGACAGCGATTAAGTGGAAGCGTGAATGTAAAATTGTTAAAATGGAGAAAGAACAGTATCGGTCTGTAATTAGGTTTTTGTTATTGGAAGGGAAAACGTGTGATGAGATAAAAGTAAGAATGCAGGCGGTTTACCATGAATATGCTCCTTCTATGACAACCGTTAGATACTGGTACGAGTTTAAGCGAGGGAGAACAACCGTCTTTGACGAGGATCGCCCAGGCCGTCCAATTGAGGTGACTACAGACGATATGGTTAAAAAAATTGAATATATCGTTCTAGCCGACCGCCGAATTTAACTTCGAGAAATCGTTGATGCTGTAAACGTTTCAATGAGCGAGCACAAAACATATTAGAAGAAAAATTGGGTATGAAGAAAGTATCGGCGAGGTTGATGCCGCGTTTACTCACGGAGGAGCAAAAACGGATCCGACTGACTACTTCGGAGCAGTGTTTAGCAGTGTTCAACCGTAACCCGAAGCAGTTTTTGCATCGTTTTGTGACCGTAGACGAAACGTGGGTTCACCACTATACCCCGGAAATTAAAGAGCAGTCAAAGCAGTGGATTTTACCGGGTGAACCTGCTCCAAAGAAAGCAAAAACTGTCCCATCGGCTGGAAAGGTCATGGCCACCGTTTTTTGGGATTCGCAGGACATTATACATATTGACTACTTAGAAAAAGGAAGAACGATAACAGGGCAGTACTATGCCAATTTATTGGATGAATTTGAAGCTGTGCTGAAGGAAAAACGACCCCATTTAAAGAAGAAAAAAGTACTGTTTCATCACGATAACGCTCCAGCTCATTCGTCCAGAGTCGTGATGGCCAAAATTACACAATTACGATACAAACTATTGCCTCACCCCCCATATTCTCCAGATTTGGCCCCATGCGATTTCTTTTTGTTACCCAACCTGAAAAAATGGCTCGGTGGTAAGCGATTTAGATCGAATGACGAAGTCATTGCCGCCACAGAGGCCTATTTTAATGACTTTCCGAAATCATACTTTTTAGATGGTTTATTGAAGTGGAATAAATGTAAAGAGTTAAAGGGAGACTACGTAGAAAAATAAATGCATATTTACAAAAACGACTGATTGTTTTTTTCATAAGCGGGTAGTTATCAAACAACCCTCGCTTATGGGCAAAAATTTAATGAGTAGACTCGTTCTAGCTGAATTTTGTAATAGGTATTCATCATCATCATTATCATGTCAGCCGAAAGACGTCCACTGCTGGACATAGGCCTCCCCTAAAGACTTCCACTTCCATGGGCCTCATAAGGAAGCTCAAAGTCACCCAAAGAGCGATGGAGAGCGCTATGTTGGGAGTATCTCTGCGTGATCGCATAAGGAATGAAGTTATCCGCAGCAGAACCAAAGTGACCGATATAGCCCATCGAATCGCTAAACTTAAGTGGCAGTGGGCGGGACACATAGCACGTAGAACCGGTGGCCGTTGGTGCGGAAAGGTTCTCGAGTGGCGACCACGTACCGGAAGGCGTAGTGTGGGCAGGCCCCCACACGGTGGACTGATGACCTGGTAAGGGTCCCGGGTGTCCGCTGGATGCGGGTGGCGCAGGACCGATCATTGTGGAAGTCTTTAGGGGAGGCCTATAGATATTCAATACCTAACAATTTAGATTCATTGATATAGAAACGATGGGCATAAATATTTTTGAAATGTATTTTCCTGTTTCATAATTTTACGCTTCGTGCAATTTCGGAACGCACCGTTTAAAAAATATGTGTTGTATGTTATTGTTTTATTCTAAAAAATCAAATACAATTTTCCTCGCGGTGGTGAGGTTAAAAGTTGTGTGTTTCGCTCGGCAGCAAAGTTGTTTGGCGTCTCGTGCCTTGAAAGCCTCGCTACGCTCAGGATTGTACTTTTGACCTATTCACTTTGCTCGTAGTTCAATCTTGCAATTCTACGCTAGCTCGGCTCTCAATACAAGCACTTGCGCCAAACAAAAACTTTGCAGCCTTGCATAAAAAATTGCTATTATCCCGCTTATGAAATTTAAGAGCGGTGTACTTCATTATTGCAGTACATTAAAGGTCATCACTTCAGCCCGATCCAGGGCCAGATAATAAATCTGTTTTTGTTTGTTTGTTTTTAATTTCAATTTTATGTATCTCAAATGTATTCAATGTTATTTACTAATTCTGGAATAAATTATTTTCATTTTTCATTTTCATTATTCCGAATAAAGACCTTTTTAATTTAATACACTGGCCACACTACACCAAAGTTATTGTTGGGACAGCACAATTATCATATTGATGCGCCCCTTATTTTTAGTTAGGTATATTTAAAATTATTTTGATTCTTTTATATTAATTTTATAATTTAACGATTTGTCCATTCATCGTTAAATGATAAATATTATTTTATCATTTAATCATTTAACGTTGTATATTAATCATCATCATCATCGTATCAGCCGAAAGACGTCCACATCAGATACCAATCCATTCTTCTTGAGTTCTTGAAACTCATCTTGAAACTCTGTCGTTTGGACCCACTTGATGATTATGCTTTTCGTCGTTCTGACAGGGTAAGATGGTTTTCGGTTTTTCTTTCTTGCTTTTTCGTAATAAATCTCCGGACCCATGCCAGGACATGAACAAGTTTCGTGAATGAGCTGTACTTGTTCATTAGCTGGTCTATAATGTTTTCTTGTGTTTCACTCTTGACTGCTAGGTTAACTTGCTTATGGCTTTGTTTTGGTCCTCAGCCTTGAATGTTGGTAGCCATGTAGGCCCGTTCCACCATAAATGATGTTTATTTAATTGCGATGCCTTGAAGCCCCTGCTTGCACAATCTGCAGGGTTGTCAGCCGATTTGACGTATATTCAACAAGCCACTCCGGTGGAATTATTTCAGTGATTTGTCGCACCCTGTTGGCGACAACGGTCTTCCAGCGGCTAGGGTCACCTTGTATCCACCCCAAAACTGCTGTCGAGTCCACCCAACCATAGACCTTGATATTATGGTTAGATAAACATTTCTTCGCTTTGTCCATCAGTTTAGCCGCCAAGTGGCTTCCAAGCAGCTCAAATTTTGGCAGCGAAATAGTCTTGGTGTTGCGTACTAATTTTGATTTTTCTGCGATTACTTTTGTCAGCCCTGGGCCCTGAGATAGTTATTTTACAATAAATAACGCAGGCATATGTTCGTAGTGTCGCGTCGCTGAATGAATGTAACTTGATATCGCTTACGGCGTACGTGCTGATCCATTGTGGTATTTTAAATGTGTTTATATTATTAATTAAATCTTGTTTTATGTTTTTCCATTCATCATTGACATCGGTAGGGATCTTGTCATCCCACTTGAGATCCGTTTTCCAAACAATTTGGAAAAGTAGCCTCAGCTTGGTAGATATCGGTGTGAGCCAACCTGAGGGGTCGAACAACTTGGAAATTTCTGATAAAAGTTGACGTTTTGAGGTCCTTGGTGTCGTCAGAATCAATTTCTATTTTTGATTTGAAGTCTAATATATCTTGAGAAGGATCCCATTGTAGTCCTAATGTTTTTCTTGATTCTGTTTCTTTAAAGTCGTATGTGTTTTCTGCGGAACCCTGGGCGTTGACGTTAGTCAATTCTTGATGATTTGACATCTATTTTCTTAGGAAAAAGCCTCCTGATTGTTAAAGTTCTTATAAATCTTGTTGTAATCTCTTGGCAGATTCGAATGAGTGGCAGCCGTGTAAAATGTCATCCATATAAAAAAATCTCTCGATAGAATCTCAAAATAGATGGCAACCCTAGCCATGCTAACTTGAGTACGGAAGAGCTCTTTGAATTTTGAATAAATAAAATTGTGTAAACAATGTCATCCAAGTGTAAAGTGTAGTGAGCAGATCATCGAACGTACTTACTCTTAAGATTTCCACGATTTCGCGCCACACTGCATCCAAATATAACATCTGAGCACTAGACACATCTTAGATACATAATTTAAACCGTTTAACTTTTAAAATCCTATCACTGTCCCGTTATCTACGGAGATTCAAATAAATAAACGGTTGCACGCACGTTTAACTACTGACAGCAGTGACAACAAGCTGTGTGATGACATTCGAGAGATAATACCAACAGAACGAAAAACAAATAGTGTTACCAGCCAAAAAATTTAAATTCGGAAAATTTAAACTATAAATGTTAGAATCGATTGCTAATACGATTATCGAATCAGAGTCATGTCGTATTTCGCGCTTTATATTGCTACTTCAAGTTTCATCGCTGCGTGTATAAATAAATAAAAAAGTTCTCTTAACAACACGTCATTCCGAGTAGAAAGAAAAAATGAAGTGTTTAAAATGTAGGACTGATATGAATTCAAGAGTACCTTAAATGTAGCACATGTAAAAGCATTTACCACCATACATGCACAACAAACGTGACCTTGAAAAGGTTTTTACAAATGACCACTAATGATAAGAACTCTTGGATTTGTGCTAAATGCCGTGCAGTACCCGATCCTCCAGCACAGTCAACATCTGGACATAAAAATTTCTCCCACATAAAAAACCCAGATCAAGCAAATAATGTAAATGTGAAACCAAGGAGGCCTAAAAAAATACTACAAAAAAGTATAAGCTTATCACATGTGAATAGGGAACGCAGCACATTAGAGGACCCGCCTTTCTGTAGCTCACCAGAATTAACGCATAATGATGAAGACATCAGCGTCCAAAGTCTTCCAAATGTCACTGAGAACTCCCAATTTTTTGAACTCAAAGGGGAGATCACAGTTCTCACCACTCAACTTAATAGCGCACACAAAGTGATTTAGAACGCCAAATCTCAATTCTCAAGAAACTCCTAGATGATAATAAAACGGGAACGCCAATCAAATCGACCCCAAAAGCGGGCAAAAAGAAGAAAGAGAAACATAATAGCGTACTAAAAAAAATGCCTCATGTTAAAAAACCCGGCACTACAGCCAATACTAAAAAACCCGGCACTACAGCCGAGCTGCCCATCGCGCCCATAGAAGAAACTACTAGCCAAAACATAGCCCATGCTTTCCCACAAGACATTCAAGAAGAAAGAGACAGCCAAAGAACTCCCAGTAGTATACACGGCGAAAGAGTGAGTAGAGCTAGTACCAAAAACGCAGCCCCAGTTATGGACCCCACACCAAACACTCAAGAAAAAAGAGATAGCCAAATTATTCTCGGTAGAGTACAGGTCGAAGGAAAAAGTGGAAAAGTCTTCGTATTTGGTGGAGAACAATGTACCGGAATTGCTTCAATGCTTCTACGAGTGCGATACGGCAGCAACTCCCAAAAACACCGCATCACATCACTTGTTAAGCCAGGTGCAAAAACGGACACTATCGTAGAATCAATTAATAACATTAAGTTTTCAAAAGGCGATAAAGTTGTGTTATCGCTTGGTGAACACGACTCTAACCCCATGAAGACTCTTAGTGCCCTTAACGGTGTTTTAAAATGCTTAAGAAACTGTAGTGTATTTGTTCTAGCCATTAGAAAGAGTAAGGATATTGACGTAAATGCGTTAAATTATATGTTTCGTCAAAGTTGTGTTAAGATTGAGAATCTTAAATTTGTAGAAATTCTAAATGATACGAGCAGACCTAAAAGTAAAAACAAATACTTGCAGCAAATTTGAAAATAACTAAACTCAATGTTCGATCAAATAGATTATAAGAAAGCTTATTACAACTTCAAAAGCTACGATGATGTATCAGGGCAGCTCTCTGCGAGTAAAAGTATAGAGGAAATAAATACCGGAAACACGTTTCATGGCTGCACATCAACCGTACAGAAGCCTTCGACAAAAAAAGGTACGATCCCCTACTACTTTTTTCGAAACCGAGACAAAAAATCAAAATCAAAGTAGCACTGCCCGCTTAATTGAATGTTCAAAAAAATTGTCTTAAAATATTTCATCAAAATGTCCAAAGTTTGAAATCAAAAATAAGCCAAATTGAAATATTAACGTCAGCTTCTAACATTGATATACTATGCTTCTCCGAAACATTTCTTAGAAACAATGAAACCTCAGTTCTACAAATTGATGACTTTAAATTGGCAACACATTTCTGCAGATCTCAGCAATCTCGTGGCGGTGTCTGCATTTGTATAAAAAAGAGTTTAAATTGCAACAACCTACAATGGATTTCAGAAATGTCAATAGAATCACAATTCGAGGTTTGTGGAATTCTAGTTCCTGAAATTAACCACATAGTTGTGTGCGTGTACAGAACACCAAATGGTGATTTTGACTTATTCATTACTAAGCTAGAAACTCTCTAAGTAAACACTCCGCTCTCGATATCAAAAACGTAAAGTAGTCATAGCAGGTGATATCAACATTAACATCTTAAATTAAGATAGTCAAACGAACACATTTATATCTACACTAACTCAGTTTAATCTTAAAAATACAATAAACAAACCTACAAGAATAACACCAATTTCACAGACATGCATCGACAATCTGTTGACAAATTCCCGCCGATATACTTCAAGAGTCATGAATTTAGGGATATCAGATCACACGGGACAAATGATTTAATTACCAACCAGCCATAGTTATAATAAAAAATACTGGTACGTGGAGAAGCGGAGGATTGATTATCATCTAGATATTTTCAAGAAGTACATCGCTCAAATCAACTTTATTGACGTCTATGAGCAAATTGAGCTGCATGCTGCATATAGAGCGTTTATCTTCTCCTTGATCTTCAATCTTTGCATTCCATTTGAAAAAACTAAGATTACCTACATCAAAAATCCAAACTGGAAATCAAAAGGTATTCTAAAATCTACCAAAAATAAAAGGAAGATGCATATAATAAATCAAAAGACTAAAAATAATGCAAGTGTCCTGATCAAATACAAAAATACTGCAAAGTCTTAAAGAGTACAATTAGAAAATCTAAAATAATATCAAATGACAAATTCATCAAAAATAGCACTAATAAACAAAAAGCCACATGTGGTTTGATTAAATACAAGCTCCACAAATTCCATCCCAAGCACAATTACAAGGATTGACGAGGATGGGACCACATATTTAGATCCTCAGGACATAGCTGAAGCATTTAATAGATATTACATTTTACAAAACGTAACTAAGTCTTTTAACCCGAAAGAATATAAAACAAAATCTCAAAGTACTCCAAATAGTATTTTTATGGCTCCAGTTGATTGTCATGACATATTGTCAATTTGATGATAGAAACTGGAATATTCCCTGATGACCACAAAATAGCTTTAATTATTAAACCACTGTTTAAAAAGGGTACTAAAACAAGCATGAATAACTATAGGCCCATAGCCTCCTCCTTGTGCCTCCCTCTTGATAGATATGTCGAAAGCTTTCGACTGCGTAAGTCATGATATTATTTTAAAACAACTTGAACATATTGGGATAAGAGGAAAAGCTCTTCAGTTATTCTACAATTATTTGTGCAATAGAGAGCAAGCAGTAGAAATTGTAAACTACAACGTTCACAATAAAACAGTAGAACGGGTACAATCTACGTTTGAAAAAGTTCAATTGGGAGTTCCTCAAGGTAGCATTCTTGGCCCACTCCTATTTCTAATCTACCTTAATGAAACCCCAAAAGTTGTTCCAATGGGAATATTGAGGAACATATGAATTGTGTACTAAGTAATATCATTCAATGGCTCAGTAATCTTAACCTCTATGCAAATCTTGATAAAACTAAGCTTATCCAATTTAGGAACTATAAAACTGTTCATAAACCACTTATGTACTGTCAAATGCGGGAACTCAAATAGATGAAGTAAACCATGTAAACTTTCTTGGAGTTCAAATAGATTCGCACTTAAATTGGAAAGCACACATAGAAGAGATAAACAAAAAAAAAATTCTAGCAGGTGCTATGCGTTATCAATTCTGTCTGAAACTTGCTTGGAGACAGTAGTAAAAAAATGCATATTACGGTAATATTTATCCGCTACTTACCTACGGAGTCATATATTGGGGTAATTCTGTTGATGTACATAAAACCTTTTTACTGCAGAAACGATCCTTAAGGACTATTTATCGAATGTACATCGATGAATCAAGTGACGTGTCTTCCAGGAAAAGCGTTTCCTGACACTTACTCGTACTGGCATATACACTCAACTCTAAGACAAATATTTATTAGTAGTCAATCAATTCGGCAATCAGGAGAGTTACTTATCTCAAATGAGCAAAACATGACACCAGGTCTGTAGCTACAGGTAAGTATGCTGTCTTCAGAGTAAGCAATTACTATGGGGATAGACTCATCGAAAAGCGCTTACCATATTCGCTGCGGCTATTAGAAAGGAGGGAAACAAAAATAAATTCTAAAGCCTCAATTCTCCCTCGACAGCTTTTAAATACAATATACCGTAGGAATTTTATGTTTATATAGACTTAACCACTAATTATATAGACTCATGGATCCCGCGGTCAAACTGTGCAAACAGTTTTGCGGGACGCTGTATTTATTTTTAAGTTTTTGTCAATTGTTTTGAAAATAATCAAATAATAATATATAATAAAAAATAAATCAAGTCAATGCCTTGTTAATAAATAAATAATAGGATTCAATGTGAAATATCTAGCGGTTTAAGAGCCACGAGAAGAACCAGCGTAAAAAACTCGGCCATTGTTGTATTTAAAGCATCTAGCAATGCTTGCTTTATATTTTTAGCTTTCCTTTACATCCAGACATCTATGTATATTGCAACAAACAACCATAATACATTATTTTTATATGTGCTACAGGACGAGCTGTGATCTCATCTATTCATAAGACAACTTGTGTCAGTGGCAACGACATATTGTATTATTTTTCAAAGTAGCATACCTACTACTTTGAAAATAGTTTAGTATACTCGTAGTAAGTTTTAATGCTGGTGTTAACGGAAACTGGTTACGCTTAATGTCGAAATACTTACATTAGGTTATAATTAAGAATAATGTAAATTATAACAGAGCATTAAGTTTACTGAATACTCAGAGTTAAACCTGCGAAACAGGTTTAATTCACACCGTGTTAAGTGTAGGTTTGATGCTCAGTTAATTCTCTGCAAACGGCGCGACGCGTTTTGCGGCTTTGAATATTCATGCCCTCTCAGCGTTACCATAGCAACGAGGCTCACTCTCATCCAACTGGTTCGTCATATTTGAACCTTTTGTGATATGAATAACAGGGGAGATTTAAATACAAACAAACAAAGGTGTCACACATTAAGGAGTAAGTAAGTGTTGTGTTCGAAAATATGCTCCGCGAGACAGGCAACCAATTTTATTTATTATATTTATGTTCTTATCTTACACACGATACCTACAAATTGTAAGGTACCACACATATGATGTAAGTCTAAGGGGGTAACGTGAATTATTCCTTGTTATAAAGGAATAATACAATAATAATAATAATAAAACATTTATTCATGACATAAAACAAACATAAAAGAAAAGAAAAATAAAACTACAACAAAAATATGTCACGAAATGGTCCGAACTCAGCATGAAGCTGGCATTGCAATAACCCACAAAGGCTTAAATCCTGCATTTAAAACTTAAGAATTTTGATAAATACGAAACTTCAAGCTACAATAAGTACGGTACCGCGGAGCTTATAAAAAATATCACCTTGAAATGAAAATTTCATTTGCATTAACATGATTTTAAGATTCGGTGACAGTCAAAAAATCATTTTTTATTTCCAAGTTTAGCCATAAAATAGGTGTGACACCCATGGTCATTAAAAACATTCACACATGAATGTCATAGTCACTGTGCACTGTGTGACAAACCCTTTTTTAACCGACTTCACAAAAAAGGAGGAGATTCTCAATTCGGTTGTAACGTTCTTTTTTTAATGTGTGTTACCTCAGTACTTCGTCATTTGTGAAACGATTAAGAAAATATTTTTTCTTTTAGAAAGCATCTGCTTCGAGGCTAGAAACTTTATTTTTCACTCATACTTTAAGGATGATACAGCCATTATCTAAGTTAATTTTTTCCTATTGATAGTGGCGCCAGGTGGTTAAAGTAAGTACTAAAAAATATTCGTTTGGAAACTTAGAGTCTTGCTACTGAAATATTACCCATATTTTTACTACTAGAAAATATTTTTGATTTTACCTACCTAAGGAAATAAGTTAAATATACGTCGACGTGCACTCAAAGTCAACCCACATAATTTCTACCACTGCGTACAGTATAGCCAACGAAAAAAACATAGGTATGTTCACACTTTCCCACCATATGCCATTGTAAGAAGGCGAAAAATGATATGTAGTGTAAATAGTCCATAGGCAAATTTGCAAAAAGCCGTCTCCTTCACGATTTTCATCGACATCTCTTCTATATACCTAAAACAGGTATGGATGTGTTCCTTGTTGTCTCTAGAACACGAATCTACTTGTTTTAGTTCATGGAGGGGGGAACACACATAGCTGTGACGTCATAAAGATGGCGGCCGACCGTCGTCGATTTATGTCCAAATCTCGGGTTCTATTTTTGCAATCGGTTCGTGTGAGACGTCGTTTGAAAGCTTATTAAATTTACTATAATTGCTTATTTGACACTTATACCATAACTAAAGTCATTTTTAAAATATTTTATAAAATGTGATTTTTTTACCCTGCATGATTGCATAAGTACTGATAAAAAATGCTTATAACTCAATAAATAATAACTTTAGATCAATGTATGTTATAACAAAATAAGTAGATCATTTTATAAGCTTTCCAAAAATATAAGTTTTATTGGTGTACAATAATAAGTAATGAAGTCTTGACCAATTTTGCTCAACATGGATCATTACGCGTCGACTGACAATCACGACGCTCGATTGCGTTGCGAGCGCTGGCGTCGCGCCTTGGTGTAAATATTAGTAGGAAGTCTGTATGTTTTCTCAGTAAATATATTGCATACAGTCATTATTTAGTTTGCTTTACGCATATAAGGTGGTAAAATATAAACCGTCACAGATCGCGGGCATTTGCAGCCCAAGCCTCTAGGACCCTAAGGCGAGGATTTTAAACATGGGATCTGAGGCTCTTCTATCACCGACCGAGCTGCGTACAAAATTTTACGTCTTGCCGTGGCTGTCCCTCTTAATTGTGTTTAAGCTGTGATGCCCTCAAGTACCCATATAGATCGATTAGGAAGTGTTAATAAACGTTTGTTCTGGTAGTTGAATCGTTATGATCTGATTATAACTCGAATTTAATTTTTCTTGAATTTTTTGTTGGTAAAATTTATTTGAACGCATGCAAGTTACCTATCAAGATCGAATAGGTAGTGTTATAGGCGTTTGTGTAGGAAGTTAAATCGTTAGGAGGATCCTATTCCAATTCAGCTTTTGACCCCTGTGACTTAATACTCCAGTTGACTAGTAAAATTATTGTTAAAAAAATTATTGGTCAAACTTATTTGAACACCTGCAAGTTACCTATTTAGATTGATAAGGTAGAGTTAATTAGTGTTTGCGCAGGCAATTAAAATGTTAGGATTCAACTCCAACTCTACTGTTGAACCCTCTGACTTAGATACTCCACTTGAATAATTTATATTTACTTTAGATTTTTTTACTTGTTAAACTTATTTGAACACCCGCAAGTTGCCTATCTAGATCGATTAGGTAGTGTTAACAAATATTTGTTCAGGTAGTTAAATTGTTAGGTTCCGATTCCAACTCGACTTTTGACCCCTCCGACTTAGATACTCCATTTGAATAATTTATTTTATCTTTAGATTTTTTTACTTGTCAAACTTATTTGAAAACTCGCAAGTTGCCTAGCTATGTCGATTAGGTAGTGTTAACAGACATTATCCCAGGTAGTTAAATTGTTAGGATCCGATTCTAACTCGACTTTTGACCCCTCCGACTTAGATACTCCACTTGAATAATTTATTTTTTCTTTAGATTTTTTTAATTGTCAAACTTATTTGAACACCCGTAAGTTGCCTATACAGATCGATTAGGTAGTGTTAACAGACATTAGTCCAGGTAGTTAAATTGTTAGGATCCAATTCCAACTCGACTTTTGATCCCACCGACTTAGATACTCCACTTGAATAACGTTATTTTCTTCAGTTTTCTTTTACTTCTCAATCTTATTTAAATGCCCATAAGTTACCTATCTAGATCGATTAGGTAGTGTTGATAGATGTTTGTTCAGTTAGTCAAATCGTTAGGATCCGATTGAAACTCGAATTTTCCCCCCCTTCAACTTAGATACTGCACTTTCTTCAGATTTTTTTACTTATCAAAATTATTTGAACGCCCGCAAGTTACCTATCTAGGTCATTTTGGTTGTTTTGATAGACATTTGTTCAGCTAGTTTAATCGTTAGGATCCAATTCCAACTCGACTTTTGACCCCTGCGACTTAGATATTGCTTTTGAGTAATTTATTTTTTCTTTAGGATTTTCTTTACATGTCTAACTTATATGTACGTCCGCCACTTACGTATCTAGGTCGATTAGGTAGTGTTATTAACGTTTGTTCAGGTAATTAAATCTTTAGCATCGTATTCCAAATTTCAACTCGACTTTTGACCCTTCCGACTTAGATAGATACCCAGCAGTTGAAATTATTTATTTCTTCTGAATTTGTTTCTGGCCAAACTTATTTGAACGCACGTAAGTTACCTATTAATATCGATAAAGTTGTATTAAGTTAGTGGCTGTAGTCATTTGTGTAGGTAGTTAAATCGTTAGAATCCGAATCCGAGTCGGGTTTAGACCTCTCCGACATGGATACTCCGAAATATGTCGCTTCTAGGTAAAAAGTATCAATTTATCGGTTGTAAATCACGGATCTATACCTAAACCGGATTGAGTACAAACTTTTATGAGCCAGTCAAAATTGAACCATATTCCCGCGTAATACAGTTAATATCCTGTAATGACAGACAGACTAGAGAAAGCGGTCCGAGCGAGAGCAACCAACCGGAGGACGGTGTCCCACTCGCACAAGGTGCCAATCTAAAAAAAATATTTGTTGTGGTATTTTAGAATACTGAAAATAATTACTTGCTTGTACTAACTAGTACTGCATGTTTATCAGGGATAATTTACATTTTACCTCATTTGTAATTGTATAAAATATCAACATTATTAACTGACTAAAACCTAGTATTGCAATAAATATAGTAGTATTATTCAAATATTGATTGGTATCCCCGACGTTAATGGTGTCAAATTTGAAATTATGAAAATAAGCGGCTGATGAAATTAGTTGAAAATAGTGAAAACATGTTGTGTGAAGGGTTGTAAAAGTGAAAGTTTTATTAATTGTGGACTATCATTTCACAGGTAAAGAACAATTTGTTATATTTTACGATAAAACGACAAGACAAATGTCAAACTGATTAGGATGACTATGACTTGGGCTGGTTTTGCAGAAGTGTTGTGCAGAAGTGAGAAAACCTTTTCCGAAGGTCAGTTTAAATTCAATCTTTTAACAATTTTGTTATCATTACGAGCTTTTGTTTAACTTGGACTGTATGTGATTAAACTGTTCAAGTACTTAAATTGTCGTTCCAAATTTTTAACCATTTTACAGCTACTTGCCGGTATCCAATTGAGCTGAAATTTAGCATCAAAGAATATAATACTCACTAATGAGAAGAACGATAACTCCATACAAAAAATATTACACCCTCCCGAAACGTCAAAAAGTCGTTTATACTACTAGCGACATCGCTTTTGAGCAGTGAACTAAAAGGTGGCTTGTTGGTAGGCAGGTTGCCTCCGGAGATTGGGGCCCGGGTTCGAATCCCGGTAAAGAAATATATATATTTTTTTTTTTACTTCGGTTTCGTAGCATTGTATTTATCTATATAGATTTAAATAAAATGCAGCTGTGTATGTGTGAAAAAATATTTATTTTGTAATATTGTTGATTTTCTCTTTAAAAAGAGATATTTTGTTCGCCTCTTCCGGCAAATAGATCCCGATTGTTAGGCTAAGGGAAATAATGCAATCGAACTTATTCTTGATCTTGGGCAGCAGCTCCACATTTAGCACACATCGTGTATTCATTTGTGGATTTAATTACGTCTTCCATCTAACAACCACTGGAGAAAAACTGAAGGTGGAATAATCCACAAACGTGACGCAAGTGGGTACTATCTTCCAAGGCCCAACTAAAGTCCAGTATAACACACAAACTATAATTCTCTTCTTTGCTTTGATTTTATACTGAACACTGAATACCTATAATAGAATGCATTTGCATGCGTTGTCGCTGTCGGGCAAGACAACGCGACAAGAAGAATATATTAGCCAAAACTGAATTTAATACACAATTTCCACAAATAGAATATTGTCCGTGTTCGGTCTTCAATCGTTCAACTTTATTACCGAGAAGAAAAGTAGCTGTAATGTTCCATCGATGTTAACTTATGCTTGTGGATTTCTATTACCAACAGCATGCCACAAGAAAAGCAAAAACAACGTTTGTAAATATAATTGTTTGTTTTGTTGAAATACGTTTTGACAATATTTATGATATGGTAGTTTGACACAAGTGTTATTTCAATATATGAAGTTTCCATGGTAACCGAACCATAGAGTTCACTTGCTATACTTCACAGTAGTACTATAACAATAAACAATACAAAATTTAACACAGAATACACAGAATTAATCATGAAATAATATATCTTGCGCGACTAAAATGCAAGAGCAAATTTTACATAAATTTAAACGATTTTTCAGATGCATGGCACCATTGATAAATCAAATTAAGCCCCACCCAGACGTTCCAGCATTGCAGTTGTGGGATCTATAAAATAGAACGAGACAACCGAGGTCTATAATCTTCCTATTTTGCTCTATCTTATAGGTTGCTTCCCACGGCAGACTGCAAGGTGGACTGCTATGTTGCACTGTCTGGATGCCCTTAAAGTATTACTGGTAACAATTTAATTTCACTGCAACTCACACATACGCAATTACGAAGCACCCTACATGTCTTAGCCTGTGTCTTAGCGTAGTTGATACCCCTTGTTTAGCATACTATAATAGCATACTGTCTGTGTGTGTGTGTGTTTAGCATATTGTGTGTGTGTGTGTGTGTATGTGGCATAAGTATGCTAAATTTCAGCTCAATTGGATACCGGCAAGTTCGGTAACAATGTATGGTGGTGTTATTATATTGTATTGTTACCTACCGAACTCGTGTATCATGGCACCACCGTGCTGATCTGATGATGCTGAATTAAAAAGGCTATTGCCTCGTCTTTTTTAATATACGCATGGCTCATCACGGAAAAACACATTTGTTAAGAGATTTGGAAAATAAAGTAGGGCTTAGGCAAAAATTACACAAGACCATGTTGTTTAACAATATATGGATACAAAAACTTATGATTAGCAAAAATAAATATTTCTTCGAAAAATATTATTATTTAGTTTACTACCTAATTTAGTTTAAATTTCATTGTACATAGAACCTATATTAGAAATAATCTTCATTCTATCCACAGATGTACTTGGTCACCCTAATTGAAACGAGATGCAATCCTCGAGTTTGGCTTCTCTGTCGGTCACACTTTTTCATCACAGTACTCAATCCGGTTTAGGTATAGATCCGTGTTGTAAATATATAAATTTTTGAGTACAACGATGCAATTAATAGTACATTACTGCAGAGGCCGTGAAGTAAGGGATTGCTGGACGAGTTTGGGATAAACGGCCGTGTCGTAGACGAGGCCGGATAAAACGAGTCCTGCAATCCCATTTCCGGCCGAGGATTGTATAGTACTTTTCTCAAACATGTTAGAAAAAACACAAAAAAAAACTACAATGTAAAAAATAACTAAAAAATACAAATCGTCCAAAAATAGCAAAGCATCACGACAAATAACGGAAATTAAATAAAAACATAAAAAATGCTACAAAATACAAGCACCATTCAAAAAAACACGAAAGAACTAAAAAATACCAAAAAAACACGTAAAAACTAAAAAAAATACCAATATCCATGGTAAAACAAAAAAAATGTCGAAAAGTACAAAAAGAAATACGAAAAAACTTTTACAAAGTTCAAAAATATCAAAAAACACAAAAAACGCTACAAAATAACACGAAAAAATAAAAAACAAACTTAAATACTCAAAAAATTAGAAAAAAAAACTAAATACGTAAATACAAGAACGATAAAAAAAACGGAAAAACCTAAAAAAATACCAATTTACATAACAAATTAAAAATATATATACAAAATCGTGGCGGTTGGCTCTATGTAATATTTCCTTTATCAGTTGATTTTAGTAAGCAAATTTAAAAAGTTAGAGCAACGGACAATAATGTTAGTTTCATACATTCTCCATACCAGGTAGGGAGCCATAAACAGGTAACTTCAAGTCCTCTTTTCGTGACATTAATGCATACATTTAGGCGCATGTTTGAGAAAACATTATTTTTATAGATATTTGTCAAAAACACCTTTTATTTAGGAACGTAACAAATGCACTTTCAAAGATTAACATCATGCCAATTTAGCCGATTTACCGCGTCGCTCTTTACGACGTTGGTACTCGCGTTACGGAATTGGCCCTAACTTAAGTATTTATTACTGTACGACGATAAAATCTATATTTTTAGGAAGCTAATAAAATATTATATCATTTTTAAAATAACATGATTCACGCTAAAGTACTATTTTCTTGAATTATTTTGGTAAGTAAGCAAACGTAAAAAGTAAAAAAAAAACACACTTTCATAAATATTTTTAAAACCGTTCATTATACGTTATAAGCATCACAAATACAATTATAGTACGTTTAATAAGCTTTCAAACGACACCTCTCACGAACCGATTGGTACAATAGAACCCGAGATTTGGACAAAAATCAACGACGGTCGGTTGCCATTTTTATGACGTCACAGCTATGTGTGTTCCCCCCTCCATGAACTAAAACAAGATTCGTGTTCTAGAGACAACAAGGAACACATCCATACCTGTTTTAGGTATATAGAAGAGATGGCGACGACTTTTCTAAAACTGGCCGATTGCCTCCAGACTAAAATAAGACCTAGATCGATAATACCATAAATATTAATCCATCACCAAAAAAATTACACAAGTACAGTCAACAGTAAATATATATGATCATTCAAGTACTTTGTCGCGCTAGCAATAATGATTATCTACTTTTGCCGTTGGCTGTACTATGCCAAATTTCAACTAGATCGCAAGCCGCGATACTTCAATACAATACTATTTTAAAATAATAATGGTTGTTGTTGTATGGGGCCATTTGCACGGTAATTGTTATCATGCGATATACTCATATCACGATCCGATACACGTCAATATTGATTAATATTGAAGCACAATCCACACAATTTTGAATCCCGTGATAATATTGACATCCTAGCCTTGTGATTATTAACTTTGTAAAGGGGTCCACTCACCATGGCCATGGCCCATTGGCCATTACACTAAGGTTTAGTTTATAGTGATTTCTATATTATGCATACTCTCAGTGTAACAATAAGGGTTAAGTAGGTATAAACATGGGTTAGGTTAGAGTAATGTTATTATTTAATCGTATGGCATTTATTTACGAACCGTGAGATCTTCGAGAAGACAAGTACGGTTGCCAGTTTTTGTTGCACTTTTTGCACCACCAAGAGTAATGTTGCACCGGCGCGAATGGGATAAGTAGACAATATTTTATATTTATATATCAAATTACTACAGACCAGTCTCTCCACAGATTTCCTCTAAATATTGGTTTTTAAGTAGCTCCGTACGCTCCAATGTTTTGATTGTATTGATATTTTCCAGAACTTCTAGTTTATCCGTTTCTTTACACAATTGTTCGGTTTATGAGATTCAGCTATTAATAAATTAACGTAACTAATCAAAGTTATAGGCAAATGTTAGAACTAGTACATAAAGTACCAAAATATTTATAGAGCACAAACCTACTAAATTTTAAAAAATCATAGACAACTATACTAACTTTTAAATATCATCATTTTAATATAGTAATTTCCACTTAATTCTCACTTATTTACATTATCATTACTGGTATACCAAGGTTGAAAGGTCAGATAGCAGTCGCTTTCGTAAAAACTAGTGCCTACGCCTATTCTTGGGATAGCGGACCCCGGGCATCCCTCAGGATGCAACTGTACTGGAAATATCGCTAGGATGATGATTACTGGTACACCAAGGTCTAATGTAAAAATAACATTTTATAGTTAAACTATTATTTTCTTATAAATAAATCCCAAGAAAAATATAGGGCATTAAGTTCAAATTTTCTATGTAACACGTATAACCTCGAATTGAATGAAATTTGGTATGACGCATCTGTTACATTGATCTATTTTTTTTATCTTTCTCACTCTCACTGTAAACGACATTAGGTTGTCTCTTTCTCTGAAACAACGTGTTCATGGCGTCATATTTGGTAAGTTGAAAGAATAAATCGAAAAAATAACATAATTTCAGCTTATTTTACTTGTGGATTACATTACAGCCTGTTGCCTTAGTGCGTTTTAATATATAGTAAGTGCACTCAAGGATCACGCATGACAGCATTTTTCTGGTCAATGACGTAGTAAGCGGGAACTTGTGTCACCGTGCGCCTCTCTCGCTTGCCCGGGAGCGACTGAAGCGTTTGGCGATGATTAGCGCCTATTTAACGGCACACTTTAGGAACGCGAGTACCGTATCTATTCTTAAAATATCATTGCCCTTAGGGGATTAATTTCGAAAAATCCTTTCTTATCCCTAGCCTACGCTATAAATGTAACCGACTGTACAAAAATCTGTTCTCTAGCTTTAGAACTTTCGGCTGTGCGTTGATGAGTCAGTCAGTTTCTTCTTTTATATATTTAGATGAATAAATAAATAAATAAAAATGTTATATTAATGTCCTTATAAATTGATTTTGTAACATAGTTCCTTCGTTATTGACTTATAGTGTTCCGTACCAAAATAAAGTAGTATTTCAATAAAAATGTCGTTAATAGTTTGTTTATATTACTGACATGCGTTTGTTTATTTTGCATTTTCTTTTACCTTATACCGAAGGTTTCTTACTTGTTAAAAAGCTGTAGTGTAAGTGGTAATATTGAGCCGATGCTGCGAATACAATATGAAAGAAAATATTTTTCTTCGTAATCCAATCACAGAGTTATTGGTTGCTAGAGAAACACAGCTAGTGATAGTGCGTTGATTCGCAAGACCGAAGTTGCTTAGATGTCGATAAAAAGGGAACGCTGCTTCAGGAAAGCCACTAAAACCGGCGCCAGTTCTTCTCGTGGTAGTTTTCATATACGAGTAGGAAACACCCTTGAGTTTGAGACATATTAAAATAAGAAACATACACATACAAACACATATTAATATCATTATTAAGTACCGCGAACCGGTCTAAACCATTTCGAACGATATTCAACCTTCTTTAACGCCTTTACATGAGTGACCCATTTCAATTTACATTTCAAAAACAATATTATAAACGAAACTTGGTCAAAGAAAGGTGGCTTAAATTTAGGATTATTCACTACTTACGATTAGCATGTACTCGTATTTTTATTAAAATCTATTTTCAGTTTAGGCTAAGTAGTGAAGTTGGTAAGTGTACATACACTTACCAATATCCTGCCTCGCACATCTAAACTGTAGAATGAACTGTCGCCTGCGGTATTTTCGGACAGATGTGACATTCAAACCTTTAAGAAAAAATCAGCCAAGAGCATGTCAGGCCATGCTCAGTGTAGGTTTCCGTAGATGACTTGCATACAAATCTGCAGTATTCCTTATAGTTTAAAGGACTACCACAGTGATTATTACAATTTCGTTAAAAAAGTCAACCAAGCTCTACACAAAAGGATTAACAAAGCCGCACATGTGGCTATTGGACCACAGCATGTACTTCGAACTGGAAGATTATAAATTCAATAGTAATCAACTTAACTGGATAGAAAAGTGTAAACTTGCTCATTTTGAAGAATGAAGAATGTTAATGAATCATTTTATAACAGTGAGACTTTTTTAGATTTACCAATCCATACTTAATATAATTAATAATTAATATTAATAATTAATATTCATTATTAATATATTAATATTCATTATTAATATATTAATATTAACATATTAATAATAATAATTAATGTTAATTAATGAATGAATTAATTAGTTAATATATTGATTTTTTTAATATATGAATATATATTAATATTAATATATGAATATATATTAATATTAATATATGAATATATATTAATATAAATATATTAATTATTAATCCATATCCATACTCCATACTAATATTATAAATGCAAAAGTCACCCGTCTGTCTTTCTGTCTGTTACCTCTTCACGCTTAAACCGCTGAACCGAATTAGATGAAATTTGGTACAGAGATAGTTTGAGACCCGGGAAAGGACATTGGATAGTTTTTATTCCTGAAATAGTTCCTTAGGGGGTGAAAAGGGGATAAAAGTTTATTTGGGCGCCTACAACAATAAAATAGCAATTATTTCTATAAATATCGTTTTGCTAGGTGTAAACCCGCTAAATCTATCGTTTTACCCACCATTATGTAGCAAAAAAAGATGCATCGTCTGAGAAAAAAGCCACTGCCAGTTATTTTAACAAATTGCTTAAATCACATCTTCTAAATATGTAAAAGAAGAAACTGACTGATTGACTGACATATCAACGCACAGCCCAAACCGCTGGTCCTAGAGATTCCAAATTTGGCACGTTAGTTCCTTATAAGGTCTAGGGGTGCACTAAGAAAGGATTTTTCAAAATTCAACCCCTAAGGGGGTGAAATGGGGGTCCGAAGTTTGTATGGGGAAACAAGATTAGTTGGATTATTTTATTCGAAACTTCACAGGAGTATTTCTAACGATAAATAAGTAAACATGTGTTTCAGGTTTTTTGAAAAATCTACCCCTAAAAGAGGGAAATCTGGTGACAATTTCTGGAAATAGATATGGGTGTTGTTTCTATGGTTTATCGGTTCGCTGATTACGAAAACAACAATGATTTTTAAATCCCACGTGGAGGACGTGAAATACCATCCCCTCTGTTGGGGTCCAAGGGGGTTGGAATGTCTAAATATTAATATGGGTGTGATTTTTATGATTTTTTGGGTCGTTAATTTCGAAAATGGCATTGATTTTGAAATTTAATATTGCAGGCATGAAAACTTAAAAGTAGGTGCCAAATTGCAAGAAGAAACTGACTGACTGAGTGAGTGACATATCAACGCACAGCCCAAACTGCTGGTTCGAAAGATACTAAATTTGGCATGTAAGTTCCTTATAAGGTCTAAAGGTGCATGAAGTGCCGTGAGTTCCCTATGAAGATACGACCTTTTTTGATTCAATGTATTGTAAGTGGCTTTATTAATCAGTGCCGTCCGTTACGATTTCGACATAAATCGATATTTGAGCGTCCGAGAGGACTCTTAATAGGAATCCGAGGTACCTAAACTTTGAATAAAGTAACGGCCATATTGATTTTCTTCATTTCCGTCCCGATTTCGTTCAAAATCGATATCTGAGCGTCCGAGATGTCACCCCGCTAAAGGACGATTCACAGTAGACCGTTCCGTGTCCGGGCCGGCCCGTTTTCTATGACAGCAAACGCAACGGCCGCCGTAATTCTCTAGAAGAAAACGGGACGGCCCGGACACGGAACGGCCTACTGTGAATCATCCTTAATACGACTCCAAGGTAAAATTTGGAAAAAGTGGCGGCCATATTGCTTTTCATCATTTCCGTCCAGATTTCGTTCAAAATCGATATCTGAGCGTCCGAGAGGTCTATTAATACGAATCCGAGGTAAAATTAGTGAAAGTGATACTTTTCCCCTTTTCCAGGGCTTAATATTTTAATTTCAATAATGTTTTTGTCTCTCCTGTAAACTTCCATAATGTAACGTTACGAGTAGCAGGTTTACACTATTAGCCGACGATATAATGCTGACACGCTGACGAAGTCACGGGCAAAAGCTAGTAAACTTATAAATCCAAAAAACTAGATATTTAACCAGATAACTCGACATATGACGTCGTACGAGGCATGCAAGCCAAGACATTTTTTTATTTTTCCATCAAAATATTCGATGTCTGACTAATAAAATCTATCAACTGGAAGCCATCTTGCAGAGCACGGATACGACCTCTGACTGAACACTGGTAACCAATGCAGGAATTGAATCTTTGAAAAATAATGACCTACAGCCTTTCTTCCTCATACTGTAGAATTAACAATATTCATACTGTTTAATTAACTGTACTATATACTGTAGAATTAACAGTAAGTGCAACAAAAACTGGCAACCGTACTTGTCTTCTCGAAGATCCCACGGTTCGTAAATAAATGCCATACGATTAAATAAACAATATTCATGGGGATTCTTGTATATACGTACATTACAGTGTAAAGTCAAACGAACTCGGTGATTTGGTTGCTCTGTCTGTGGAAATGGTAATCGAAATTGCAGCAATTTGCATAAAGATGTATCAGTATTATTGAACATACTTAATGAGGACCAAGGAACTAAGAACATACTAATTCTTGGGGATCTTAACATTGACCTGCTTAGAGAATCTCAAAATAAAAGTAAATTATTAGATTTAATTAATTGCTCAAACTTAAATCCCATAGTCTTGCGTTTAACAAGAACTGATGGCTCTAGGGTATCATGTCTAGACCATGCGTACTCTGACATTGATGATATAGATTTCACGGCAATCAAGAGTAATATTTCAGACCATGATGGACAGACGTTGTCCATTAATTACCAGTCCAAAGACAGTAATTGTGTCAAATTGGCTGAGTAAAGACGGATAAGTTAAATAGTTTCAAGGAATCTCTAGATTTATTTGAATGGGATAAAATCATATATTCAGGAAAGGAGCCGAATCGTATTCTTGATTCATTTGTAAACGTTTTCATACGTACTTTCCAGCAAGCATTTCCTAAACTCAAATATTCATAAGCAAGAAAAGATAATAAGTGGGTTTCAGAAGAAATTATTTCAAAAAAATCTATATTGCATGACATTAAAAGCCTTTGCAATGTATTCCCAAATAATATTCCACTAAATTCATTTAAAGATCAATTCGAAGAACTATACCAAAAGTTACTAATTTATAAACATACTGAATACTTTAAAAATGAAATATCTAGAGCTGCTAAAAATGCTAAAGCAGTATGGGGTGTAATACAGTATGAATCGAATGCAATAAACGCCAAAACTGCTCCTTTTGAGACCTCTGAACTTACGACACTAGCTAATGAATTAAATTACTTTTTTATTTACTTGGTAAGAAATAACCGGAGACAACCGGAGACGCTGTTATCATCGTAACTTCTTGCGAATTATATACCTGAAGTTGTAGATGGCGCACCATTAGAAAAGTTTACCATTGGGGAAATTTACAAACTCCTAAAGCAAATTAAGCCTAAACCTACTAAGGATACTTATGACGTTCTTACGAGTATCCTACGTCAGCTTCCTCCATCATTTCTAGATATACTTTGTCACAGTATAAATCTGTATCTAAAAACTGGGTCATATCCTTAAACATTAAAGAAAATTAAGGTTGTGCCGGTATATAAAGGCAAAGGAGTAAAGATTGACTATAAAAACTACAGGCCAATATTAATTATACCAGCGTTAACAAAAATGTTTGAGTTAGGTATTGCCAATAGGCTAATGTGTCACCTTTCAAGTAAGGGCAACACACGCTTATCAATCCCAAAAATCGACAGTAACCGCAGTCAGGGAACTAATAAAAACTATTGTCGACAGTCAAGAAATGGGACACAAAGTTGCAGTGGTCCTTTGCGACCTATCAAAAGCTTTTGACTTGGTAGACCACGAACTAGGCCTAAAAAAGCTGTACCATAATGGTATATGGGGAACTTTCTTAAATATATTTAAGTCATTTTTAAAAGAGAGGGAACAGTGCTGCGAACTTGGTGTAAATGGAAATAAAGGGAAGTCAAACTATCAGTCACTGGATTCCATCTCTGTTATGTACCGCAGGGATCTGTTATTGGTAACTTTATTTTCATCATCCTAGTGAGTGATATATCGTCATGTACTCCGCATGGTAAGTTAGTTGCCTATGCGGATGATAGTGCTTTTCTTGTATCTGGTATACATTATTCAGAATTGCAGTCTAGAGTTAACCATCTTATTCTTGATATAAAACATTGGTTTACCACAAATGGAATGTCACTAAACCTTGGAAAAACCAATATAATTCAGGTTAATCTAAGGCGACAACCACAACTAACAATTTAAATTAAACTGAATAACACTCATGTTCGTCAAGTAAATAATGCAAAATATTTATGATTCACGATTGTCTCTGGATTGAAGTGGAATGATCATATAAACGAGTTATGTAAAAGATCAGGTGAAACGTGCTTTGCCATCTCACGCTTGACGAAAATACTGGATGATCAATGTGTCAGAAATGCAAATTTCGCCTATTTCCAATCCATAATTACTTACGGGATTGATATCTGGGGACAGGCAGCTGAGAGGCAAAGAATATTTATGCTTCAGAAAAAGGTGATAAGGAAAATGGCAAGGGTGCCCTGGGATACGCCTGCCCGCCATTTATTTCGGGTTTTAAAAATATTAACCTTTCCTAGCCTTTATATCTTAAAAATAGCATAAATGATCCGGAAAAAAAGTGATAACCGAAAATTTGGACCAAATAGCCGCAATAAAGATAATCTCTTACCGAATAGGCATAAATTTAAAAAATCTGATCAGTGTCTGTGGTACATTGGTCCTAAAATATATTATTATGTTCGTTTGCCCACTGACAGCCTCGCCACGCTCAGGATTGTACTTTTGAACTATTCACTGCGCTCGTGGTTCAATCTTGCAATTCTTCGCTAGCTCGGCTCTCAAAACAAGCACTTGCGACAAACAATAACTTTGCAGCTTTGCATAACAAATAACTATTATCACGCTTATGAAATTTAAGAGCGGTGTACTTCATTATCGCAATACATTAAAGTTCATCACTTCAGCCCGCTACATGAGCGTTGGAGGGAGGACCATAGGCCTGTTGTCGTGGGATCGAGGTAACGCGATGCGGAGAAATCCAGGGCCAGATAATAAATCTGTTTTTGTTTGTTTATTTTTAATTTCAATTTTATGTATCTCAAAAGTATTCAATGTTATGGACTAGTTCTGGAATAAATAACTTTCATTTTTCATTTTCATTATTCCGAATAAAGACATTTTTAATTTAGTACACTGGTTACACTACACAAAAGTTAGTGTTGGGACAGCACAAATATCATATCGATGCACCCCTTACTTGTAATTAGGTATATTTAAAATTATTTTTATTCTTTTATTTATATTTTAATTTTATAATTTAACGACTTGTCCATTAATCATTAAATGATCAATATTCTTTTATCATTTAATCATTTAACGTTGTATATTAATCATCACCATCATCATATCAGCCGAAAGACGTCCACTGCTGGACATAGGCCTCCCCCAAAGAGTGCAACAATGACCGATCCTGCGCCACCCGCATCCATCCAGTGGACTCCTGCGACCTTTACCAGGTCATTAGTCCACCTTGTAGGGGGTCATGTTGGTCGACACCTTGAGAATCTTTTCGCCCCAACGGCCATCGATTCTACGTGCAATGTGCCCCGCCCACTGCCACTTAAGTTTAGCGATTCGGAGGGCTATATCGGTCACTTAGGTTCTGCTGCGGATGGCCTCATTCCTGATGCGATCACGCAGAGAAACTCCCAACATAGCTCTCTCCACTGCCCTTTGGGTGACTGAGCCTTCCTATGAGGCCAACAGTAAAGTGGCTTCCCGAACCCTGCCCAGCCGTCGGATTCGACGACTAACCTCTTTCTCAAAGTTGGATTGGACTTACCTAACTGGACAGTCTGTCCTAGGTATATGTCGTAGGTATACGTCCGATTGTAACGGGAGTTGGTGCGACATGGGCATTCGACATGATGTTGGTCTTGTCCATGTTCATCCTTAGACCAACTCGCTCGAAGGCTTTACTGAGGTCATTAAGCATCGTACTTAAATCCTCCATGGTCTCAGCCAAGACTACTTTATCGTCAGCAAACCGAAGGTGCGTGAGGTACTCACCGTTTATGTTGATGCCTAGCCTTCTCCAGTTCAGAGTCTTTAAAACATCCTCCAGTGCAGCGGAAAACAGTTTAGGAGAAATAACATCACCTTACCAGACTTCCCGCTGCAACAGAATAGGTTTTGAGTTCTGATCCTGGAGTCGGACTGACATAGTGGCGTTCTCGTACAAACTTCAGTACTTCGATATAGCGGTAGTCAACTTAGCATCGCTGGAGTGATTGTAGCACAGCCCAGGTTTCGATCGAATCGAAGGCCTTCTCGTAGTCCACGAACGCTAAACAGAGGGGCAGGTTTTACTCCTCAGTCTTCTGTATAGCCTGACGAAGCGTATGGATGTGGTCTACGGTACTAAAGCCTGTTCGGAAACCGGCTTGTTCGGGAGGCTGGAAGTCATCTAGCCTCTCCCTCAAAAGCTCGGGTCTGGAGGAAACGACTCTACCGTCCTCAGTTTTTAATTTGGCGAGATGGCTCTGCCCAATACACAGATCTCTTGGTAAAACTTTCAAGCCCTTATTCTGCTCGATGGCCTCTTCAATACGATTTGTATTGAATTGGCGCAGATCACGGCTCAGGGACTTGGAGATCCGTTTATTGAGCTGCCGGTATAATATCGCATCGGTCGAAGATTCTAGAATCATTTGACTCCTTTCCTCCTTGACCTTGAAGAACTTAGACCCAGTGCTATGGATAGCTTACACAAACCCTTCGTTGAATTCGTCTACCTCGCCGCCTAGGCAAGCGAAACCAAAATTGCCCAACTCTCAGCTCATTGCCCAGTTTCGCGTCAAAGTCCCCCATAACAACGGTGAAGTAGGTTTTGGAATTACGCATGGCCTTAGTTATATCCCCATACATAGCCTCCACCTCGTCAACGGAGTGTGCCGAGGTCGGCGCGTTCACCTGTATGACCTTCAACGAGTATCTCTTTGATACTCTGGGGTATAAGGTATGCCACCCTGGTCTGTTGTTTACGAGGGATTTGTGGACGATGAACCCGATACCTCCCTGTGACTGTTGGTCGCCCTCCCGGAAATAGAGCAAGTGGCCGGGCTTTAGGGTTATCGTGTCTCCCCCTCACTTCGGACTTCAGATAACCCCACGAAATCCCAACGCAACTTGCTCAATCGTTAGGTCCGCTATCTTTTCGTCGGTTTGCAGTGTAAGCGTGTTTTTAGCCGGATTTTGGCTGGAGATTCTTAGCACCCCTGGCCCCACTAGTACCCTGGCCGCTACCAAAACCAGTGCACCGGGGGCCGCCGGAACGTCGGGGCCGTGGCTTTTTTGTCGTCTTCGTAGGAGGTAAATGTCATAATAGCCACGCTTGGCATGCGGATAATTTGCAGTACATCCACCGCACTCCAGGGATGCTGCTGCCCATCCCCCAGTGGTCTTGGACTTAAGGACATAGACCCGGATTTGTACATTAATAATAAATATTGAGGGGACAATCTTGCACAAATCGACCTAGTCCCAAACTAAGCAAAGCGTGTACTATGTGTGCTGTTTGTAATGTGTGAAAATTTCAATTGGCTACCTGACACCTATTACAGTCTGTGAGAAAAAGCCAGTTAAAGGTTGACAGACAGAGAGACGGATAGACGATGTAGCGACAGTAATAAATAGGATTAATTTTGTATGAAGCAGTGACGACGCTAACGAATTTTTTGAATTCCAAATTAAAGGGAAATTTTTAAAAACTCTGTGTTGAGAGCTGTCGGAGCAAAGCAACCAAGCTCAGCTATTACAACCCTTTATGGAGGCGTATAGCGACATCCACCTTAGAAGACTCAGGTGTCTTTTACCGGCATTTTTTTTTCATTTTTTCCTTTTTACTTGAAATTTAGTAATAGGGTTTCATTTGGCACACTTAGGGTATGAAACCATATAAAATACTTAATATTTAACTGTAGTCATAAATGGCAGAACTCATGGACAGTTAAATATCATATCGATAAAATATCGTTATCTTTTATCGAATGTGGATCGCACTATCTTAGTTTACTTAAAGTTGACGTCATTTCGTGTATTGACAGGTTGTCTCTGTGTGTAAACGTTACTTGTGTGCGTATGGTTGATGCTAGTGTTTCACAATTTTGTAGCGTGCGTGCTTAGCGACGTCATGAAAAAATCCATTAGTGTCAGGGGGAGGTCGACAAGCGAGTTAGCGTTTTCGAGTTTGCTAAAAACAATCTGAAAAGTAGAAAAAGGGTTTTAAAAATTATATGTTTTACTTAACGATCTAGTCTAGTCAAAGTTGCACTCAGATACACGATCTAATGAACTTCGCTCGATAGAAAGAGACCCCAAAGTTACTCCTTTTTGTAAAGCATTTACAATCTGACGACTAAACTATTGATGTTTTAAATAAAGTTTTTGAACTAAACTAAAGCCATTCAGTATTTCTAGACATTATTGCAGAATTTAAAAAGATAAAATGATTGTATTAATTAATATGTTTAAATACCTACAAAATGCGCGAGCGCGGAGGCTCGGCAGGCCCGATCAGTCGCGCGCTGGCGCTTACAGACAACGGACCTGTGTCAGTTTTATCCGCGACAGTTTCGTTGACCAAACAAGCAGTTTTTACGAATTTTTATAATTGTTGCAAATTATTTAAGAAGGGCAATAAAAACCCGAATGAAAAAAGTCGTAATTGTTAACAAATAAATTATGGTCAGAAATTGTAGATATAGTAAGAGATCTACTGCTTTGCACTTGAATATTTGTTTTAAGCTAATGAGCTTCAACACATTAATTCCGGCCGTCTTTTTTTTTAATACCACGTCAGTGATAAACAAGCGTACGGCCCGCCCTGATGGTAAGCGGTCACCGCAGCCTATGGACGCCTGCAACTCCAGAGGTGTCATATGCCGCGTTGCCCGACCCTTTTAAATTTTATACACTATCTATATTTCTAGCTAATCTTCTTTTAAAAGATCTACCCATTTCCAGGTAGCTACCGTGGTAAGTTTTATATCATTTCATATACCATATTGATTCTTTTATCATCTATATGTAACAATCATTTCTGGTATTTATTTTTAAAAAATACGGTAACCTTTCGCATAAATAGTAAAAAAGTGTAAACATCGCAATGTTTTTATGCTTTGAGAGCTAATAAACTTTTGACGAATAAATTAAACCACCAAAAAATTTAATGTCTGTATTTTATGTGGCACTCTTTAGGGGGAGGCCTATGTCCAGCAGTGAACGTCCATCAGCTGATATGATGATGATGACGATGACACGCACACGACAAATAAATATAACACCCTGTATAAATATAAACACAAATAGATAAAAAAATTGCATGACTCTATTAAACAAATCGAGTAGAGAGGTATAAGACATATTTATAAGGTTCATTAGGTCTTTCATATATTAAATAACGAATTTCAGGGTCTGTACTATGAATTCTTGTTTTTTTTCATTATAATGGATCCTACCGTAAGTTCGACTTACAATTATTTATTAACTACTCTATTTTTTTTAAATGATATCAATTACATACTAAAGTTTAATCATAATTAATGCATTTCTTAAGTCAAATACAGTTATATTTCTATACTGTGACCAGTATGAAGCTAGCGGGGTCATCCGAGTTCACAGTCGCTTCGTCCGCGCGGGCTTGCTCACGCACCGCCAGGACAGTGCTAAATACCTACTCTCGCAGGACTAGAGGGCCTTAAAACTATTTGTGTGCGTAGCCTCGCCCCCCCGCGCAGAAATCGGTAGACTTTTCCTCAAAATTTGTTCTCAGTTGGTTTAATGCTCTAAGATGACGACATAAAAAGTTAGGTTTATGAGAAAGTTGGATTCCTGCTAAAAAAGGAATAAAATTAAGCGAAGTAGATGATCTCTTTTATTATTAAACCTATTTGGTTTTAAAAATATAAACCTCAATAAAAACAAAGTCGTATTAAAGTGTCAAAGCTGTCATTATATTACTAATATCATCTGAAGTGCTTGATTAGATATTGATATTCCAATTATCATTCTCAACTTGAATTGTTTATTGGAAACTGTATTATTCATCTGAATATTGTGAGCAGCTAAGTTCCTCAAGTGTGTTAGATGAGAACACAAATAAATTTGAGTTTATTCCTTCTAAACGAGGAGGAGAAATACTATTGCTCAATGGTCGCCGAATATCACCGCAAAAAGTGTGCAAAGACTTGCAATCTTTGCTGGATCTGTGCTAGAGCACCAGCGTGTAAGGGAAATCTTACATTGGACCCCAGACGAAAAGGTATTATAAAAAGCAAAGACCATTTTTAACTGAATGCATTACAAATTTAGCGAAACAAGTGGTAATTAAAGAGGTTTCTTCTTTTAAACAAAGATGTGCAAAAATTATGACCCAATACAGAAGCAGTATAGGCGCATAAAATTAGCAAAACCTGGACATAATTGGCGAACTATAATTTTCTTTTTCTATGATTTAAAGTATTGTTAGTTGTAATTAAAATAAAAAGAATTAAACATTTTAAGGCTCCGCGTCAATGTTAAAAAAATTACTAGAAGTAAATGCAGACATCCTCAGTACTATCATCGAAGCCAAATCTAAGAAAACGAAAGTAAATCCAAATAAAAACCTGAAAGAAGAACCAGAAGTAAATGCAGTCATCGTAAGTACTATCATCGAAGCTAAATCTAAGAAAAAGAAAGTAAATGCAGAAAAAATCCTGAAACAAGAACCAGAAGTAAATTCAGACATCCTAAATACTATAATCGAAGACAAATCTAAGAAAATGAAAGTAAATGAAAAAAAAAACCTAAAAGCAAAGCCAAAAGTAAATATAGATGCCCTAAGTAAAGTAATCGAAACGAAACCTAAACAAGTGAAAATAAAAACGAAAACAAGAGTTGCAGGTGAAAAAAAAAAGTATTTTTAGAAAAGACAATACTGATAACTTGACGCACCGAATATTAAATGTTGATGAACCATCAGTATCTTCAGAAGTTGTGCACAAAAGAGATAAATGTGAAACTTGTGAACGTAATGATGTCGGCAATGTAAATGAGCTTCTTTGTTTAAGATGTAGTAAATACTTCTATAAAGAATGTGTTCCCCTGTTTCATGAAAACAAGATATCTATGATTGGACTATATTTATGTTATATTTGTTATTATCTTCACCGGGCAAGTTCCTCATCGGATAGTGAGAATTGAGGATTCATTCCTAAAGAGAGTTTAATGAATTATTTTATGTTTAGAAGCTTATATTATGTTAACATTTTATTTGGCCAGTTATAAAAAAAATGGCCTGTATTGAAAATACTGGCTAATAACTAGGTTAAACGTTATGTCCAATAAAACAATTAAATATTTTAAGAAATACATTATGTCGTCCTCTAGTAAACACATGTTCATTATTTTCAACATTCACTACTTCCCCTAAAACAATAATATGGCCGATATCTCTTTACAGGTGATCACAATAAACACTCTAAGCAAGCAAGGTAGTAAAGTAGCCAGTTACTAACGATTTACCCTATTTATTTTATAAGAAAGTGAGTAAAGTAATTATATTATAATTTTGTGGTTATTCAATGAAAAATAAGACTGTGTTCTTACTTCATGTTACCATGGTACCAAAAGGGTCTTTTATTTCATGCTTTTTTTTCTTGAAATTTTTATCCCAAAAAAATCTGGGATCCCGGGATCCCGGTATTGGAAATTTCAGGATCGGTATTAACACCGAGATCATAAAAGGTCCGGTATTTGGAAGCCCTATTTCGGACCTAGCTCCTGAACGGGACTTTGAATTCTCATTTCGTAGCTGGCTCCGAATCGTTCCGGCTTATACGCATACTCAGAGATACTGTTCGTATT
Organism: Notocelia uddmanniana; assembly: GCA_905163555.1. Lineage (NCBI taxonomy): Eukaryota > Metazoa > Arthropoda > Insecta > Lepidoptera > Tortricidae > Notocelia > Notocelia uddmanniana. The sequence continues at coordinate 36,157,804 of LR991052.1, read as the reverse complement.
TAGCAGGTACTTACACAGACGCCTATGAGGCCTATGTCCAGCAGTGGACGTTCTAGGGCTGATATGGTGGTGGTGGTGGTGGAGACAGACGCGTTGTCAGTCCGTTTTTAAATACTTTGGCTACAGCTGTTATAATGCAGATTGGACGGTAACAATTAAGATCTTCTTGCTTCCCCTTTCCTTTATACAAAGGACTAACCTTTACTTCTTTGGGCGGTTTCGTATTCTTCCCGAGCTCTAGGCATTTGTTGAAAAGTATGGTTTACGGAGGCACAATTGAATCTGCTGACAGTCGTACGATTTCTATTGATATTCCGTATAGGTCTTGGGTCGGTTTATTTGCAACGCTATTTAGGATTGCTTTTTGCACCACTGCTGGTGAAAAATGTTTAAAACGCAGAGAGCGGTCGGCAGCGGTGTACGCTTGCGCGAGCGCCTCTGTGGCGCTCGCGAGCTGCACGGGCGGGGCTCCGCACCGCGCTGCAGCGGTCGTGAACTGCTCATTTAGAGTGTTTACTAAGGCGAGTTTACTTGAGAACTCGGTCTCGTCGGGATTTTAATAATATCAGTGCAGTCAACGAATGTTTTGTTTTGATTCGGTTCTCTATTGATTATGTCCCACATTGTTTTTATTATATTTACACTGTTTTGTATTTTTGTAACATAGAAATCGTTTTTAACATTTGGTGTGAGACGGTCGTATGAAATTTATCATTGAGTTCGTCTACTTTTTGGTCTAATCCATTATTTTGAGAAAGTTTATCTTTTAATTTTATAAGATCAAACAATAACCATTTTAAATTGTATACTTCATCTGTTATCCATGTGTTACGTTTGGATGTGTTCGGTTTAATTTTGAAATTCTTTGATTGATTTGTAACTATGTTATCAATAAATATTGAAATTGAAAATTGATATAAGAACTCGGAAATACAGACGCCGGCAGAGAATTCCAAACCTTAAAAGTGCACATTATAAAAGATGAGGCAAAGCGCTTGGTTCGCATTAGAGGAATTTCGACTAGGTAAGAATGGTAGACAGCCGTACGTCTGGATGTCCGATGGAAGAAGGGGGAAGGCGGTATGAGCTCTTGGAGCTCCTGAACACACTCACCGAAGTACAATTTGTAGAAGACGCACAAACAAGCTACTTCGCGTCTATGTGCTTGCTGTGCTTTGCGTTTGTGCTCTGCAGCTTATTTCCCACTACCGTACTGCCGCCAATGAACCTTCTGGCTGTGCGGTCCACCGAGTCGAGTGCGGCAAGTTGGTACTTAGCCGAGCCATCCCAAAGGTGACTACAATACTCCATGCAAGATCGGACTTGGGCTTTGTATAAGCAGCTGCCCAGGCGTGAAGTATCGCTTGATCTTATTTAGAATGCTCTGTTTTTTGGCCGCTGTTCTGCTTTGGACTCGATGGTAATGCTGAAGTTAAGATTTGAGCTTAACCTCATGCCAAGCAGCTCGAGATCGTTGGCTACAGAGACGGTCGCACTTCGGAAAGTAGGAGCCAGATTGAATGAGCTCCTTTTTGCGGTAAACAGACACGCTTACTTTATGATGGCGTTTAAACTAACCAGGTTGTTATCACCCCATTGGGAGACAAGACTTAAGGTTGAGTTAATTCGCGCTACCATTGTCTCTCTCTGAGATCGAATTTTATCACGACCCGCCCCTGCGCTGGACAAATATCTCTCCATGACCTTACTGTCATCTGCGTATGCGACCACTCCTAGTAGAAGAAGGTCGTTAATATGTATGAAGCTGGCACAGATTCGCGGAGAGAACAGATCCCTGAGGAACATCGACATCACTAGCCATAAGGTCCGACGAGCAGCCATCGATGACAACTCGGATCGGCCGCTCACGCATGCAGGAAGGAAGGGATACCGTATGCAGGAAGCTTGCGAAGCACTCTAAGCAGACTAGCATGCCAAACCCTGTCAAAAGCCTTCGAGACGTCAAGAGACACGGCAAGAGCCTCATCGTGTTTCTCGATGGCCTCGCTTCAGTACGAGTAGAGCGTAACATACACAAGGAGATCCCCAGTGGAACGGCCCCGGCGAAACCCACATTACCGATCACTGAGAAGGTCGTCAGCTTCAAGGAAAGTCAGCAGCTTACTATTCAGAACTCTCTCTATAACCTTACAGAGTATGGAGGTGATGGCGATTGTTCGATAATTGCAGGGATCGGCACGACTACCTTTTATACCATCAGGCCCACTAGATTTGTTTACGTCTAGACTCTGCAGTGCTCTACGGACCTCTTTGTTATGTATCGTGAACTCCGACATTGAAGAGCCACATTGAGGTATTGATGGTGGCAGATGAGATCCAGTGTCCAGACGCGAATTACCGGCAGAGAGGCAAAGAGTTTGGCCTTGTCTAATGCAGTGAAGGCCAGCGAGCCATCAGGCTTCTGCATGGGAGGAAGCATCGAACCACAGAAACTGCTTACTACCTGGGGGGTAGGCTACTAATCTGGCCCCTATTCTACGGATGTGATCGAAATGAACCTTACGGATTACCTTTTTGCAAGACTTGGCGCCTAAGTTGAATGCCCTCTTCTTAGAACGAATCCTTCCAGCTCGAAATTTGCGGTCACGAGTTTTTTTTTCTCCATTCCCTGCCGTATTACGTCAGCAATCGCTTCAGGGCAGAGCGAGGTGTCGTTTGAAGAAAACACATTTACCGCCAAGGATAAGCAAAGAAGTGCCGCATCACATCCCAGTCTGCTGACTCGTATCGCCAAACTCTCCTTGTTCCTCTGGATCATGGAGGAGATCGGATCGATACGGTCTTCACCAGACAATGGTCGGATGACCCTAGGGGAGCGGAAACCGACACAGAGGATTGGTCTGGATTAGTTGTCAGCAGAAGGTCACTGGTCAAGGCAATTGGGTGTATGTCCATCAACTTTTTTTTCTCTTTTTTTTTTTCTCTTATGCACGCAGTTTTGTATCTTATTTATTTCCCACTTGTAATTTGTACCTGTATATTTCCGATATTACTTTTTGTGTTTGTGTTATCTTTTATCTGAAATGCGGTTGTTATTGTAAAATGTCTGTCTTTTTCGTTATTCCATAACATTACTGTATTTTTTGCGGATGCGACCATCGTCACCATCGTGTTGTTTTGTTCAAAGAGAATATAATTCTCCTTACAAGGAGAATTTTGTTCACAAAGTACAATATATCTACTGAGATAGAGATACCAGTGAAATACTCCACATACATCGTAGCGCCGTTGTGTATTTAGTAAGAACTAACCGCACGACCGCTGCATCCCTGTCACTTCAATATGCAAGTGCGATAGAGATAGCACCTAGTGACATCTGGTACAAACAAGTTAAACTAACATTTCCATAGAAAAATTCGTACTTCGAGCTGAGAGGTCCCTGGTTTTGTTTTGTTATTTAGCTCCCGTAGATTCCGTCAATGCTAGCCTCGTGCTAGCGCAAGAAGGAGATGGTCGTGTTCAGAAATAGTGATAGTTTTAAGCCGTGCACACACTGTACTTGTATTATTCATTATGTAACTGTGTAGTTATGTAAAATTATTGTTATTTTGTTAATTATTTTTCTATTTTCTATTATATTTAGTATGTATATGTTAAATGTGTGCGCTGCCCGTGATCTCACTGATGGTCCCAACGGAAGACCAGCGCTGGTTGCAATGCCACCTTCATGCTGAGTTCGGACCATTTCGTGACATATTTTTGTTGTAGTTTTATTTTTCTTTTCTTTTATGTTTGTTTTATGTCATGAATTAATGTTTTATTATTATATTATTATTATTATTAACATCAGGCACCCGCGTCGCAACGTCCACCAGTTGGGTGAGATCTAGCGTCAATGCAAGTTTGCGCGCCTCTCTCCCAGCGTGGTCGGTTTCCAGGTACGGGAACAGCGACTCACTATGGTGTGCGTTAAAGTCCCCCACAAAGACTAGTTCCGCCGTGGGATACCGCTGTTGGGCAAGACCTGACGTCTCTATAAGATGGTCAAAAAGTCTGGTTGTCTCCTGATTACCTTTGTGCGAACGGTAGCTACATCTACAAGCATAGACAGTTTTGTCTACTCCTGTATCCACCAAAACCCAAATGGTAGAAAACTCTGTACCTTCAAAGCAACGGTGACGCAGCAAATTTCATCACGCACGTACACATAGACTCCATCATGTTTTCTGAATCTGTGTTCAAGTGAGGACCCCGGGTAGCTGAGGTACGACGTGTCTGACGGTGTCGCTATCTGCGTCTCAGGGAGAAAGAATAGGTGCGGCTTCTCGGTCTCGAGGTGGTGATGTTAGAGAGGTGCACTTTAAGTGGGAGGAAGTGCAGCCGCTTTTTAATTATATTCCTTCTCTTTTTCGGCATAATTTTTGAGTGTTGGTGGGGAATTAGCAGCTCAGTTTGTCCAAAAGGAACCGAAGAACTACACCGAACGTTGGAGCCTCTGAGAAGAACCCCCCCCCCCGCCCGAAATTCCCCAGAATGAGTTACCCGATTCAGTGCAGCTCATCAATTTCCAGACCGGACTTGGACAGCGCAACTGACATTTCTCTTTCCTTCCCCAAAGGCACTGGTACCCCACACACTCAGCGGAACGCGGTTGCTTGGCGCTGGACTTCGGTGGGAGGGTGGTCGCGAACGCTTCAGGCCTACCACACCGCTTTGTGGAATCTTCAGCCGCCGGCGCTACGTTACCCGGGGTGGACCGCTAGAAGATTGATCCCAATCACCCCTAAAACCTACTAGAATACTTTCCGAAAAATGCTGGTACTTATTTTGTATGTTTATAATATTATCTAATATCATGTACTCTAGGTACAAAAACTAACAGGTATTCGTTTATTGATTTTTAAAATTAAGCAGTTATTTTCATATGCATGTGAAATGTTACGAGTTATTTGTATCGTACGGTAATATCGAACCTCTGAATAGCACTGGACGGAAGAAAGATAACGCAATAAAAAGGCATAGGAGGCGCGTGTCAGAATAAAGTAAGTCGTCGATTCACGTAACAATCCGTCTGGGGAGGACGGCAGGCAGAAGCTCAGTGATAGAAGGACCAGTTTTGTTTATTAAGCATTCGAAATTTAGAATAAGCATATGTAAAAACAACATACCTATACGAGTACATATTACCGATATTCATAATATTCACATGTTGTTTTTAACATAAATCCGAAAATAGACAGGTACTAATTAATATGGTTAAAAGAAGCATGAGAATAAACAAGACGTGCTGTTGCTTGGCGTAAATGAATTGTCGATCGTCAGTTATCCAGGTAGAAACCAGTTATCCAGAAATATCGGGTTCTTTCACAAAACTTTGTAGAAGGAAATTCAAAATGAATTATTGAATATTATTTGCAGAATTAACTAACATTATCGGCATACCTATATCGTTTCTGATAAGAAACGTTTCCGCAGTTTTTTTTAATAGGTTAAATAAATTGGTGGTTGTTCTTAAGCTTCTTTCATTCATAAATTTTCAATTGTTGTTTTCCTGACGTCGGTGTAGCGGTTTAAATATGTAAGGGTTGCAGACATAACACAAGGTTGGTACCTTGCAAGAAAGACACTTTGACAATATTTACTACAGTATGTTGCCTCAGATTAGTAGGTTGGTATCCCATCAAAAACATAAATGTGAAAATGGGAGCCAAGTTCAATATTAAGAACATGCGATGCTTGGTTGTCGTCTTCACCGACAAAAGAATTGAGATCTAAATGGGTGCCAAGTTCCGTAGATTCTCTGAAATGGTGCCAAGTCCGGCACTACATTGTTTACAGAAAAACTAATTTACTGCGGCTTAATGGATTTTGAGCTTTAACTTGGCAGTTTTCTTAAATATCCAACAGCTTTTATGGTATTATAACATACTGAATAGAAAACTGCCCAGTTAAGACTCAAAATGCATTAAGCCGCAGTAAATCTGACCCAGTGACATCTGATACAAACAAGTTAAACTAACATCATTTGAAAAAATCGTACTTTAAGCCACAGACTAGCTTCGAGCAAGACGCCTGGATGCGTTCAATTTTTGTATGAGGCCGTGTGGTACAGTCTAGTTCACTAATATATACACGCATTTGTGCCTAATAAACTTTAAAAAATTGTAAAACATCTTAATATTTTGTCTGTTTGCCATGAATAAAGCTTTTCTATTTCTATTTCTAAATTAGTTTTACTGTAAGCAATATAGTGCCGGACTTGGCACCATTTCTCTGAATACTGAACTTGGCTCCTATTTGTTAATACTGAACTTAGCTCCTATTTTCACATTTATGTTTTACTTTACTACGACAACCTATATTTATGAAATTTCTTCTATGGGCTCTAGTTGTTTTAAAGGATCTTAATAAATATACTTCATTATTTTATGTTAAATAGATTTGGAGTTATTGCAGGTTCAAAAGTGGCTCCAAACGGTTCGTGTAAAATAACACACGGCTGCTGCTCGCTAGTTCCTGTGGTGAACTTGGCAGAACACGCTGCCGCGTGTCTAGATTTGGGAGATAACATGCTAACCGTAGGCAAAACTAAAACAGCCCTCTTATACCGCTCAAATAGCAACAAGAATGAAGAAATGCAACAGATTCGTAATAATTCCTTGGATTTAATAGTAAAATATCGTAGAGGCTTTTATTCGTAGGTACCTACCCACATCACGTAAACTTGTCACGTATCCGGCCCCAAGAGAGTTGCATGAGAATAAATTGCATGGAATAAAGACTTCAGATCCACTCACGTACCAGATTTCCATACATAAATACTGTAATCAAGCGAGATCTTTTCCTTTTATTTGCGAATTTAAAATACAATCAGCACTAACCGAGAGAGTGACCGGTAAACATAAATAATTACATAACATGACTTACGTCATACTAAGTAAAAGTATTATTTACCTTTAAATGTTTATGATCATCATCATATCAGCCGAAGGACATCCACTGCTGGACATAGACCTCCCCCAAAGACTTCCACAATGACCGGTCCTGCGCCACACGCATCCAGCGGACACCCGCGACCCTTACCAGGTCATCAGTTCACCGTGTGGGGGGCCTGCCCACGCTACGCCTTCCAGTACGTGGTCGCCACTCGAGAACCTTTCCGCACCAATGGCCATCGGTCAATATTCCGCAGTGTCTCAGGAACGAGAGTCTGACCAATGTGTGTTGCCAGTGATGACATATTGCACTGAAACGTGGTCGCTTACTATGGGCCTCATAAGAATGTTTATGATACACGTAGAATTTTAATTTGCAATCGTCGAAAGTTAATTATGACTAGCGTAAATGTATTGAAAAAACAACATTCGCATGAGTGACAACTATATTCAATATCATATTAAACTGTTGAATATATCAATAGACAATAAGCATAGACAAAACTACTTAGTTAGCCTATTTTAATATATTCTAACACCCCCACTTATTAAAATAAACAATACATTTCATATAGAAATAATACCTAAAAGATTCATAAACTTGTAGTGCTTAACGGAACTTAATCCTTTTGTCATCAAGTCTGCAGGCATACAGTCCGTCGGAATGTACTCAATTTTGACTCTCTGATCTGATTTCTCACAACGTCTCGGATATAGTGATAACGAACGTCAATATGTTTTGACCGGCTATGACACTGATGACTTGACGCCAACTTAATTGCACTTTGATTGTCACAATGCAAAGTTATAGAATCAACATTTCCATTGATTTCAATCAACAAGTTTCGCAAGTGAACAGCTTCTCTGGAAGCCGCAGAGAGTGCTGTGTACTCGCTTTCTGTACTGGACATGGATACTGTCTTCTGCTTCCGGCTTTGCCAGGAAATAGCTGACCCTGACATGACAAAGCAAAAGCCAGTATAAGACTTACGGTCTAATAATGCGTCACTAGCCCAGTCGCTATCGACAAAACCTGACAGTTCAGAATTATCGTGTTTAACCGACTTGAAGATTTCAAAAGAGGAGATTATCAATTCGGTTGTATGTTTGTTTTTTTTTTTTTTAATGTTTGTTACTCCATAACTCCGTCATTTCTTAACCGATTTGGAAAATTCTTTTTTTTGATTGTAAGTATATATATCCAAGTTGGTTCCGTTTTTGTCAAAACGCAGTTCTGATGATGGAATCCATGAGGAATTGAGGGAACTCCTCAAATCTTTAAGGCAAACATGTAGTGATTTTTGTGTTTTTATCAACAAGTCAAGCATTTTCATCCAAAAATGTGACATTGGATGAAGTGGAACTGCTGATGATGATCAGAACAGAACTCTTCAACGACGAAAAGTTCACGTTTGGCGATTTGTCCTCCTAGCTGTGTTTGTTAAGCAATTTCTATTTTCACGATTAATTTTTGTCATGCTTGATTTCTGATGATTGGATCCATGAGGAATTGAGGGAACTCCTCAAATCTTAAAGGCAAACATATAGTGATTTTTGTGTTTTTATCAACAAATCGAGCATTATCATACAAAAATGAGACATTTGATTTTATATTTATTGTACTTACAAGTACTTTTTTTACAGTAAAACTAATCCCACCCAAAACATAAATTTATAAATGTCATCCTGCTATAGTCATCAACAATCAAGAGAAAATATCGAGCACCTCCGAGTGAACTGACTTCCATGGGACCACACACGTCAGCGTGTACTATCTGTATTGTTTCAGTACTACGCTCGGCCACATTAGAGAATGGTAATCTGGTTTGTTTACCCTCACAGCATGTCTTGCAATCAGCCTTTGTCATGTCCAAGGCAGTAGAATAATCCAAACCTTTCACTATGTCTCTCATTCTGTTCAGATCCTGGCTATTGATGTGCGCCAATCGTCTGTGCCACAACTCACCGCTGGCTACTGCTGGTGCAGCCATCAAAATATTTGTTTGTAGTCTCAACTTGTAAACGCCGTCGGTCAAGTCAGCTGTTGCAGCCAAAACATTGTTCTTGTCATGAATATAGCAATGATTATCATAAAATGTGACATGATTTCCGTTCTTGACAAGCTCACTCACCTATAACAAGTTTGTTGTTAAGCTTGGCACACAAAGCACATCTTTCACTGTTATACAGCGCCCTGTATCTGATACAATTTCCAAATCTTCGGAGCACAATACAGAAATTTTCGACTCGTTTGCAACAATAATCTCTGGTAAACACGGTGTAGGGTTAGTGTTCTTCAACCAGTCTTTATTCACGGTCATGTGTTTACTTGCGCCCTAATCCACGTAAAACTCGTGTTTATTAAACTTTCCGTTCAAGAATACAACGTTGAAAACACAATTGTTGGTATTTATCTTCAACAATGGGCAATTTTTACGAAAATGGTCTTCGGCTTTACATTTGTAGCAAACTTTAGTTTTCTTTGCTGCCACTGTCACCAGTTTTAAATTTGACGGACGGCACGACTTGTTTTTTTAAGTTTATTGGAGCCAGAAGAAAATTTTCTCGCCGCGAAGGCAGTGCCACTGTTTTCGGCCTCGTTCGATACTTCCATATCAAGTAATTTCGACTTGATGGCATCGGCCGTTATGCATGCTATATGATGCCAAATTGGATAAAAAATTTTGGGCAGAAGCGTGTCATACGGCTGTATATGTCAAAAATCGATCTATTGCATCTGGTCTTAGCTATACCTTACGAGCTATGGTATGGCGTGAAACCAGATCTAAGCCATATTCGTTTGTTTGGAAGCACAGTGATGGTACATGTGCCAAAGGAAAAACGCTTAAAATGGGATATGAAAGCACAGAAGCACATTCTAGTTGGATACGGAGATAACGTCAAAGGCTATAGACTATACAACCCCAGCAAGAACACGATTACCACCAGCAGGGATTTCATTGTGATGGAGGAAGAGCAAGTCATAGAAAAGATAGATAAAGAAGATACATCAGTTTGGTTACTGAATGATGACAAATCTGAGAAGAAAGAGAGCATCGATCCAGTGGGGGAATTATACCAGAACATTCCAGATACCACGATGGACTCTGATGACTCTTCATGCTCTTCAGTATACATAGATGGTGACGATTTACCAACTGACAGTCCATCCAATGAAGCTCCAGTAGAGTGCGCAGTAGAAGAACAACCAGTTCCAGTAAAAGATATTGCTGTTGAAGGCTAGCGAGTGAGGAAGCCACCGCAGCGATATGGTTACAGTAACATGTGTGTTTCCGGTACTGAACCTGAGGAGATTACTTTCTCTGAGGCTGTTGAAGGGCCTGAGAAGGAACAGTGGAAGCAGGCAATCAAGGAGGAGCTTCAGTCATTCGAGGATAACGGCGCATGGGAACTGATTGATAACCCAGGTGACGTCAACATTGTGAAATGTAGGTGGGTCTTTAAAAAAAAGGTAGAAGTAGACAATAGCGTGCGTTAGCGTGCTAGACTTGTGGCGAAGGGCTTTACGCAAAAGCCCGGAATTGACTTCACAGATACATTCAGTCCTGTAATAAGGCATTCTACCTTAAGACTATTATTTGCTCTTAGTGTAAAGTTGAAAATGGACATTACTCATTTAGACGTCACAACCGCTTTTTTCAATGGTTATCTAAATGAAGACATTTATATGAGTATTCCTGAAGGTTTTGTAAACAAAAGTGGGGGAAAGATTTGAAATTAAAACGCGCCATTTACGGGTTAAAACAATCATCATTGGCATTGTACGAAAGAGTTCGAGATTGCTTATGTAAAAATGGTTTTAAAAACTGTCAATATGAGCCTTATTTGTTTACAAAAATGGATGGTAACTGAAAAATAATCATAGGATTATATGATGATGATTTTTTGATTTTTTCAGACAGTGAATCTGAAACAAAGAAACTGAAAGATGTACTAGGTTTAGTATTTAAGTTGAAGGACTTAGGACCAATGAGACAGTATCTAGGAATGAGAATTAATGTCAACAAAAACAAAACTCATCACGGTGGATCAGCAGCAGTATATTGAAAAAATATTGCAGAAATTTCAGATGTCAGACTATAAACCTAAAGGTACTCCGATTGAGCCTAAGTTGAATATTCAGAAGTCTGAGAAATGTGTTGCTGGTATTCCTTATCAAAAACTTATTGGTAGCCTGATGTATTTAGCTGTATTGACGAGACCCGATATCGCCTACGCAGTAAGTTATCTTAGTCAATTTAATAATTGCTACAGCGAATTACATTGGAATTATCCCAAGCGAGTGTTACGATATTTGCAATGTCCTAAACATTATTGCTTGAACTTAGATGCACTCTTAGATTCCATACAATAAAATAAAAATGGCTATAAGTATGTTTATAATGGTAGAAGACTAAGTACCCTCAATTCCTCATGAAATCATGGAAAAACCTTGTTTGCTTGACAAACAAAACGAAGAGAACCAATCGCCAAACGTGAACTACGCGTCGTTGAAAAGTTCCGTTCTGATCATCATCAGCAGTTCCACTTCATCAAATGTCACATTTTTGTATGATAATGTTCGATTTGTTGATAAAAACACAATAATCACAATGTTTGCCTTTAAGATTTGAGGAGTTCCCTCAATTCCTAATGGATCCCATCATCAAAAATCGAGGATGATAAAAATTAATCGTGAAAATAGAACTTGCTTAACAAACACAGCTAGGAGGACAAATCGCCAAACGTGAACTTTTGGTCGTTGAAGAGTTCTGTTCTGGTCATCATCAGCAGTTCCACTATTAATTAATTTAATAAGATATTTTTTTAATGTTATGTTATTATAAAAAAAATACCAATCTAATTTATTGTAGCTGATGAAGCATGCGATGAAAACAATTATCAATATTAACGACTAGATCATTATTATGCTATATTTATTTGAAGTACTTAATATTTTAATTAAAATTTAATTTTATCTCTATCCATAGACTGCTTGATTAAGTAAATCACTGACCTAAGTTTTCATATGCCTAACCAGGGGTGGTTTACTACCGTGACGTCATCGCGCCGCGCAAAGTACATGCGTGCGCCGGCTCACCCGTCGTGTGACTATTCAATGGTTGCGGCGCAGCGTTACGGATCGCACGCGCACGCGCTGCTGTACCGCTGTACGATCATAAAATAATCCGTTTCGTGTTAAATAATAATGTCAAAACCACAGCATTATTGTTTAAAAAATATCTTTATATAGTTACCCAAATTCTGTGTCTCTATCTTAAAATGTTGAAAAAACTGACCGTTATCACTCAAAAAACTGGCAGTCCTTGAGTTTGGTATTCACCAACGGTTGACATAAAAGAAAACTAAAATGAAAACGTTGGTTCTAAGAATCCTCTTTTTATTTTTTAAAGTGATGCCTTTAAAATTATCTAAAACTGTGTATCCCCTGGTTACATGTATGGAGTGCCCCCTCCCCCTACTTTAATATTTTTTCGTCATTTCACATCACTTTTACGCAGCGGTTCATACGAGTAGAACACACCTTCCTGCTAAATATTTTAATTGTACCTATTTGTAGTGCTTATAGTCTCCGAGTAGGTAGGTACATCGGCTGTCACATACACGGAAAGACGGACGGACGGGTTCCGTTTTCACCATTTTGGCTACGGAATCTTAAAAGTACTATTCGTAATTGTATTGTAAACAACACTACTAATAATAAAATACATATATTAAAATAGGTTCTCGCTGGTGGTAAACCTAGTGCTGAGGGCGGGGTCTCGAAAGAGCGCGTTGCGTGCGATAGAAAGAGATGGCCACGTTTAGGCACGTTTGGCATACCTAAACGGGGAATTTGTTAACAGAAAAACTTCTGTACTTGTACTATTACTTATTCTGTGGCCTAACCTGGCTGAATATATCATGGAAAGAAATATGTATCTAAGAATATTTAAGATCTGATGTAACCATATATTCATTATGAATAAACATTCATTCATTCATTCATTCACGGTTTTTGAGTTATCGCTGAAAAATTGTCTTCCCCAAACAGACAAAGATAATTGCCGCCGTAATTTCCCTAGGAAGATACGATTTTTATTTTATTTAATATTATAGTGGTTTAAATACGGAGAAGTAGGTGTCCGTACTCATAGGGGGTAAATGCCATAATCGCCACGCTTGGTATGCGTGATGGCGATCGCAATATATCCACCGCAGTCCAGGGATGCAGGGATGCTGCTGCCCATCCCCCGGTGGTCTTGGTAGTAGTTTAAGGATATACCCGGGTCCAGTTCTCGAGTGGTGACCACGTACTGGGAGGCGCAGCCCACTAGGTGGACTGATGATCTGGTAAAGGTCGCAGGAGTCCACTGGATGCGGGTGGCGCAGGATCAGTCATTGTGGCATTCTTTGGGGGAGGCCTATGTCCAGTAGTGGACGTCTTTCGGCTGATATGATGATGATGTTGATGAGGTGTCGGTACGGAACCCTTCTTTGTGCGTGATCCGACACGCACTTAGCCGGTTTTTTTAAAGAGAACATTGGTTGGCACCATATAATGCATCAGTGACTAGTGAGTTTACCTTTCCCGCTAGCATGAGGTTAACGAGATTGGTTAGGCTTGTGAGGAGAGCACTATTACGACCACCAGGAACTGTCAGTAGATCCTTTAAATGTAGCGGTGAAATGCCGTTAGGACCACGGGCTGAGCCGTAGTACTTGAACGACATGACTTCGGAAAAAAACTCCATCTGCTGTTGCATGAAGGCAAGGTAAAGTTGGATTAGGAGAGGTGGGTAGCTGAGAAGATGAAGGAGATGAGGAATGCTTGCTTGAAAGCGCAGCTAGGGTGGCGACTGAATTTGAGGCACACGAGTCGTTTAAAAAATAGTAAATGGGCTGCACCTCTCAGATCTCCGCAATTAAATTTAGTTTCTACCTTTTTAAAGCTGCATTCCTAATTTCAGTTTTCTAGGTCACCTGGAAGTGGGTTAGGTTTTTGATTACTAGACAGTCAGTCAGTCAGTGGTCCAAATTCTGTTTTTGGACTTTAATATCTCAAATCTCAATAACTATTTCCCCTATATTTATGAAATTTGGGATTCTAGTTGTTTTACAGGTTCTTAATACATGTACCAAATTTCTTTTTTATTTTATTTTAAGTAGATTTGGAGTTATTGAGGCGTCAAAAGTGCCTCCAAACGGTTCGTGTAAATAACACACGGCTGCTGTCCGCCAGTTCCTAGGGTGAACTTGGCTGGACATGCTGCCACTGTAACAGAACGCCATTGCGCTCCGTCACTTCCATTTTGAAATATTTTCCAAAAGGCAGTCAGATAAATTCATGGTTTCCCCGTTGAAAGCATTATTAAGAAAATAGTCTGAAATAGGGGTCTTGGCGAAAGCACAACCATGTCATATATGTAAATAAATGCTAAGTAGTTTCGTATGCTTTAATAAGTTTCCTAAATAAGCTTGAGCATTGCCACTGAACAAGCACTATAAAACAGAAGAGAATACTTAAAATAGACATACGGGGGAGTTTTGTCGAAAGCTGAAACGGAGACGCTTCGCCCGCTTAGCTTGCTCGGTCGAAAAGTAAATATTTAATAGAAAAGAATAGGCGGGTGGTAATTATATTACTAATTAGAATTCTCAACTTGGCATTCAATCATACAAACTAAGAACGTAAGATACAAACAATGCATAGAAATAAGCAGACCTATATAATGAGTCTAAAATCATAACAATCTGTCGATCTGTCGGGCGGTTGACGAATTTCGATTTTATTAGCAAATACGTAGGGTACTTCCTTCTTCACAACACGTGAGCATGAATTTTAGTTGAGGCAGCGCCACTGTTACTTGAACCCTGGCACGCATCGATATCGCTAAGGTTGAGGGCTCTCTCTATTCTGGACGGCAAAACGTTCGGTTCAGATGGGATGGGAAAAAGTGTGGAACGGCGGTAACGTCTTGTCGGGCGAAACGACGGAAGGTATAGTTTGGTTGTTTACGGTCGATTGGTAGGAATGGGGACATTGGTGGAAAGAGTAGATTGTATCGGATGGTCGTATTGAGTGCTTAGGTGGGAATATGCGTTTTGACACGAACGACTTGTCAATGGCTATAAAAGCAAGCGGCGGACTGCAGTTGAGGCTTTTTTGTGATTCGGCGGTGGGCTGTTAACATACCTCTGGCTTGTAGCACATATCTATCGGTGGGTTTCTAGTAATTAGGGTAGGGAATTCTCTGTTATGTGGCGGCGCGCTGCTTGATACGAGGATTTTCTATCTTAATATTATAGTTTGTTTAATTTTGTTGTAGTGTTTTTAGTTGAAATCCTATCGTTATACCAAGGACTTTGGAGTAACGAAAGGATGTGTTTGTTGTTCTTACTTAAGTTTATTTGTGTTAATAATGATACATTGTTTATTTCGTTGTAAAAAGCCAGAACGTTAACCAGATTACAGTTAATCTGACGGGGTACATACAACCTAACGGCTGTCAAGCGTGTTTACCCCGGAGCTCCGTAACTTACCAGATTGGGGTGTCCGTCTGGCATCACCTCTTTACCAACATAGGTGATGCGTCTAGGCCCCCCTGTACTCTCGGTGTCCAGCTGACGATCGGAAGCATGGCTGGCACGATTGAAGGCTCAGCATAGGAGGTTACTCCGCTTGCGGAAGACGTCAGTATCCGAGGTGCAGTCTTGTTAAATATATTTATATATCCAATTTATATACACAATAGGGTGTTCTACTAACACCGCCGAGCTCTCGAGCGTGTTGGGGGGAACGCACAACACACAGGCGTGTCAGGTTTCTAAATCCTAGCTTCGCCGGCTAGACTTTACAGCTTAAAGTAGGGACTTCACGGCCTTATTCGGAACTAATTCCAGATTCCTGGAATTAGTTGCGAATAATGCAGAGTAGGGATGGGAAGGGGTAGTGTTAGGTTAAATTCATACACAGGGATAATATTAGGCATCTAGGATGGGTAATATTTATGTAAGTAAAGTGTTTTATTTCCAGGATCACAGTAGGGATTCTCTTAGTGCTTGAAGTGTTTCAGTCGTGGAATAGTTATAGCTCCGATGGCAGAGAACGAAGTGTCTTCAGTATACGTGCGTAAAAGTGTTGAGTGAATAGTGAGACAAGTGAATTCTTAAGCTGCTAGTCTTCAGGTATTTAGCATAGGCCTGATAGGGACCTAGTTACGGTGAGGCTGAGAATGCCGATCCTAGTGTGGTATATTTAAAGTGATCAGTGTACGTTGTGAATAGGAGGTGGGCATTTACCCAGAGTATTGGGACATGTCTACTAGGGACTGATGTCTAGCAGAGCCGTACATCAGACGTTTTCCACAATGGGTAGCTGAACGCTCATGACGTGGTTAACTCGTTTTCAAATAAGGGGAATTCGGTGGGCTACGTGTTACGGTTCGGCATTGTTGGCTTCAACGGAAGCTAGGCATGCTAGTGATAGGGCTTAGAGCCGCTAGGAGTGATAGGGTTAATAAGGCATCAGCGCCTTCAGTGGTAGTGTAGATTAGAGATGCCCGCGAGCATCTGAGTGGCCTAGCAAAACAGCTTACCCTGTTTTGCGAAGCTAGAATATGTAGAAAGCTGTAAGGATAGCGCGTCCTGCCCCATCCTACTACTCTTGCTGGCAGCGTCAGTAGCTAAAAATAGCACGTCGCAACATATACATCCAAGGATAACTTTCGCAAGATTAGGGTAGTCAAAGTGTAGTGCTTAGACTAGCAGGTATCCTTGGTTTAGGAATTCAAAGTGCTGTGGTGGGAGACTTGCCCTCCTTCGACGACACGCCCCCGTCAGCAAGAGGCAGAGAGAGACGCTTACAGGTGTGGTCGGGGTTAAATTATCTATACAAATATAAAACCATATTTCCAAGCGCTAGGGCCGATAGGAATAGCTAGGTGAGAAGCCGGTTAGTTGAGCTACGTAACGCTCTAAGTTTTACATTAATAGGACCATTACAACGACTAGGACAGGCAGAGTAATCTCTAGGCTCCTCTCAAATAGGCTAGTCCTAAGTAAAACCCTATTAGAATTAGTTTCAAGCGTGTACTTTAATGATACAAGCTGCCAGCGCAGCCCAATCTTAGTTAGGTGGCGTTTAGGTCAACTGAGTAGCGATGTGTGTAAGGATAGAGTAGATCGCGAATATTAGAAGAGATGAAGAGTCCAACGATCCTACCAGCTTCACATTAAAGTTCAGGGGTTGCTTACGGTTCACAACACTAATAGGGTTCTACCATAGACGATCACAAGGCCAAATCATTTTCATAAAGCTCGTTTTTCTCAAAGCGACTTCCGTAAAGTTTAGTAAGTTTTCACGGGGTGCGGTAGCTTAGTGGGGTTGCAGGGGCATTTAGCAGAGGGGGTTAATATTGAGAGGGGCGGACGTGACAGTTTGGTAAGCCGTGATCAGGATCGGTGTCACTTTATGGTGACAAATTAGAGCAGTGACCAGTGGATCAAATGTCATCTTTGGTGACATGTTATAGGGCTATTAGTTTAGTAGCAGCTTACGCTGTAGTGGGTCATCTGGCCCACAGTTTGGCGCCGTATACGACGGAGTGTGAATTGGTGGAGTTTTTGGACTCTTCATTTCGATTTTGAGAATTTTATTAGCTATTCTTTGTTTATGTGTAATCTAAGAATCATCAGTTTAAAACTCGGGGGGTAGGAAACGAAAAGGCGTACGATAATGGGACAGTACCTTAAGTTTCATTGATAGATTCAGTAAGCGGCGGTCGCGAATTTAGCAAATTAAGCTGCAGCAAGTAGAAAACCTGGACTACAGTTTGAAACGCGGGGGGAGATGCTTTATAATTACTATTCTGTTATAATTACATTCATAAGCATAGGTCGTTCATAGGCTAAACCTTCTAATAATCATCATTGTATCACGACTAGTTAATTTTAATAGGCCATGTGCTTATTTACCACCTCCATAGATCATGCAAATTTATCATTATTATATTCATAAGCATAGGTCGTTCTTAAGACGTCTTCACATCATCATCATCGTATCACGACTAGTTAATTTTAATAGGCCATTTGCTTATTCACCACCTCCGTGGATCATGCAAATCAATTGTAATTACGCCCATAAGCATAGGTCATTCATAGGCTAACCCGTCTAATAATCATCATCATCGTATCACGACTAGGTTATTTTAATAGGCCATATGCTTATTTATCACCTCCATAGTTCATGCAAGTTTATCATAACTATATTCATAAGCATAGGTCGTTCATAGGCTAAGACGTCTACTCGCCATCATGATAATATCACGACTAGTTAATTTTAATAGACCGTATGCTTATTTACCACCTCCGTAGTTCATAGGATTTATCATAATTACCTACAGGCTAAAGACGTCTTCACATCGTCATCATTGTAATACGTCTGTTTAATTTTAATAGGCCATTTGCTTATTTACCACCTCCGTAGTTCATACGATTTAATCAAAATAATACTCATTGTCATAGGTTGTTCATAGGCTACAACGACCATCTACCATCATCATCATAATCTATTTAGTTAATCATGATAGGTTGTATACCTAACCAAATTGCTGTAGCTCACCCGAATCAATTATGGTTACTTCATAAACATAAGGCGTCCTTAGTTTGCGGCAGCAGATCATCATCAATTAGGCTGTGTCATTGGTTGCTATCAGTATAGATCACTTGAATTCATTGGAATTAAACTCATCAATAATGAGCGTCCCTAGGCTACAGCGGTAGATCATCAATATCAGCATCCTATTGACTGTGTGTGTATTAACTACCGCCATACATCCCGAGAATTCACTAAAAGTTACATTCATAAACAAAAGGATTTCCATAGGCTATGGGGAATTTACGAATATGAATATTAATTTCATGCTAAATGTAAAATATTAGCAATCACTTCATTTAGGATTAGTATTTCTATTTTTAGACAAAAAGCCTTCCATTCGAAGTGCTTTGTCTGGCGTTCGAGTCAGATGCAGGGGTTCGAAACCTTTTTCAATTCAGTACCCAAGTTTATCGTGCCCGGTTGTTACAAATAGTGGACAATTCAAAATTTTAAGTAAATTTAATGCGGTATCATATTAAACTTATCATTCGTTAAATTTTACAATTACTAGACTTACGAGATAGTAAGAGAATGTTCGATTCGGTTTAGAAAGTTTAACAAGTACCTAGCCTTAGTAGTGAGTAAGGTTATGCGCATACATTATAATAATAAACGAGTAGTACCTAGGCTAATATTAATTGGTTCAGATTTAATTCAGATTTCGGCTATGGAGATTTTGATGGAATTCAGGAGATGAGATATATCCACACAATGAATAGTATGGGTGAATCTTGTAGGTAGGTTAACAAATATATGTTCTCAGTGTTCTTCACTCGTGATGCCGAGCTAAGCACGGTCGCCACATTTACTTTTAAGATTTAAAATCAGGCAATGATCGCCCATATAAATAAGTAACTTTATGATAGAATACCAACAATCTTAAAATATTGTGAACCAAGGATTGTGAATTTATGATTCGGATAACTTTGTGGTTCTATTACTTTATCTATATACTCATATTTCAACTTTCCATTAAATTTTCCTGTTAGTAATATAAAAATAATTAACATCATGTTAGGATACCGACAATGACATAGCGTTGTGAACCAAAGGTTGGCGATTCCTCCTTAAAAGAAACATTGTGTTTCATTACATTCATATTTGAATTTCTCATTCAATATGGGGTCTGATGATTTGGTTTTCAGAATAAATTGGTTCACATTATTGATAAATTTTCTGTTAAATAACATTAGGATAAAGTAGTGAGTGAAGTATTATAGCGAGGGTGCGAGCGCCATTAGATAGAACTACCCGTATTTGGCGGAATTATTCTATTCGAGCGTTGCCGGTTAAGTAGGTACTAGTAGAAATACCCTCTTAGTTTTAAGAATGAGACTTATCTCGTGATCTTTCTATGCGCAATAAGAATGCAATAATTATTGCCATTGGTCAATGTAGACAAGGTGAGATATGTACTTGTAGTAGTATGCGGGACTGCGAGATATTACTTGCACATTCATGGATAAATCACATGTTAAGGTTTTTGAGATAGAATATTACATCAAGTTAAATATTTAAGACTTAAGAATTCATTTATTGCCTAAGATTTGTCATGATCTAGGTAGGCTATGTAGTAGAATTATCGTATTTGTTCAACGTAGTTCAAATACAAACAATGATTATTAAAAGGGGTACGTCAAATTTCACGTATAGTGTAGTGTAATCATAAGTGGCAGTCAACTTAGGACCTTTTGGATGCTACCAACGATGAGTTGATTGATTATTGAGGTTTGGAATGTTTTTAATATACCTACATCGTCGTACGTAACAGATTCGACATTCGAACGGTCAAATCTAAGCCGCGATTCCATCCAGGAAAGCTATTTATTAGCAGTGACGTTTTGTAAAAGGTGTATTGTGTAAATAAGTCTATGATATCATCATCATCATTATCACCCTAGCGTTATCTCTGAGATAGTACATTTAGAGGGAGGTCCGGGGGAGAGCTGCTCGGTCTCGAGATTTGCGTAGGCATTAGTTTTGCGGAAGCAACTCTGGCGATTTCGATTAAAATACTGATCAGGTCAGGTCTTGTTTTCTCTGGGAAAGAATGGGGAATGCCGGGTGTGGCTCGGTCGCCCAAGTACACAATTTTACTGTTCAAGTGCTTATTTTTCATTCAAACATTGGGTTTAGATACTAGAATAACTGTATTAAAGTTTTACAATTTATCAAAACATTAAAGTACTTGGTAGATGTCACTGGTACCAAATTGGCAGACATGAAACAAAAATCATGTAGTATAAACAATTTAACAGACCAGAGTGCTTAGAAATTGGAGCTTGATATGGATTATTCATTACTCAGATAAAATTGAGATCTTGCATACTAGAAATGACATCAAAGAAATTGAGGATTTACTATTTTTCAAGCCACTAGTAGTTATGTGTTTACTTTTGCAACTGGATGAGTTGGTCTAGCTCCATACAAGCTAAGGGTGGAAAAGGAATTTTAGAATGAGATAGCTAGAATGAGTGAATGAAGAAAAGTGGTCAAAGCTTTAGGTTATTCATTCAATGGTCATAAATATTTTAACACAAAACTGTGGTAACCATTTAGCTATAGGCATATGCAACGCCAAACATAATTTCAAGATAAGCCAGAAAGAAGTAAGAATAATAGGCAATACCATTTTAACAGAGGTCAAAAAAAAATAAAGAAAGAGGAATTGTTTCATAAGTCAGCCTCCATTTCTATTATTTATTAGTGCTTGTTCAGTTCAGGCCATACAAGGTGAAATGCAGAAGGGTTGGGTTTATTGGGTACTATTTCAAACACAGTGAACAATAAAAGTTTAATGAAAACATTGCATAGGTAACAGGCAGTCCAGTCATAAAAGCCATACCAAAAGAATCAAATATAAAATGAAAAAAAAAACAACACATTTTTGTTTTCTGATTATACAATGACTTGTAGTACATAGTTTTATAGTGGATAGCGATAGTATGACATGTAGTATGAATATAAGGGCTTTGCGGGAAAGCAGGAGTACACACAGGAGTAAGCGGGCTTATTTGGTGATGTTGACCGGGCTTCCGGGATCTTCATATTTTAAATTTTCATTCATTCTGCAACATAAAATAGATATGATAAGTTAGCTGAACAAGTTTATATAATGTAAGGACATAGCTAGTAATATTACATTTTTATGATTGATATGCCTAGAGAAGGAACTAAATTTATTTTCGAACGATAGTTTGGAGAAAGTTTGTATGATGATCTAACAATTATATTAAATAGTGAATTGAATTGAGGTTTAATAAGACTATATAGAATTTAATTTTACATTTTTCATGATAAGATTGGGACTCAAGTATGTATGTATGGACAATAAGTGAAGTTTGGGGTAAGTTGGTCCAGAGACACTTTTTCTTGTTCAAGAAATGCATTAAATATGACCATTTGCTTGTGTTGATAATGACAAATATACAAAAAGGGGGGATGGAAGGGAAAAGTTTAATATATGGGACTTATTTTGACAAAATGATAGATATTTAAAATCAAAGAAGGCAATACTCACTGTTTAATGGATTATGCTCGCTCAGCGTTGAACGTTGTAGTTTCACCATTCAAATATTGTTTTCTTCGGCTGGGAATTTGTTTCACTGTAATGAAGGTTATGTTTATTAGTTTAAGATAGTGTGTACAATGGATGTTATATATTGAGTTCATTAATTAGCATGATTTAGTAGTGAAAACTTCACAGCAACAACACAGCTTCTATTTTCATTCGACTAGAATAAGAAGTAATCCAAAAACATTTATGGGGTCAACAGACTTAGGGGATGTGTTCATGAATAAAAGCTTAGGTAACTTACATAGATTCTTCAGTATGGAGAGGTTCGAGTGTGGGTCTCTGAAGTTGTAACACCACTTTATAGATCAACAAAAGATTTCAGTTAGGGCCATAATTGCTTGAGTTTTCGAAGAAGTGTAGAGGAATTTCGTCATATTTACGAAAGGTTACTCTGCAAAGGCAAAATATAAAAGGGAATTAGATTATTATGGTATGTTAGTTTAGTAGGCAGCTCTGATCACAGGTTCACTCGGGCAGTACTTACATTTACAACACAGTACGGATTAGCGCGACTTAACTAGTATAATCGTTAAAGCTTTATCTTGGGGCACGCTCATGTTACATAAACATAAGTCGCTAGGGTATTTGCGAACAAATAATTCATATGGGATAATGAAATTTAATAACAAGGAGAACAATTACTCACCTGCAGTATTTCCGTTTGTTTTTCTCTTATTCGATCACAGATTGTTTACATTTCCATTACATGATAAGGAAGTAGGCATAACGAAGGTTTTGATAAATTTTTGTTAACATTTTCGAGTTCAATTTTCTAATTGCGTCGTTCAATTAGGCGGCGTTCATTGACGTTGTCAGTGACACTGACATGACAGTATAGTAGAACGTATTGGTTGACAGTTGGCAGTAACACCACACTTACACAGTCGTGGTTGTCATTCACCTCGCGATTCACGCTTACACATTCACGGTATAATAAAAATAAGGAACAATTTTATAATAGTTTTTCGAACGAATGGGAGAAGAATAAATATTTATTAGTTGCGACTTGTGATATTTAGTTATCATGGGAAAACAGTGCGTTTTATTTTGTACTATAAGGTTAAATAAAGTGTGTAAGTTCGAATTGGACCCTAAGGTGCTATAATATGGGGGAGCGTTTACAGAAATATGTGTCCGAATTGCACATAGGAATACGTTGACGATAAGATCATTATGAACGAGACATTAATTGAGTATAACGTAGGAGTGCCGACAGAGTGAGAAAGGTATAGTGTTGTTCTATTCTAGGATTAAACGTTGTGTGAAACAGTTTAGTTTCGTAGGTAACTATTTTACGTGTAAACTCTAGGTATAAATTAACAAGACGTGAAGACTTATTTTTCGGTTCCAGTCGGCGGATTTCCTTTCTTTTAACGCGCAACATAAAAGTGGCAACAGAATGACAAGTGACAATCATTTAGTTGGGTTTTCGCTCGCGAGTCAAAGTAAACAACCATAACTAGTTTGGCAAATAATTAACGGAAATAGTGTAATTAAGGGCGGTGGGGTTGTTTAAAGTGCATTTACAATCAAGTGAAGTGTGTCAGTGACGTGATTAAATGTGAATCGCGGGAAATAACGGAGTAGATTAGTAGCAGTCTGAAGTGTGCATTGGAGGTTATGAGGTATTAGTCAGATTAATTAATTTTGATAAGGACAGTAATCTAGACTTGCGAGTAATAATTTGGCCTAATTGGATAGTAGCATTGTAGAGGCCGAGGTTAATCTTCGTAACAGTAAATGGCGGTATTAAGTAGTTTAATTTCAAGTTTCGGGAGATAAATGTTATATATAAATGGGGTTGTATTAGACTTGTTTTATATATATATGTATAAATATAGATACCCTTCGTTATACCAGTAGTTGCAAAGGTTGAGAGCGAGGGCGGCGAGACTTTAAAGGAACATTTAAATTTTAATAATTATCCGGGAAATTGTATACTTGTGATATTTTTAAGAGAGGTATATTATTGGTAGTTCGAGTAACTTGTTACACAATAAAGGTAGTCTTTAATATTTGAGCTCAACTAGGAAAGAGCAACATTTATGTTGTGGTTTGTATCTAAGGGGACCCATTTGTCAGGTAGCGGCTGGGCGTTAAGGGTTAGTGTGGAAGAATGACTGGTATGTGTTGGCATGGGATGAAGGATGAGTCGACATAAGAGAGATGAGAGTTTGGGAGTCAATGAATGTATTGTGAGTGATATGCATGAGTTGCTTCCAGTCAAATGGGACTTACGGTACAATCTAGATTTGTTGGTAATTGGTCCCTTCAACTAAATACACAATGTGTTGCCACAGTAATAGGAGTTAGGTTAAAGTCATAATATGACAAGGTCTATCTAAGGCTTACTGTGTTGACACATACTCTACTCGAGCTTACACAGCAATCTAAATTGGTATACACACCTTGCTTTGGATAGGATGACCGATATTTATAATTTTGAATGTCTATTGTTAAACAGTGATGTGCACCATCATATATATAACAAAAATGGTCGCACGTTACTACATTTTGTTATTTTAACCTTTTTTTTTTTTTAATAAGCAATGTGGGTTTGTGAACACAAACATACAGGTACAGAAAAGTGGGGAATAAAAGAAATATTTCCACTTTAAATACATATATTATTCTAACAGTTACGAGTGTATACAGATAATACACGCCCTTGGTAATATTCAGTTTATAGAATAAAAGTCATGGGAAAAATGGGTATGGGTACAAACTTTATATTTTCCTTTCCAAGCGAAGTGAACGTCAACAGACTGTAATAAATATTGCCGGTTGTTGAAGTTCAAACAAATCAGTCGGTTATCTTATTTCAAGGTGAAACATACGCCGATGGAATTGACTGGGGCTGTTCGGTAATGGGGGAGTGGAACGGATCTTAATACTGACGATTGGAAACTTTAGTACTTCTACCAAATACTTTCCTGTCATGTGTGAGGAGACTATGAGAGGATTACCTATAGGAAGGACAATGTTTCCTAGAGGCGCCGTCTGTACAATGTAGACACAGTCTCGGGGTAAAACGTCAAAGTCGGGGTCCTTATGACCTGCTAGATTCACAACCTAGCATCTCTAACGGGGCAGGAAAGCTTGAGGAAAAAGTTTTCAAGAATTATTGTTGAGGTTCAAAAGTTCGCTCTTCCTTGCAGGATCGTTACGGTTAATTGCTATTGGTTTAAACACTCACCACACTAAAGCCATTTTCTGAAGGGATTGACATATCAATAAGTCGAAACTTTTCGAGTTGATAATTTACTTTTCATTTTATTGTAGATGAGGTTGAAGATGACTTTTACAGACGAAATCTGAGAGATCTCATCTTGCAAACTCATCTTGGGGGAGAGTTGTAACAGAACGCCATTGCGCTCCGTCACTTCCATTTTGAAATATTTTCCAAAAGGCAGTCAGATAAATTCATGGTTTCCCCGTTTAAAAGCATTATTAAGAAAATAGTCTGAAATAGGGGTCTTGGCGAAAGCACAACCATGTCATATATGTAAATAAATGCTAAGTAGTTTCGTATGCTTTAATAAGTTTCCTAAATAAGCTTGAGCATTGCCACTGAACAAGCACTATAAAACAGAAGAGAATACTTAAAATAGACATACGGGGGAGTTTTGTCGAAAGCTGAAACGGAGACGCTTCGCCCGCTTAGCTTGCTCGGTCGAAAAGTAAATATTTAATAGAAAAGAATAGGCGGGTGGTAATTATATTACTAATTAGAATTCTCAACTTGGCATTCAATCATACAAACTAAGAACGTAAGATACAAACAATGCATAGAAATAAGCAGACCTATATAATGAGTCTAAAATCATAACAATCTGTCGATCTGTCGGGCGGTTGACGAATTTCGATTTTATTAGCAAATACGTAGGGTACTTCCTTCTTCACAACACGTGAGCATGAATTTTAGTTGAGGCAGCGCCACTGTTACTTGAACCCTGGCACGCATCGATATCGCTAAGGTTGAGGGCTCTCTCTATTCTGGACGGCAAAACGTTCGGTTCAGATGGGATGGGAAAAAGTGTGGAACGGCGGTAACGTCTTGTCGGGCGAAACGACGGAAGGTATAGTTTGGTTGTTTACGGTCGATTGGTAGGAATGGGGACATTGGTGGAAAGAGTAGATTGTATCGGATGGTCGTATTGAGTGCTTAGGTGGGAATATGCGTTTTGACACGAACGACTTGTCAATGGCTATAAAAGCAAGCGGCGGACTGCAGTTGAGGCTTTTTTGTGATTCGGCGGTGGGCTGTTAACATACCTCTGGCTTGTAGCACATATCTATCGGTGGGTTTCTAGTAATTAGGGTAGGGAATTCTCTGTTATGTGGCGGCGCGCTGCTTGATACGAGGATTTTCTATCTTAATATTATAGTTTGTTTAATTTTGTGGGGTTTAGTGTTGTAGTGTTTTTAGTTGAAATCCTATCGTTATACCAAGGACTTTGGAGTAACGAAAGGATGTGTTTGTTGTTCTTACTTAAGTTTATTTGTGTTAATAATGATACATTGTTTATTTCGTTGTAAAAAGCCAGAACGTTAACCAGATTACAGTTAATCTGACGGGGTACATACAACCTAACGGCTGTCAAGCGTGTTTACCCCGGAGCTCCGTAACTTACCAGATTGGGGTGTCCGTCTGGCATCACCTCTTTACCAACATAGGTGATGCGTCTAGGCCCCCCTGTACTCTCGGTGTCCAGCTGACGATCGGAAGCATGGCTGGCACGATTGAAGGCTCAGCATAGGAGGTTACTCCGCTTGCGGAAGACGTCAGTATCCGAGGTGCAGTCTTGTTAAATATATTTATATATCCAATTTATATACACAATAGGGTGTTCTACTAACACCGCCGAGCTCTCGAGCGTGTTGGGGGGAACGCACAACACACAGGCGTGTCAGGTTTCTAAATCCTAGCTTCGCCGGCTAGACTTTACAGCTTAAAGTAGGGACTTCACGGCCTTATTCGGAACTAATTCCAGATTCCTGGAATTAGTTGCGAATAATGCAGAGTAGGGATGGGAAGGGGTAGTGTTAGGTTAAATTCATACACAGGGATAATATTAGGCATCTAGGATGGGTAATATTTATGTAAGTAAAGTGTTTTATTTCCAGGATCACAGTAGGGATTCTCTTAGTGCTTGAAGTGTTTCAGTCGTGGAATAGTTATAGCTCCGATGGCAGAGAACGAAGTGTCTTCAGTATACGTGCGTAAAAGTGTTGAGTGAATAGTGAGACAAGTGAATTCTTAAGCTGCTAGTCTTCAGGTATTTAGCATAGGCCTGATAGGGACCTAGTTACGGTGAGGCTGAGAATGCCGATCCTAGTGTGGTATATTTAAAGTGATCAGTGTACGTTGTGAATAGGAGGTGGGCATTTACCCAGAGTATTGGGACATGTCTACTAGGGACTGATGTCTAGCAGAGCCGTACATCAGACGTTTTCCACAATGGGTAGCTGAACGCTCATGACGTGGTTAACTCGTTTTCAAATAAGGGGAATTCGGTGGGCTACGTGTTACGGTTCGGCATTGTTGGCTTCAACGGAAGCTAGGCATGCTAGTGATAGGGCTTAGAGCCGCTAGGAGTGATAGGGTTAATAAGGCATCAGCGCCTTCAGTGGTAGTGTAGATTAGAGATGCCCGCGAGCATCTGAGTGGCCTAGCAAAACAGCTTACCCTGTTTTGCGAAGCTAGAATATGTAGAAAGCTGTAAGGATAGCGCGTCCTGCCCCATCCTACTACTCTTGCTGGCAGCGTCAGTAGCTAAAAATAGCACGTCGCAACATATACATCCAAGGATAACTTTCGCAAGATTAGGGTAGTCAAAGTGTAGTGCTTAGACTAGCAGGTATCCTTGGTTTAGGAATTCAAAGTGCTGTGGTGGGAGACTTGCCCTCCTTCGACGACACGCCCCCGTCAGCAAGAGGCAGAGAGAGACGCTTACAGGTGTGGTCGGGGTTAAATTATCTATACAAATATAAAACCATATTTCCAAGCGCTAGGGCCGATAGGAATAGCTAGGTGAGAAGCCGGTTAGTTGAGCTACGTAACGCTCTAAGTTTTACATTAATAGGACCATTACAACGACTAGGACAGGCAGAGTAATCTCTAGGCTCCTCTCAAATAGGCTAGTCCTAAGTAAAACCCTATTAGAATTAGTTTCAAGCGTGTACTTTAATGATACAAGCTGCCAGCGCAGCCCAATCTTAGTTAGGTGGCGTTTAGGTCAACTGAGTAGCGATGTGTGTAAGGATAGAGTAGATCGCGAATATTAGAAGAGATGAAGAGTCCAACGATCCTACCAGCTTCACATTAAAGTTCAGGGGTTGCTTACGGTTCACAACACTAATAGGGTTCTACCATAGACGATCACAAGGCCAAATCATTTTCATAAAGCTCGTTTTTCTCAAAGCGACTTCCGTAAAGTTTAGTAAGTTTTCACGGGGTGCGGTAGCTTAGTGGGGTTGCAGGGGCATTTAGCAGAGGGGGTTAATATTGAGAGGGGCGGACGTGACACCACGTTCAACACTTCCCCAACACGCAAGGAGCTGTATTGGGGAAGTGTTGAATGTTGGGTGAACGACTGTTGTGGAAAGGATGAATTCAAATGGGTTTTGTGTGTTCTACTGATATGAATATTAAGACCTCGCTGACCTTTGAAATTTTAGTCGTAGAGCAATGAGGACACTCGTTAAAACCTTCTGCAGGTTGACTGTTGGCGGGCATGACGATTTAGCAACAAAACAAACATATAAACATTCGAAGATTATTTTTATATATAGGTGAATTATATTTGGGGGTTATTCTATTGAGGTATTCGAGAGAGTGAGGGTGTTGACAGTTATGTTTAATTTTTGAAGTAAGAGATGGTTTTACTTTAATCGGCTATATGTAGGGTTCTATAAAGGAAAGTGAGAAGTTGCTCCCAAGCCTGGTATGTGTTTTCAGTCAAAACAGTTTGTATGTCGGAGGCAAGTTTTTGAGATACCGATATTCTTGCTCCTCTTGGATCACGTTTAAGTATACGGGTGTTATTTTTTAAATGACTCAAAGTGTCTGAAATATTACTTTAACAATTTATTGTGGGAACTCAAGAGTCATCGCTGAAGCCGGCGGGTGCGTCCGTAACTTTGTGTTTTTGCCTAAGTGTACTTTAAGCCCGTGTTGATTTTTAAAATAACTGGTTTGGGAGCATATAGAGCATTGCAATAAATTTTGTAAGGGAGGGTCATTGTTAGAAGTCGATGGGGCATTACCACCTGGAAGTGATATATCATGGTTCATATTCACAATGAAAAATAAGACAAACACAAACAGTAAAGTTAAAAATACACAAAACAGAAATATAAACATTAAACGGCTATTTTTGATAGATAATAAACAGTGTGTGTCTACGACCCGGGCTTTTATAAAGACTGATGATAATATGCTTCGTTAACAATCGTTTGCACGTATTAGTAAATCATAACTATGTGAATTAACTCCACAATTAAAATTTCTAAATCCGCAGCTTAAATGTAGTAGACGTACTGCGTAATTGTGGAGTTAATTCACATAGTTATGATTTACTACGACCCATGGTAGTTTCCTTTGTGAGGAGGGCAAAACGCGAAGAATTCCTGAAACATGCAAGAACTCGGCGATCTACGCTCAGCAGTAAAGATATAATACAAACAGGCCATGAGTCGAAAATATTTATAAATGAGCGTCTCACTAGCAGCCGCCGGCGTTTATTTCGTGACACGCGAGAGTGGATCAAAGAACACGGTTTTAAATACTGCTGGACTCGCAGAGGAAACATTTTTATCAGGAAACACGAGGGTAAAGACGGAAGCCCGGCCCTACAAATCCGATCTCATGAAGATCTACAGAAGTTGGAACGAAGGCGCGACATACAACCCACGTAAAATGACTCTGTTTGTATGGCTTATATTCTGGTTTCTCGCGCTTTCCTTCTCAATACTGTGTCAGATATGCGTAATCTTCATATTAATGCATGTGGTGTTAAATATATTCTTGTCGAAGTATTGTACTTACACACACACCATTCTCTTACTCTCCGTTACACTTACACAGACACATACAAATAAAAATAAACACTTACTATGTACACTTTCGTTTAAAATACATATAACTGACAATCACTGTCTACTGCGAGTATGGGACGTTCATGATTCTGGGAGGCATTATTCTATCAGACTTTATATTTTTTTGTTATTTCAGCGTTCTAAATGGCCGCTTTAGAGCTAATGACTGAAATTGACGATTCTTTCAATTTTGAATGCCATACAATCTCTACCCCTGAAGAATGTAGTCCCATAATAACTAAATACACTCTTAAACTTCTACAAGTTAATATTAGAAGCATGCAACGGAATTTCGATAACTTTCTACTGATTTTTGCACGATTTAATGTACACTTTGATATTATTATTTTCAGCGAATGTTGGATTAACGATAACTCCACTATTAGACAAATCGAAGGTTATACGTCGTATAGCACAAAAAATATATATAAATAAAGCAGGTGGTGTTATCGCCTACGTAAATAATAAATGGTCTCCTAATGTTACTGAACCAGAAATCGCTGACGCAAATTGTTTAATGATAAAGATCCCAACCTTTGCCTCAGTTTTGGGCATTTATCGATCTCCTTCATTTTCGAATAGTGACAACTTTATTCTGTCTCTAGACCAGTTCCTCAATACCGTCAGCGGAAAGTCGTGTT
Source organism: Notocelia uddmanniana (assembly GCA_905163555.1). Lineage (NCBI taxonomy): Eukaryota > Metazoa > Arthropoda > Insecta > Lepidoptera > Tortricidae > Notocelia > Notocelia uddmanniana. Next base: position 36,126,931 of record LR991052.1, on the reverse strand, counting down.
TTATAGTGTCAGGTGATATTAATATAAATATTTTAGAATCGGCAGTAGACAGTGAGCAGGCTTCATATTATTTGGAGATGCTTGCATCGCATGGGCTACTGCCAACTATCAATAAACCAATGCATAACAGAACTTGCATAGACCACATATTCCTCGGAAGTCGGTTTAATGGCGAATCGATTGTTTGCTCCGCTGATCTTACTGACCATGACTTAATTATGATCGGTATCAAAACAGAAAGTCATAAAAACACGCTTCAAAAACGATCAAAATTAAAAGTAGACTACGACGGACTTCGTAAAGAGCTAGAATGTGTTGACTGGTGCCCTGTTATGCAAGCGATTACTGTTGATGATGCTGTGTCTGCTTTCTCGGCTATTATTTCAAACGCCGTCTCAAAAAACTCCAAAATGACTCAAGTAAGCCGCTCTAGATTTTGTATCCAACCTTGGATGACTCCTGGTCTCATAAAGTGTTCTAAGCAAAGGGATAACCTCCATCGCATCTCAAGGCAGTTCCCAAATGATGAAATGAAGAAACTAATTTATACAAGATATCGGAACTTTTATATAAAACTTCTTAGAAATCTCAAAGCTGAACACGAGAAACAGGAGCTCATCGCGCACAATAAATCACCTAAAAAACTATGGAAAATAATCAATAAAATCTCACATCGAAACCCCAAGCTACCCACAGCGCATAATTTGTTAAAAATAAGAAACTCAGAGAAGGAATCCTTAAATGTGTGCAATGAATATTTTTCTTCTATTGGACAAAATCTTGCCAGCAAAATTCTAGCCAGGGAATATGAAACGCAAGAGTCTCTTGCAGCTAAATTCACAGCTAACTCGCCAGCAATTAATTCAATTTACATGTCCCCTACAGATAAATACGAAGTTATGAACCTTATTAAAAAATTAGACCCCGATAGTTCCCCAGGTCTGGACAACATAAGCAACAAAATACTGAAAGTCATTGGTCCTAAAATAGCTGAGCCACTTGCAACGATTTTTAATCAAAGTATCGAGAGTGGTATTTTCCCTAAAGACTGGAAAGTCGCGGCAATTATACCGGTTCATAAAGGAAAAAAGAAAAACGAACCCAGTAACTACCGGCCGATATCTCTCCTGGGGTCTTTCTCAAAACTTCTGGAGCGAGTTATTATTAAAAGGGTGACCAATTACCTCGAATCCAAATCTATTCTAACTGATCGTCAGTTTGGTTTTAGAAAGGGGGTATCGACCGAAGACGCTGTTACGCTTCTTACAAAAATTGTCTCGACGCATATGGATGAAGGCCGGGCCTGTGTCGGAGTCTTTCTAGATCTAGCGAAGGCATTCGACACAGTATCTGTTCCCATCTTACTAAGAAAATTAGAAGCACACGGGTTCCGAGGAAATACTCTAAAGTGGTTCGAAAGCTATTTGTCGGAAAGAAGCCAATGTGTTAAGATAGGTGAACTCATGAGCGACCAGAGACCAGTCTCTTTTGGCGTGCCTCAGGGCAGCATACTGGGCCCTACCCTATTTCTTTTATACATGAACGACATCTCACTTATACCGTTACAAAATGCCGAGATCCTGTGTTACGCCGACGACACAGCTATCATCTTTCACGGGAGTTCATGGACGAACGTCTATGATCATGTCGAGCATGGTATGTCGCTGGTAGCAGGCTGGTTGCAGCAAAACCTTTTAACTTTGAACACGTCAAAAACTAATTTCTTATGTTTTCATAAGACATCGGCTTCTTCACCTAGACTGCAGCAGGATCTTAAAGTTCACTCCAGTAACTGTATAAATACTCCAGTTGGAGACTGTGCCTGTAATAGCATGACGAGAACTCCCTCAATTAAGTACCTCGGAATTATCATCGATGAAAAACTAAACTTCAGAGAGCATGTGGCTGCAGCCTCTGGCAGAGTTAGAAAGCTGATACACTCTATGAAAATGTTACGGGAGTCAGCCGATTATTCCTTGTTAAAAATTATATATTTAGCACTAGGGCAGTCTATAATTAATTACTGCATTCTAGCATGGGGAGGTCAAACCTCTACTATTCTCCTAAAATTAGAAAGAGCGCAAAGAGCGGTGCTGAAAGTCGCTTTGAAGAAACCAATTAGATACCCAACGAATGATTTGTACTGCGATGCACAAGTGCTCAGCGTCCGGAAACTGTACTTAATGAGGGTAGCATTGCATGTACGAGTACATAAAAGAGTTCTCAGCTCATCAGACTACAAAAATCTACTTAAAAACCGTATCTTTAAAATTCCCACCACATCTGTTAATACCAAATTTGCACATCATTTCTCAGTCTTTTTGTTCCCCCGCATTTACAATCGTCTAGTAGTGTTATACGATTTTAAAGAGCACTCCGTCCCCAAGGCAAAGAAGCTGTTATCGAAAAATATGATAAACCTATCTTATGTTGACACAGAAAACCTAATAAAGACGACATCCTAACCAGTCCTAAATTCCTGAATACTCACACACAAACACACACACACACACACACACACACACACACACACACACACACACTCACTCACACACACACTTCATTTTTGTATCATGTTAGTTACTTACCTACGTTATGTTAAATATATGAAAAAAAAGAGTATGTATTGTTACTTTTAGAACACTGTTGCTACTAGCCGCTAATGTTTAAAGATATGTCAATCTTATTATTTCCTCCACGAGACAGGCTATGCCTAGTGTGGAGGTCAGTATATCATGTAACTGTTTAAACTTATTTTTGTCAAATAAATTATTTGTATTTGTTGTAAATTATTTGTTGTCGTAATTCATGTCGTTTATTCACTTGGTACAAGGTATGTCGTGGTACGGGAGTAAAAAACTGTGATAGCTAGCATAGAATGTATTGTCGTCCTAGTCATTGCGGTTATGTATGGAGATTTTAAATTAGTTGACGAGTTTTTTTTTAAATTATTGACATAACAATTTCAAAAGTGTTTACGTCGGGTTTTCAAACTACAAAAGAAAATTATGTCAAATTTGATAATCGTTTTTCTGGAAAATGGATTACGATGCACGGGAATTGTCTGATATGCTTTTAATTTACGGCGAAACACGCGGAAATGCAGCTCACGCCTTGAGACTTTATCGCGAACGCTTCCGAAACAGACGACATCCACACAATGCTCGAGTGATAACAGCGGCTCTACAGCGAGTGCGTGATAATAGGCCGATAGTCCCTGGTCAGCCTGAAGGGGCTATGAACGCAATCGTGCCAGTGCAACTTGAAGAAAGGATTCTCAGGCACTTTAGGCAAGTCCCAACGTCAAGTACTCGTGTTGCGGGTCGAATGTTCCGTACGGGCAACAAAACTGTGCACAGGGTCTTAAAAAGGAATCGCAAATATCCTTTCAAGTTTTTAAAGGTGCAAAAAATACTCCTTAGGGATTTGCCAATAAGGCAACATTACTGCAATTGGTTTTTACAAAAATGTGTCGATGAAAATGACTTTAAACAAAAAATAATATGGACCGACGAAAGTACTTTTTCTCGAAACGGAATGTGGAACCGCAGAAACACACATTACTGGGAAGATAAAAAAAAATAATCCCCATGTGTTCCGAGAGACTTTCTCATCAGTACCGGTGGACAGTTAACGTGTGGGCAGCTATTCATAACAACAGGATTATTGGGCCTATTTTTATTGATGGGACTCTGAACACGCGTAGGTTCTTAGATTTGATAAATGGTCCACTCTTAGACTATTTAAATACTCTTCCCGAAGAGATTCGTCACGAAACGTGGTGTCAGCTGGACGGTGCTCCTGCACATTCAACCATAGTTGTGCGGGAAAGGTTGAACGAGATTTTTGGCCAACGTTGGATCGGACGCTTTGGACACAGGCACTGGCCGTCCAGGAGCCCTGATCTAACCCCTTTGGATTTTTTTTGTGTGGTGCTGTCAAAAATGAAGTGTTTGCTACCGACAGTGAAACTGTAGACATTATGAAAGACAAAATTACAGCAGCTTTTCAGAAACTGCAGGAAAGTGTCGATTTTCAAACAATTCGTAATTCAATTACAAGACGTTATGAATTGTGCCGAAATCAGGGTGGCGGACATATTGAACACAGAATACACAGAGTTTAGCTGAATTAAATTTAAATGAGAGGTTCGTATTTAAGTTTTATTTAGTTTGTAGATAATAAAGTTTTTATCAAACCTGGAGTGCTTTTTCTTTGCCGTGGTTATCTTAAGTGCAGTTAAACTTGTATCGCTAACTCTTGAAATAGGTACTCTTCATAATAATCAAAGTATCTGTTGACTGACATTTACACATATGTACTTGTCAAATTACTGTGCTTTACATTGCTGGCAATTAAAATTTTGTTAGAAAATTAACAAATCTGAAATTTAGTTTATAAATTAAATGAATATCATGATTGCATTATAAATATACGTTATATTAACCTCCTTTAAAAAAGCCCGGGTCGTTGACACACACTGTATAAACATCGCTGACGGTGACAGTGACAGACAGCAGCACAAAGTGACGGCTGGAGCCGGCGTGTAGCGCTCTCTCGAGCTGAGCATGTGCAGGTAGTGCCGTTGCCTAGCAACACCACAATGAACTTGTTGACGCAACCCTTTTACTTCAAAGCACAAAACAATAATTCTTGATTTTCCAAAGTATAATCTTCTGAGCGTTGCCCAAATGTGTGTGAACGCTAAAACTTATTGGCTATGCAAATATGTGGAATGTATGGGCGAAGTAATCGGAAAAAGTGGGAAAATTGATAATATTTATTTATTTATGTTTATTGCACGGGAAATCAACAGGGTACATAAGGTAAGATAATAATTGTTTATGGGATAAAGTGTGAGGGGGCTTACGAACCCCAATTATAGGTGAACACATCATTTTACAATATAATAAGGTTGTTACTAAGATAATTTGGTTGAGATTTTATACAAAAAATAACATATGAAATACGTTATAAACTAAATTTACAAATTGCACAATATAAAAATTATACAAAGTTAAATGGGTAAATTGTTAACGTTAGTTGTAGCTTATAATATAATTTAATTTGGGTTATCAATGGACGAAGCTAAATGTTGGGTTATTTTCTTTTTATGTGTTTCAATACTATCGTGATATATATCCAAGTAGGCTACTGTAGCAATGTTATTGTAGTATGTGAGTAACCTGTTCAAGGGCGCGTGTTTTTTGATGTTGGTTCTCGCTAGGGGTACACTGAACGCTCGTATGGGAGCTCGACGGCAGTTTGGTTTTGGCACTGTCTAGAAAATCTTGTCAAACATGTTTAGGAGGGTTTGGGCGGAGGTTACCAAATTCGGAATAGGTTTAATTCTGGCTGTTCCAGATTCTTGTTTAGTCAGTTTCTGAGTAGATCGTGTTCTTATTAGATCAAATTCGGAGTACGTCAGTTTCTGAAAATGTCACATACTATATTAGGCATATTCTCATTGAGTCAGTTTCCGAGTAGATCGTGTTATTATTAGATCGAATTCGGAGTACGTCAGTTTCTGAAAATACCACACCATACTATGGCATATTCTCATTGAGTCACTTGCTGGGTAGATCGTGTTCTTATTAGATCGAATTCGGAGTAAGTCAGTTTTTGAAAATTTAGTAATCCCTTTCATTTGATATTTTAACTCAATCCCCAAAAGGCCCCTCATGTTTAAAATTTATTGATTTAAGTTACATGTATGCCTTAAGCTTGCCAACTTGCATATGTGTACCAAATTTCAGGTCAATCGGTCCAGTAGTGTCGAAGAAAATTTACGTTCTGACAGGCAGACAGACAGACAGAGTCGCACCATAAGGTTTCCTTTTGTACCATTTTGGTACAGTACCCTAAAAATTACGAGAAGTCGTGAAAATGCAGAATTTACCGATAGTACAGACCATTTAGTGAGGTGAAAAATTATGTGTTATACACGAGTGAAAAGGTATTTTACGTCTCGTATGTTGAAACACTCGCTACGCTCAGGATTCTATTTATAGAATCCTTTCCCTAGCCCGCGTTTCAATTGAACACTCGCAGATAAAATACACTTTTTCCCCCTTGTATAACAATAGTACATTACCTAACTAGTACGGTAAAACAAAGAATGGCCGGGATCGCAAATATTTGCGACCCGAGCTGCAAGCGAGGGACGTAAATATGCGATCAAGGGCTTTATTTATTACCTCACGTGTTAGTCACATCATTTTATGCCTACAGGTGTGGCATAAATAACTTTTAAAATGTACGCACTTTTTGTACCAATGTCAACTGTATTTATGACTACCTACATTTAGCAAATAAAAATTATGATTACGAATACATAGATAGGACATGATATTAACCTTACCAGAAAGCATGATGGTGCCTTTGACAGCGAACGTCAGGCACGACAGCACTGAGCACGTTTAATTCCTCTTGGCAGTCTTGGTATTTTAGGGGTAAATAAAAAGGATAATAAAAAATACATAATGAACAAACTTAGCGTAGCTATCTTATCTATCTCGTAACTAAAAGTCTCTCGTTTAATTATTTAAAATATGTTATTTCTTTAGATTAATAGTTCAAAAAATATTCAGTTCCGATTCACTACTGCTGCTTGAATCTGATTCGGAATGCTTCAATAAAGATTCGGAACTCGAAGTGGATTGCGAATCAGATTCAGTAACAACATCATCAAGATCTCTTCTCACATTTCTTTCAAGGCTCATATACGATGCTGTCTTCAGAAACTCGTACAATCCGATACTGTTGGACTTTACATCGTCAATCAATTGTTTTATATGGCGATCGAATTTTAAGTCCACCTTTCTAGATCGTTTCCTTTCTTTGTGAGCTTGGGCCTGTTTAATAGCAATATCATTATGTCTCGCTTTTTTAACGTCATTAAAAAAATATGAATATTTGGCTTTTTGGACAGTTTTTTATTTAATCTATTATGCCACCCTTCGGTGCGGTATTTTTCATTGGAACATCCAAAAATCTTTGGAGTAATCACATCCATCCATTGCTTTTCGAAATACTTTTTCCATTTTTCGATATTGTTTATATGCGATAATTTTTGTGATAAGCTCAACCACCCTTCCGGTATGTATTCATTTGGCAGCAACGGCAAGTATGTTAGTAACTTTGCAAACTTAGTCCAGTCTTTGTCTTTGTCAATATTAATTTCCTTTGCTTTGGCCCAAACAGCTTTCATAAAATGGAAGAAACATCCTGTTATCTTCGCCGAGGGAAAAACATACGCCACTCCATTCATTGCAGCAAGTTCGAAATCTGATTTAAAATGACTCATTTTGAAACCTAAATTAGTTTTCAATTCTTCAAAAAGCTTTATGTAAGTGGTTTTCAGCTTGTTGGGTAACAGTGCATATATTATTGGTACTATAGTTCGGCTACTTTCAGACTCATTATTTAACACAGCATGTATGGTGTACAGCTGTAAAAATGGTTTGGGCACTATCTTGAATGTGCCATTAATATTCCGTCCTCGTCTCCACTTTGATACACTTAGAAATTTTCACTTATTATTTTTGGGATCTTGACATCTTTTGGATTTCCAAATTTCTGTATGTGTAAAGAGAATCTTTCTTTGAAGAAAAGGTGGGCAAAATAATCGAGTGGTGCATACCTTTTAGTTCTTGTAGAGAGTCTTCAAACACCGGCTGTATGGGTTCAAATGATTCAGCAACCCTTTGTTTGCAGGAATACATGACCATTTCCACTTTATTTTTGTCGGGATCCGGTAGACATGTATGCTCACTTTCTCGTATTACCATTGTCATTGAAGCATTGGTTGTTATAGATGCTGTACACCCACTGTTCTTGTCACTGCATCTAAAGTTTAGCGTTTCATTCTTGTTTCGTTATTGAAAGCAATATTTGAAATCTCCGAGAAGAATACATGGCTTCCCTTTTGCCGTGCTTAAAACTTTTATTTCCTTCTCCATCGCAAATTAGCAAATTACGAAATAAGTTTGACATTGACAGTTAGAGAAATATTGTATTATCATAAATATTTACAAGTGGCCAGAACACTAACCTACGTTTGAGTCATTGTAAATAGTTAGTTATTGTAGTTATTTATCTATCTTATTTTATAGTAGGTAAACGAGGTAAACCATCGAAATAATAAAAGTATAGAATAGTAACGCCCAATAAAAGTCACACTGAAAAATGAAGCATTCTCCTTGTAGTTGACACTAAAATGTCGTACCCTATTTCTGTGACCAGTGATGGGCAAAATGTAATCGATCAACGATTAATCTAGTACAAAATACCTCATATTAGATTCTTATTGATATTGCGTCATATATAACTCTCAAATTCCTATGGCCACCTTTCAGCTCCAGTATCAGGTTTACTTACATTCGTTGCAAGTTAAATAAAAGCTTGGTAAAGGATAAATAAGAATTTGCAGAATATAGTATACGAAATATTCAGAAACTGACGTACTCCGAATTCGATCTAATAAGAACACGATCTACTCGGAAACTGACTCAATGAGAATATGCATAATACAGTATGTGATATTTTCAGAAACTGACGTACTCCGAATTCGATCTAATAAGAACACGATCTACTCGGAAACTGACTCAATGAGAATATGCATAATACAGTATGTGATATTTTCAGAAACTGACGTACTCCGAATTCGATCTAATAAGAACACGATCTACTCGGAAACTGACTCAATGAGAATATGCCTAATATAGTATGTGACATTTTTAGAAACCGACGTACTCCGAATTTGATCTAATAAGAACACGATCTACTCAGAAACTGACTAAACAAGAATCTGGAACAGTTAGAATTAAACCTATTCCGAATTTGGTAACCTCCGCCCAAACCTTTAGGAGGGGTGAGTGGTCAAGTCCGTTGACTAATTTGTGAAGGAATACCTGGTCATGTAGCAAGCGGCGGTTTGATAGCAGTGACATGTCAAAGGTGCCGCAGTCGAGATTCATAGTGTGGCTGATGTTTGGAGCAGTAAAAGCCAGGTGGCGTGTGAAAGTTCTTTGCACACGTTCGATGCGGTCCCTATGGATCTGGTAAGTTGGACTCCAGACTACACTGGCAAATTCTAGGCAGCTCCGGACCAAAGCGTTGTACAGCACTACTCTTGTCGAAATATTTCTGAACTCTTTAGTGTTCCGTTTGAGAAAGCTCGGCATTTTAAGAGACTTGGCAATCATCATTGGCCTTTCCGTCTTTATCAGACGATTCAAGCAGCGACCAGCGAACACTTCCTTGAATGACTATGTAAGCCTATGCGGGAGCGGCATTGTCTCCCGCAGAGGTAGCAGAAAAATTGGGGATTAGGAGGTATTGGCGTGCTCACCTGCTTTTTCCTTCTTCGGTCTTTAAGAAGATCAAACCAGGCCTTGTCGTGGTTGTCGCGCCCGCCTATGATAACCTTTCGCCACTCAATCCTGTCCTCCGCAATCTGTTCCCAACAGTGGTGATTGATGCCAAACGCTGTCATGTCCCTCTTGGTGCAGTCCTTAAAGCGCAGCAAAGGTCTACCGATACCCCTCTTAGCATTTGCTACAGCTCCGAGCAGGACGCGGCGTGGAAGTCGAGTGGGTGGCATGCGATGTACATGTCCCAGCCATCTCAGCCTCCTCTGTTTAAGCAGAGCGGTCAGGCTGGGCAGCTGTGCAATCTCCAGCACCCGTTCATTTGTCACTCTGTCCTTCCAGCTAATGCCAAGGATGCTGCGAAGACAGCGCATGTAGTAGGTATTTAGCCGGCATTCTTTTGTGTACGAAGTCCAGCTTTCTGCTTCGTACAAGAGTATACTCAAGATGCATGTTTGGAACACGATCATCTTGGTCCTCGTTGTGAGGTGCCCGTTATTCCATACTCTTGTACGAAGTTTTCCGAACATGGTCGCCGCTTTGCCGATACGTGAATTGACCTCTGCGTCTAGCGAGAGATTGTTCGACACGGTAGACCCAAGGTAGCAAAACTGCTCAACTACCGCTAGGGGTTTATCATCTAGTTTGATCACTGGAGAGTCCGCACACCCTTGTGCCAGAACGACTGTCTTTTTGGCATTAACGCTCATGGAAAAGAGGCTGCAAGCATATGAAAATTTATCCATCATCACCTGGAGCTCTTGAGAGGACCCGGCGACAAAAGCTGCGTCATCGGCGAAAAGAAGGCTGTCTGCATATAAGTTCTCACGATTGCGTTTGGACTTGAGAAGGGAGATGTTAAAGAGCTTCCCGTCGGCTCTGGTGTGGAGGTGAATACCCTGCTGGCCATCGCTAAAAGCAACTTTCAATAGCAGTGAGAAAAATATGCCGAACAGAGTAGGTGCCAAGACGCAACCCTGCCGGACACCTCTGCAAACCTCGAAAGGATCTGATTGCTCGCCGTTGAATATAATAGCACCTTTCATTTTGTGATGGAAAGATTTCACGAGGCTGAGCAGCTTTGGAGGGCATCCTATGCTCTCTAGTGCAGTGTAGAGTCCTTCTCTACTTACCGTGTCGAATGCTTTGTTGAGATCAACGAACGCGATAAGCAGAGGTGTTTTATGCTCACGGCACTTTTCCTGCAGCTGACGTAAGGTGAAAATCATGTCTACCGTAGATCGCTGGGCGCGGAAGCCGCACTGAGCATCCGGATAGATGCGTTCGGCAAGTTGCTGGATCTTGGACAAAATCATCCGCGCAAACAGCTTGCCTACGATGCTTAAAAGGGATATCCCGCGGTAATTTTTGCAATCACCTCTATCTCCTTTCCCTTTGTATAAAGTGACTATGTTAGCATCACGCATATCCTGAGGCACGAAGCCGTCCTCCCAGCATTTACGCAGCAAACCGTGCAGAAGAGGCCCTACGCACTTGAGTTTGATGATGGAATCATAATGTGATCTGAGGTTTAACTCTGAATCCATGATCACTCCCAAATCTCTTATTTCCTTAATTTCTTGAAGAATACTGCTTTTTATAGTGTACGTTGTTGGTATAGGTGTATTTTATCTTGTAAATTTGATATGATAGCACTTTGAAAAGTTCAGAAACATATCGTTCTCAGTGCTCCAACGCTTTATTCGGTCAAGGTCAGTCTGTAAAAGGTGTGCATCATGGACGGTCTTCACTTCTCTGTAGATTTTTAGGTCGTCAACAAAGAGTAGGCTCTGACTGTGACGCATTTCATCAGTAATGTCGTTGATAAAGACAAGGAAAAGAACAGGACCCAAATGTGATCCCTGCGGAACCCCAGATAATGCCTCATATGGCAAGAGATATCCTCCATTTCGTCAACATTTGTTGCCGCCTCGTACTCTTTTTGCCAGTCAAACTTACTTAATTCGATATTGAGGGTTTCATAATTTGCTTTGTAGTAATTGTAGTCGAGGCTAGCGGCCCTGGGCAGGCTGTGCTCTGCCGAGAGGTCGAAAGTTATAAGAAGCTGTGGGTGGTGACGGTCTAGTCCGCTTAAAGGATGTCCAGGATTACTTAAAGATGTGTTGGGGATATTTGTCAGAACTGTTGTAATTTGTGTAGGTTACTGGCCATGTTCAGATAACTATAATTTTTTGAATTTAAATAATTTTATGATGTTCTCAATGATTTTCTGACACTTCAAAATAAACATTCAATAAGTAAACAAGATTTCTTTTTACTTTACTATTTTTCTAATTTATAACACGTTATCAGCACGAGGCTCTGATATTTTTGAAGTCAATTTAGAGAGTGCAGTGTAGCTCTGTATATTTGTGTTACGGATAATATTATTTTTGTGAGTACAGAAATACATTTTACTATTTACCATGATAAGTGCGATTGGAGATTCAGTGACGATAAAAGGGAGTTCCTTATTACCTACTTTTAGCCTCAGCAATAGAGACGGCTACAGTATATGGAAATTCAAAATGCGTAACTATCTGATGCACGAAGATTTATGGGAAGCTGTGAATGGCTATCCAGAAGGACATGGTGTTTCTGCTGCTCAACAAACACGTAACGATACACGGGCGTTGACCAAAATATGCCTCACATTAGACGGTTCTGCGATAACTCATGTGAGAAGTGCTAAAACGGCTTCAGAAGCGTGGAAGGCACTACAAACTGCTTACGAGGATCGAGGTATGGGTCGCCGACTGCATTTAGAGAGGAAGTTGTATAGATTGAGTCTTAGTGACTTTAATAGCATTGAGGCGTATATTAATGCTGTAATGTCTACCGCCCAAGACCTTTCCGATATAGGCAAGATGGTAGAAGATGCCTCGATTGCTGCTATTTTATTAGGAGGTTTGACCTCAAAATATGATCCTTTAATTATGGCTCTTGAGAATAGCAATGTTGATGTAACTACAGAGCTTGTGAAGTCAAAGTTGTTGAATGAAATGTCGAAAGGTGCAGATTCGACTAAACCTGAGTCTGCAATGAGGTCTAGAGTGGTTCAGCCTGCAAGTCAAAAGAAAAAGAAGCTTATTATTTGCTTTGACTGCAACGAACCTGGTCACAAGCGACCAGATTGTCCGCTGAAGAAAAGCAAGCAGAAGGCCAAAGACAGCAGCGGCTCTTGGCATAAAAGATGACAACCAGGATTGCTTTATTATTGATTCTGGGGCTACTAAACATATGTCATCAAGGGCAGAATGGTTTCAGAATATTAAACCGCTGGATTCGACTAAGATGATCACTGTGGCAAATGGTGAAAAGATCAACTGTGATGGTGTTGGAGACATTTCCATTAACACTACGTCTACTGTAAATAGAATACAAGATGTTTTGTATGTACCTTCTTTAGATAACAATTTAATTTCTGTATACAAAGCTGTAGAAAAAGGTTTTACTGTAGTTTTTGATAAATTTGGTTGTGGTTTTTATAACTCTGATACCTTTTCTTTTGTAGGTGATTTTATTCTCCATGGTTCGCCCTATAGAGGACTGTACAAACTCGATTGTACTGTAAATATTCCTCGCGATGTGGCTTGTGATGTGCACTCTGACTCAAACGCGTCCATGTATAAGTTATGGCATAAAAGGGTGGGACATCTGTGTCGAATTGGTATGAACCAACTGAGGGATTATCACGTAGGTATAGATTATAAGGAAGTAGATAAACAACCATGTGTTGCCTGTGTCAAAGCTAAGCAAGCTAGAAAACCTTTCAAGAAGACAGCGTATACTGCAGCAACGTCAGTTCTACAACTCGTACATAGTGATGTCGTTGGTCCTATGTCGCAATGCTCGCTACAAGGAAATAAGTATGTCCTATTGTTTGTAGATGATTTTACACGTTTTATATTTGTATATTTTATTTCTTCTAAGGCAGAGGTAAAAGAAAAGTTTTGTGACTTTCAAACTTTAGTTGAAAGACAGACTGGAGCTCAAATCAAAGCTATTAGAATAGACAATGGAGGTGAATATGTCAACAAGGATTTAGCTGATCACCTGCGTTCTAAATGTATTGTGCATCAAACAACAGTACCTTATAGCCCCCAACAGAGCGGGTTGGCGGAGCGCACGGCGAGATCTATCATTGAAAAAGCACGCTCGATGTTGGCTGAATGTACACTCTCCAGAGCATATTGGGAAGATGCGGTACAGACGTCAGTATATTTAAAAAATAGATCGCCTCATCGCGCTCTAGGGTGTCACACTACTCCCTTTGAGAAGTGGTATAATAGTAAACCGAACCTGAGTCATCTTAGAGTGTTCGGTTGTAGAGCTCTGATTCATGTACATGATTGCCAAAGAAAGAAATTAGATATGAAAGCTGTAGAAACTGTATTTGTTGGATATACCGATACTTCACATAATTATTTATTTAGAGATCCACAGTATCCTAAACGACTAATAAAATCTCGTGACGTGACATTCTTTGAGGTTTGCTTCACAGAGTGCGCCTAGTCCTGCTCCTGTCATACTTTTGTCTGACAATGATAATGAGGATTGTGAGCAAGGTCATGGGGAACCGGAGACCTCTCCTCAGAACCTAGATCAGGAGATTTATGCTTTGCCAGATGATTTCCAGGATGCCTTAGAGGATGATGAAGACAGAAATGCTCCTGAACAGGAAATTGAGGATGTCGCTGAACTGGAAAATGAGGCTGTTCCTGAACTGGAAAATGAGGAACCGGAAAGTGTTCCCTCAGAAATAAAGCCTACTCGTAGGTATCCTTCTAGAGATAGGAAACCCCGGATTTTTTGACGTATCATACTCTGGTAGAAGAGAATATTCCAAAAACATACATAGAAGCGAGAAGAGCTGAAGATGCCGTTAAGTGGCATTCAGCTATGCAAGACGAGTATAATTCGTTGATGAAGCTTAACACGTGGAAATTGGTGGATAAACCTGACAAGAAAGTGATACCTTGCAAGTGGGTTTACAACCTGAAAACAGATGCTCATGGCAATATTACAAAATACAAGGCAAGACTTGTGATAAAAGGTTTTAATCAGGTAGCTGGTGTGGACTATCATGAGACATTTTCTCCAGTAGTAAGACACTCGTCTCTGAGGACTTTATTTGCTCTTGCTGCAGAGATGGACTTGAAAATGCGTCATTTAGATGTTGACACCGCATTCCTAAATGGAGAACTCGAGGAGGAAGTCTACATGAACCAGCCTCAAGGATTTGTTCGAAAAGGCCATGAAGATAAGGTATGTTTATTGCAAAGGTCCCTGTACAGGCCCCGCGGGCTTGGTATAAAAAGCTGAATGAAACTTTAAATAAGATGGGTTTTAACAGATTGCCTACTGAACCGTGTGTATATAAGAAACTTTTTGGTTCAGAGTTAGTACTTTTGGCAGTATTTGTGGATGACATCATTGTATTTTACCAAAATGACATGTCATTTGAATTTGTCAAAAGTGACTTAAATAAATATTTTTCTATAAAGGATTTAGGCGACCTAACATATTATTTAGCGCTTAATATATCGCGGAAAAATGGAGAAATTAAGATAAATCAGCGCTCTTACATTGAATAATTGCTACAAAGATTTAATATGAGCAATGCCAAAGAATATGAAACTCCTTTGGCCCATAGTAAGCTGGAAACGCAAGACTCTGAAGGTAAGGAATCTAATTATCCTTATCAACACTTAATGGGAAGTCTGAATTATATTTCCGTGAATACGCGTCCAGACATCGCGTTTGCTACTAGTTATTTGAGTCAGTTTAATAAGTGTTACAATAGTACTCATTGGTCGGCAGCTAAGCGAGTACTGCAGTACCTTAAGGGGACTATAGATTATTCCATTGTTTATAAGAAGACGGGAAAACCCCTAGTCGGGTACACAGATGCCGATTTTGCGAACTGTACTAAAGATCGTCATTCGTATACAGGCTTTTGCTTCAAGCTGGCAGATGGACCTGTATCCTGGGCTTCGAAGAAGCAACATACTATAGCACTGTCGTCAGCTGAAAGCGAGTACATGGCACTTACTGATGCTGCAAAAGAAGCTATTTATTTGCGTCGCTTCATTTCAGAGGTATGTGATGTTCGTTACCCTAGCATAACTATAAGCAACGATAATCAAAGTGCACAAAACATAGCCCATAATCCTATACAGCATGGTCGGACCAAGCATATTGATATCAAATACCACTTTATTAGAGAGAAGGTATCTGAAAACGAGATTGTACTTCAATATGTTAGGTCAAGTGATTTGTTAGCGGATGCATTAACAAAGTGTTTAGGAAAAATTTCACATCGCAAATGTATAAAGAAATGCGCAAATATATAATGTATAGGTTTGCGTCCTACTTAATTGTATATTTATAATTGTTGTTGTTGTAATTTGTGTAGATTACACCATTATGGGCGGACATTGAGATATCGATGTTATTTTGTTGTTCATATTATTTAAGAGTTCTTATTATGGCCATTATGGGCGGATGTTGTAATTTGTGTAGGTTACTGGCCATGTTCAGATAACTATAATTTTTTGAATTTAAATAATTTTATGATGTTCTCAATGATTTTCTGACACTTTAAAATAAACATTCAATAAGTAAACAAGATTTCTTTTTACTTTACTATTTTTCTAATTTATAACAAGAACGAGATCTAAAATTCTGTTGTTGGCATTCACAGTTTGATTTATCTGTTTGAATTGGTTTAATTAAATTGATAAAATGTACAAGTGCGAACCCTAGATTATTATCATAATTTTTTGGCTCCCCAAATTAAAATCGCCTACGATGACAACCTCGTCCACTGTTTCACGGACACGATTGCAACTCTCGAGAAACAATTTTAGTATGTCTACTTTAAGACGTGGGGGGAGATATACTCGTACAGCACAGATAGCAATTTTCTTGCGGTTACCCGCCGATTCCTCAATGTCCATGAGTATCCAGACGTCTTCACATGCACTTTCCGAGGCCTGCATGCGTACCACTTTGACTTCCTTCTTGACCGCAATCAGCACTCCTCCGCCGGTTTTTTCAGGATTAAGACCACTAGATGAACGGTCTCTTCTGAATACGCTATATCGCTGGTCAATGAATTCGTGGTCGTAGATATCGTTGTTTAGCCAAGTCTCCGTGAGAATAATGCCGTCGTAGTCCGTTTGAAGTATTTCATAGAGGACGGTAGAGGTCTTTGTCCTCATACCTCGCACATTCTGGTAGTAGAGATTGAAGATAGAATAATAATTTCGGGGGCATTCATTGCTAGTTTTCGCTATTTAAGATAGCAGGTTTAGGTCTTCCTGGTTTCGTATCACGATGGTCCTGCTTTCGTCGCTCTTCTTGACTAATATTCTTCCATTACGCACCCACACAAATTTGTATTGCCTATCTTTCGCTCTGCTTCTGACCTGTGCGTGTAGTGCTTTTTTTAAAGGGGTGAGATGTTCCTGGACATAGACCGGAGACCTTTGCCCAGCGATACCTAATAAAGAGGTGTTTAGTTTCGCATCCGGGTTAGATTTATTGTATCTACTAACGGCCGCGATTATAGTATTGCGGCCGTATCTTACAATACTGGTTTTTGGCCTGGGACTGCTGCTTTCGTCGCTGCTCTTATTCAGAGGGGCTGTCCTATGGCATGAAAGAATATCGTCGCTATTCAGCGGTACAGATACGACTTTGCCTAATTGTTGAGTTAGATTTACTAGGTTTTCGCCCTTGTGCTCGGTTACACCATTGATCTCGATGTTTGTTTCTCTTGCGGCTTGTTCCAAAAAGGATAGTCTATTATTTAGGTTCGCTACTGTGGACTTCAAGGCTTCGTTCTCTTTTAGTAATGAATGCGTGTTGCTAGTCAGGCTCTCGACACTGGTCTTCATCTCGTCATACTGATTGCTGATAAAGTTTACCGATCTAACCGGTTCCGAGAGCTGGTTTTGAATGCTCTGGAGTTGAGTGGTAAACGATAATTTGGTAATATAATAGGGAGCTGTTATGTTGGGTTGATAAGTTTGTTTTTTTTTATATATATATTTTTGTAGCTTCATTTCCTTGAGGTACCATTACACTCCTATGCACACATGCACACACACACACACACACACACACACACACACACACACACACACACACACACACACACACGTCGTTATACATTTATATTCGTAAAGCCTTTCGTATCGCACTAAAACACCACAAGATCGGCCTGCTTAGCCTAGTTGGTAGTGGCACTGCCTCCGAAGCTAGAGGTCCCGGGTTCGAATCCCGGCCATGGCATTATTTGTGCATTTAGCACGGATATTTGTTCCTGGGTCTTGGATTTTTTCTATGTATTTATCTATATAAGTATGTATATCGTCTTGACTGGCTTGTGGAGGAAATCCCGAGACTGAAGCCGTGGCCGGAGGCAACCCTTTCGACGATGTCGGAAGGTGAACTGCCCAAACCAACCACGGCTATCACCTTCATCTCTGATGCCGACGTAGCCTCAGTGAGCGACGCTCTATCCCTATTTAGGATTCAAAATACGGGCCTACATACGGAGCTGCGGCGAGTACTCGGCGAGAAGGCTGAACAGGGAGGGAAGGTAGTCACCTTCTCCATAGACGAGCCTTCTGCTGAAGCTCTGAGAGCCTGTGGGTGTGAGGTCATCCTAGGCTTCAAGAAGGTGGTGTTCAGGTTAAGGGGTGGGCCAAATGCCCCCCAAACTGCAACACAACCTCAGCCCATCGCAGAACCTGGCCCCAGCACAAGGGGACCGGTCGGTCACGAATCCATACCCCAGGGCACTCGAGGCCGTGGTGGCAGGACGCGGCCTGCCGGGCCCCACAGAGGGGCGGCGAGGGGCGCAATGAACAGCCGGGATGAGCGCCCTACCACGACAGCTGGAACCTCCCGCGGGGGGGCTCAATCAGCAGCAAGGGGCAGGGGTGGCGCCCGGCAGTTCCAAAAGAGGGCTAAATAATGGCTGCCCTCACAGCACCCGCGAGGATCCTGCAGGCGAACATCCACCATGCCGTTGCTGCGACGGCGGTGGTGGAAAGTCGCCTAGCAGAACACGCTGACCTCGCCTTATTACAAGAACCATGGGTGCGAAACTCAACCATACTAGGACTAAATTCGGTTGGTAAAATTCTATTCAATACCAATGGAAATAAGCCTAGAGCCTGCATTGTTTTCAAGAAAAACATTGAGTTCCTACCTGTTCCAGAGCTATGCACAGACGATCTGGTTGCAGCGTTTGTAAACCTGAAGGGGTGGAAAGGACAAAGGGTGATTATTTGCTCGGCCTACCTCCCTGGTGATAAGGTGAACCCCGCTGCGGACCTCGATGCAGTGGCCGACTACGCCCGCAGACACAACGCAGAATTACTGGTGGGATGCGACGCCAACGCCCACCACACCAACTGGGGGAGCACCGATATCAACGATAGGGGTGAGTTACTGCATGACTTTCTGTTAACTTACGGTTTCCAAATTTTAAACGTAGGTTTTGAACCGACCTTTGTTACTAGGGCTAGGAAGGAAGTCCTAGACATAACTTTTGCCACAACGAATCTTGCCAGGCACATTGGGAACTGGAGGGTAAGTGAGGTTGAATCTATGTCAGACCACAGATACATATGCTTTGACATACAATTTTCTCTCAGTGTTCAAACAGTCATTTTCAGAGATCCTAGGAGGACTGACTGGGCAGGTTACAGGAACGCCCTAGAACAGACCCTAGACTCGGCTGCCAAAAGCGTCAAAACACGAGAAGGATTGGAACTTGCGGTGGAAGTTGTCTCAAAGGGCATTGTACGTGCCTATGAGGAAAACTGTCCTCCCAAGGTTAAAACCACAAAACGTTTTGTTCCCTGGTGGAACTCCAAACTCAAGAAGCTAAGGGACAAGACGCGTAAGTTATTCAATAGGGCCAAAAGAACGAATGAGTGGGAGGTATATCGCAAAGCCCTTAACGAATATAGTAAACAGATAAGGAAAGCTAAGAGAGCGTCGTGGAGGAAGTTCTGTGAGGAGGTGACCAATACGCCCCAGGGAGCAAGACTCCACAGACTACTCTCTAAGGCAAGGCCTAATCAGATCGGTCTCCTAAGAAGGCAGGATGACTCCTTCACGTCCAATGAGGCGGAGACTTTGGACTTGCTGGCCAGCACACATTTCCCGGGCTCTGCCCTGTCAAGCGGAACCAATGTAGGGAGTGATCCGCACAGACCACGCCCGGAGGAGTGGAGACAAGCCTCCAGGGTCATCAGACCGGGAATAGTTAGGTGGGCCATTAATTCCTTCAAACCCTACAAAGCGAGCGGATTGGACGGGGTAAGCCCGGTGCTATTGCAACGTGGTGCTGACGTCCTAATTCCTTATCTGGTAAAAATCTTCAGGGCGAGTTACGCCTGGGGATTCTTACCAGAGATGTGGAACAAGGTAAAAATTATATTCATACCTAAGGCGGGCAAGAAGGACTACGCTCTGGCAAAGTCCTTCAGGCCCATCAGCCTTTCTTCGTTCCTACTAAAAACACTAGAGAAGGTCATAGACAAACATATTAGGGAGAACTGCCTCATAGACAAGCCCATCCACGACAGTCAGCACGCCTACCGTAGTGGCAGATCTACAGAGACCGCCCTACTTGAGCTAGTAGACAGAGTGGAAAGGGCGTTAGAGGACAAGGAAATAGCCCTATCAGCCTTCCTAGATATTGAGGGTGCGTTTGATAATACGCCCATCAGGACACTGGTTGCGGGACTCATGTCAAAGGGAGTCGATCCTACCACTGTGCGATGGGTGTAGAGCATGCTCTCAAATAGGGTGGCAAAGCTAGAACTTTTCAATACCACTCGTGAAGTAACTACTGCAAGAGGATGCCCACAAGGAGGGGTATTATCCCCTCTACTGTGGACTCTTGCGGTAGATGAATTACTGTACAAGATGGCGGAACTTCACATCGATACCCAAGGGTACGCTGACGACCTTGTGGTTACCGTGAGGGGAACCTGCCAAAGTGCCTTATCGCACCTGATGCAGAAAGCCCTGAACACAATAAACACGTGGTGCAGGGAAAATGAACTATCCGTGAATGCGGACAAAACGGTTGTTGTGCCGTTCACCAACAGGAGGAAACTTGATAAGCTGAGCCCCCTGGTGATGAATGGCAATACAATTCCGTTCTCTTCTGAGGTCAAATATCTGGGCATTACACTTGACCAGAAAATGACCTGGAACCCGCATGTAAACGGAGTTTTGCAGAAGGCTAAATCAGCCCTGGCTATTTGCTGTCGTTTAGCGGGTAACAGATGGGGACTAAAACCCAAAATCGCCCTTTGGCTATACACGTCCATAGTGAGGCCGATGGTGTCTTACGCCTCCGTGGTCTGGTATAGGAAAACGACACAGAAAACAGTAATAAGCAAACTGAGTAGTCTACAAAGGACTGCCTGCATTATAGTCACTAGAGCCATGTCAACCTCTCCAACAGCGGCTCTCGAAGCCATGCTGAACCTGCCGCCCCTCAACCTCTATTTGGAACAGGAGGCGAGGTCCAGCATGCTCAGAGTAGCGATCGCAAAGAAAGGGAACTGGCTATCTACAGCCTTGTGATCACTCAAGGACTCAGTGCACGAAATTCCGGTTTTAGGGATGCCTTTAGACACAATACCCCCAAAACACTGTACACAGAAATTCTACTCTGTGGAACTCCTGAAGAGAGAAGACTGGTCAAACGGTCTAATAGATTGGAAATTTGGTAGCCTAAAGTCGTACACCGACGGCTCCAAATCCGGATCTGAGGTAGGATGTGGAGAATCGCCCAGAAGGGATATTAGTACTCCTCCATATTCCAAGCAGAGGTATACGCCATCCTGGAATGCGCGACAACCAACCTGCAAAGCAACTACCTCAACAATACTATCTATATCCACTCGGATAGCCGGGCAGCGCTCTTGGCCCTCAGCTCTGACGTCATAACGTCAAGGCTGGTCGAGAACTGCCGGGAGGTACTAAATAATCTGGGAGTGAAAAACAAGGTTATTTTACGTTGGGTCCCAGGGCATGCAGGCATCGAGGGAAATGAAAGAGCCGACGAGGTTGCACGAGCGGGGGCGAAGGGAACGCACTGCGGGCCAGAACCGTTTTGTGGCGTCCCCAAAAGCCTAACCAAGCTCACCCTGAAGACCTATTGCTTCTACAAAACCATTCAGGCCTGGAGAGCAACACCCGGGCTGAATCATTCCAAAGCGCTGATTAAAGCCTTTAGCAAAAAGGCGTCATCCGATGCCTTGGCGCTAAGCAGGAACCGTCTACGCATGCTGGTAAGGGTGCTTACAGGGCACTGCTGCCTAAACAAGCACATGCATACGTTGGGACTGAGTGACACAAGGCGGTGCAGACTCTGCCTCGAAGCGGAGGAGACGCCTGCACACATCCTAACCGATTGCCCTTGCCTGATGCGCAGCCGTAGTTCTATACTGGGCAGACACGTCATGTGCCCAGAAGAGATAAAGTCTCTCGAGTTCAGCAAAATCCTGCAGTTTTTCGAATTTGCAGGGCTGGACCGAGATTTGTAGTAGGTGGCGATCACAATATATCAGAGATGGTCGCAGTGATACGAGGGCTCAGCAGCCCGGAATAGCCACAAGCTGAATAATAAATAATAAAAAAATGTATATCGTCGCCTAGTACCCATAGTACAAGCTTTATTTAGTTTTGGACTAGATCGATTTGTGTAAGATTGTCCCCCAATATTCATTTAAGGGAAAGAGAAGAGAATTTTGGTGGTAGTTTATTGACATTCATAGCTGCATATAATTTGCCTAATTTGAAGAATAAACTACTTTTACTTTTTTTTCCTTTTTTAATTACGCCCTCCCACTCCCTCCTATCAACATTATTATCCCTATACTGCGTTCGATAGGGGTAATAGTACGTTTTGTTTTATCTTGATTTACATTTAAGTTAATTCATCTATTTCTCTCACCCAAAACATTAAAAACAACTGTTCCATACAAACTTCTGCTCCGACCACAGCGAACAAACATTTCACATACCCTTCAACCGCCGCAAGAGTATTGAAACTAAAATCAGTGACGGTGACTTGAAAGGCGCAGCCCGCCTCATTTTTTCGAATGACGTGATGTCACCAGATACACCTGAGACCTTTCTGAACCTAAAAAGTAAGCACCCCCCAGCTCCCACAATCCACCACAATCTTTGAATTCACCAACGGCTAGCCAGGCTTGCTTGCAAAACAATAGTAAAGACGTTGTTGATGCCATATTTTCATTTAAAAGCGGTTCAGCAGCTGGCTTGGACGGTATCTCACCCCAGCACCTAAAAGATTTAATTTCTCTCTCTGCGGGCGATGCTGGCAAACATCTGCTTAATTCAATCACAATATTAGTTAATAAAATATTCTTTGGCAATATAAACCCTGACATAGTCACTTTCTTGTTCGGTGCTAATCTCATCGCTCTTTCTAAAACAGACGGAGGGGTGAGACCAATAGCCGTTGGAACAAAACTTCGGCGTCTTGCATCTAAAATCGCGGTTCGGCATATCATTTCTAAAGTAAAACCTTTATTTGAACCAGTACAATTCTTCGGCACTAAAGGGGATTGCGAAGCAGCTGTACACTCTCTACGCACATACTTTTCTAATGCATCGCCTGAAGTATTAATCAAAATTGATGTAAAAATGCGTTTAATTCGCTTAATAGTTTAATTTTAACTCGGCTGACTGAAATTAAACAAAACATTCCTGAAATTTATGATTATCTTCTTGTCTCGTATTTAGACCCTTCAAATCTTCTGTATCATGAACATTTACTTTCTTCAGAAGTCGGTTGTCAGCAGGGCGATCCACTCGGGCCTGCTATATTTAGTTTAGCGATAAACCCTACCATTAAAAAATAAAAATCAAAATTTAACGTGTGGTATCCGGACGACGGAACCTTAGGAGGCGACGTGGATACCGTTCTTTCTGACCTAGCAACCATATCGACCAAATTCAATAATATCGGCTTGGAATTAAATTTTAGTAAGTGCGAACTTTACATTCATAATTCCGGCTTAAATTCCTCTGAAATTCATCAAAAATTTAACAACTTAACTCCTGAGATTAAAATGGCAAACAAAATTTTCCTTTGTCTCCGAGAGTCGCCTATATTCGAAGACTCATTTCCAGATTTCATCGGAAATTCAATTACTAAATTCCAAAACAGCGCAATTCGCCTTTTGGAAATAAGCCCCCATTATGCAATAACTATTCTCAAATTCTGCCTTTTCATTCCAAAATTAACTTATGCCTTCTGGAAGTTCCAAAATATTTTGTTCCCTTTAGACGACCTGGTCAAGTCCAATTTAGAATCCATTTTGAATATACAACTTAACGACTGATGTCCTGGACCCAAGCATCCCTTCCCATCAGGCATGGTGGGTTAGGGGGCTAGTGTGTCTTTGCCGGCGTTCATGTCTTCCGTCCATAGTTCAGCTAGTCTCATAGGTAAAGTCCTAAGGGATTGCCCCTCAAACTATGAAATAACTGGCTTGGCGGAGGCCAGGAACAACCTGGTCAAGTGCTTGCCCAGGAAATGATTTTCCAGATCACCCTTGTTGTCAAAGGAGCTGGGATGGTATACTCTGTAAACTCACATTCAATTCTCTCCTTACTGTAACCACAGCTTCAGAACGAGCCAGATTACTAGCGTCAGGCGCCAAGGAAGCCGGTGATTGGCTCCACGGTTACCCATCGCCAAACACTGCTACTTTTTTGGAGCCTGAAACTCTCCGCATCACAACTTGTTTGCGGCGTGGTGTTCGCATCTGCGCCCCTCACAGCTGTCCTTGCGGAAGTGTAGTCGACCAACTGGGACACCACGGACTTTCGTACCCGAAAAGTGCTGGCCGCTTTTCCAGACATGCCGCTCTGAAAGAAATCATACGCCGGTCCCTTGCCTCCGTTAACATGCCAGCTCTCCTCGAGCCTACTGGCATAGCCAGGAACGATGGCAAGAGACCGGACGGGATGTCCCTGATTTCGTGGAGGCTGGGTAAGGGTTTGGTGTGGGACGGTACTTACGTAGACACACTGGCCTCTTCCCACCTCCACGGAACCAGCAGCCAAGCAGGAGCGGCAGCTGAAGCGGCTGAAAAATTAAAACGGTACAAATATAGGGGCCTAAGCAGTGAATGCTTTTTCATTCCTTGGTCCGTGGGGTCCCAGTACCCATTAGCTCTTTAAAGAAATTACTAAGGGCTTGGTCGACTCCACTGGTGATCGAAGAGCTGGCAGCTTCCTCGCACAACGCATTAGCGTTGCAATACAACGAGGAAATGCTGCCAGCATCCACGGCACCACGCCTAAGGGGCCCAACTATTTTAAACTTGTTTTAGTTTTTTTTTTTAAATTTAGTGTTAAGTTTACAGGTAATTTAGTTGAAGTTTAGATTTTACATTTGTGTCTGAAATTTACATTAGATAATTTAAGTACACATTAGTTTGACTGAAAAGTGTCGTTAAACCTTATCGGTTTGTATTGACACAAAAATTGTGGACAATAAAGTTGATAAACTTACGAGCTAATTGTACGACACATTGAACAAGTCCTATGAAACGCGTGAGCAATATTCATTACTCATTACACTCAAAGGCGACAACGAGTTCTAAATAAACATATACGTACGTTGCTCTGATGTTGTGAAAATGATCTTGTTCAAGGCGTATTGTCAGAGCCTCTACAAGTGTCAACTTTGGACTCTACACGAGGCGTGCGTATAGCAGCATCAGGGTGCAATATAATGATGCATATCGCATCCTGATGAGGATGCCACGTTATTGCAGCGCCTCAAACATGTTTGCGACGGACAGAGTACCTGATTTCTTCGCGATTCTCGGGGCAAGGGTAGCCGGTTTCTGGAAGACTATTAGAATCTCTAGCAACCAAATTCTAAAGTCGATCAGTAACGGGTTGTTACGTCTTTGATCGACGACTGTCATATTTTTAGGCATTGGCTGTCCGTGCATCAGAACGAGAACCGGAAATAATTTTGACGTTAATTTCTGTGATGTAGTTATTTATGACACCGTTTAAGACCACCGGAGGATGGGCAGCAGCATCCCTGGAGTGCGGTGGAGATACTGCGATCGCCAACCCGCATGCCAAGCGTGGCGATTATGGCAATTACCCCTCATGACATACACAAATAGGCCACGGCCCCGAGGTTCCGGCGACCCCCGGTACCCTGGTTCTGGTAGCGGCCAGGGTACTAGCGGGGTCAGGGGTGCGAAGAATCTCCGGTTAAGATCCGGCTACCACCACCGACGACTTCTGGCCCTGGCAACATACAACACACGAACACTGCGGACCGACGAAAAGATAGCGGAACTGGAGGAAGGATTGAGCAAGTTGCGTTGGGATATCGTAGGGTTATCTGAAGTCCGAAGAGAGGGGGAGGACAAGATAACCCTGAAGTCCGGCAACTTGCTCTATTTCCGGGAGGGCGACCAACAGTCCCAGGGAGGTGTCGGGTTTATCGTCCACAAATCCCTCGTGAACAACGTGGTGAAGATCGAGAGTGTGTCGGCTAGGGTGGCGTACCTTATACTCAGAGTATCCGAGAGGTACTCGTTGACGGTCATACAGGTGTAAGCGCCGACCTCGGCACACTCCGACGACGAGGTGGAGGCTATGTATGAGGATATATCAAAGGTCATGCATAGTTCCAAAACCTACTTCACCGTTGTTATGGGGGATTTCAACGCAAAACTGGGCAAGAGAGACGGCGAAGAGCCGAGAGTGGGGCAGTTTGGAGTTGGAAGTCGGAACCACCGGGGCCAACTACTGGCTGGTTTCTTGGAGAAGGAGGGACTCTACATGATGAACTCCTTCTTCAAGAAACGCGAGCACAGGAAGTGGACCTGGATGAGTCCCGACGGTGCAACAAAAAACGAGATTGACTTCATCATGTCGACGAAGAGGCATATATTCAATGATGTCTCTGTGATCAATGCGGTTAAAACCGGAAGTGATCATCGTTTGGTAAGAGGCACATTGAATATATGCGTCAAGCTAGAGCGCTCTCGACTGATGAAGTCCACGCTCCGTCCAGCAGCAGTCCAAATCCAAAACCCCGAGAGCTTTCAGCTGGAACTCCAAAACTGTTTCGATTGTCTAGGCGGCGATGTGGACGAATTCAACGACGGGTTTGTGGAAGCTGTCCATAGCATTGGGTCTAAGTTCTTTAAGGTCCAACGAACTCAAAGAGCCAAAAGGCTCTCTATCTCCACTCAGAGGCTCATCGAGGAAAGGAATGAGATGATTCTGCAGTCTTCAGCCGATGCGAAATTATACAGGCAGCTCTATAAACAGATCTCTAAGTCCCTTACCCGCGATCTGCTTCAATTCAATACAAATCGGATTGAAGAGGCCATCGAGCAGAATAAGGGCTCTAAAGTTTTCTCAAGAGATCTGTCTATTGGGCAGAGCCAGCTCGCCAGATTAAAAACTGAGGATGGTAGAATCGTTTCGTCCAAACCTGAGCTTCTGAGTGAGATAGAGTGCTTTTATGGACAGCTATACACGTCAACTAGCAGACCCGAAGTTGGTCTGGCGGAAGACCCTAGAGCTAGATTAACCCGGCACTATACCGAAGATATCCCGGACATCAGCCTGTACGAGATTAGAATGGCTCGTAAGCAGCTGAAGAACAACAGGGCACCCGGTGAAGACGGAATTACAGCTGAACTCCTGAAGGCGGGTGGAAAACCGGTCCTTAGGGCCCTTCAGAAGTTGTTCGACTCCGTCTTACTGGAAGGGAAAACTCCAAAGGCATGGAACAGAGGTGTGGTGGTGCTGTTCTTCAAAAAGGGTGACAACTCCTTACTGAAGAACTACCGACCCATCTCACTTCTGAGCCATGTCTATAAGCTGTTTTCAAGAGTCATTACGAACCGTCTCGCACGCAGGCTAGATGACTTCCAGCCTCCAGAACAAGCCGGTTTCCGAAGAGGCTTTAGCACCGTAGACCACATCCATACGCTCCGTCAGGTTATACAGAAGACTGAGGAGTATAACCTGCCCCTCTGTTTAGCGTTCGTGGACTACGAGAAAGCCTTCGATTCGATCGAAACCTGGGCTGTACTACAATCTCTCCAGCGGTGCCAAGTGGACTACCGGTATATCGAAGTGCTGAAAAGTTTGTACAAGAACGCCACTATGTCAGTCCGACTCCAGGACCGGAACTCAAAGCCTATTCCGTTGCAGCGGGGAGTCAGGCAAGGAGATGTTATTTCTCCTAAACTGTTCTCCGCTGCACTGGAGGATGTTTTCAAGACTCTGGACTGGAGAAGGCTAGGCATCAACATAAACGGCTTTTACCTCACTCACCTTCGGTTTGCTGACGATATAGTAGTCTTGGCTGAGACCATGGAGGATTTAAGTACAATGCTCAATGACCTCAGTAAAGCCTCCGAGCGAGTTGGTCTAAGGATGAACATGGACAAGACGAAGATCATGTCAAATGTCCATGTTGCACCAACTCCCTTAACAATCGGACAATTTACGCTCGAAGTTGTAGACGATTACGTATACCTAGGACAGACTGTCCAGTTAGGTAGGTCCAACTTCGAGAAAGAGGTTAATCGTCGAATCCGACTCGGTTGGGCAGCGTTCGGGAAGCTACGGCACATCTTTTCGTCCAATATTCCGCAGTGTCTCAAGACAAAAGTCTTTGACCAGTGTGTGTTGCCAGTGATGACATATGGCACTGAAACGTGGTCGCTTACTATGGGCCTCATAAGAAGGCTCAAAGTCACCCAAAGGGCAATGGAGAGAGCTATGTTGGGAGTTTCTCTGCGTGATCGCATCAAGAATGAAGCCATCCGCAGCAGAACCAAAGTGACCGATATAGCCCTCCGAGTCGCTAAACTTAAGTGGAAGTGGGCGGGGCACATAGCACGTAGAACCGATGGCCGTTGGGGCGGAAAGGTTCTCGAGTGGCGACCACGTACCGGAAGGCGTAGCGTGGGCAGGCCCCCCACTCGGTGGACTGATGACCTGGTGAAGGTCGCGGGTGTCCGCTGGATGCGGGTGGCGCAGGACCGGTCATTGTGGAAGTCTTTGGGGGAGGCCTATGTCCAGCAGTGGACGTCTTTCGGCTGACATGATGATGATGATGATGAGTTATTTATTGTATTTTAAATTTAGTTTGCTAGTTGTAAGACTTATATGGGTTTTTTTGTGCCTGCAAAAATCATTATTATTATTCACCTTATTTATTACTTTTTCTTAGGTTAGATTTTTTACACTAACTTTATACAAGTAAAATATAAGAACATACATACAAAATATAAACGCATTATAAAAAACCTAACCTAGGGTGCCGCCGGCAGCGTAGCGAGCCTAAGCTACCAGTGGTTAGGGCGACAGAGAGAGCAACCTCCGGACTTTCCGCGCCGTGTCCAGGAGTACCGCCTTCTGTATTTGACCCTTGACCCAGCCATCTAACGAGAGTCTGTTGAGATGTTGGTCGAGACTCTTCGCTATTAGACCGTTCGCAGAGACGACTATCGGGACAATAATCGTTGAATCAACATCCCACATGGCGGTTACCTCGTGTACCAAGTCTAGGTACTTGCTGACTTTGTCCTTCTCAGCTTTCACGAGGTTCTCGTCATGGAGGATGGTGATGACAACGAGTATTGCCTGGCGCTTCAATCGATCTGTCAGCACGGTATCAGGCTTGTTGGCTACAATAGTCCTGTCCGTGATGACAGATCGATCCCAATAGAGTGTTGCACGACCATTTTCGAGAACTGGCGCGAGGTGTGTACTTATAATACGGCACTTCGAAGTCCACAAGACCGTATAAAAGAGCAAGCTGCTGGTGAATAATCCTGGCCACCAAGTTATGTCTGTGCAAGTACTCGCCGTTAGCAAGATGACTACAATAAGAAATAATATGCCTGAGTGACTCTCCGGGACGGCGGCATGCCCGACAAATGTCGACCGTACCGTCCTTCAGGCAGGATATATTTCCGGTAGTTGTTCGTCATGATAACCTCGTCCGCAATTGCACAGACAAAACCTTCAGTTTCCCCAAAACGTAGCCAGTTATTATTATTATTATACCATAAGAATTGTTATCATAAGTTTACTAAGGATAATTCTCTCATAACATAAAACTCATGTATCATAACAACAATTGCTATAATTTTTAAAGTGAACACAAACTAATTGCATAATCCATACAAAATTACGTTATAAGGTTTTATGAAATGTAAAATTGTGACATTTGTGACTACTGATCATTATTATCATCCTAGCGTTATCCCAATATAAGTTGCATACACAAGAAACATAATGATGAGTTCATTATGTTTCACTTATACGATCCGTTTTTATGCTAAATGAAATGATTCATTTTGTTTTAAACCAACTATCTATATGCATACAGGGTGACCCAAGAAGTAGTGATATACTGAAGCTGGGAGGTAGAGGACCTAGGGGGCTATCTGAATCACCCCCATGTATTTTCCACGATTTTTCGTATTTTCGTAGGTATTTTTTTTTTTCACCTATCGCCGAGTACGATGAGATTTTTATTTATGGTGACGTGAATTATTGCGGGAGATGCTTTTTTTTCTGTGCTAAGCTGGTAGATAGGCCAATTCAGTATGGTAACATTTACTATAGTTATAGGTATATCTTTAAATGGAATAAAAAAAATTAAATGCCAAGAAAGATAAAATTACCCAGTATGTTCACAACTTTGACTGACTTGATTTAGAATGAAATGTATTTAAAAAGGTTTTGCTTTGCTTGCATTATTAAACATCATGTAAATTAAAATTTTGCACTTACCACATTTAGATTTCAAGGTTTTGATTGAAGCCTTATGAATAACTAGCTTTTGCCCGCGGCTTCGTACGCGCAGAACAGTTAACTTTAGCCTTTGTTTTTTACTAAAACCCTAAAATTACTTTTGTTTTATTGTAATAAAGGGGTAAATACACAAAGTTTCAAGTCTCTCACTTAAAATTTTACTTCATCCCCATACAAAATTTGTACCCCTAGGTAACCCGCTTAGGAGTGGGTTTTACCAAAGACAGTGAACGAAAAAAGCATAGAACGCGAGCTTTCTACAAAAGTCCACTTTGAAACGGGCCATTTATTCGTAATACGCACGCGCGGTGTTGTACCAATAAGAATTGCCAAAAATGTCAGCCGATTTTCTATTACCCATAACAAATAAACGTGATTGGTAAATTTCAAAATGACTGGCTGTGCTTGGTATCCTAGCGCTGACGTTTTATGTGTCAAAAGGGCGGCGACAACGACAACGCTTAGCGGGTGGATGGTTGCATGCAACAAAAAGTCATCTTCATACGCAAAACCGCCGTATTATTTAAATTTGAATTTAAGCTTTTTTATTTTTAAATATCATAGGATAACCTTACGAAAATCTAACTAGTCGCTAATTAAGCTGTACCAGACTTATACTATGCATTTTGGACGACCATGTACATAATGTATAGCTTGCTAAACACTGTTAGACATAGAGAACAGCAACCACTCGTAATCGAAACTTTTACAGTATATTCAGACAACGCAAACATTTAACATACGTACGTTAACTCATTTTTACAAGCTTTTATTTAACGTGCCGTGTCAGTAACTTCTGTCTTTTTTGTTTGTGCGGTTCAAATCTTAGAAGCTAAATTAGACCCACTTCTCGATTTCCGATTGAGCTAATATTTGACGTTAGTACGCTCGGCTGAACTCGATTCTCCATAAAAACGTAGTTTTGTTCTCATTTTAAACCCCTTGCTGAAATAACATCAAACGTTGTATACACAATGGGAGCCGCCATATCTAGGTCGGAAATTAGTTCCTCTTGCAAGAAATTGTAATGGAAAAAAATACAGCTAGTTTTTGAGTTTTTTAAGTCTTTTATGAAAACCTTAATAATCGCTGTATTTTTTCTCCATTATAATTTCAAGCAACAGAAACCAATTTCCGACCTAGATATTTCGGATTCCATTGTGTATACAAAGTTTCATGTTATTCTAGAATGGCATTTTAAAATGAGAGCTAAACTACGTTTGTATGGAGGACCGAGCTTACTGCATATATGTAAATTCAGTGACAAAAAATATTATGATAATATTATTATCGAGCTGATCTGATGATAGAACCGGAAAGTGGTCATAGGAACTCTGTAATAAGTTAACACAATCATACCGAGTTTGGGGTCTTTAAATCCACTCTTTGAGAAGTTGATAATAATTGTATGTATTGTATGTATAGCGTAGTTACACGCTTATTCTATTATTTTTATTTCGGTTTTAGTTTTTGTTAACATATATTTATTTCTCGCTTCCCTCATATAGTTATATAGTCTAATTAGAATCAATAGTCTAATTGTAATTGTACTAAATTTCCCCTAATATTTATTTATTATGGAATTAGTTTACCTTTTTCGAACATTTTAATTTGTGAGATACATGCTTTCATACACAAATTAGTTATGTGCATGAAAGCATGTATCTGAACAAGTTAAAATGTTTAATAGGTATCTTAGGTACCTTTTCATTCAGCTATTAACCTTATTTTGATGATGTAAGGTGGCATAACACCATCCCTATACAAAATCGGTTCCGACTAAAAAATTAAACAAATATGTTTACCGCTTTACTTACATATGAACAGTGATACCATCTTTTTTTAAATGTTTTCTAGAGTGATTAACGCACCACTTCACTGCACAAAAAGGCATATTTTTTATTTTTGAGATTTCATTTAATACAACTGTTACGTTGCGCCGCCATATTCAAACTAGACAGCCGTTGGACACAACCTTGACGCCCCGCCTTAGTGGACACAAGTTTGATGGTGTCATTTTGCGACGCTAGTTGTGCTTCTATGTTTTTTTCATTCGCTGACCAAAGACCTTAAATTTGTCGTTTCGTATTGTAATAAGGAGTCCATACACAAAATTGCAAGTCTCTCACTTATAATTTTCCCGCTCTGTTGGGACGCTAAGCCTTCGGTTTCGCGTGCCTTGCCGCTCTGTATTGGTCCTTCGGCCCTCAGCCTTGCATAAGGTGCCTGCTCTGTTGGAGTGCTAGACCCGCATGCCTTGCCGGTCTGCTTAGAACCATTGGCCATCATACTTACATGAAGAACTCGCTCTGTTTTTGGGACAACGTTTTACGGAAGAACTGCGTAGCGAGACTTATTATTGTACATTTTTAATGTTTTTGACGGTATTCATTCGTCTAGAATTGGTACATGTGATATTCCGTAATAATCACTTAATCATTCGTTTTGACAATAGGATTTCTAGAGAATGTCATATTGAATATAATCATTTCTTAAGGGGGTGAAAAGAAAGGTGAAAGATTGTATCATCATCATCATCTGAAGCGTTACAGCCGCGGGTGGGCCCTAGCCTGGTCAAGCAACTCTCTCCAGTCCGATCTATTCGTGGCTTTCCTTCTCTGTGACCCCTAAGGTCCTGGTGTCCTTTTTGACGCCGTCCAACCATCTGAGCTTGAGAAAGTTTTATGGGAAAACAAATAATTCTAAGGCGAGAACGAGTTTTACGCGGACGAAGTCGCGGGCAAAAGCTAGTTATTCATATTATTATGTTGTGGGCGGTGGGTCAGCAACCTGTCACTGCAATGTCACATTTTCTCCATCTATAACACATGGTAAAAATCGGGGAGTCTTTGAGTGGCTCTATTAAGTTCCGCCTCAAATATGATGGCCAACTTAGCACACTTGGATCATAATGTACTATTTTATCGGCATTACTCTCTGCTAGGTGATAGGGACCGAATAAACTCGTTTTATTTTTCTAGGCCTTGTGGGAGTTAAGTAACCTCATCCCACGTCATACCCGAGGCGCCTAACTCTTGCTTTACGGAATGACGCCAACTCATTTTGGGACGACCTTTTTCCGCTTGCCGGGCTCTTGTGAAATAGCACTTAAAAATAATGCCATCGTAAGGTATAACTTTCTTCCTTTGTGGTACAATCTGCTGCTTCATTTCTAATATTCGACAAAGGGTATTTTCTTCTATGAATACACCTGCGTTTTACATATTTTCGTCGTTACATTGCAATATGGCACGTAATTGAGTTTTTTATACGACTAATTTATTTGCAAATAAACATAAGAAATGAATTATTCCTAGGAATGTACTTAATAAATAATATAAATTTATCAATACCTCAACAATACATAGTATTGTATGGCCATGTCAAGCAATACAAGTTGGCGAATTTGAATATATTAATTATTTGTATTACACGCTTTGTATGTATTATCAGCACCACTGTTAACTAACCGTTATTCTTATCCCATTGTAATAAGGTTCACGAATGACCTGTTTACTGTGATGCTGATAATCAGATACAAAAAAGAGCAAATATTCTAATAGATTCTGGTTACCATAACATTAAATAAATAAACTAAATATTGGGGGACTACATTACAAAACTCGACCTAGTCCCAAACTAATCAAAACATGTATAACGGTAATGGACGACGTTATACATATTTAACAACATAGGAAACAGCCAAGACTCGGGAACAATATTTGTGGTAAATCCGCAAATAATGCCCTGACCGGGATTCGAACCCGGGACCAAAATTAACGCAGACTCTAACTTATAATTTTAAGCAAAAAATTAAAGAGACAACACGCATCACGCAGTCATGACATTATTTGCGGATGACGGATTTAGCAACATCATATATGTAATGTTAGGGCTAGGTACGGATTTTGTTGTCCTTAAAAAGATTCTGAGCTGGAGTGCGTGCTGGGACAAACGAGATAAAATACGCACTGCCCTCTTCTGGAGGATGAAAACACGTTGCCACTCTGCTGCTGTCCCCCACAAATCGATCACTCGATAACTCCCATCAAAAACATAAAAGTGAAAATGGGAGCCAAGTTCAATTGAATCAAGTGCTCCCCCCCCCCTCCTCTCTGCCAGCTAAACGGTTGCAAACAGTTATGTGCAAAAATTCATTGTAGTATATATATAATGGATTTAAGGCCGTTCCCGTATCCAAATGAAATCTAAAATCGAGCCTTCCTCACGCCACCCGTCCTGCCCCTCGATACAATGACGATACAACAGCGCCACGTAAAAAGTGGCGACTTAAATGAACTACCAGGACACTGATTTGTAAAACGTATTAGCAAAGACCGAAAAAAAGCATGCTAGATCTCATAGATGGCGTAAAAGTTAAATTGGAATAATAAAATAAAACAATGTAAATTCAATATTAATTTTAATGAAGTCAACTCTTATTCAAAAACATTAAATTTTTTAATGGGTAAATAATAACAAAAAACCGGCCAAGTGCGAGTCGGACTCGCGCACCGAGGGTTCCGTAAAAATATTTTTATTAAGTATATTATGTAACTAAAAATTTAAGATTTTCGCAATTTTTCCTTTATCTGTGCTAGAAGACATTGCTTCGTACCAAATTTCAATATTCTGAGTTCACGGGAAGTACCCTGTAGGTTTTGACTCCCTTGGGAGTGTCGAAAATTTGCGGCATAAACGGCTGTATCTTTTGATTGCGTTGGCTTAGAAGTTTGATTTTTTTACAGCTGTAAGGGACAGTAGACCAGAGTATTTGATATAAATTCCATGCGTTCCTGAGAAAAAGGGTCTTGACAGACAGAAGTGATAGAGTTCCGTTTTTTCCTTTCGAAGTACGGAACCCTAGAAATATACTTCTGTAAGTAGGTACACACAGTTTATATTTAAAGTATTTAACAAACAACGGCAAGTTTTATATAATATCATATTTAGGTGTACCTCTGCAGGTACATATAATCGATATTTATAAAAAGCTAGGGCATAAATAAAATCTAGTATTTTTTTAGGGTTCAGTAGGATTGTAAGATCACTTTTTGCCCGTCTATGTGTCGGTTCAAATTACACACTTAATTATATTTTAGTTTTATCGTTGGTTTAACGGTGCAGTTTTCACTAATTGTAAACGTGTTTTTTAACTACTTCAATAATAAATAAATTATAAAGGAGATTCTGTTAATAATTCAACATAATTGTCAAAGATAGCCTTTTTAAGCATAAATCGCAAAAATCTGCATTAATATCGAAATACCGGTATTAATACCGGAATCCCGGATTGACACTCAATATCGGTAATCAATCCCGGATTGAGAATGATCCGATATAGCATGCCCTGCCCATGTTTCAACCTAACAACAAATAATAAATCCCGGGATCCCGACATTGCGATATTGGTAATTCTCATCTCAATACCGATATTGAAATACCGTAAAAACCATGCATATGCTTTCACAGGATCTCAGATTGCATGCCCTATTTGCCTAGTTTAACTTAAAAAAAAATAACTCAAAATGCTGGTATTTGTCCAGGCAACCCTGTTGCATTTAATCAAGATACAGATAAAATGTCTTATAATTTATATATCACATATTTTTAATAACTATCAAAATTTAAATATTTACTGCATATAGGTTCCTGATTATCAACAGGGTTTGAAAAAGTAGGGGTAGACAAACAAATGCTTGATGATGCAATGGCTGGTCCTATTTTATCATCTGGCTTATGATTTTCTTTGTCTTCATTTTGGATTGGGTTCCGAATCGGTAATCCTCGAGGGTGTCTCGGGTCTATCAGTTCTGGAAGTATACACTGTATGTAAACATTTTTTAGTTTTAACTCCATCTTCTCTTTCCAAAACTGATCATATCGAAAAATTATTTCTGTTTTTAGTTTTTCTTTTTCACTACTCCAAACGGCAAACAAACATTTTCTCCGACCTGTAATATGGAGCTGGCCTTGGATTTGGTAGAACCATGGGTGCTTTTTATTAACCTCTTCACCTTTTTTGGTTATCTTCCAAAAGGTTACTTTTTTACTTTTTATGGCTTCGTCAATGCCCATTCGGTGGGCTGTAATAGGACATTTTATTTCAATGATCATATCTCCACAAAGGCCATCTGGTGTTGCACCTAGAAAAGGCAACTCTGCGTCAATATGTAGACCACATGGCTTTATGGTCAGATTGTGTTCTTTTTCCAATTGTTTCAGAGCCATCGTCTCGTTGTCTTTACCGTGTTTTATGGAAGACACGTGATCAATGTTAACTTTGTATAGCAGATCCTTAACGAAATTAGCGCAACTGGTATTTGGACGTCTGTTGATTACTTTACCAAAATTTGAAGCCGTTAGCAGTGTACGTCTAAGTTCTAACCATTCCCCGCTTTCTGCTTGTAGAACTGTATTTCTTTCAATTTTCGTTAAATTGTTTAAGAAAGTCGCTTTAAGGAATTCAAACACGTCTGGTTCCATGTCTGGTTTCAATGACTCCGGCCCATAGTCTTTGTCGGTAGTTTTATTTTCAACACTTGAATTTGGGCGGAATTTAGACTTAGAATTTGTTTTTCTTTTCATATTCTTGCTTAATCTCGCACGTTCTAGCCGTTTTAAGTTACCCTGTGGACTTCTTCCGGCGTTCATTGATTTGTATAAGAGAGATATTGTTTTTTTTTCGTTAAACGATACCGCAGCTGCTAGACATCTCGTGTGATAAGAACTTTTTTTTGAAAAGTTTATCCTCTTGCCGCCTACAAATTTGGCTATTATGCTGTTGTATCGTTCCACAACGTTGCTGTCGACGTCGTGTATCAAGCTGCGAGCATGACTAGCAACATGTTGTGTCAAAAAACAGATTTTTTGCCATAAAGCGCTTGAAGACAATTTTTTAAAGCGATCTTCAACTTCACCTACTTTTTGACAAAAATATAGTCGACACTTGGAATGGTCGCCGAATCCGTGATGATGACTAAGCAAGATGTCTTCGAAAAGAAGTTGAACATCTGAATTTGTTTTATGTTTGGCCATGGCTTTGCAGATGACCGCTCTTGTGGATAAAATAGTTGTTTTCGATATAAGGTTTCTCAAATTTTTCTGAAACTTTGTTTCAGCAGTGAGGTTTTTTAATTTATTGCAGAAATTTCGTAATATGTGATTACGGCACTCTACTTTTTCGACGGTAACATCTGAATACGGGCGTGCTTGTAATATCTTAGCGTAGGTGCTGGAGTCACCGTCAGAAATTAATCTTTCATATATTAAACCATGTATTTCAATGGATTTCTTAAATCCTTCAACAATGATGTCGCTCTCCATACTTGTTGAAGATCCATTGAAATTTTTGTAGCATGCATGTTCCGGAGTAGTAATTTCTTTTCTTTGTGCATAAGCGCAGGTGCTACAATACTTATTTTTAATACCGAGATATAAAATTTTTCCTGTCCTTCTTCCGATAATTGCTGCGGCACCAGAGGATGCATTATAGTTTTTTTTATACGAACGCTTGCTCCAGCAGCCATCAGCAACTACGTCTATTTTTGGGATCCCATTTTTTACACGGCCTTCTTCTAATGCCACTTGTTTTTCTTGTTGGGCAGCTTTAAGCATTGATTCTGTTGACAATAAAAACAATGATAAATAAAAAAAGTGATAAAATTAGTTCACATTGGTGAAAAATACTTAAACTACGTTGAACTCCATACCTTCTAATACACGCTCCCAATGCACGCTACAATTATCGTGGCATTCAGCATACGTTTTGTCGGATATCAACGGCAGGTTTAGGGAAGACAGTATCTCTTGCAACTGTGAGTGCCCACAACCAATTGCAATAGTGCCTGCAACAGCACATTGGTTTACTCCCAAGTAATTTTCTCCACACTCATCACTTGGTATAGCAAACTTTTTCTTGCATAGTTGACACCGAAACATAAATTTTGATGTTAGCCCATGTTTTACTTCTCCAACCAACTGCATCTCTTGAATACCGCATCCTAAGGGTCCATGATTGCAAATCGATTGTAATTTTGTAAAAAAATTACTAACTGCGACAATTCTTCGCCCAACTTTTTTGTCAGGAACTTCTTCTTCTACGTCGAACGATATTTGTAACTGAAAATATATTGGATGTGTTAGCATTTACAATCCGTCATGTACATATAAAACATAGGTGGTAAAGAACCAACGAGAGAAATAGAAATAAGACCCTGCACAATAGACTATAACAATTTTATGATAAATCAATTTACGACGCAAATGTGGCACATGAAGTTCAAATAATGTTATTCTAGCTAGGTAGTTAATACTTGTTATTAATTACCTAGAGTTAATACACGGGATAATATTGTTCTCTGCATACTATCAATAAGCATAATTAGCATGAATCACCTACCTCATGGGTATCTTCTTCCTCTAATAGACTAGGAACCTGATAAGTGTCATCCATCTGTGCGATGCGTGGGTTCAAGATGTTTGAACTGGTCGCCTTACTGTCAAAACCAAAATTAAATAAGTGGATTACAGAGAAAGTTCCATCCTATAATGTAGGATATATTTTTTATCCTTAAGTAATGATGAACCATAAAGGCCTTAAGTCTAATTTTATTCTTCTTTGTGATGGATGAGGTACATTTTACCAGTCGAAGAATTGAAGCAGTCAGTCATTTCTTTACAACAACACTCAATTATAAAATTAATACGAAAATGACAATTAACGATTTCTTTGAAACAATTGCAAAAGGAACAC
The DNA here is from genome assembly GCA_905163555.1 of Notocelia uddmanniana. Taxonomy (NCBI): domain Eukaryota; kingdom Metazoa; phylum Arthropoda; class Insecta; order Lepidoptera; family Tortricidae; genus Notocelia; species Notocelia uddmanniana. The sequence continues at coordinate 36,087,904 of LR991052.1, read as the reverse complement.
AAACTTTCTATAAAGCATTACGGGTTACATATTGACACTGGGGTGTCTTTTCTATCACAGTTCTAAGCCAGCTCCACATTACAGGTAGAGGTAAATTAGAAATTGAAAATGGAAATAATTGCCCAAGGTGATCAGTTTTATCATTATTGTTAAAATAGAAAACTGGTCAACACACTCAAGAAAAGGAAATCCTACACTTTTGTGTAGGGTATAAAATAGAATAAGTATTAGTTCATACAAAGAAATACCTAAAAAAAACTAAAAAATACGAAAATACGGATAGCAAGTCCCGGGATTATAATTTCCGGGACTTACGCAGGCAACCCTATTCCATTTTATCAGTAATATCAGTATCAAAATGTACATTTAACTCTTCAATAATCTTGGTCAATATAAAATAACTGATGAGGGCCTTTATTCCTTATAATGTACTCGTACGATATTATTGAAGACATTTTATTTAGTTTTCGGCGATCATTTACTAGTAGGTTAGGTAGGTACTTGTAGCAATTTAAAAAAATAAGTAAAAATATGTCCAAATATTTGATAAGATCAATTCGAAGCATAAAGAAATAAGCATCTGCGCTGATGGAAAATCAGTAGGTAGGTATCTAACTAAGTCACGCGATCATTCTTTTCGTACTGCTGCCGCTGTGGGTAGGTAGGTATTTATCGCAACGCGCGAAGTTGCGCGCGACGTAGGTAGGTACTTACATATTATTTTAATATTTATATGGATAAATAGGTAATGTCTATTAGAACTTACTCGTTATTTTGAGTGTCAGCGGTTGATAAAATCGGAGATTCCATTACCATCTGCAGTCTGTAAATATAGATAAATTGTAATTTATTGTGTTACGTAGGTAAACAACAGCATAAGTCAAATAATTATACTCACTCTACGTAGTCCGAAGATTTAGTATTTTGATCGGCAGTGAAAATATCCAATTTTCTCCTTTTCCTAAAAATAAAAAAGCAAAAAGATTAGAAATTGCCAAATTACGAGCTGAGATTCGAACTCTCGACACGTTCAAAGCTTAGGTCGCCTATTTTTCCTAACGTTGAAACCACTGGACTGCCAATGCTTCACTTCAGAGGGTGAAATTCTAAAGTATATGCATATTCAAGATTGTAATGTCTATTCATAGTAATTTAAAATGTAAATTAATAGTTAAAAAGCGAAATAAATACTCTTTTCACTGTTTAGTAAATATATTTTTTTACTTACGTTAGTTCCATTGTTTTTTGAAACCTTATAAGTTGTCTTTTTCGAGATTTTTTCTTTTTATTTAACTGTTTGTTACCCATAATAACTTTATTTAAAATGTTTTTGTGCACACGGTATATCACTAGGACACACAACACAGTTTTTACAATTAACAGTACAATATATATTTGCAAGGCTAGTTAAATAAAATCTTGTATTTTTTTGGGGAAACGTAACACAGGTCCGTTTAGCACGAGCGCTCAGCGGTCACTGTCACATTTCGAAAGAGTGACGGAGATAGAGCTTGCAGGCCGTAAGTCGAAATCTTTTTACGATAGAATTTGTCGATGTTTATTTATTTTAAAAATATTGCCTCAAATTATTAAAATTCTGAAGCTGTCAAATTACCATTTTAGTTATGATTATTTTTTCTCCTTTTTTGCTTCATAATGTCACGTAGTAAAAAAACAAGTAAAGTTGGAGTAAATATTCGAATTGGAGGTAACTTTGGGAATTAATTGTATCGAGCGAAGTGTTATGAATCGTGTATAGAAAGCTGTGTTATTAAAGATAATATAATCAAGAATTATATATATTTTTCCCACGTCTATAAATATCAAAGCTTCGTAGAAAAATAGGATAATTCTTGAGATATTTTTGCATATCTGGCTCAGGGAACGGCCTTAAAAGTAACAGCTAAGTAGAGATTAATTACTAGTTACCGAGTATAATAAGTTACCGAGAATTCAATAAAAACATCCTGTATATGTATATTTTTTTAAAAGGAGGTAACACTAAAAATCTGAATGCATTAAAGTCTGCTTTAGCAATATTTATAATATGGCCCCATAAGCATTGACGCAGTTTACGTGAGTCGGGGAAAGGCACGTGCCGGCAAAACAATAAAAGGGACGGAAAGACAAAACTTCCCTAATAGGACCACTTTTCCTTCCTTACACCAAACTTATTCAGTCGTAGTTCACTACTCCCAGAGCTTAACTACGTTTCCCGAAATCAATGTTTCAAACATTAATGGAATGTTTTCGAACCGAACCCACCTTACGAATATCGAAATTTTTTACACACTCTTTACTGTCGTGACAACGGTTGATCTGTATGAAAAAAACTACGAAACTTGTAAATCGTTTTTAATTTCGCGGAAGAACAAAACCACACCTAATGATCCCCAAAAAATATGAACACTACGCGAACGGCACAATCTATGGATTTGCACGTGATCAAATAAGACATATACTAAATTAAGGCGAGGTCCATGACGCACGGTACGCGTACGGTTTACCCCGCAACCCTCCAGCGCAAAAGCCACGATCGCCGCGCGCGCCGTGAACTCGGCGACAGAGGTCACGCGTGCTAGCCACAGTGTAAAGTTTACAGTAGTGAAAGTTGCGACCGAGTTCACGTCACGCTGTAATTGAAATGTTTAAATGCAATTTCTTAGATTACTTTAGTGTGATAAATGTAAAGTATGAAACTTTTATGAAGTGAATACTTCTTTGTCTGCAGCTTGTACAGTTCTAGAATTTCAGTTAGATACAAAACTTAACTATATATGGCGCTAAAATATAAATGAGTGTGGGTATCGGGGATTCTATGTTCAATCTATATTGTTTTGCTAAACTGATATTATGTTAATTACCTACAAATTTGTCGATAAATATCTTATTATTATTATTTGTATGTATTCTTCGCTCACGGGACAACGGTGTCCCGAAACTTTAGGGGGTGTGCAGAGAGCCATAGTACCAAACGAGTAACGCATTGCCAACATTTAAAGGCCCTTTTGACAATTTAATAAAATGCAAGAGGTACACTGAGCGAAGGGTGTCCCTGCCCGTGTTATGGGACGCACACAGATACAACACCTGCCAAGGTTTACGGGGACTATTGCTATTTGATGGAATCTAAATTTATTTTTATTTTATTCACGGAACAATTGGTGGAAAATATGTATACACTCGCAGCAGCCTTATATATATGACACCATACTCCTCTCGTTCCCACACGTTGACAACAATAGCGAAAATGACACTTTAATTTGAGCGTCATGTGCGCTGCCTACCCCAATTGTAAATGTTATCTTATATTATGAGGGCTGTTTCGGATACACTTCGACCTATTGGGATCTTTTGTGCAAATACCCTCACCCTTATACCTACTCCAAGCTGCACTCCAACATTGTCTGGCAAGGGCTCGACGTTCACACAGCAAGTGTTCCATTGTCTCGTCATCCTCGCCACACATCTTACAATATACCTATATTGTCTGATAGTCTCACCTTGGCCAAGAGCCTTTTGACCCCGAACCCCGAAGTGACCTTTAAACACACCTGAACGAAATCGGGACGGAAACGATAAAAATCAATAAAGCCGCCACTTTTTCAAAATTTTACCTCGGGATCGTATTACGAGGCCTCTCGGACGCTCAGATATCGATTTTGAACGAAATTGGGAAGGAAATGAAGAAAATCAATATGGCTGCGACTTTTTCCAAATTTTACCTCGCATTCGTGTTACGAGACCTGTCGGACGCTCAGATATCGATTTTGAAAGCTTTTTTGTTCTTCAGAAAAGGATTCGTATTAAGAGACATTTTTGACGCTCAGATATCTATTTTGAACGAAATCGGGACGGAAATGAAGACAATCAATATTGCCGCCACTTTTTCAAAATTTTATTATTTATTAAATTTTATTTGCGGCATCACAAAACGGAAAGCATATTCTCTGCTAAACAGCGTAGGAAAATCAACGGCTGTGGAAGTTCGCACGGTATCCATTGGGAAATTTGCTACTGCTGCCTTCAAAGATTTTTTTAGAGAGTCGATTTTGGCATGCCGTTTTGAGCAGGCCATATCCTCTAACACCGACTACAATTTATAGTCCAAGGGTTTAAGTCTGGATCGGACGAAGGCCAATCATCTGCTCTAATAAAGTTCAGGAACATTCCATGCTAGCCAAGGCTGCGTAGTATGAGCTTTATGACCGGGGGCCGAGCCCTGCTGAAAAGTCCAGTGTATGTTTTTGAACATTGTGTGGTTAAGTGGTTTAACTACTGTTAACACGGTATCTTGATAACCTTTGGCCGAAATTTTCACTCCCTTTTCGCAAAAATGGAGTTCTTCTGAGACGCCTTGGTACGACACACACCACCAAACCATGATGTAAGCTGGATGATGAACTCTCTCGACTACCTCTTTGCCTTCTTTAGAATTGTATGCATACACGTTATCGTTTTGTTTGTTGTAGTGCTGATCGATAGTAAAAAAAAATCATCCGTGAAAAAAATGTTGTTGTATTTTTCATCGGCGTATCGAAACAGGCGTTTTGATCTCTCAACCCTCTCTTAGTTTTCAGCGACTGATTTAAAGTGTGCCCCATATATGTTCGATAACCTCCAACTATATGTTACATTCTAACTCATTTTGGTGCACCATAATGATTAAAGAGACAACTTTATGAAAAATCACCTGGCTTAATATTGCGAGTCTGCTTTTCTCTGATGTCTGTGATTAAAACTGACGTGGTTTCATAAAAAGATATTGATTGTCTTTAATATCCTATAGATACGATCTCATGTTCATATTAACTAACGCGGTTAATTCACTTTTCTGTCACATGGGAATCCATCATAATGTATAGGCATGAAATATTAAAAAATTAAACTAATACCTACATACTTACAAAAGAATAATTTTTAAGAAAAAAAAACCGCCTTCAATGGGGGAGTCCGGTGAAAGATTATTAATCTTAGATGGTGCACTCTTAGATTCCATACAATAAAATACAAAAATGGCTATAAGTATGTTTATAATGGTAGAAGACTAAGTACCCTCAATTCCTCATGAAATCATGGAAAAACCTTGCTTGCTTGACAAACAAAACGAAGAGAACAAATCGCCAAACGTGGACTACGCGTCGTTGAAGAGTTCCGTTCTGATCATCATTAGCAGTTCCACTTCATCAAATGTCACTTTTATGAATGAAAATGCTTGATTAGATCATGAAAATACTAAAATCACTATTTGTGTGCCTTTGACATTTGAGGAGTTTCCTCGATTCCTAATAGATCCCATCATCAGAACTCGAGCATGACAAAAATCATCGTGAAAATAGAACTTGCTTAACAAACACAGCTAGAAGGACAAATCGCCAAACGTGAACTTTTCGTCGTTGAAGAGTTCTGTTCTGATCATCATCAGCAGTTCCACTTCATCAAATGTCACATTTTTGTATGATAATGCTCGATTTGTTGATAAAAACACAAAAATCACTATATGTTTGCCTTTAAGATTTGAGGAGTTCCCTCAATTCCTCATGGATCCCATCATCAGAACTCGAGCATGACAAAAATTAATCGTGAAAATAGAACTTGCTTAACAAACACAGCTAGGAGGACAAATCGCCAAACATGAACTTTTCGTCGTTGAAGAGTTCTGTTCTGATCATCATCAGCAGTTCCACTTCATCCAATGTCACATTTTTGGATGCAAATGCTTGACTTGTTGATAAAAACACAAAAATCACTATATGTTTGCCTTAAAGATTTGAGGAGTTCCGTCAATTCCTCATGGATCCCATCATTAGAACTGCCTTTTGACAAAAACGGGACCAACTTGGATATATATACATATAATAAAAAAAAGAACTTTTCAAATCGGTTAAGAAATGACGGAGTTATGGAGCAACATACATTAAAAAAAAAAACAAAAAAAAAAAAAAACATACAACCGAATTGATAACCTCCTCTTTTGAAATCTTGAAGTCGGTTAAAAATAAATAAATACTAATCAAATAAGCTGCTGCCAGTGGGTAACGTCCCCAAAATGCTGGCGGCATTGCCACGTTGAATGGCAATGCTCAATCTTTGTGCAAAATAAAGCCCAGCATTTTGGTCACGTGTTGCGTCGACCAGACGCTTAGACAAATCTTTGTAAATAATATGCGCTCTCGGTCCCCACGGCCCCAGTGTTTCGACCCCAAAAGGCTCAAATAAGTACCCGCTATCGAGAGTACTATATTTGCGCCTTTTGAGGATTTCCGCCGATTCAGCCGCCGCACCAGCCCTATTCCTCGTTCCGGGAAGATGTGACGGCGCAAGGGTGTCTACGCAGGTAGCGTCCCACACCAAAGGCCTCCACGGAATAAGGGTCATCCCGTCAGGTCTTATACCGTCATCACGCATGAGGCCACTTGGAGTGGAGTGACGGGGAATCCTTCCTGGCATGATAAGCCGTGGTGACCAAGCCGGTCAACGGCAGCACCACACTGGCAGCGGTGCGGAGCACAGCACGAAGCGCCCAAGCGTAGAGACGCCGCAATTATTGTTTAGCCTGTTATTGTGTACAATAATTCACTTTTCTTAACTTTGAGTCTGTTACAATATTCAAAATCACTGTACTTAAATCATTTACATATTTGACCTGAACATATTTGACTATACTTAAATATCAATGTGCAATGTGCAATGTGCTGTGCTGATCATGCATTTGCATACCTAAATACGACACTACGTCGAAAGACGTCCCTTCTGACGACGCAGTGTCAAGCTAGTCATGTATTTGCACACAAAATTGTGACACTACGTCGATAGACGTTTCTATCTGTTGACGTGTCATAGTGTGTCATCATAGATAACCCCCACTAGATGGAGATTATAGGGCGACGTGCGTTCACCTCACCTATGTAGAGTCAGCATCATGAATATGTATACAATTTTGAACCTTGTTCCCCAGACATTAGTTCCGAAATGTATACATATTTATGATGCTGACTGTAGTCTATGTACCACTAGTCCATGTAAGCAGAAACGCCTCGCGCTCTCAGTCAGACTCGTCCAGGTTCGCGATCTATACGCACGTCAAATAAACGAGCATTAAAAATCGATTTCATCCATTAGAAATGGTTTTTTTTGTGTAAAGTTGTGTAGGAAAAGCTCTCGTACAGCAAACTACAAGAATGATGGAGTAACATTTCACAGGAAGTTAAATTAATTACAAAAGGCATATTTTATTCTGCCAGGCGGAGTTCATTTTACACTAGCGATTAAGAAGTTATGGACTGCGGAGGCCCATAATGTTATCCGATCAAATTCGACAATTTAATCGGGTTCTCTTCTTCGATTGGATCGTTCAATGGACTGTATTACTTGTTCGAGGTGGTTCAAGTTCGTTCTTTGTTAACCTACTTGTGACTAACTCCCTACTACGCAGCTCGGCTCGATTAAAGAAACACACGATTCAATGTTCACTTAGTATAATATTTACAAGTCACTTAATCCTAACATACAGCGAAATTTCCTAAGTCTAAAAACACAACACTTAGCACAATTAACGACTTTAAGACTTTTCTTATCACTTTCCCTATGTTTTCCTAATTTTCAGAGTGAGGCGAGGTTCTTACTTGAGGTTCATTTGTTCAGTTGAGCGGCTCTAAAATTCGTTTTTTTTCTTTAGAGTTTCTTATATCTAACTAATTTTACATACTTAAATAATCCAACATAATTAACTTATATATTTCAACATGACAAAAGGTTCCTACCTAACTATGAAATCTTTATTTCGAATACAAGTTTCTTATTCTAGTTTTAACCTATGTATTACAGGCTCGTAAGTTTGGACTTAGACTGTCGTTTACAGAAGTACTGAAGTATTATTGTCCCTTTCCAACCAATTCAAATGTTATTATACTCTCCCTTCTGACGAAAGTACATGCTCGGGCTAGTGATGTGCCAGTGACGCTTTCGACATTACCGAGTAAGTCCTGATTTCAATGAATTATGTATTGTATTCGTCCGTGTTGTGTTGCACTATTTTAATATTGAAATTCTAGTGGAAAAGGTTATTTGTTATTTTACATTTTTGACATTAACATGTCAGTGTTACCAGTGTTCTTTAAATTGGATTCTTCTGCTCGTTTGCCACCTATGTCATAAAAAAAAATTAAAGTAGTAATGTAGTAAATTAGTGTCTCGTTCTATTTTATTTATACGCTATAGGTACGATACGGGTACAAATCAGTGTAGTTGAATGGAATATTTAGTTTAGAAGTAGTTATTCTGTAGTATTATCTTCTACATATATAAAAGAAGAAGTCCTGACTGACTCATCAACGCACAGTTGAAACTACTAAACCTAGAGAACTGATTTTTATACAGTCGGTTACATTTATAACGTAGGCTAGGGATAAGAAAGGATTTTTCGAAATTCATCCCCTAAGGGGTTAAAAAAAAGGATGAATGTTTGTACGGGAAAAGTAAAATTTTTGGACTTAGAAACTTGAAATTGCGTCTGTAGGCTCTCTGTTTAAATAAATAAATAGCGTATATCAGCGTTCTTCGAACTTCTTTCTCAAAAGGGGTGAAAAAGGAGTTTCATATTTTGTATGAGGAGCAAATATTTTTTGAAGTAAGAGATTGGAAACTTCGTATAATATAGACTCTCTGTTTAAATACAATGTTGTTTGTTGTATTAAGAAGTTGTTTTTTGGTGAAAAAAAAAAAAACACATACTTATTTAAGCGTTTTCCTAATTCCTCCCTATAAAGGAGTGAAATGGGGGCTTAAAATTTGTACAGTTTGAGATTTTAAACTTCGTACATAGACTCTCCGTTTAAATACAACAAATACGGTACGTCTGATGTAATAAGTAACCAAAATATAAATTGTTTATGGTATCATTATATTCATATTCATATTCATTCATATTCATTTATTTGTTGCAACCATGGTATTACAGATCTTAAAATGGAGTGAGTACAATCATGGACCCTACTAGGGCGTAGCAACATATACATAGTCTTATAAAATAAATGTATAAACAATAATTACAAATAGAATAATTGGTATGTAATTAAAATCAATATTAACAGTATTATAATAATTAAAATCAAGTATTGTCTATGTAGTTATTTTAATATATCACTATAAAATTTATCATGCTCCATTAGTTAAGCACATAATAATTATTTTTTATTCTAATTATCCATAAATTCTTGTAGAGTGTATGGGCATTCAGTTAGAAGGTAACTCTTAAGCTTATTTACAAAATTATTATATTTGGTTTCTTTTTTATATACTGAGGGATGTGGTTATAAATTCGAATGGACATTGAGTAAGGGCCTTTACTGAACATTTGGACGTTAGCTGGAATTGCTTGCACAAGTTTGTTGCGATTACGTAAGTTATGTAATTGTGGTTTGGGGTTTTGGATTTTAAACAAGTCATCGTGTTTTCGTACAAATTTACAAGTTTCCAAGATGTATAAGGATGTGAGGGTGAGTAAATTTAATTTCGCGAAATGTGGTCTGCCACTTTCTTCGGTTTTTATCTTGGTTAGAACTCGTATACATCTTTTCTGTAGTAAAAATAGGTCACTAACGTTCACACTATTTCCCCACAAAATTATGCCATATTGGAGCCATGACTGGGCAAAAGCATGGTACGCAGATACAACAGTTTTTAAATTGGTGTTTAATAATATTTGCTTGAGCGCTTACGCAAATCTTGATAATTTAGCCGAGATTTTATCAATGTGGGCTTTCCAGTTAAGATTTTCATCGGTGTTCAAGCCGAGTAGTGGGCAGGTGCTGTTGCGTTCTAGATTTTGTGATTGGTATGAATAATTAATTTGTAAAGCTAATCTTTGGTGGGGTCTAAATTGAACTAAGTTGGTTTTTGGCAAATTTATAATTAGGTTGTGTTCTTCAAGCCAAGGTAAAACAGTGTAAAATATGGTGTCTAGGGTATTAGTAACCTCAGTGGAATTTGTGCCAGGAAATACGATAGAGATGTCATCTGCATAGTAGTAGTAGGGATTTCATATTAATAGTGTCAAGTAGTTTAGGTAAGTCATTTATATATAGTATAAATAAGATGCAACCCAATACGCTACCTTGTGGGATAGAGCAAGTTGTTCTTATAGTGGTTGATCGTACTTTAGATAATGTTTTAGTATTGTCATTGTAGAAATCTATTTCGAATATTTGATGGCGGTTCCTGAGGTAAGACTTAAACCATTCATACGCAGTGCCACGAATACCTATTCCGTATAGTTTATTTATAAGTATATCATGTCGGACTCGATCATATGCTTAGCTCATATCTAGGAGCAACCCGAACGTATATTTTTTATTTTTGCACAAATTTATATACTGTTAGGGTGGTAGATCTTTGCCATTAATTAATTAACATAAGAATGATGAAGTTTCTACCTTTTAAGCAACCAACTGCCGCAATATATCCTGATTTACAAAATATTCACAAGAAATCAATGGAATGGTTGTGCGAACGTGCAATCCTTACCCCGAAAAATGACTGCCGCTATTAACTAAATACTTTTGAAGCTGAGAGCGCTCAATACAAATCTTTCGACTTCATCATACAAAGTGATGACGCCCTACACTATCCCATGGAGTTCTTAAATAGTATACCCTTCTACCTTTCCACCGCACATGCTAAATGTTAAAGTTGGAGCACCTGTTATGTTATTAAGGAATCTTAGACCACCTAAATTATGTAATGGAACTAGATTACACATAAAGCTATCCATAAAAACGTTATCGAAGCTACAGTAATCACAAGTAGCGCTCGAGGCGAAATAGTGTATATGTTTTTTTATGTCATATAATAATTATGTGTGCCAAACTTTCTATAATAATTTAATCTTTCATTGCTCTCATATTAGCCTGTACACTAAAATAAGAATCGCATGAACTCGCTTATGTGCCTTAAGTTTTGGGTGGTCCGCAATTCAGCACATTTTAGGTTGTGATTTTTTGCTATGCCTTTTGAAATGCTAAGGTACCGACTAGAAATTTTTTTTTTGGCCGGTGTCGGAAACTCCACCTGTCTCTTCTTGTAATAGTCTAGCATCAGGCCTTAAAACTGACAGAAAAATTTTGACCTAATTTATAATATTTGTTGTTATCTAAAATCTTCGCCGACAAAGTCGCGGGCGGCCGCTAGTTTTATTATAAAGTTTATTAAGCGGTTGTGTCATATTTATTGCTACGTATATCGAGTATATGTAATGAAATAACAAATTAGTAACAGTATTACCACAAGGACATGGATTTCCCTAGCAATTAGGACTAGTGCCACGAGGTGGACCCTATGCTGGACTTCGAAGAAGTATAAAGGATCTCGGAATCGGTTAGAGAAGAAACCATTGCAATTGGGTATTTTAGAATCGTCTTGGTGAGCAATTAGGACTGTTATCACGAGGTGGACCCTATGCTGGATTTCGAAGAAGTATAAGGGATCTCGGAATTGGTTAGAGGTGGAGCTATTGCAATTGGGTTTTAGGAATCGTCTTGGTGAGCAGTTAGGACTAGTGTCACGAGGTGGACCCAATGCTGGACTTCAAAGAAGTTTAAGGGATCTCGGAATTGGTTAAAGATGGAGCCATTGCAATTGGGTTTTTTCGAATCGTCTTGGTGAGCAATGAGGACTAGTGTCACGAGTTGGACCCTATGCTGGACTTCGAAGAAGTATAAGGGATCTCGGAATCGGTTGGAGATAGTCATTGCAATTGGTTTTTTTTTATTGTCTTGGTGAGCAATTAGGACTATTGTCACGAGGTTGACTCTATGCTGGACTTCGAAGAAGCATAAGGGATCTCGGAATAGGTTGGGGATAGAGCACTTGCGATTGGGTGTTTTCGAATCGTCTTGGTGAGTACTACTGTCACGAGGTGTCACCCCCAAACTATTGCATTATTACAAATACAACCCATCTGTGTAACACAAACTTTACTGGGACCGGACCATTATAACTGACTGAACCATACATTTCAACAGACCCGACATCACTTTTTTTGTTGAAACCACAGAAACCATTTACATCATTGATATAGCTATTCCAAATACGCACAATATCTAATCTACAGTAACAGAAAAATGGTCAAAATACAAAGATCTAGCCATCGAACATAGACGCCAATGGAAAGCCAAGACAGTACACATAGTTCCCATAGTCATATCCACAACAGGAGTAGTCCCTAAAACACTATGCAGCAGTCTACAAACACTGCAAATTCCAGCTTACATGATAGAAACCCTACAAAAAGCTACAATCTTGCATACCTGCCGTTTAACTAGGAAATTCTTATCGTCATCTACTATATCTTCGAACACTACATATACACAGTAAGTACATATTGAACCACGAATGTTTCATTACGCTTGGCTCCGGCCCGCATAATGAACATATATTACCCTTTTATAAAGGAGAAAAATTAAATATACACACAATAATAATAATACTGGGGGACAATCTTACACAAATCGACCTAGTCCCAGACTAAGCAAAGCTTTTAATATGGGTACTAGACTACGATATACATACTTATATAGATAAATACATACTTAAATACATAGAAAACATCCAAGACCCAAGAACAAATATTCGTGAAAAAATCACAAATAAATGCCCTGGCCGGGATTCGAACCCGGGACCTCTAGCTTCGGAGGTAGAGTCTTTACCAACTAGGCTAAACAGGCCGTCATCACTTATGCTGGACTTCGAAGAAGTATAAGGGATCTCGGAATCGGTTAGAGGTGGAGCCATTGCAATTGGGTTTTTTCTAATCGTCTTGGTGAGCAATTAGGACTTGTGTCACGAAGTGGACCCTATGCTGGATGTATTGCATTCATAATAATTAACGTACCGATGCGTCACGTCAGTATTTAAATTGGTTTTTTCATTTCATTTATTTAATTGCGAAATCATGTACATATCAATTAAGGTCTTACATTCTAAAAGTCAGTCCATGACGCCCTGTTAGGGCACACAATATTAACTTAACAACTAAATACCTTATATCTAATATATCAATTTAATTCAATTTTCAACAATAATCAATTTAAATGTGTAGTAAAATAATGAATTTAATAAGAGTTTATTGACAATTAAAATAAATAAAAACAATTTTTTAACTATGAGAAAAATTAAATTTTTTTATCGATTAGGAAGTCCTTTACAGAGTAATAACAATTACTAATCAATAATTTCTTTAATTTATTTTTAAACAAAATGTTAGTAGGTACTTGCTTGATTACATTGGGGATTTTATTATATATTACGATGCATTTATAATGGGGACTGTTTCTACACATGACTAAGTTTGTTTTTGGTAACATTAGTTTATTCCTATATTGCGATCTAGTATTCTCCCTGTCCTTTTTAAAATCAAATAAATGTATGTTTTCGCGGACGAATAGGGCAGCATCCATTATATAAATACAAGGTAATGTAAGAAGTTTGTGTTCAATAAAATGTGGTCGGCAACTATTTGGGATACGCACATTTGCTAAAATACGGATACATTTTTTCTGCATTATAAACAATTTATGGGCTTCGGTGCTGTCTCCCCATAGAACCACACCGTATCGTAGCCACGCGTGCGCATAAGCGTAATATGCCGATAATGCGCACTCAAAGTTGGTATTCGTCTTTAATACGTTCAAAGCGTATATAAATTTGGATAGTTTGGTTTTGACGTTTTGGACGTGGGCTTTCCAGTCTACACCTGAGTCTATTGTTATCCCTAATAAATTAAATTGGTTAACTTCTTCTGTATAATACGCGTCTATCTCTAATTTTAGTTGCAAAGGTTTTTTTTGTGTAGGTTTAAACTGCATGATTTTGGTCTTTTTTCTATTTATTTCCAAGTTATGGTCACTGAGCCAGCTTTGTACGGTTTCAAAAATGTTTTTTAACTGGGAATTACATTCTAAATTATCTCTACAATTAAATAGCAGTGAAACATCGTCCGCAAACATTACGCATGTAGTATTAGGGCCTAGGGTTTTAGGTAGATCATTGATATAAGATAAGAAAAGAAGACAACTACATACGCTTCCTTGAGGAATTGAGCATTTTGTGCCACGCATTTTTGACGCAATTGTTTTGACGTCCTGGGAACCTTTATCGAAGTAGTCGATTTGAACATATTGTTTACGATTTTGGAGGTAGGAGTGAAACCATTTATGGGCCAAACCACGTACTCCCATGCCGTATAATTTGCTGAGAAGTACTTCGTGAGATACTTTTTCGTACGCTTTCGTCATATCTAGAAGTAGTCCTATACTATATGTTCTATTATTTATATGACCTAAGATGTGCGTTATATATTGATAGACGGCTAATGATGTTGAGTGGCGTTTCCTAAATCCAAATTGGTGTCTGTCTAAAATATGGTATTTTTCGAAAAAGGCATAATCACGATTAGTCATACATTTTTCAAAAATTTTTGATACTGAAGGTAGAAGCGCTATAGGTCGGTACTGGTTTGGATTGGTTACATCGCCTCCTGGTTTGGATATAGGTACGATCTTGGCGATTTTAAGCGCTTCCGGAAACAGCCCCTCATTAAATGATTGATTAATTAATCGTGTTAGCGGGTGAGTTACCTCTGCTGAGCATAATTTTATAAGGACCGGCGGTATTCCGTCTACGCCAAAACTACGTTTGTTCTTGAGTTGTTTAATTATTTTACTTATTTCAAGTTCGGTAACCGGACGTATGTATATGGAATTAGTTGCGGGGGTGTGCACACGGTGCGCGCGCCCTGGTAGGGCTCGGGGTCCAGAGTTCAATTCGCCCGCCAATGCAAAATGTTCGTTAAACGCATGAGCTACCTGTTCAGGTGACGTAATGGCCGTATCAGCTGTTTTTAATGAGATGTTTGTGTACGCGTGATTAGATTGTTTTTTTGTTATGCTGTTTATAAGGGTCCACATAGTTTTAATTTTATTTGTGGATCTGTTCATTTTTTTAATATAGTTTAACTTTCTTGATATTTTTATACAACGTTTTAGTATTTTTCCGTAACTTTTATAATGATTGCGAATGATTTCATTTTTACTCTTATTGACCATTACTTTAAGTAGCCTTTTGTGTTTACATGACAAACGTAGCCCTTTTGTTAGCCATGGTTTTGGACGGCTTGACGTCACTACTTTTATACGGACTAATGGTATGAATTTATTTAGTAACTTTTGTAACATGTTGCTAAATAGATTAAAGTTTGTATTGGCGTCATTTTTATCAGAAAATACTATACTCCAATTTATTTCGCTTAGTGCTGATCTGAAAGACGTCATGTTTTTTTCACTAAATATTCTTTTTGTAACGTAGCTGTGTGTTTGTTCATGCGCTGCCTGCGTGATTTGGTTTTGCATTGTATATAGAACGCTCTTATGGTCCGATATACCGTGATCAGCAACTTGAACACTATGATTTCTGGTGTTTGTGAATATAAGGTCAATTATAGAACATGAATTATTGATTTCACGTGTAGGCTTGTTTACAATTTGCACTAAATTATTGCTTAACATTAGATCCAAAATGTTTTTAACAGTCACAGTATTTGCGGACATATTAATATTAAAATCACCAACAACAAGTACATTTTTCTTGTGTTCTATCTGCTTAATTTTTAAAAGTATGTTATGTAAACAATCGAAGAAGGCGTTAATCTCTCTATCCGGCCTATATATATTTATTATGGTTATATTTTGCTCAGGGATTTCTATTCCGCAACATTCCACCGTACACTCTCGTGACATTTCCGCGATCTCCGGGCGTTCCACGTACTTAATATGTTTTTGAGTCAGTATCGCCACGCCACCCCCTTGGTGACGCTGGCGATTATACTTAGCCGCGAAATTGTACCCGCCTATTGTTATGTAGTTACTCTGGTTGGAAGAGATCCAAGTTTCCGATAAGCAAGCAACTTGTATATTTTTATCGTTTAAGAAATCTTCCATAATACATATCTTGTTTTTAATACTCTGCATATTTTGCACTAGAACAGTGAAAAGGTGTTCATCATGTGTCGATGCTTTGGTTCTTTCTTGTGCGGGATGTTGTTTACTCGTTTCGGGTTTCACGAAACATACTTTTCCAAGAACTATTTTTCTCCGGGTTTGGGTTATGTACTTCTCGGTTGTTGGTATTCTGAAATCGCTTTGAAGATTGTTGAGGGTAAGGGATGCGTGTTAGTCGTATGTTTGTGCCGTTTTCCGTTGTCTCTAGTGGGGCGTTGAGCAACGACTTGTGGGTGAGTTCACTTTGTTGCTCTGGAGTATGTTCTTTTCCGTTTATGTACAGCTTGTTGTTTTTTATAATAGCGTGATGTCCTTCGCGGCGCGCCTTAACAAGTTCACCTTTTAACATTTTTCTTTGTTCCAGTGATTTGCTATCCAAAAACATAGAAACGGCGTAGCCAGTATTCCTAAACAGATGGGCGTTTTCAAGCACATAAGCAGCCATCCGTTTGCTTAGGAGTTCAATCTGTAGTGGGCGGCGATGCCCTCTTTTTCCAACACGCGAAACCCCTTCTATGTAGCCATTTATGTTTATGTTGAGTATGTCCCAGAACATGTTATCGATACGGTAACATAGGTCTGTCTCAGTTTCGTATGGATATTCATCAAGCCCGAATAGAACAAATTTCTTCGTAGTGTCATAACCGGTGTTATTTATTTCAAGGTTATCAAAATTATCAAAACGTTTTTTCAAATCGTCCAGTTCATGGCGCAGGTTCTGATTTTCTATGTGTAAGTTTTCTATACTTGTATTTGTTTTATCAATCTCAGTTTTCAGTTTGTCTTGGCGTGTGGTGAGTGTATTTATATCGGTTGAAATTTGTAGTTTTAGTTTTTGTACAATATTATTTATTTCTGTCTGGATAGTTTTTTCTATTTGAATGAATATGGTTTTATTGTTTTGTGCCAATTTGGATTCGAAGAGGCTGCTAATTTGTTCTATTGTGAGCGGATGAGTATTTATAGGAGTCTGGGAAGCGAGGGTGCTTGCTGTTATGTTTCTATTGCCCTCATTTGATCCTTGTATAGTGCTCTCGTCGAGGTTTAGGAGTTCATCTACTGACATTGTAGTGTCGTTTAATTGCGACATTACGGGATTGCGAACCGGTGTGTCGTCGTTTTTTCTGAGGGTAACCCCTCGGTTACATAACGGGCACCGCCAAGAGCTTCCTAATATTTGGGAATGCTCTCTATAATAGGCTGATGTCATATTTACACATGAGTAATGGTATTGCCCTTTGCAAGCTATGCATTTTATTAGCTCAGAACGAGCGTTTATTTCTTGATTGCAGGCTAGGCAATTCATTTTTATAGGGAGTTGTTATTTTTAAGCAAATATTGATATAAATCAGCTTACGTTCTTTGTGTTCGTGTGTCAGCGCCCGCGAGCAGCAAGCGGGCCGAACGGGTTGAGGATGACTCACCCGCCAGCCGGGTATCGTAGAAAAGACGATATAATAAAATGTTTTTGCCTACAACTTCCAAAATAATTCACATTTCTTTGAATCACTTTTAGCACTATATGCCTTTGGTCACGGGCTTCCGAATAATATACAGTTTTACTAAATGTTTACACTTTTTTCCACTTTTTCGATTTAATATCGACGGATGCAAATAAAAACACGGCTGTCTTGCGCTAGCGGTAGCGGTCCTTTTTTGCTTTATTAATTAAGTCAAGTTGCTAAGTCCTGATTGTTCCTATCAAACGAAAAACATCATGGGAAGAAGACAGTTTCTAAAATTTATAACATATAAAGTATATAAACTTGTTATATATATCCAGTATATAGGTGAAAAAAAATTAAAATCCAACGGTTTCTGAGATTACTTATTTCTTGATTTTATTTTTATTTTATTTATTTAAGGAACAGTTACAACTTACAAATTAAAACGATACTTAACATACTTAATACAAAGTTGCACAATTTCCATATCTGTAAGTTAACAACAACTGTCCACAACACTCTCTAAAACATTTCTTATGTTACTCGAGATATACAATATGATTTTTATTTAGATATATTATTACTAAATTACAGCATTAAATTATACAATTCTAACGTTGCAATTGTTTTAAAATTTTGTAAGGACATTGAAAATAAATCACATTTTGAACATATATCATGAAATGTGCGACACATACGGATAATGGGACTATTCGCAGAGCAGTATTATTATTTACAAGAGGACAGGCATGGATGACGGACAGGTCGGTAATATCGGCATCTACTAAGAAATTTACAATATTGAATAAAAGTGTAACATCTGTAATTTTTCGTGTATTTTTTAAGGTATTGAGGTTGTAAAATTCTAATCTTGTTTCGTAACTGGAGAGGGATTTGCGTTTACATAGAAACAAGAATGTGCGCACCTATTTTGTAATCATATGTCACACACGTCTTTTTTTTCGTAAATGATATGCACTGACATTTCTTAGTATTTAAGGGCATTTTGTTATTAGTACACCACTCCTCAACAGTTTCAAGATCCGCTTGTAATTGAAAGCAGTCTTGTAAGCTATAAATTTTACGATAATTTTTTAAATCATCAGCATATGCAAGAACTTCAGATGATATTGTTAATAAGTCATTGATAAATATGATGAATAATAAGGGCCCCAAAATGGAACCTTGTGGCACCCCAGATGATGGCTGAAAAGGAGTTGACTCATATCCATAAACGGCTACCATCTGGCTTCGATTTTGCAGGTACAAAGTAAACCATCTTAGCAAACTACCATGAACACCCATAGATCCAAGCTTACTGATTAAAAGACACGATCAAAAGCTTTTGAAAAGTCCTCGTAGATGGAATCAACCTGTGTTTTATCAGATATAAATCTCATTTGATTATCAGTGTGTCGTGCTTACATATACCTACTTGGATAGCGTTTTATTATGATAATCCACATACGATGAACAGTTTTGAGGTTGAATCTGTAGTTACTTTTACAGGATGTTTAACAACACGTTGTTAGATAAAGTGGTACTGGTAGGTATTATATCATCTTCTTCAATTCTACACATTAACATATTAATCTTACATTATATATATTTTAAAATGTTTTTTATTTATTTCTGCCTCCCTGTATCTTTGGTAATTCTTTTGTACCTCAGACCGAACAAAAAATTTGAAGGAACATTACAAATAAGACGAACAACGTTTTCCCTACCCTAAAAAACATGCACAGCTTCGGCGTGCGCTTACTTCCGCGTTTAATTATTGGGTATGTTCGAAAATCGGCGTGTTGTTCGTAATGCTCCGTCTATCTCTTTTCTTGGTCAGAGTTTAGTACCGGCTGTTTTATTGTTATTGGTGTGCAAAATAAATACTTATCTAAATAAATAAAAAAATATTGGGGACAATCTTACACAAATCGACCTAGGCCAAACAAAGCAAAGCTTGAATTACAAAACCGGGATTAGATTACGATCTGAATAGCTGTCATTTCATATACTCATAAGGATATCAAAAAACTGCACCTCTAATCGTATTCTAATCACGGCCAGGTACGAGTAATACCGCGAAAGCTATTATACATACTTATAAAGATACAGTAGTACCACGAATATAAGTTACATAGACGTATCTGCGCAGAAAGCATTTTTTGAAAACATTTTAGCCAATCACAAGGCGGTGCGTTTGCGCGGGTAAAATCCTCAAAAGCCATTGGCCAACAATTTGCGTGCGACGCCGGTAACTCCAGCGGCCGCCATTTTGTCTGGCTGCGCGAAGCGAGAGGAGTGAGGAGGGGCTCATCCTTATACGAAAAGTCCGAGGCTCTGTTGGGCCTTATATGAAAGGCCCAACAGAGCCTCGGGCCTTCGGCCCTCAGCCATGCATAAGGAGGCCGCTGTGTGTGAATGATCGGCTTTCGGCCTCGCATTTGTTGCCATTCTACTTCGCATTTTCGGCCGTCATCATTACATAAATAAACCGCTCCGTTGGAACGCTCGGCCTTCGGTCTCGCGTGCCCTATCAACCTGCTTTGGGCCTTCGGCCCTCAGCCCTGCATAAGGAGCCTGCTCTGTTGGAATGATAGGCCCGCATATTACTTACATAAATAACTCGCTTTGTTGGGACTACGTTTTAATGCAGAACTGCATAGCGAGACTTCTATCATTATAATTGTTATTTCTTGACGGGATTCATTCGTCTAGAACCGGTGCATTTGATTTTCCAAAATAAGCGCTTAATCATTCGTCTTGACAATAGGATTTCTAGAAAATACACCCCTAAGGTCCTGATGTCCTTTTTAACGCCGTCCAACCATCTCAGCTTGAGAAAAATTGCATGGGAAAACAAATATTTCTAGGGCAAAAACGAGTTCTACGCGGACGAAAAGAGGGTTGAAAGTCTGTACATGGAAGATATTCGAAAAAAAGTTGGCTGGTGATACTTAGAATCGACAACAGAACACGTTCAAACAGTTTATAGAATTTTTGTTTGTTTGTATGTTTGTCTGTTTACTTGACCGCGCATCACGTGAAAACGGCTGAACGGATTTTGATGCAAACTTCACTTATCTGTCGAAAAAATCACCGGCCAGATTATAGGCTATAAAAATTGGGCAGATTTGGGTTAAAAAGGGGTAAAAAGGGGGATTGAATTTTGTATGGGAACTCCTTTAATCCATGTGTTACAGGTTTGAAAATGGGTAAGCATATACTTGACGACAAAGAAAAAACATCCTCAATCAAAGTTTGTGAAATCTTAAGATATAAACTGAAAAAAAAAAAGAAAGTTAACACAAGCACTGCGCCGCGGCGCTGCCTAGTGTGCGCGCCAGCCACCATGGTCTCTTGAAATTTTGAACACTATCATGATTTAGCCCGTTAAGTAACTGTGAAACCCAATGTATAACTTTGTAATCCCATATAAAAATATCAATTACAATGTTACTCTTACCGTTCACTTCATGTCCACTCTATACAATATACCAAATGCAATATGCTTTATTGCACACCTCAAAAAATAATAACAAATAGAAACAATATCAAGATACAAGCATAGGTTAACAACAGGCGGTTTTATCGCTAAATGAGTGATTTCTTTCAGACAACCTATATATGAAATTGGGTGGTTTAAATCCTCATCCGCCATTCTACGATTTAAGTTTCAGCCAATTAGGAGTATAACGGCGTGTCAAGAAATTTAACTTAAAGCGTTGCAGAATTTCACATATTGTAAACAAGTTGACGATTCAGTATGTCAAAACCGAAGTATCGTAATTCCTTCTTTGATTGTTGACGCTATTTATGAGCATAACCTTTTCGCAATTAGTTCTACTTTGAGTGTACATCAAATTGCATTTGCAATACTTTGGCATTGTTTTTATTCATATGCTTAAATACAAAAAAACAGATGTTTCAATGCACACTTTGAATTGTCGGTGTACCGTTTAATTTTGTCGTGTATTATTTTTTACGTAATTGTTGACCCTTAACACCATAAAAACTGTTTGATATAAGAGATCAATTGAGCTGGGCAGCCCAATCGTCAGTATTTACAGTTGGAGCACCTTAGATCTATACTTATGTATCTACCTATAAATATAATAAAGCTGAAGAAGGTCGAAAGCCCGTACATGAAAGATATTCGAAAAAGAGTTGGCTGGGGATTCTTAGAATCGATAACAGAAATCGTTTCAACAGTTTTAAGAATTTGTGTCTGTTTGTCTATCTGTTTATATGTCTAGGCATCACGTGAAAACGAACGAATGGAGTATAATTTACCCTCATTAATATGGCAACTGGATCTTCGGTGAGGGCATAGCTTGGCCTTCGGCCTCGCATGTCTTGCGGCTCTTCGGTCATCAACCTTAGATGATGAATCTACTATGTTGGGAGGCTCGGCCTGTTACGTTATCTGTGTTTAGGGTTATCTGTGGATCATGATGGTTGAAGTGAATACATATTTTAGTAGAAGAAAGTATTTTATTTAATTAAACATGGTGTTAGGTTTTACTCCGCGCTGTTAATAAATACAAAATATAATGATGGGTGAATCACATAATAGAAATGACAAGAATATACGTTCGCTTAACTTTGAAGAGGAAGATATTGCCGGCGCTTGGAAAATATGGCAGCAATCATTTTCATTTTTTCTTGTAGCGTGCGATTTAGAAAGTGCATCGGACACAAGAAAAATAGCGCTTCTTTTGCATAACATTGGGGATGGAGGACTTGATGCATATAATTCGTTTAACTTAGATGCAGAAAAGTTAACCTATAAAGAATTAATAGAAGCCTTCAACAAACACTTTTTGCCAAAGATATGTGTAACAGTAGAGAGGTATAATTTTTTTACCAGGTCACAAAAAGAGTCTGAAACTTTCAATGAATTTCTAACTGACTTACAAAGAAAAAGCTTATCATGTGAGTTTGACAAAATGAAAGATGAATTGATAATAGACATGATAATAGTAGGCCTCAAGAACATACAGGTAAAGGAAAGACTGCTTCGAGAGGAGGAGTTGACATTAGATAGGACCATATCTATCTGCAGGGCCGCAGAACTAACACAGTCTCAGCTGGCAGACATATCAAAACCAGAGGCGACTCGGTGGACCGCAGAGCCAGGAGGCTCATTGGCGGCAGTACGGTAGTGGGAAATAAGCTGCAGAGCTTAGCACATCGACGCAAAGTAGCATGTCTGTGCGTCTTCTACTAACTGTACTTCGGTGAGTGTGCTCAGGAGCTCCATGAGCTCATACCGCCTTCCCCTTCTTCCATCGGACATCCAGACGTATGGCTGGCTACCATCCTTACCTGGTCGAAATTCCTCTAATTCGAACCAAGCGCTTTGCATCTTCTTTTATAATGCGCACTTCTAAGGTTTGGAATTCTCTGCCGGCGTCTGTATTTCCGAGTTCATATAACCTGGACCTTTTTAAGGCACGAGTGAATAGGCATCTTCTGGGTGAGCTCGCTTCATCGTCGGCCTCATCTTTGCCCCCTGGCTAGATGCTGGCCAAGAGCAATCCCATTTTTAATAATAAAAAAAAAGGCGGTATTGGCTATACATGAAAAAGGGAAAAATGTCAAGACTTGTTTTAGATGTGGTTTTCGACCATGGTTTCCAGCACACAAATGCCCTGCGAATGGAACGGTATGTCCAAAATGCAAAGGAAGAAATCATTTTGACAAAGAATGTAGAAATAAGGTAGATCAGTTTGCACGGAAACAAGTGGCTAATGTTGATGAGCAGCATAGCGATGAAGAAGACCAAGTTGAGACATTCTTCATTGGCAGTATAAGCAAAAAGGATAGTTCTCCAAGTGAGTGGTTTGAAACTTTATACATTAATGAAAAGGGTCATAAGGTTAAGCTAGATACAGGTGCACAGGTTAATGTAATGAGTTATAATACATATAAAGAATTAGGTCTGAATCCTAAGTTTATTGAGAAAAAACCTATCCGACTTGTTACCCTAGATGATAATAATATTTCAGTAAAAGGGGTTAGTACTCTTAAATGTTACCTCAAAAATGGGAAATGTGATAATGTGGCATTTGTATTAACTAATTCAAATTGCATAACAATATTGGGTCTTAGAACCTGCTCTCATCTCAAGTTAATAAAGAGAAATTATAATGTAACAATGACACCCAACATTAATGAATACAAAGATGTCTTTGAAGGCATAGGATGTTTTGATAAAGTATACAAAATTGTTTTTGCAGGAGTCAGCAGTTCCTAGAGCCGACCCACCTCGACGAGTTCCTATAGCCTTAAGAGAACCACTTAAATTGGAATTGGATA
Source organism: Notocelia uddmanniana (assembly GCA_905163555.1). Lineage (NCBI taxonomy): Eukaryota > Metazoa > Arthropoda > Insecta > Lepidoptera > Tortricidae > Notocelia > Notocelia uddmanniana. The sequence goes on along the minus strand of LR991052.1, from coordinate 36,064,089 downwards.
AGATGGTGCATCTAGGTGTCATAGAGAAGGTAGAGGACCCTGTTGAGTGGGTCAACTCTATCGTAATTACCAAGAAGAGCAATCATAAAATTAGACTTTGCCTAGATCCAAGATATTTGAACAATTTCATAATTAGATCTCACAGTGTACTTCCTACTGTTGAGGATATTACTGACAGACTATCTGGTTCTAAATATTTTTCGAAACTAGACTGTAATAGTGGGTTTTGGACTGTCTTACTTGATTCTGAAAGTTCCAAGTTGTGTACATTTTCCACACCTTTTGGAAATTATAGATATAAAAGACTTCCATTTGGGCTATCAGTGTCAACGGATGCATTTCAAGAAAGAATGAAGGAAGTGTACGAAAATATTAAAGGGGTTGAGTTTTATGTTGATGATGTAATTGTACATGCACCTACCATTGAGGAACATAATAGATTATTGCATAAGGTCCTTGAAATTGCAAGAAATCATAATGTTAAAAGAATCATATCCTGCTTATTGGAATTATCATAGCAATTTTGGGTACAATATTTTGGCATATTTATTTACGAAATAAACCTTAAACTAAATACACAAGTAAAAAACATTGACAGTAAAACACTAATACTAATTAAAATAACTATAACTAAATATTAAAAAGGCTATCCAAATTTGGTCCCCTCGGTAGCGTACCCATCACGCAGGCAGCATTCCCGCGCTGGATTGCAATAGCAATCCTCTGCGCAAGAAAGCTGCCCGCGCGAGGGTTGCCCGTTGCCTCCCTCAGTCGTTTGGCAAGTGTCTTGTGGAGCTCCCGTGCGCTTCTACCCCACGGTCCCAGTGTCTCGACGCCAAATGCCATAAATTCGTATTGGGCGCCGAGACAACTGTATTTGCCGGCCTTTAGGTGCTCCCGGGCTTCAGCCGCTGCTCCGGCCCGTCTGCTGGTCGCTGGGAGGTAGGACGCTGCCAAAGTGTCGGCGCAAGTAGCGTCCCAGACCAGAGCACGGCCCATCCTCCAAGGGATCAATGACATCCCGTCAGGGCGCTTGCCATCGCTCCGCACGATCTGGGGCTCCAGAGCCGCGGGAACGTTGGCACTGACGAGCGCCCTTCGTAGGGTGTCATTGAGCGAGGCATGACGGGATAAGAGGCCAGCGCCCGAGGAGCAAGCGAGTCCGTGGTGAGCAAGGCGGTCTACAGGAGCCCCACAAGAAACGCAGTTGTGGTCCGCACATACTTCAGCCCCCACCCGGAGACCTACGGCTATACGAAGTGTGACTGGGTCAATAAAGGTGCCAGTATTGGGCGAGGGATACGCATGAAGCCAGTGTCCAGACTCTGGTCTGGACACTGCTAGAAACCTCGCCCGTTCCCTACCAGATGAGGTTTCGATGAGGGAATTGAGAAGGGACACAGAAGCTATATTATCCCAGGCCCTTTGTCTTTTTAGTCTTGTGGGGAGATTTGGACTCGGTCCAGCTAGCCAGGCATTCGAGCCTTCGACCAAGCAGGCAATCTCGCAGTTTAAAGCCGGTGAGGCCTTCAGGATTTTACCTGCGAGATCGCGTGTGCTGTGTATCGAAGACAAGAATGCTGGCAAAGCAACATTTGAAATTTTGCGGGTCCCCAAGCCACCATACCTAATAGGTAAAGTGGCTTGGGTCCATGCCTGCTCGCTAAAACGAATGTTCAAAATGGATTCAATTTGTGATTTCAAAAGTAAATCAATAGGTGTCATCAAATGGGGGAATTTCCAAACGGGGCAGCAGCGAAGCAGGTATGTGAATTTAGGGACAAGTAAACAGAATTTTAGAATAAATAAAGCGCAATGACTACTAATTTTGACAAGACGGTCCGAATGGTCATTAAATTTAGAAATCGAACTATTTAGAAAGGGAGGGATGGCTTCGTCGCAAATGGGTGAACCGAGGAGGAGCAGACTGTCTTTCCGTACTAGTTTAATATTTGGGGCAACATTATTAAAATTTTGTAGGATTTGGGATGCCAGAGGAGGGTTTACATTTTCGGAAATAAATAATTCACATTTATTAAAATTAAGATCTAGACCGATATCACTGAATTTGTTCTTGATTTGGGACAAATCTGCCAAGACAGTCTGTGAGTCTCCGCCTAGGGTACCATCGTCGAGATACCATACGTTTAATTTGATTATGTATAATGGAGTATGGCCAAACTGAATATGGCTGGACCGAGGGGATCACCGTGCTGACATCCCGTAGCCGAAAGGATCTCATTAGATTTGTGAATTAATTTGGATGGACTATGATAACACTGCAGAAGAAAGTTATAAATTTCTGGAACATGAATTTTGATTTCGTTCAGCAAGGTGTCCCTATTAACCGAATTGAAGGCGTTCTTTACATCTAATTTTACGAGAACTTCACTCAAGTTGGAATGTACGAAGGTACGTACGGCATGGACTGCCACCTCGCATCCTCCGCGGGTGCCAAAGCCAACCTGTACGGGTTCAAAAATATCTTGGAGCTTACTCCGTGTGTGACGTACGCAAACCTTGGCTGCCAGGCGCCGAAATGTAGACCCTACAGCGATAGGGCGCACACCAGCATCCTTTTTCCTTAGTGCGATGAGATTGGCCCCATAGATGACCGGCGTCACGTCTTGGCATACATCTCCCACAAGCATAAGGTTAACCAGTTTCGTGATACCGCTAATCAGGTGCTCTCCAGCTACGCCTGTACCATGAGCGGTGAGATCAAGAAGATGCTGGGGGGAGATGCCGTCCAAGCCGGACGCCGATCCCTTCGGAAATTATGCTAGGGCCGCTAATACGTCTCTCTCTGTGGCATGGAGACAAGCTGCAGGATCGGAGGGCGGATCAAGAAATATGGGGGTGGAAGGACCTGGGGGATGTTTAGACTGTAATGCGGCCGCAGTCTCCGGGGTGTCGGGTGCAAGGGTATCATTAGAGAACAATAAACGTGTCGCTCCTTTGAGATCACCGTCGTGAATTTTGTCCTCGACCTTCCCAAACAAATCATATTTAATTTTACGGGATCTAAAATTTGTTAAAGGTAGTGGTATTATCGGCGTTACTGTGTTATTTTTAATTTTTTGGGTGAGAGAAATGTTATTATTGCTGTTTTCCGAAACATGAAGAATTTTGTAAGAAAAGGTTAAAAGGTCGTGCCAGGATTGGGGATCATTATTTTGAACAGTTTTGTTTACTATATTGACTAATGCTTCAGCTACTGTGGATCGGGCACCACGAGGATTGCGTTTTATAAGAGAGGTAGACTGTTTGAGCTGGCCGAGGAAAGACTGGAGAGGAACGGTTTGGTTGGTTAATGAGGGTGGGGTAGTCGGGTTCTGGGAATCTGAAGCGGATAAAGTAAGATGAGTACGGACCTGATGAATACGAGATTGGTGAATATGCAGGCCTTTTGTTGATGTGAAGATTCTATGGCATACGCAACACTCCATATGCGTCAAACACACATAGGATACATTTCACTACTAAATATCACAGTACAAAACTAAAACGAATCACGATTTTACACAAAATAAATGTCAATAAAAATTAACAAAGCAAAATTGATGTCACTGGGGCATAATAGGTGACAGCAGCGCATGCGTTGCTCGGTGTTTCCCAGGCGATGAAGCTGCTCGCCCAATAGAGAGCTTGGAAAACGTTGTTGCCGTTGGTTACGTGACACGCCAAAAAATCGCTTCGTTGCAGTCAAATTCTTGACATTCATTAAAAACTGTAAACATTTCTTTTAATGTTAAATTTAACAAAGAAAAATGTGAGTTTTAAAATATAACATTAAATTTTTAGGTGTTATTGTAGGTGAAGAAGGCATAAGGCCAGATCCTGGCAAGGTGTTGGCAATAAATCAAGTAAATAAAATCAATGATAAAAAAGAATTAGAACGATTCCTTGGTTTGACAAATTACTTGTCAATATTTATAAACAATTATTCAACAATTACTGCACCATTAAGATAATTACTGAAGAAGGATATAATTTTTCAATGGAATTTAACCCATGAAAATGCTTTTTCTAAATTAAAAGAGGCTCTCACAAATGCGCCAACTTTAAAAATATTTGATCCTCATAAAGAAGTTACAGTTTCAGTAGATTGTAGTTCTGAAGGTGTCGGAGCATGTCTGTTACAAAATGGTCAGTGTAACGATGCCCCCCCTGCTCCCCCTTTGTAATTTTAATTAAATGTATAATTTTGACGATGTGATTTTATTAAACTAACTACAACTTAAACTAGAAATGGCCAACGTGAATCGTCTAGGGTAGAACCCAATAATGTTATGAACCGTAAAACCCAAATTCTTTTATGTGAATACTTGTCAGGTTCTGGACTTTTCTTCCTAATAATTGAATACCAATTTTATATGATCCTTAAGAGATTTGCCATCCCTACAAGCTCTATGTATCTAGCTTCCGAATAGCTCATATCCAGTTATGTATTGCTTATTACAGGTTCGTATAAATATAATCAATTTTATTGATTGGTGTAAGGTAGGGCTCCTCCAGCCGCCCTAGGGATTGCTATCCCCCTCCGGTACTAACCAGAGACCCGTGGCTCTCGACCTTAGACATGGACAAGCCCCCGCCAATCTTTTATTTCACTATGCGGAGTGTAAGACAATTTCGTCCAAATGACCTAAGTTACTTTAACAGGAGTACTCTGCTAGGCTTATCCGATCAATTCGTTCGGATGGCCTTTAGGAGCGCTCGGGATAAAATCAGTTTGTAAAAGAGACTAAACCATAAGAATATGGTTCTACCTAGCAAATGCATCTACTAGCGCTTCGGAAGACGCGCCGTATGATGAGGAGAATCGCCGCAAGGCCTCATCATCGGAAGCGGGCGAAATCCTGGTGATTCCTCGCCAGAATCTGGCCCTGACCCTGAATAACCTACTCTCCCTACTCCTCGTTCCCTAATACCTATGAACTACTCTGCCAGACCTTTAAATTAACTAAAAGAAGTGAATTGCTCGGCTCGTCACTTAAGATGCCTGATTCAATGAACTGCTCAGCTTGTCTCCGAATAGCCTATCATGTGAACTGCTCTGCTATTCACATGAAGAGCTTAATTCAACGAACTGCTCAGCTAGTCATTAATATAAATTAACACAGAGAACTGCTCAGCTTGTCTCAATGGAAAGCTAAATTCAATGATCTGCTCAGCTTGTCACTAAATTAGCTTATCCCAGTGAACTGCTCTGCTTGTCACTTTGTAAAAGCTAACTTTAGTGATCTGCTCAGTTAGTCACTAAATTAGCTTATGCTGAGTAAATGTTAATCATTTATCTAGTAATCTCAACTCTAACAGAAACCATCATTATTTATACCAAAAATGATAAATTTACCACAGCGAAATATTCCCAAAACCCCAAATTAACGGCAAACCTAAAATAAATTACTAAACCCTACTTCCCAAATAATTGTGTGTGAAGCTACCCTACTGTTCCCCAGGAAACTCGCTAAACTGAAAGAGCATAAATCCCTTACCAGAACCAGCTCTTTTGACTGCGAATCCCTAACCTATGCAGCGAAAGTTCAGTCGGCTAAACTGAGAATTGCAATGCTAAAGGCCTGTGTTGGTTGTCTCCCCCCACTGCGCCCGCAGGCTAGGATACAGTGAGTAAGACGCCCTATTGTGTATATAAGGTTTATATATAAATATATTTAACAAGACCGTTCCTCAAATACTGAACAATTTCGACAAGCGAGGTATACACCTCTATGCTGAGACCCCATATTGGCAGCCATGTCTACGTTGTCAGCTGGGCATTGAAGGAACGTAAGGGATTTTATTCGTCTCCATGTAGGTAAAAGGTAGACGCCAGACCACCCTTAGATCTGGTAACTAAAGACTCTGAACCCTGCTCATTGGCACCGTTAGGCGAGCAAGACCCCTCAGGCAAAACTGGTGCCTGGACAAGATTCTGGTCATTTAACTCAAATTAAATAAACTCTTAAACCCCGAGGAAATATTCAATATTTTACTTAAAAACTGATTCATCAACATGAAGAGAGTCCCCTCACGAAGAAGAACCACTTTTAAATCAATAGAATAACCCACCAAGTATATATTATTGCGAAGACCAGAGACCTTGTCAGTCTGAATGTCGAATTCTAAGTGACGTCAATAAAACTTCGCGCCCCTTTATATACTCTAATATCTCAGACAAATGCACGACATATGTCCGACAAATATCGGACAAATCCCCGACACATCTACGACAAATCCACGACATATGTCGGACAAATCCCCGACAAATGCACGACAAATCTACGACATATGACGGACAAATACACGACAAATCCACGACATATGAGGCCGAAGCTAGTAGGGTAAACGTTACTATGCTCATCCAGCTTATTAAAACTACTTTTCCTTCATATAGGTATTTTAATAACACGTGTTTTTGTAGCCTAATTGTGTTCCGTTACAGCTGCCCTCGATGAATTTCATAAATATGTTCTCTCAGAACTTGTTTATGAAAGTCATCTCTAAGTATTATTTTTTTAACTGCTTCACTCAAGCGAATAACATTATTATTATTATGTATTGTTTTATGCTTATTATATATCTTCCTTTTAATTGGTTAATTAAAGATACCCTTGTTCCTATAAACCTCATGATTAATTACCCTTTTTAAGATTTACCAATAATATGTTAAGCAACTATTAGTTTGATTAAAGTATGCCTTTCCTATCTTTGTTTTCTGAATTAATTTAATGATCTAAAGTAGCCTTTTCCCCAAAATTCCTATTTGCTTGGAGTACCAGTTTGTGAAGCTGATGGATTATAGTAATCTGATTATTGTAATATCAAACTGAATGTCTAGATCTGGCTGGGCATCTTTCGATTCTGTTCACATTGTTCGAACGAGTGATATTCCAAAAACCCCTCATGCAAATTAGGAAATTCCTTTATGTAAGTACTAAGGCGTTTTTTCCTCATTAAAATAAACTTGAACCAAAACTCTTTACCTTTTCCCTTCCCAGAGTGTGTTATAAACATGAACCTTACTCATTTTCAGAATAATAATCAATTTCTTTGAATGTTTACTCAAGAACCTGATTAAACTAATAAATGTTACATTTAATCTTAAATTTCTTCTTATTAACTTATTGTGAACTCAATCTATTGAAAATCAATCCCTCCTTCAAAGGTGATTTTAATGTGGTGTATGTTTAAACCAATAGGTTATGGTAGGCGACCATTTGGCAAAAGATAGTGAATCATTAAACTTTAACAATAATTCAAGACCACTTTTTCCTCATGCAAACCTGCCTTGTTAGAGAAACCAGGTCGTGAGTCCGGTCGGCCCTAATGACCCAACTAAGAGTTTTTACCCCAAGGCTATGTCTACATTGTTCAGACGGCGCCTATAGGAAACATTGTCCTTCCTATAGATAAATCCCGTTAGTCGCCCCATACAAAACAGTTAAGCCTTTGGTATAAGTACTAAAGAGTTCAATCATTAGGATTAAAGTTCGATCCACCCTCGATCATCAAACAGCTCAGACCATCCCAATTGGCGTATGTAACACTTGAATAAGATAACCGACTAATCCTCTTTACACTCTAAGAAGGTAATTTTTTATTACCGTTAGATATTTTTTATTCCAATGACGAAGACAAGTCAAATGTTAATTTTTAACCATTTAAACCTAAATTGTAATTTAATTACTTGAATGTTTTCTTTAATACTTGTTAGTGATAATAATTTTTTCAATAATAATAACCTTTAAACATTGCTGTCGTGTATGTTTGCACACAAATGTTACTTATTTATCAATATGCGAAGCAAAAGTTCCTTTAATATTTGTTCGTAAAAACTCGTATGATGATTAATGTTCATTAATTCAAAAGTCGGTTATCCTTTCCGAAGTGAGGTGTGTATTACCATAGAACCAGCTTAGAGCTCGAGTAGAGTCTGTGTCCTCACAGTAAGTCACAAAAGGACCTTGTCAAATTACGACTTTAACCTAACACGTATTACTGTGATAACACATTGTGTTTCATTTGGAGAGACCAACTACCAATAAATCTAGGTTGTACTGTAACCTTAGCCCGTCCGGAAGAAACTCCTTCAAACCTTTCAATATCACCTTCATAGACTACCTTGTATTCGACCTCTCGTGTCGAGTCACCCCTCAGGTACACACCCGCACAAACTAATCATTCCTTCATTCTATACTCCAACGCTCAGCCTCTACCGAACAAGCTAAACTTTCTTAAGTACAACCACAACACAAATGTTGCTGTTCTCTAAATATTCTATGGAAAACTATATATTTAAAAAGGCAGACCCCCTTTTGTGCCTTAAATCAAATATTATTCCCTGCCCTCCACTTTAACAACTCTAATATAATGAAATGCCTGAATAGTTAAAGAAGTTACGTAATAAAAAATACTCGTTATTAATCTTTTAAAACCAAATTTTATAATCCTGCCCTCCGCTTTAGCAATTCTAATTAGTTTAAGGCATTAATCAATTAAATATTATTTATTAGGCATTACTTGTCTCAGATTTTATGTGTTTAGCGAAAAATCTCTTTACCAGAATCTTATATCAAATGAAAACCCCTTGGTTTTGTCTTCCTTAAAATTTAAAATAGACATGAAAGTCGAAATGTCCATCATCCTCTTAGTCGGAAATGAGTAAAGTGATGATTTACCCAATTTCTAAAGATTTTCTGAGCTGGCCCTCAAGCTTTCATTTCGAGTATAGGTATTAACCTAAATTGGTCCAAACTAAAAGTCCCTATGTTACTATTAGTTGAAAAGAGTAAAGAAGAAGTTCAAAACCTTGACAAAATCGCACTCCATTTCACGGCAACAAAATGTAGCCCAAAGGCTACTTGAATATTTTTACTATCCATCCTGGTAACAGCCTATTTTATCCTGGTAACAGCCTATTTTATCCTGGTCACGGCACCAAAATGTAACGATCCCCCCCCTGCTCCCCCTTTGTAATTTTAATTAAATGTATAATTTTGACGATGTGATTTTATTAAACTAACTACAACTTAAACTAGAAATGGCCAACGTGAATCGTCTAGGGTAGAACCCAATAATGTTATGAACCGTAAAACCCAAATTCTTTTATGTGAATACTTGTCAGGTTCTGGACTTTTCTTCCTAATAATTGAATACCAATTTTATATGATCCTTAAGAGATTTGCCATCCCTACAAGCTCTATGTATCTAGCTTCCGAATAGCTCATATCCAGTTATGTATTGCTTATTACAGGTTCGTATAAATATAATCAATTTTATTGATTGGTGTAAGGTAGGGCTCCTCCAGCCGCCCTAGGGATTGCTATCCCCCTCCGGTACTAACCAGAGACCCGTGGCTCTCGACCTTAGACATGGACAAGCCCCCGCCAATCTTTTATTTCACTATGCGGAGTGTAAGACAATTTCGTCCAAATGACCTAAGTTACTTTAACAGGAGTACTCTGCTAGGCTTATCCGATCAATTCGTTCGGATGGCCTTTAGGAGCGCTCGGGATAAAATCAGTTTGTAAAAGAGACTAAACCATAAGAATATGGTTCTACCTAGCAAATGCATCTACTAGCGCTTCGGAAGACGCGCCGTATGATGAGGAGAATCGCCGCAAGGCCTCATCATCGGAAGCGGGCGAAATCCTGGTGATTCCTCGCCAGAATCTGGCCCTGACCCTGAATAACCTACTCTCCCTACTCCTCGTTCCCTAATACCTATGAACTACTCTGCCAGACCTTTAAATTAACTAAAAGAAGTGAATTGCTCGGCTCGTCACTTAAGATGCCTGATTCAATGAACTGCTCAGCTTGTCTCCGAATAGCCTATCATGTGAACTGCTCTGCTATTCACATGAAGAGCTTAATTCAACGAACTGCTCAGCTAGTCATTAATATAAATTAACACAGAGAACTGCTCAGCTTGTCTCAATGGAAAGCTAAATTCAATGATCTGCTCAGCTTGTCACTAAATTAGCTTATCCCAGTGAACTGCTCTGCTTGTCACTTTGTAAAAGCTAACTTTAGTGATCTGCTCAGTTAGTCACTAAATTAGCTTATGCTGAGTAAATGTTAATCATTTATCTAGTAATCTCAACTCTAACAGAAACCATCATTATTTATACCAAAAATGATAAATTTACCACAGCGAAATATTCCCAAAACCCCAAATTAACGGCAAACCTAAAATAAATTACTAAACCCTACTTCCCAAATAATTGTGTGTGAAGCTACCCTACTGTTCCCCAGGAAACTCGCTAAACTGAAAGAGCATAAATCCCTTACCAGAACCAGCTCTTTTGACTGCGAATCCCTAACCTATGCAGCGAAAGTTCAGTCGGCTAAACTGAGAATTGCAATGCTAAAGGCCTGTGTTGGTTGTCTCCCCCCACTGCGCCCGCAGGCTAGGATACAGTGAGTAAGACGCCCTATTGTGTATATAAGGTTTATATATAAATATATTTAACAAGACCGTTCCTCAAATACTGAACAATTTCGACAAGCGAGGTATACACCTCTATGCTGAGACCCCATATTGGCAGCCATGTCTACGTTGTCAGCTGGGCATTGAAGGAACGTAAGGGATTTTATTCGTCTCCATGTAGGTAAAAGGTAGACGCCAGACCACCCTTAGATCTGGTAACTAAAGACTCTGAACCCTGCTCATTGGCACCGTTAGGCGAGCAAGACCCCTCAGGCAAAACTGGTGCCTGGACAAGATTCTGGTCATTTAACTCAAATTAAATAAACTCTTAAACCCCGAGGAAATATTCAATATTTTACTTAAAAACTGATTCATCAACATGAAGAGAGTCCCCTCACGAAGAAGAACCACTTTTAAATCAATAGAATAACCCACCAAGTATATATTATTGCGAAGACCAGAGACCTTGTCAGTCTGAATGTCGAATTCTAAGTGACGTCAATAAAACTTCGCGCCCCTTTATATACTCTAATATCTCAGACAAATGCACGACATATGTCCGACAAATATCGGACAAATCCCCGACACATCTACGACAAATCCACGACATATGTCGGACAAATCCCCGACAAATGCACGACAAATCTACGACATATGACGGACAAATACACGACAAATCCACGACATATGAGGCCGAAGCTAGTAGGGTAAACGTTACTATGCTCATCCAGCTTATTAAAACTACTTTTCCTTCATATAGGTATTTTAATAACACGTGTTTTTGTAGCCTAATTGTGTTCCGTTACATCAGCCAATAGCATATGCATCAAAGGCTTGAACGGAATGCCAGAAAGGATAGGCACAAGTAGAACGTGAGATGTTTGCAATTGTTTTTGGCTGTATACGATTTCACAAATACATTTTAGGGCGTTTTGTTACTTTAGAAACTGACCATTCAGCCCTAGAAATATTATTTAGAAGACCATTAAATAAACTTCCTCCACGTTTACAAAGAATGATGTTGAAAGTTCAAGGATATGACTTAAATGTTAAATATGTTCCAGGGTCTAAAATGTTTATTTCTGACTTCCTTAGTAGATCATATATAGATAATAAAGATGAAAATATAGACAAACTTGATGTAGAATTCAATAAAGAAATAATTTGTCATGTCCAGGCATCAGTGGATTTTCTACCTATATCTAAACAAAAATATTTACTGATTAGTCAAAAAACCAGAGAAGATAATATCCTTCAAACAGTCATACAATTTGGCCAATATTTAAAAAGGAAGTATGTGATACTGTAAAACCATTCTGGAATTTTAGATTAGATTTAAGTGTAATAGAAGGTATAGTTTTTAAAAATAATGTATTTGTTGTACCATATGCTGTACAAAAAATGATGTTGAATATTGTGCATGAAGGTCATCAGGGAGTGAATACTTGCATAAGAAGGGCTAAAAGTGTCATGTTCTGGCCTGGTATGACTTCTCAAATTAAAGATTTATGTATAAATTGTCAGGTGTGTGCAACATTTACAAATAATAATTGTAAAGAAACATTACAGTTTCATAATGTTCCATCACTGCCATGGATTAAGGTGAGATCAGATTTGTTTGAGTTCCGGGGTCATCATTATTTACTTATTGTGGATTATTACAGTAAATATATAGAAATAGCTAAGTTAGGAAATTTGACTTCTATTATAGTAATTAGACACTGTAAGGCATTTTTTGCAAGACATGATATTCCATTAGAAGTAGTTACAGATAATGGTCCACAATACTCAAGTGCAGAATTCAAGATATTTTCAGATGACTATGGGTTCAAACATATTACATCCTCCCCGAATTATCCCAAGTCTAATGGCATGTCTGAATCTAGTATTAAAATGGTTAAAAGTATGTTGAGAAAATGTGTTTATGATGGGACTGATCCTTATATAAGTTTATTAAATTTAAGGAACAGCTCAAAAGAAAACAGTCCTTCACCAGCCAATTTATTATTTAACAGGAATTTGAATTGTAAATATCCGGTGTCTAAATTTTATCTTCAGCCTCAGATATTTTACAGTAATTTAGAATTGGATGCTAGGTGTCATGAAAAAATAAAAAAACATTATGATAAATCCGCGAGACCTTTAAAAGAAATTTCGATCGGTGATAGGGTCTGGTTCAAAAAGAAAACTGAAGACAAATTTTGGACGAAGGGAAAGGTTTCTGACAAGTCACCATTTCCTCGTTCATATATAATTGAAGATGAGAGTGGTGGCAAGTTCAGAAGGAATAGAGTACATGTGAATAAGAATGCTTTTAATACTGACTTTGATAATATAGTGTATAATGATAGGAATATGTTACATGTAAATAAGAATGCTTTTCATACCGACTTTCATAATAAAGTGGGTAATGAGTCTGTAGAATCGGCTGACGATTTACAGCCTGATCATGGTTCAATTAGTGATCAGTATAGAACGAGATCCGGTAGAGTAGTAAACGCTCCAAAGAGGCTTAATTTGTAATTTGAGATTATGCTTTGATATTGTGTTATATTATTAGAGAAGAGGAATGTTACGTTATCTGTGTTTAGGGTTATCTGTGGATCATGAAGGTTGAAGTGAATACATATTTTATTTAATTAAACACGGCCTTCGGCCTCACGTGTCTCGCCTATCTGCTTCGGGCCTTCGGCCCTCAGCCTTACATAAGAAGCCCGTTCTGTGTGCTTCCGGCCTTCGGTTATCATACTTACATGAAGAACTCGCTCTGTTGGGACAACGTTTTACGGCAGAACTGCGTAGCGAGACTTTTATCATTGTACATTCGTCTAGAATCGGTACATTTGATATTCCGAAATGAGCACTTAATCATTCGTTTTGACAATAGGATCCCTAGATAATGTCATAATGACTGTAGTCATTTCTTAAAGGGGTGAAAAGAAGGGTGAAAGATTGTATTATCATCATCATCTGAGGTGTTATAGCCGCGGGTAGGCCCTAGCCTGGTCAAGCAAATGTCTCCAGTCCAATCTATTTGTGGCTTTTCTTCTCTAACATGGCACCCCTGGTGTCCTTTTCGACGCCGTCTAACCATCTGAGCTTGAGAAAGATTGTGAACAAATCATTCTAAGGCGAAAACGAGTTATACGCGGACGAAAACGCGGGCAAAAGCTAGTATAAAAATAAACTTGTATCCAGGTATGAACTTCGATTTCGACCCAACTCACCCCATTTTACGGTAAGTTTGAGAATTGAATTTTTATACGGGTTTTTTATCTCTAACTTATTGTATATGAAAAAATATATAATTAGATCCACGGACGAGTCGTTTTGAACGTGGTTTCGACCACAGTTCCTTAATTCCAAGCCTTTTGTCTGTGAAACAAAAGGAGCTTACAATTAAAGCACCATTGCGAAGTGTGATAATGAGTTTTCCCGTTTATACTGAAATCCACTTACTTAAATAAAATACAAAACAACTCTGTATTCCATAATTAATTATAAGTATATAAAGTAACAGAATACTAAGCAACAATAACAAACAGGGGTATTTTTTACCATAAAGCCTAGAGTTTATCATTTCCTTCGTTCCGGTTGTACACTAGTCATCTGAGAATTATCATTGTTCATTTTCCCAAGCATGAGACGTATTGAAAAACACATTAAATTTGTCAACCTTGTCATACATAAGTCATATCAAAGTCACATTTCAAAATTATGTTTTCCTTTTTGGGGCTAAATAAAGATATTTTATTTTTTTATTATTATTATTTTGTAACGTCGTACTTTAATGGTATGATTTATAAGTTTAGGAAAATATGAGCGACCACTTCATAAAATCATATTTCAGGAAAGTTCACATAGGCATGATGGAGATTATAGCATCAAATCCCAACCATAATGCTTATGTATATACGGAAAGAGTAATATGTTCACGAGACAACTCCTAGTGTCCAGTCCAGTGCCTATTTGGGCCTGGCCATGTTGAAGATTTTTAGTGGTACTAATATATTTTAATGGCAAGCAAGACATACTCTTTGACAACAGACGTTAGAAGTCATCGAATGTCTTCGATGTTAACAAGCTTACATCAAGACGAAATATTTCGTGATTATAAACATAAATATGCCGAAAATCACCCATAACGATCTCAGAAAGCTTATTGTGAATATTATTAATTATTTAAAACAATATAAGGACGAAAGATTGACTAATATTCCAATACACAATGTTTTGTAATTGGTTGTTGACATAACCAGTAGTAATGACATTTCATATTATGGTAAGGATTGATTGAATTGGTAAGATTGGTTGGATTTAACAAGTACACTTTTTTATTATTCAAGGTATAGGTATGTCTAGTACATATACCAAAAATAAATAAAAAGAAAATAACGTTACTGTCGTTGCAGCTAATGAAAACAAAATCGGCCAAGAGCATGTTGGGCCATTAGTCTAGGCCCAAATCTGGAAAACGCGTCTTTAAACAATGCAAGCGGCAAATCATGTAACATTTGAGGTAACAACGTTATCCGAGGGATCTGCCTGTGCCTGATCTGCCTGACGAAGATGTGAAATCGTCTATGGGGAGCTAGCGTTAAAAACTGCTCCTTTTTTCTAGTATTCCTCCCATATTTACGTTTTAGTGCATTTCAGCGCAAACTGTAGTTCGGCTATATTATAAATCACAAAATTTGCTATTACTTTTGCGTTGAAATATTTGCTGCTGACTTAAAATAGGAGAACCCAGGAGGCAAAGTGAATATTTGTCTATTTCTTCGATACCAGGATTTCTTTGTTACCGGGAGCCAGAAAAACAAACTTTTTTTTTGTAGCTGATAAAAAAAAAACATATTTATTTAACAACAATGGAGGAAATAATACAAAAAAGAAACATATAACTAACACTAAACAACCTATACTAAAATAAAATAAACTACAAATAGAATCTTTGCCCCAGTTCGCCGTCGCTGGGCAACGTACCCAGAAGGCTGGCAGCATTGCCACGTTGGATGGCAATGCTTATCCTCTGTGCAAGGTACGAACCAGCCCTCTGGTCACGCGTAGCGTCGGTGAGACGCTTTGAGCACTCTTTGAAAACCCTGTGGGCACTTTCCCCCCGGGGTCCCATTGTCTCGACCCCAAACGGCTCAAATATGCAGCCACTTATGTTTGCATATTTGCGCCGCTTGAGATGCTCGGCCGAATTAGCTGCAGAGCCAGCCTTCACAGAAGTGCCACGGAGATGGGAAAGCGCTAGGGTGTCGGCACATGTTGCATCCCATACCAATGGCCGCCCCATCTCCCAAGGCACGAGGGTCATGCCGTCGGGCCTCTTGCCATCTTCACGAGCAAGGCCGGATGGTTCTAGGATAGCAGGTGCTCCAGCGCTGGCTAGGGCCCGACGGATGACATCGTTGAGGCTGGCATGTCGAAGTGCACGTCCCGCGCTTCTGCAGCAAGATAGACCATGGTGGCCGGTTGGTCGACTTGATCGCCACAGCGACAGCAATGTGGGGCAACGCAGGTCACTCCCAGGCGAAGAGCGATGGAGAGGCGAAATGTGGAGTTGTCCAAGAGTGTACCGATGGACGGGGAAGGCAGAGCTTGGAGCCACTGTCCGGATTCCCACGCAGCGACGGCAAGGAGCTGAGCGCGCTCTGGGAGACTGGTTGCCGTTTGATGCAAATTATCCCGTACCAGCCTACAGAGCGGCTCGTCCCACTGTCGCTGAGAACTTAAGTTTCTGGGCAGGTCAGTGCTCGGACAAGCGGTGGTCCAGGCATTTATGGCCTCAGACATAAAAGGGATGGTTAGTTGTTGTAGCGTTGCGTTAGCGTTGTGTTGTTAAAATTTTGGAAGAGAGTTCTAGTGAGCTGTGTACCGAGGACAGATATGCGGGGAGTGATACACTAGAGATTTTTCGGATACCCAGGCTACCATGCCTTATCGGAAGGGAAGTCTGGGTCCATGACCGGTCGTCCAAATTGATTTTTATTACTGTTACTGTTACTAAGAGGTTTTGGATAATTTTGTCAATTTTGTCTAAAAGGGTCTGAAGTCTCCAAATTTAAATTTTGGATTTTACTTTAAACTTAGATTTTAAATCGACCAAACCTAAAGAAGTCTTTTGAAAAAAGAGTTCATTTTGCTTAAATTTAGTTCCTGACCAATATTTTCTAAATAATAATAATTTTGAATAAAAGACAAATCACATAGCACCGTATTCACGTCGCCTTTCGACATCTAACAATAAGTACTAGACATTAAATATAGGCTTCTCGACACAACACGTAAGAGCTATTTTCATAGAATATTTTCATTTTTGTATTTGTAACTTTGTTATTGAATTTAAAGTAATTTTACATGGTATTAAAAATACAATAGTTAATAATCAATATTCAATAGGTACATGCACATGGGTATTTATAATTAGATAGAGCTAGGTCTGACAATATATTGTAGGTGTGATAAGTACGTCGAGATGGCTGTCACTGTTTAAAATGTAACTCAGTGGGCTTGGCGTAGCGACAAGAATCATGAAAATACAAAAAAAGGAGTGACTTTACAATTACTCCTACAGAGAGCAGTTGGAATACCACTTGTGACTAATTTTTTTATCGGTGACAGCGAATGTAGTGAGCATTCCAAGGCGCAATCTCGACACGGTCACGGCTATCTCGGAGGCAGTAAATCTGGTACGCTGGCGCGACGCCAGTCGGGACACGTAACGTCAGCTTCGGAAGTTTTATAGGTAATCAGCGAACCCCATTGTAGCACTGAGCAACTGACGTACTTCTTGCCAGAGAGACGCCTATGATTGTACGGCAGCATCATTTCAAACGTCCACAATACAAAGATTCTAGTAGAATTTCATTTTCATCCACGTGATGGCACTAAATTATATATTATGTTGTGTTCTATTCGTGGTAGGGGCTCTAGTTTGATGGACGTTTATGAATAAGGTCACAATTTGCAGGTTTGGAGACTGGCTATAAGACCTGTATATAAAACGTAGGCAAAGCAAACAAAATAACTAATTTACGAGAATTACATAGGTCTTTTTAAGTAAAGGCATTATTTCCTATAATTCGACGACCTGTTTAGCCTAGTGACGACCTGTTTAGCCTAGTTGGTAGTGACTCTGCCTCCGAAGCTAGAGGTCCCGGGTTCGAATCCCGGCCAGGGCATTTATTTGTGCATTTTTCACAGATATTTGTTCTTGGGTGTTGGATGTTTTCTATGTATTTAAGTATGTATTTATCTATATAAGTATGTATATCGTCGTCTAGTACCCATAGTACAAGTTTTGCTTAGTTTGGGACTAGGTCGATTTGTGTAAGATTGTCCCCCAATATATTATATTATTATATTATATTAATTTATTTATTTAAATTCGACATTTTATTATATGTCTGAAATAGCTTCTGAAGTTTTTACATGAAGAACATAAGTACACAAAAAATGGGCGGGAAGATTATCATAATTTCAATGTGTTTGGAAGAAATTTGTGTGCTATAAAAATGAAGCACTGAAGGAATTTAGCTATGAGTTAAGTAGATATTTTTGGTAACATTTTTAAATTGTTAAAAATAAATCATAACTGATATTGTTGCTTTAGCATGGTATATTTGAATGTATCAAAACTTAAAATTTATTGAAAGAAATATATATTTTAAATTTTTCAAATTTTGCTTCACAGTTTTGTCCCCTCATGATCAGGTCATCTAAAAAGCAAAACGCTTAAGTAGCAAATAATTCTCGTATAACTTGAACATAATTGTGAGTAATACGTAGCATATACCCCCCCGTAAAGTTGGGGGAGGCCTATGTCTAGCAGTGGACGTGCTTTGGCTGATATGGTGGTGGTGGATGACAGCTATAGTCCGCTTTTTTACATATGATATAAGTATTGCATAATGAAGAATAATAGAATGCCCAAGAGATATTTAATAAAGATCAAATTATTATTAATTCATTATATATAATCACTCCTAAGTATACAAGCATGAGCATTTATTTCCTTGCTCACCTGGCAGCCCACATAATATTTCCTGCTTGTACGCAAATGTAATCTTAATTATATTAAAGATCATGAATAATCAGTTCACTAAAGAATTTGCTAATCTTTGTTACTGTTGTATTTTGAAATAAAACCACTTAATTTTAACTTATTATTTAATTGGACCGTTAGTATCACATCGTAGCTATCCTCAAGAACAGAGCGATTCGTTCTATGCAGATACTACAATCTCCCGGACTAATACTAAAACTAATTTAGTATGATAAATGTATAGGTAGTACGGTCGAGGAATTTCCAACGGAACTGAGTCCAAAAGTGACAAACATTCATATTCCTCGACTGTATAAGTACTTATGCAAATGAACCTCAAGTACTATACCTATATGTACAACTCTAAGGCACTATACCTTGTAATCTGTTCATCATCATCATGTCAGCCGAAAGACGTCCAATGCAACATAGCTCTCTCCATTGCCCTTTGGGTGACTTTGAGCCTTCTTATGAGGCCCATAGTAAGCGACCACGTTTCAGTGCCATATTGTAATCTGTTACTTCAACTATTTGAGATTTATGAATTGTTGTAGTGATGAGGCTAAGACGTATCGTTTGTCAAATGAAGCGATTATTGACGAATGGTTGATTGCATCGATTTTACAGACGATTTTTGAAATGTATTAAGATAGTTTGTATCAGTCTTCTCAAACAAAAAGTTGTTTCTTATTATGAATGGCGTTCTATATTTCATACAATAACAAACATTATAAGAAGAAATAAGAAAGACAGACATATTCTCTTAAACACGTCATCGCTATGCTGATGCCGTAAGTGGTCGGTCTGTCTGTCATTTATGTCAGTTAATAAATTTTGCACATATTTTCCAACTTTAGGGAATTTTACTAATATTTAGGTTTACAGCGTCAACAAAGTGGTCTTCGAACCGTTTCTAGTGTAAATTCGAACCACACATGTGTACACCGCGAAATATGTTATGTTATGTGTTTCGCTCGCCGAGTGGAATAAAACCCGTAGTGTTACTCGCGCTGAACGCAAGGCAGAAGCAAAAGTGTCGACGCCTGCGAAGGCACCAGGCTCTTCACCAGTATCGCTGACATGTTATGCCGCAGACACGACGTTCGTGGCAGGCAGCAGCCGTATGGCAAATAAGGCGCCATCGTTGAGGGACGACGGTGTGCCGCACCCGCTGTCACCGCATAATAAGGTACCGTCCGCATCCACGTCCATGTCAGCACGAAAGAAGGGGCTGGAACTAAGGGCCAAACAACGAAATGCGTTGATTGAACTTCAGTGCGATAGAGAGTGACATCTGCCCGGCTAGTATGTTAGCTTATACCGTCACGTTATATGGCCAAAATGTACTGAAACGTCACATAAAACGTGACGGTATAAGCTATCATACTAGCCGGGCTGGTACAAACAAGTAAACTTACATCTCCATAGAAAAAATCGTACTTCGAGCTGAAAGGCCCTTTTGTTATGTTATTTATGTTGTGTATGTTTTTACACCTGTCACAGTTTTTTTCTGTCATTTAAGTCAATCAATAAAATTGCGCATATTTTCCAACTTTACGGAGTTTTACTAATATTTAGGTTTACATCGTCAACAGATAGTTTTTGGTTATGAATTTATCGTTATAAATATATGCATATACCTATACGATTTCTATCAATTTACGGAGATATCTTCTGAATCGAAACGACAGACTTGGTCACAACACTAGTTTTAAAAAGAAAACGACATAACATGTAACTGTTTGGGCGGTGAATTATTATCGTAAAATAATCAACAACAATGAACTAAAAAAATGTAACATAACTTAAATTATGTTTAAGGAAAGCAAAATATTATTTTTAACTATTTACTTGAAAAGCCCTAATACTATTACGTGATTTAATTTATAATTCCGATAAGTTTTGCGTGTTTACTTTCTATGGGTGTTGTGATGTGTCAAATGGTTGAAGTAACAGATTACAAGGTACAGCAACGTGAAATTTATTATTATTTATTTATGTCTAATATGTCTTCGCATCATTTATAAATAAATGCAAGTACCTAATGCTTGGCCTACGATACAGAAGAACCTATTCTAACTGCTCTTGACATCATCATTAAAATACACCATTTGATCAATATGGCGTTTCCAGGTCATCCCTTGTACCCTCATTAACCGACTTCAAGATTTCAAAAGAGGAGGTTATCAATTCGGTTGTATATATATTTTTTTAATGTTTGTTACTCCATAACTCCGTCATTTCTTAACCGATTTGGAAAATTCTTTTTTTGATTGTAAGTATATGTATCCAAGTTGGTCCCGTTTTTGTCAAAACGCAGTTCTGATGATGGGATCCATGAGGAATTGAGGGAACTCCTCAAATCTTTAAGGCAAACATGCAGTGATTTTTGTGTTTTTATCAACCAGTCAAGCATTTTCATCCAAAAATGTGACATTGGCTGAAGTGGAACTGCTGATGATGATCAGAACGGAACTCTTCAACGACGCGTAGTTCACGTTTGGCGATTGGTTCTCTTCGTTTTGTTTGTCAAGCAAACAAGGTTTTTCCATGATTCCATGAGGAATTGAGGGTACTTAGTCTTCTACCATTATAAACATTAAATTTGGAACAGACTCAGAGACAATACTACCTACTATCCACGGTTTATAACCTTTTCGGTAATACCTTACCATAACTTTTTGCCCTAATACAAATTTAACTTTCCTACGGGGTTTTTCTCCCTCCTGACTCTCTGAGTTACACTTTACTGAGGGTGTAGGTATTAAGCAACTAAATCTCCCGCCCCATCATTAATCGAGCCGGAGAAATACCTGTGGTTCTTTGAGGCGTAGTTCTGTAGTCAAATAAAAATACATTTATTGCAGAATTGATGTTATAGCCACTTACTTTTGCCATTGATGTTATAGAATCTGAAATGTTTTTTATGTAAGCTTTTCAGTACGGGTTTTTGAATTGATGCTGGTATTATTAATCTATGTCCCCAAAGCAAGCATCCTTGATCCAGACTTATTTCTGTTTTTCTGTTGTAAAACGGTAACAGTTCTGTTTTGATTAATTTCTTTTCTGGCCAGCCCTTCCTACAGTAGTCAATTACTTTACTCAAATGATGGTCGTATTTTCTTGAATTATTTTGTAATTAAGGGGTCAATTTCGGAACTCTTTGTTAAATTAAATATATCAAATGCTTTATATTACAAATGTCATGGTATGCGCTGTCATTAGTTTCCTGTTCTGGATTTCTGGACCAAAAATCGGCGGGATTATTGCAAGTTTTTATTTACTCTATTTGATACGTGAAAACTGACAAGAATATGGCATAATGCTGCAGCCTCTTCGCTGCTGTTTTTGGTATACCCTGAGTTGGTCCAAATATGCTGAATTATCCGTTTCTAATACAAATTTTCGACAATAGATATAGGTATTAGGGTGATTCAACAACAACGAAAAAAAATTGTTATTGTTTTCTTTTACTGTCAACCCCTTAAACTGATCTATTCCACTAGAAAACACATTGTGTTCTTTTCTGTATTTAAAATTAATTTTTAAGGGTTTTGTAATTTGCGAAATGTAACAAAAGCAGCAAATTTTCAAATGAAAGTTTATTCATATTAAAAACCATTTTTGAGTCAAAAATTAAATAATAAAACGTTATGGATCGCACGCGCTGCTGTACCGCTGTACGATCATAAAATAATCCGTTTCGTGTTAAATAATAATGTCAAAACCACAGCATTATTGTTGTGACCGGACGGAATGTCTTTGATTCCGTGGAGTAAGGGACGGGTGCTAGTGTGGGATGCAACCTGTGTAGACACACTGGCCCCGTGTGCCCATCTCCACAGAACTTCGATGAGGGCCGGAGCAGCGACAGAAGCGGCCGAAGGCATAAAATTTAACAAATACAGTGGTCTTGGCGCTGAATACAAAAGTAAAGTAAAAAAAGTAAAAGTAGTTTATTCTTCAAATTAGGCATATTACATGCACTTATGAACGTCAATAAACTACCACCGGTTCGGAAAAATAAACCTCTGCCACGAGAAGAACCGGCGTAAGAAACTCGGCGAGGTGTCATTTTTTTCAAATCAATATACATTGTATAGTTTAATGTAAAATTACAGTTCAATTCAAATCATTTAGTGACATAAATACAAAGCAGTATAAACCAACAAATAAATACCTGGGCACACTTTCGATGAACTTATCCTATAATACAGAGAGATGTAAAGAGTCTCTATGGTCAAAAATATTATAGATAAAAGCGGAGGTGTAAAGAGTCCCCATAGTTAAAACATTAGGTTTTAGAGATGTAAAAGGTCTCTAAAGGACAAAATAAAAAAGTGAATATCAGAAATAACAGTTCCGTGTCAGGAGACTGTTAAGCTAGCAGTCTTTGAGCTAATGCTACGGTATACATAACGTGTATGTAACCAATATGTCAAATATGCAATATATGATGAAAAAAAAATTGTAATGAAAATAAACAAAAACCTATTACATTAAAACAAGCAGTAGCGGCAGCGCCACAAGCAGCAAACATTGGTCTCCGGGACACTGCTTGCAAAGTTACGACGGCTTTGGAGATCGAACGCTTGGCCATGTTCTTTTATCTTCCATAAATTCTTCGATCTTGTAATATCCTTGGTTCAAAAGGTATGTTTTTATATATTCTTTGAATGAAATATAAGGTAGTTCCCATGCATCTTTAGGTACTTTGTTATAAAACCTTATACAGTTACCCAAAAATGATTTTTTCACTTTCTGCAAACGAAATTTCGGGACAGCTAACTTATGCCTGTTTCGTGTATTTCTATTATGAATATCAGACTGCCTCCTAAAGGACTTTATATTTTTGTGTGTATGCATAATCACATCCAGTACATATTGTGAAGCTACTGTGAGGATACCTATGTCCTTAAAATGTTCTCTCAACGATACACGAGAGCCTAGATTATAAATAGCTCGGATTGCTCTCTTCTGAAGTACGAAGATAGTTTCTATATCAGCTGCCTTTCCCCAGATCAATATGCCATATGACATGATGCTATGAAAATATGTCTTCGCATCATTTATAAATAAATGCAAGTACCTAATGCTTGGCCTACGATACAGAAGAACCTATTCTAACTGCTCTTGACATCATCATTAAAATACACCATTTGATCAATATGGCGTTTCCAGGTCATCCCTTGTACCCTCATTAACCGACTTCAAGATTTCAAAAGAGGAGGTTATCAATTCGGTTGTATATATATTTTTTTAATGTTTGTTACTCCATAACTCCGTCATTTCTTAACCGATTTGGAAAATTCTTTTTTTGATTGTAAGTATATGTATCCAAGTTGGTCCCGTTTTTGTCAAAACGCAGTTCTGATGATGGGATCCATGAGGAATTGAGGGAACTCCTCAAATCTTTAAGGCAAACATGCAGTGATTTTTGTGTTTTTATCAACCAGTCAAGCATTTTCATCCAAAAATGTGACATTGGCTGAAGTGGAACTGCTGATGATGATCAGAACGGAACTCTTCAACGACGCGTAGTTCACGTTTGGCGATTGGTTCTCTTCGTTTTGTTTGTCAAGCAAACAAGGTTTTTCCATGATTCCATGAGGAATTGAGGGTACTTAGTCTTCTACCATTATAAACATTAAATTTGGAACAGACTCAGAGACAATACTACCTACTATCCACGGTTTATAACCTTTTCGGTAATACCTTACCATAACTTTTTGCCCTAATACAAATTTAACTTTCCTACGGGGTTTTTCTCCCTCCTGACTCTCTGAGTTACACTTTACTGAGGGTGTAGGTATTAAGCAACTAAATCTCCCGCCCCATCATTAATCGAGCCGGAGAAATACCTGTGGTTCTTTGAGGCGTAGTTCTGTAGTCAAATAAAAATACATTTATTGCAGAATTGATGTTATAGCCACTTACTTTTGCCATTGATGTTATAGAATCTGAAATGTTTTTTATGTAAGCTTTTCAGTACGGGTTTTTGAATTGATGCTGGTATTATTAATCTATGTCCCCAAAGCAAGCATCCTTGATCCAGACTTATTTCTGTTTTTCTGTTGTAAAACGGTAACAGTTCTGTTTTGATTAATTTCTTTTCTGGCCAGCCCTTCCTACAGTAGTCAATTACTTTACTCAAATGATGGTCGTATTTTCTTGAATTATTTTGTAATTAAGGGGTCAATTTCGGAACTCTTTGATAAATTAAATATATCAAATGCTTTATATTACAAATGTCATGGTATGCGCTGTCATTAGTTTCCTGTTCTGGATTTCTGGACCAAAAATCGGCGGGATTATTGCAAGTTTTTATTTACTCTATTTGATACGTGAAAACTGACAAGAATATGGCATAATGCTGCAGCCTCTTCGCTGCTGTTTTTGGTATACCCTGAGTTGGTCCAAATATGCTGAATTATCCGTTTCTAATACAAATTTTCGACAATAGATATAGGTATTAGGGTGATTCAACAACAACGAAAAAAAATTGTTATTGTTTTCTTTTACTGTCAACCCCTTAAACTGATCTATTCCACTAGAAAACACATTGTGTTCTTTTCTGTATTTAAAATTAATTTTTAAGGGTTTTGTAATTTGCGAAATGTAACAAAAGCAGCAAATTTTCAAATGAAAGTTTATTCATATTAAAAACCATTTTTGAGTCAAAAATTAAATAATAAAACGTTACGGATCGCACGCGCTGCTGTACCGCTGTACGATCATAAAATAATCCGTTTCGTGTTAAATAATAATGTCAAAACCACAGCATTATTGTTGTGACCGGACGGAATGTCTTTGATTCCGTGGAGTAAGGGACGGGTGCTAGTGTGGGATGCAACCTGTGTAGACACACTGGCCCCGTGTGCCCATCTCCACAGAACTTCGATGAGGGCCGGAGCAGCGACAGAAGCGGCCGAAGGCATAAAATTTAACAAATACAGTGGTCTTGGCGCTGAATACAAAAGTAAAGTAAAAAAAGTAAAAGTAGTTTATTCTTCAAATTAGGCATATTACATGCACTTATGAACGTCAATAAACTACCACCGGTTCGGAAAAATAAACCTCTGCCACGAGAAGAACCGGCGTAAGAAACTCGGCGAGGTGTCATTTTTTTCAAATCAATATACATTGTATAGTTTAATGTAAAATTACAGTTCAATTCAAATCATTTAGTGACATAAATACAAAGCAGTATAAACCAACAAATAAATACCTGGGCACACTTTCGATGAACTTATCCTATAATACAGAGAGATGTAAAGAGTCTCTATGGTCAAAAATATTATAGATAAAAGCGGAGGTGTAAAGAGTCCCCATAGTTAAAACATTAGGTTTTAGAGATGTAAAAGGTCTCTAAAGGACAAAATAAAAAAGTGAATATCAGAAATAACAGTTCCGTGTCAGGAGACTGTTAAGCTAGCAGTCTTTGAGCTAATGCTACGGTATACATAACGTGTATGTAACCAATATGTCAAATATGCAATATATGATGAAAAAAAAATTGTAATGAAAATAAACAAAAACCTATTACATTAAAACAAGCAGTAGCGGCAGCGCCACAAGCAGCAAACATTGGTCTCCGGGACACTGCTTGCAAAGTTACGACGGCTTTGGAGATCGAACGCTTGGCCATGTTCTTTTATCTTCCATAAATTCTTCGATCTTGTAATATCCTTGGTTCAAAAGGTATGTTTTTATATATTCTTTGAATGAAATATAAGGTAGTTCCCATGCATCTTTAGGTACTTTGTTATAAAACCTTATACAGTTACCCAAAAATGATTTTTTCACTTTCTGCAAACGAAATTTCGGGACAGCTAACTTATGCCTGTTTCGTGTATTTCTATTATGAATATCAGACTGCCTCCTAAAGGACTTTATATTTTTGTGTGTATGCATAATCACATCCAGTACATATTGTGAAGCTACTGTGAGGATACCTATGTCCTTAAAATGTTCTCTCAACGATACACGAGAGCCTAGATTATAAATAGCTCGGATTGCTCTCTTCTGAAGTACGAAGATAGTTTCTATATCAGCTGCCTTTCCCCAGATCAATATGCCATATGACATGATGCTGTGAAAATAACTAAAGTAAACTAGGCGAGCTGTCTCCACGTCAGTGAATTGTCTAATTCTTCTTACAGCGTACGCGGCAGAACTCAGCCTATTAGCCAAAGCAGATATGTGAGGGGCCCATTGTAGCTTACAATCCAATGTGAGCCCCAGAAAAAGCGTGTTTTCGACAAGGTCCAGTTTTTCTCCATTTAACATTATGACAGTCTCAACCTGTCTTACATTTGGCAACGAAAATTTAACGCACTTCATTTTTTTTGCATTTAGTAGCAGATTATTTGCTGTGAACCATTCAAGCACTTCTCTCAAAGATGCATTGATATGGCTGAAGTCGCTCAATTTCCTATCAACCTTGAAAATTAGTGAAGTGTCATCAGCAAACAATACTATCTCGCATTTTTTGTTTACAAAATATGGCAGGTCATTTATGTACACAAGAAAGAGGAAAGGTCCCAGAATTGAACCCTGTGGTACGCCGAGCTTCACGGTAGTACCATTTGATTGAGTCTCGTTCACGACTACTTTTTGGGTTCTTTGGCCTAAGTAAGACATAACAAGGTTTAGAGCTTCAGCTGACAGGCCGTAGTACTTTAGCTTGTGTAGCAGTGTATCATGCTCCACGCAGTTGAATGCTTTGGAGAGATCGCAGAAAATGCCTATAGCATCTTGTGAGTGTTCCCAATCATCGTAGATGTGCTTGATGAGTACTGAGCCGGCATCTGTTGTCGAACGCCCTCTTGTAAAACCAAATTGCTGATGGTGAAGAAATTCGTTCTTGTTAAAATGTCGAAGCAATTGGTTCAATATTATTTTCTCAAACACTTTACTGAGGACAGGTAATACAGAAATACGACGGAAGTTTCCAAGCTCCGTCTTGCTACCAGATTTAAATAATGGAATAACTTTACTGTATTTCATTAGGTCGGGGAACACACACTCGCTGATACAAGCATTAAACACCACGGCTAAATACGGTGCTACAATATCAATAACAGATTGCATAACTTTCACAGATATACCCCACAGGTCCTCGGAGTTCTTTACTTTTAAAGACTTGAATATCTTAATGATCTCATGAGGGTCGGTATATTGAAAATGAAGTTCCTGGTCACACTGTTTATTTACAAAAGAACTCAAAAAAATACTAGTCTTAGCCACAGAAGAATTTAAATTTTCAGTTGTATCTGCAGCTATGTTTGTGAAGAAATGTTGAAAGGCGCCAGCTACATCCTGGTCTGTCGTCAAGACTTTATCGTCTATTTTCAGTCTGAGATGGCCTTCACGGGGCTTTTTCTTACCAGTTTCAGTATTTATTACATTCCAGGTGGCTTTTACGTTATTATCTGCAGACCTGACTTTATTGCTTATAAAGGTAGACTTAGCAGCGGCGCAAACTTTCTTGAATACTTTCGAATACTTTCTTACATATTCCGTAAATTTCTCATCTTTTATATAATTCTTCATTTCATACAGTTCATAGAGTTTATTTCTGCTCTTATGAATGCCCACTGTGGCCCAATTACTAAACCTTGTTTTCATTGTGGCATTCTTTAATGTTTTCGACTTAAATATATTCTTGTGCACACCATGTATCACATTTGACAGATCATTGTACAGAGTATTAGGGTTATTAATGTCTGTAGGAAGTGAAGGTACCTTGTAGATAATTTTTTCTCTAAATTTCTCCATCCGACTCGTAGTGATGGGTCTATATGTCACAGTTTGTTATTGCTTTTCAATATCGACTTTGAAATGAGCTTTCTGACCACAGTGATCCGAGTTAAAGCAGTTAAATATTATTATTTTTGTAGCCTCACAGTTGCAGAAAATATTATTTATTTATTTATTTATTTATTTATTTATTAGGATTGCCAACGGTCGATACAATACACATTCATAATAAACTATACATTAACAACATTCATAACTGATCCCCCACTTACAGGCAATCACAGCATTATCCAAGCAAGTTGCCGTGCTGGCCGTAATTCTTGTAGGATCATTAAAGAGCGGGAACAAGTCAAATGATTTAAATAAGTTTAATATTCTCACTGTATATGCATGTGCAATGTCTAAAACGTTCACATTAAAATCACCACAGACTATTATCATCTTGCTGCTATTAAATACTTGTTTCAACGCATCTTCCATTATGGACTCAAACTGACTAAAATCTGACGAAGGTGGCCGGTAGACACAGATTATGATATGACTCTCCATTTCCACACAAGAAATTTCAATAGTTCGTTCAATAGAAAGTTTGACTATGTTCTTTCTTTCTTTACATTTATATTTATTTTTTATTATAATCATCGAACCCCCGTGAATGGCCTTTTTTCTAGTGAACGAGCTAACTATGTCATAATCATAAATATTCAATAATAACAATTCATGTTCCTTAAGCCAGTGTTCAGTTACACACATGATATCTATATCTTGAGACTCTAAGAAAAGTCCTACCTCTAGTTCCTTGCTGGAGAAGCCCTGAATATGTTGGTGAATCAAACTCACTAATCGGTGCTTCTCCGCTGTCCCAGCCGTCAGTTTAAATGCTGTGGGCGGCCCACGGGCGAGGCCACGCGTGCGCCGACATCGCCACCGCTACTGCCTGTCGATTCAAAGTGCCCAGGTTCAATGTTACAAGTCAACAGCTCGGCTATTCTATTTTTACATTTCTTGTGAATATGAATTCGGTCTTTAAATATTTTAGCCGTTTTACAAAATCGATTAATGTCAAACAAATGATAGTAACTATTGTAGCATATCACATTGTACAACATGGAATTTAGTTTAGAAATCTTAATATTTCTTTCGTGCGAGAGCGACCTCGAGTATGGAAATGCACACAGAATAATTTTACAAATTCCTCGTTGTTCAATGTCAGCCAGTATTTGCAGCAGCGCCTCTAGACGAGACGTCGTCAAATCTACACTATCGCCCAAGGCTACAACCAGAGTTGTCGCAACGTCGAAGTCCTCCTTCGCCAACCTGTCCACAAAACATTCCACAGAGGCACCACGCAAACAGTTATTTCTGACCTTCTGCCGGAGACACCGCGACAACATCGAACCAAGACCAAGACCTAGGTCATCTGAGTAGACGACTGTCAATGGGACAGGCGGCTCGACGTCATCACGGGCGCCGCGGGGGCCCCGGCGCGGCGGCCGCGACGCGGGCGGGGCGGGCGCGGCCCGCGGCGGCGGTGGCGTCCGCGGGGCGGGGATCGGCAGCGGCGCGCGCGGGGAGGGGCTCCGCGGCCGCGTGCGTGACGTGGGGTTCGGAGCCGGCGTGCGCGGTGCAGGGCTCGGCGGTGCGAGGCGCGTATGCAGCGTCGCCGGCGTCAGCGCGCGCGCACGAGCTCCTACCGGGGGAGAGGCCGGAGTATCTGGTGCACAAGTACACTCCGGACACATGTTAACAAGAGAGTAGAATCTCTCCTCGTTTTCGCGACACATGTCCACCAGGTGCGAGGCAGCCTTTATATGCTCACTATTCTCACGCTTCACACACTCATACTTATCACTGATATCCCGGAGAGAAATTTCTAGCTTTGTTATATCGGATTGTAATCTGCAGGTGTCTCTGTCATATAAACAAATATAGTCATCTAACTCTTTCTTGCACTGGTCCAGTTTATCTAACAATGTACTGCGTTCTTTTATAAGTTTTGTGTAGATTTGTGTTTGTGATTTTAGAGATATAAATAATAATGTGTAGTCATTGTAAGACTTCGTAATGTTAGGCCTATAAGAAGAATCGGTTAAATAAAATTAGTCGTACTGAAAATTCGGTCATCAGATATAAGATATTATAAAAATTCGGGATACTGATATGAGGGCTAATGAATAGTCAGGAAAAAAAATCGAGTTTGTGATTTTAGGGTTCACAACATTAGGTCTAACGAAATTAGATAAGAAGTTCTTAGTGCTAGCGGAGGGGAACCATAGTCAGGGGTGGTTTACTACCGTGACGTCATCGCGCCGCGCAAAGTACATGCGTCCGCCGGCTCACCCGTCGTGTAACTATTCAATGGTTGCGGCGCAGCCTTACGGATCGCACGCGCACGCGCTGCTGTACCGCTGTACGATAATAAAAAAATCCGTTTCGTGTTAAATAATAATGTCAAAACCACAGCATTATTGTTTAAAAAATATAATAATAATAATAATATTGGGGGACAATCTTACACAAATCGACCTAGTCCCAAACTAAGCAAAGCTTGTACTATGGGTACTGGACGACGATATACATACTTATATAGATAAATACATACTTAAATACATAGAAAACATCCAAGACCCAAGAACAAATATCCGTGAAAAATGCACAAATAAATGCCCTGGCCGGGATTCGAACCCGGGACCTCTAGCTTCGGAGGCAGAGTCACTACCAACTAGGCTAAACAGGTCGTCAATATCTTTATATAGTTACCCAAATTCTGTGTCGCTATCTTAAAATGTTGAAAAAACTGACCGTTATCACTCAAAAAACTGGCAGTCCTTGAGTTTGGTATTCACCAACGGTTGACATAAAAGAAAACGAAAATGAAAACGTTGGTTCTAAGAATCCTCTTTTTATTTTTTAAAGTGATGCCTTTAAAAATTATCTAAAACTGTGTATCCCCTGATTACATGTATGGAGTGCCCCCTCCCCCTACTTTAATATTTTTTCGTCATTTCACATCACTTTTACGCAGCGTTTCATACGAGTAGAACACACCTTCCTGCTAAATATTTTAATTGTACCTATTTATAGTGCTTATAGTCTCCGAGTAGGTAGGTACATCGGCTGTCACATACACGGAAAGACGGACGGACGTCCATTTTGGCTACGGAATCTTAAAAGTACTATTCGTAATTGTATTGTAAACAACACTACTAATAATAAAGTACATATATTAAAATAGGTTCTCGCTGATGGTACCCCTAGTGGTGAGGGCGGGGCCTCGAAAGAGCGCGTTGCGTGCGATAGAAAGAGATGGCCACGTTTAGGCACGTTTGGCATACCTAAACGGGCGATTTGTTAACAGAAAAACTTCTGTACTTGTACTGGGACCCGGGTTGCTTCGTGTAATAAGACTATGGCACAGAATAAGTAATAGTACTATTACTTATTCTGTGCCATAGTCTTATTACACGAAGCAACCCGGGTCCCCCAGATGACAATCTTACTACCCACCAGCTCTTTATTCTATCTGCCTCTGAATCCTGTTTAAGCAAATTTAAAAATCAAATGCTTATACAAGTCTAGTAAAGAATCTTTGATCTAGAAAATGGCTTCCTAACATTTTTAGGGAAAGTAAATTATTATTCCATATTTCTTAAGAACATGGCTATAGTCTTATCTCCACTGTATGAACGTTCCAAAGTAAA
This sequence comes from Notocelia uddmanniana, assembly GCA_905163555.1. Lineage (NCBI taxonomy): Eukaryota > Metazoa > Arthropoda > Insecta > Lepidoptera > Tortricidae > Notocelia > Notocelia uddmanniana. The sequence goes on along the minus strand of LR991052.1, from coordinate 36,032,138 downwards.
TAAATTCAAATGGACAGAGGAATGCCAAATGTCATTTAACACAATTAAACAAAAATTGGCTTCGACAGCGACACACAATATAAAAAAAAATTAATCGTGATCTACCTATTATTTTAACCTGTGATGCCTCAGATTGTGGCTTAGCGGCCATTTTGTCTAACCGCGATGCAGATGGAACAGTTAGGCCTATAGCTTATACCCGTAAAAAATTGAACTCAACTGAACAAAAATATGCTGCCATAGATAAGGAGGCCATGTCCATCGTACGTGGAGTAACAAAGTTCTATACCTATTAGGGTGATTCAATTCTTTCAAGTTTTGATTTTTTTATCTCTGAACCTATAATATCGTTTTACCCACTTAGTATTTAATTTTAGATTTTTTGATGTACATTTAGAGGTCGCTACCACCTGCCAAATTTTTAAAATATTTTCAATAACGCTCTTAATGCGAAATACGATATGGTTTACTTTTGAAATTTTCAAGGACGATACTTAGCTATTAACATATACTACGTAGTGTTAAAGGTGTTCGGCGGGTACTTCACACTCACAAAGTTGGTTACTAGTAGATTATACACTAAGGGGATAAAGCACTGTTTTATGTCACGGGAGCGAATTGAATCCCGAACGTAACGAAGGACTCATAATTTAACTCCTGAGCGTAGCGAGGGAGTTATAAGTTAATTCCTGAGCGAAGCGAGGGAATTAAGACTGAGTCCTGAGTGCAGTGAGGGGTTCAACCGCCCAAGACTAAAACAGTCTTATCCCCGAGGTGTATACTCTACTTTTCACACCTTATGCGAGACAAAAAAACAGGCTCAGTAGATAAATAATGTTTATTTAGCAAATTAAAAGTACATAGTAACATTAGACACGTTAGTCCAATTATGGAAATATAAGGTAATGTTTTTATTTGGTACTCGATTTGTTCGTCACGCGTGAACAAATGAAGGCGCGCGACGTTCCAAATTCGAAAGCACAAGCCGTGGTATTAGATTCGAAATTCGAATTTCGAACACCGCGCTCCTCCGGACCGGGGTTCACACGGAGGCAAACTTCATTTATTTTGTCAAATCAAGTACGTAGGCCATGGCCTAGGACAAATTGTGTTTAGCAAAATTAAACTTTATGCATATAGTAATAAGAATTATGAAAAGTGAAATCATATTATTAACCAGCGGGTTATAATGAAATTCAGTACAACATTATAACCCGGCTAATACCAAGGGATTTAATGTCTTGCTTTCGGTAGGGTTTACATGACCTATAATTCGGCATTGTCGAGCATGTGGTTTGAAAAATTAATTATCATAATCTACTTGCGTTTTTAGTGATACAATCAGCTCAAATCAAAACAGTTATATTTTGTTTATGAGTGTGTGTTTAATTATAGTTTGCTCTTTTATTGTTATAATTGTTTTCTCACAATGACTTCAAGTATTAAAACAAGAAAAAAAAAGGAAATATGTCTAGTTAGATAAACCGGTTGTGAATTAGTGCATACAAAATTACCCTCAATGAAAGAATTAAGTGATGAGTTTATTTTTTCATTATAAAATCTAATGAATATAACAGGAAATATAATAGTAGATCGCCTACCAATCTTGGTATCTGGAAAAGGAGTTGACAAACTTTTGGCCGTTGCCAAACTTCCAGATGGCAAAGGGGAAGCCATGGCATCTGTAATTTTCGAGACAGTTTTATCGTGGTGTTGACATGATACAATAAAATGTATGCGTTTCGATACCACAGCATCTAATACAGGGCGAATGAAAAAATTGTACCCTTTTATAACACACAAAGCACAAGAAATTGTTTTGGTTTCCATGTCGCCATCACAGATTAGAAACCGTGCATGTAGCTGTCGTACTCTCAGCCATTGGACCTTCCATAGCGTCTCGACGCCAAAAGGTACAAAATTGTATTCAGCGCCAAGACCACTGTATTTGTTAAATTTTATGCCTTCGGCCGCTTCTGTCGCTGCTCCGGCCCTCATCGAAGTTCTGTGGAGATGGGCACACGGGGCCAGTGTGTCTACACAGGTTGCATCCTACACTAGCACCCGTCCCTTACTCCACGGAATCAAAGACATTCCGTCCGGTCTCTTGCCATCGTCTCTTGAAACGCCGACCGGCTCTAGTAGGGCCGGCACATTGACTGACGAAAGAGACCGACGGATGATGTCGTTCAGAGCAGCGTGTCTTGAGAAGCGGCCCGCACTGCTCTGGCAGGAAAGTCCGTGGTGGCCCAGCCTATCTACTTATTTGCCACAGGCATCTGTGTGGGGCGCAGACCGGGACCCCGAGACGGAGACAAACTGCAAGTCGGAGGGTATTTGGTTCAAGGAAAGTACCAGTGTTAACGGAAGGATGTGCTTGGAGCCAGTATCCAGCCTCTTTGGTACCTACTGCTAAAAGTCTGGCTTGGTCTTCCATGCAGCACTGGCTTAAAAGGGAATCTAAGGTCAATTTGCACATAATGTCGTCCCAGCTTCTTTGTGATTTTGAATTCTCAGGGTAATTTTGGCCGGGGCAAGCAATTAACCAAGCAGTTTTTGAGTCTTCCAAGCCCGCAATCTCATAGTCAGTAGGTAACGCCCTTAGGATTTTACCTATGAGATTAGACGAGCTATGGACTGAGGACAAAAAAGCTGGCAAAGCGACACTGGAAATTTTGCGGATCCCTAGCCCAGCGTACCGAATGGGAAGAGATCCTTGGGTCCAAGACTGCTCGCTTAGCTGAGAATTGAGGACGGATTCTAAATTAATTTTGATCAAGGTATCTATTTGCAACAAAAGATTTTGATGGTTCCAAAGTGGACAACAGCGAAGCACATAGGTAAGTTTAGGAACGAAAAGACAGAATTTAATAATCGAAAGAGCGAAATGCGGGCTAATTTCAAGCAAACGGTGGGAATGGTTTTGAAATTTTGAGATAGAATTTTGAATATAGTTAGAAAAACATTCTTCAAAAATAGGGGACCCTAAGAGGCAAAGTGTACTTTTATCAACAATCTTGATATTAGGAGCAAGCTCGTTAAATTTTTGTTTTATAACATTGAGATCAATACCAGAATTTTGAATGAAAAGTTCACACTTGTCGAAATTTAGATCGAGCCCTATCGATTTAAATTTATTTATTATTTCGAGGAGATCGGAAAGTACAGCGTTTGCATCGCCCCCTAATGTCCCGTCGTCGAGATACCAAACATTAAATTTTGAAGCCAAATTTTGAATGATAGGGTTAATGGCCAAACTGAAAATTGCTGGCCCCAGGGGATCTCCCTGCTGACAACCAACTTCAGATGACAACTCAGTTGATTGGTACATCAACTTTGTTGGATCTGCATAGCAGTGGAGGAGATAGTTGTAAATCTCAGGAGTATTGGATTTGATATCAGACAGCAGGGTATCCCTGTTCACCGAATTGAAGGCATTTTTCACGTCGATTTTTAAGCAACACTTCGCATTGGCCTTCCTTAATCTACGTGCGAAGGGCGTGGACAGCTGCCTCGAAGCCACCTTTAACGCCAAAGCCTAATTGGACTGGTTCAAAAAGAGGTTGTAATTTTGCTAAAATGTGTCGAACTGCGATTTTCAGATGCTAAACGGCGAAGTGTGGTTCCAACAGCAATAGGTCTCACCCCTCCATCCGTCTTGGTAAAGACGATGAGGTTTGCTCCATACAAAATAGGTAATATATCAGGATGGATATTACCAGAGTACATCAGATTTATTAATTGGGTAATGCAACTAATAAGTTGCACACCTGCATCGCCCACGGAACGTCATGTTAGGTCCTTTAGATGTTGGGGTGAGAGTCCATCCAGACCTGCGGCAGAACCAGGTTTAAAAGAATTAATTGCATTAATGACGTCAGTATTAATGCAATTAATTAGTATTAAAAGAAGAACATTTAATTCTTGTATACTGCCTTGCCTGATTTACGGCTGCGAAACCTGGACGCTCATAAAAGCACACAGACAAAAACTTGCCGTAACACAAAGAGCCATGGAGAGGAGTATGACTGGTTACAAAAGACAGGACAAGATAAGAAACACCGACCTCAGGAAAATCACAAAACTACCGACATAATAGAACGTATCGACCAACAGAAGTGGAGATGGGCAGGACACATGATGCGCGATAAAACAGGGAAGTGGAGCAAGAGAGTTACGGAATGGTACCCAAGAGATGGCAAAAGAAGGCGAGGAAGACAGCACACCCGGTGGGAAGATGAAATTAAAATAACGGCTGGACATAATTGGAGAAGGGTTGCCCAAGACAGGCAACAATGGAAATCGTTGGAGGAGGCCTTTGCCAAGCGGCACGCCGAACTAAGAGACATTCTGTAGAATCCATTACACACCTCTTTTAAGTTGTCAGTGTAAATCTCTCTTAGTACGAAATAAAGGGCTTATTATTATTATTATTATTTATGACCTCCAAGTAATGGATCTTGGTACCCAGAGATTATAGCGCGGCAGTCAATATTTATTTCAGATATAAATATATATATTTATTTCAGAAGATTTCATTTAGTTTCTTTGTATATTAAGTAAATAACTTTTGAGTTGCATGAAGATCTATTTCCTTTTTTTTCTCGACACACTGTTCAATCCATAATTTAAAACGTTATTTGGTTGTAAAATATAGTTCAGTTACAAAAGTCATCGAAAAAAAAAAACCATAACGCTTAACCGCTCTTTTATTTTGGAATAAGGGGAAAAAATAACCTAATGATATTTTCCCCGTTTTTCGGGCTTTAATATTTTAATTTCAATCATGTTTTTCGCCTCTCCTGTAAACTTCCATAATATGACGGTAGCAGGTTTACACTATTAGCCGACGATATAACGATTTGCATGCGGACGGAGTCGCGGGATAAAGCTAGTAACAATATACATACGATACTCGACAAAACTGCAATATTATTTGTCCTACGTTACGTATCGGATAGGAATAACTATCGACAAATATTTCTGGCTACAATAACAGCTCAGGTGCTTGATGGTCTACCTGATAAATAGATAGGTAAAAAACTACGCTTACACGACGCTCATTTCGGGTTGCGAGCCGGGCTTTATGCTGAGAATGCCATTTTTACCCTAAAAAGACCATCAGGTACTGCACGCAAAGGAAAACACCAGTATATACCTGCATTAAACGCAGAGGCCAAAACATTGGGGATAAAAACTTAAAATTTCGTTCCTTGGTAGAATATCTACGATTTTGTTCAATTCGTACGTTTGACATTCGCTAATACTTTCAAAACTACTTTATGTTCAGGAAGTTTTTTTTTATATCACGAGCTCTAATAGCTTTATTGCGTTCCTTTATACTTATAGTCCAATTGCGTTCCGTTACACTTTTGGGTTTTCTTTGATGGAATTCGTTAGGTTAGGTTAAGTTTGTATTGCAATAATCCTATAAAATTAAGTTTTGTAAGTAAAAAATACATTAGTTCAAGTGAAACATTTCGCGCTAAAATAGTTAGGTCTCTAAAGGGAGAATAGATGGTCAGTTATTTCTGGCAGTAAGTCAACAATTGACAAAAATCGAATCAGAGCATCCCTCTTCCACGTGGTCGTGCCTGTCCTACCCCTAGAGTATCTAAGATGTCCACTGCTGGACATAGGCCTCCCGCAAAGACTTCCACAATGACCGGTCCTGCGCCATCCGCATCCAGCGGACACCCGCGACCATCACAGTCCACCGTGTGGGGGGCCTGCCCACGCTACGCCTTCCGGTACGCGGTCGCCACTCGAGAACCTTTCCGCCCCAACAGCCATCGGTTTTACGTGCTATTTGCCCCGCCCACTGCCACTTAAGTTTAGCGATTCGGAGGGCTATATCGATTACTTTAGTTCTGCTGCGGTTGGCCTCATAAAATTCCTAAGTTTAATAACACATTAACAACAAACATTAATTAAAATTAGAGGAGCGTAAAAAATATTTAGTCTTGGATAATAAGGACTATAATCATCTTATTACTGAAAATTCGGTCATGACACCTCAGACATTATTTTTTCATAATGTGCAATGTAGACATACAAGATGATTGACGTACAAGCAACCCGTCAGACAGTACCAACAAGAAAAAATCCATAAAAATACGAAAATGTCGATATTTGGATCTGAAATTTACAGTACAGATTACTACCTATAGTGCTGCTGTGTGACCCTGCAAATATTGGCGGCCTGAAGCGGGCAATTTAAGATACTTTTTCGGGAAACATTACGCCGCAACCAAAGAATATAATACTCACTAATGAGAAGAACGATAACTCCATACAAAAAATATGACACACTCCCGAAACGTCAAAAAGTCGTTTATACTACTAGCGACATCGATTTTGAGCAGTGAACTAAAAGGTGGCTTGTTGGTAGGCAGGTTGCCTCCGGAGATTGGGTCCCGGGTTCGAATCACGGGAAAGAAATATATTTTTTACTTTTTTACTTCGGTTTCGTAGCATTGTATTTATCATATGAAGTTTCCATGGTAACCGAACCATAGAGTTGACTTGCTAAACTTCGCAGTAGTATAACAATACTTAAATTAAACAATACAAAATTTAACACGGAATACACAGAATTAATCATGAAATAATGTCTCGCGCGACTAAAATGCAAGAGTAAATTTTACATAAATTTAAACAATTTTTTAGTAACATGGCACCATTGATAGCTCAAATTAAGCCCCATCCAGACGGTCCAGCATTGCAGTCGTGTGTATACCGATGACGTAGCCGTGCGATGGTGCTGTGTGTGAGGTGCGTAGCTAACACACATACACAACTGACTTTTTATTTAAATATATATACTTATAGATAAATACAATGCTACGAAACCGAAGTAAAAAAAGTAAAAAATATATTTCTTTCCCGGGATTCGAACCCGGGACCCATTCTCCGGAGGCAACCTGCCTACCAACAAGCCACCCTTTAGTTCACTGCTCAAAAGCGATGTCGCTAGTAGTATAAACGACTTTTTGACGTTTCGGGAGTGTGTCATATTTTTTGTATGGAGTTATCGTTCTTCTCATTAGTGAGTATTATATTCATTGGTTGCGACGTAATGTTTCCCGAAAAAGTGTCTTAAAGTGCCCGCTTCAGGCCGCCAATATTTGTAGGGTCACACAGCAGCACTAGTAATCTGTACTGTAAATTTCAGATCCAAATATCGTCATTTTCGTATTTTTATGGATTTTTTCTTGTTGGTACTGTCTGACGGGTTGCTTGTACGTCAATCATCTTGTATGTCTACATTGCACATTATGAAAAAATAATGTCTGAGGTGTCATGACCGAATTTTCAGTAATAAGATGACTATAGTCCTTATTATCCAAGACTAATATTTTTTACGCTCCTCTAATTTTAATTAATGTTTGTTGTTAATGTGTTATTAAACTTAGGAATTTTATGAGGCCAACCGCAGCAGAACTAAAGTAATCGATATAGCCCTCCGAATCGCTAAACTTAAGTGGCAGTGGGCGGGGCAAATAGCACGTAAAACCGATGGCTGTTGGGGCGGAAAGGTTCTCGAGTGGCGACCGCGTACCGGAAGGCGTAGCGTGGGCAGGCCCCCCACACGGTGGACTGTGATGGTCGCGGGTGTCCGCTGGATGCGGATGGCGCAGGACCGGTCATTGTGGAAGTCTTTGCGGGAGGCCTATGTCCAGCAGTGGACATCTTAGATACTCTAGGGGTAGGACAGGCACGACCACGTGGAAGAGGGATGCTCTGATTCGATTTTTGTTATTCTCCCTTTAGAGACCTAACTATTTTATAGGATTATTGCAATACAAACTTAACCTAACCTAACGATTTCCATCAAAGAAAACCCAAAAGTGTAACGGAACGCAATTGGACTATAAGTATAAAGGAACGCAATAAAGCTATTAGAGCTCGTGATATAAAAAAAACTTCCTGAACATGAAGTAGTTTTGAAAGTATAGGTATTAGCGAATGTCAAACGTACGAATTGAACAAAATCGTAGATATTCTTCCAAGGAACGTAAGTTTTTATCCCTAAGGTTTTGGCCTGTGCGTTTAATGCAGGTACCTATATATACTGGTGTTTTCCTTTGCGTGCAGTACCTGAAGGTCTTTTTAGGGTAAAAATGGCAGTCTCAGCATAAAGCCCGGCTCGCAACCCGAAATGAGCGTCGTATAAGCGTAGTTTTTTACCTATCTATTTATCAGGTAGACCATCAAGCACCTTAGCTGTTATTGTAGTCAGAAATATTTGTCGATAGTTATTCCTATCCGATACGTAACGTAGGACAAATAATATTGCAGTTTTGTCGAGTATCGTATGTATATTATTACTAGCTTTTTCCCGCGACTCCGTCCGCGTACAACTCGTTATATCGTCGGCTAATAGTGTATACCTGATACCGTCATATTATGGAAGTTTACAGGAGAGGCAAAAAACATGATTGAAATTAAAATATTAAACCCCGAAAAACGGGGAAAATATCATTAGGTTATTTTCTCCCCTTATTCCAAAATAAAAGAGAGGTAAAGCGTTATGGTTATTTATTTTTTTCGATGACTTTTGTAACTTAACTATATTTTACAATCAAATAACGTTTTAAATTATGGATTGAACAGTGTGTCGAGAAAAAGAAAGTAAATAGATCTTCATGCAACTCAAAAGTTATTTACTTAATATACAAAGAAACTAAATGAAATCTTCTGAAATAAATACAAGGTGATTCGGGAGACGTGAGCAAGATCAACACTACAGATTCAGTAGATAATAAGCTACTGCTTCGTGCCACTATTAGTGAAATCAACGTTCATTTATCTTTGGTCTTGAAAACAAAATGTTTTAAATTATTTACGAAATTCATGGTCACTTCACAATCAGAATACTTCAGTCAAGTGATACGTGTCAAATTGAATGTCATCCGAGTCCGATTACTTTTGAAATATCGTATCTCACTCAATGTGACAATTTACTTTCTTCGTAATCAAAGTGCTGTCATAACAGTTAGAGGTTTAATCTTTATAAACCAGTTGTTGTAGGGTGACCATGATTGTAGAGAATTAAACTTTAACTCAACAATAATTTAAATACAGGAAAAATGTATGGGTGTTTCACTTAAATACAATGGTGAACGATTCATTGCCATTTACTATGTATGTAGTGTTGGTCCTGCTCACGTCTCCTGAATCACCCTGTATATGTATTTATATCTGAAATAAATATTGACTGCCGCGCTATAATCTCTGGGTACCAAGATCCATTACTTGGAGGTCATAAATAATAATAATAATAATAAGCCCTTTATTTCGTACTAAGAGAGATTAAGGTTGAGTTGCACCGACTTACGATCACAGACTGATCAACGTTAAATATGGCGTCGGCAGCTGTCGTCCCATAGAAACTTGTCAAACTTTCCATACATTCAAATTTTAACGAACACCGCTTACAATTACAGACGGTTTGGTGCAACCCAGCTGTAACAGCTGGGAGTTAGAAACACCAGTGAAAGTCCGGGAAATGCACAATACTTGTATTTAACTGATTTAAAAAACGAAACGTAGGTACACACAGAAAAACATGAGCGCAAGAGACGTGCGGCGGTCGCGAAATCTAGCTCGGCACCAACCGGACCGGGCCCGTTCGGAAGCGCATCGATGCACCCCCGGTTCCCCGCACCTCTCTTGCCTCTTACACATACACACGCACACATAACAGACAAGATGTAAGAAGTTTTTGCGTCGCGAACATACCCCCCCCCCCCCTAGTGCTGCTTCAGCAGCACTCATCCCCTAACGGAAGGTAAGCGACGCGTGTAGTGGATCGGGTAAGTATTCCAGTTTTAGTCTTAATCTTGACCATTCTGACCCGGCCATCTTTTCCAGGTATGACTTCTTGGACTATGCCCCTTGGCCACACATTACGAGGCCCGTCTGGCTCTACGATGAGTACTAGGTCCCCCACTAGTAAGGGCCTTTGTTCTACTTGCCATTTCTTTCGTGGCACCAGATCTGACAGAACTTCCCTCACCCAACGTCTCCAGTACTGATCAGCTAGCAGTTGAGCTATTCGCCACTGTTTTCTAAGAAAAATCTCGGACCCATCAAAAACCCCGATTTGCGGCAGGTTGGACGATGAGCCCAAAAGGAAATGATTAGGCGTTAAGGTTTCTTGACTTTTAGGCTCAACTGAAACGTGGGTCAGCGGTCGACTATTCACTATGTTTTCAACTTCTGCAAGCAGAGTGTTGAGAGTTTCTTCCCTGGGTGCTCGTTCTTTTAGAATAATTTTCAGGGAAACTTTCACGCTGCGTATAAGTCGCTCCCACGAACCTCCCCAGGGGGGGCTAGCCGGTGGTATAAAGGTCCACTTCATTCCATGATTCATGGCCGTTTCTTTAAGGGCCTCCTCGTCCAGCTCTTGAACCGACCTTTTCAGCTCTGCATCAGCTCCCCGCAGATTCGTGCCGTTGTCGGAAAACATTTGTTGCGGCCAGCCTCGTCTCGCTGCCATGCGTCGGAGGGCCATGATAAAGGAATCAGTTGTGAGGGATGCAACTGTTTCTAGGTGAATGGCTCTCACCGTTAAGCAGGTAAACAAAACACCATATCTTCTTTCTCTGCGCCTGCCAATAGTCACCTCCATGGGGCCGAACAGATCAGCGCCGCAAAACGTGAAGGGACGCTGATGGTGGGCCATTCTGGCACTCGGTAGGTCTCCCATTCTGGGTATTTCTGGACTACATTTTCTAATTCGGCAGATCATACACTTAGCGGTGACACTTTTAACGGTAGGTCTCAGTCTTGTAATCCAATATTTTTGTTTTAGATTGTTTACAACCGCCTCCTGATATCCGTGTGCAGCGCTGACATGGTAGAATTTCACAATCAATCGCGTCGTGTAATTTTTACCGTCCAGGATTGCAGGTCTCTTTGTTTGAGGCGACACGTCAGTGACGTCATCAATACGGCCTCCCGCGCGTAGGACTCCATGCTCGTCTAGGAAAGGTGACAGAGTAAGTATTTTACTAGTTTTCGGTATGGATTTTCCTTGTTGCAGGTCGCTCACCTCTTGTGCGAAACTTTCAGCTTGCGAGTTCCTCAATAATAAGATCTCAGCGTTCTCCATACATGTGGCCTCATCCTTATTAAATTTTCTACATTTATTTATAAACGTAAGTACCATATGTGTAGCCCTAAATAGACGCAACCACGACGAAAATCTAGAGGGTTCCGGCACAGGTAAGTTAATATTATTATTTTGTATCATAATAACACATTCCAAATCATTCGTGCTATTTATTTCAAGGTTCAGTATATCGGCGGGCCAGTCGCATTCATCGCGGCGCAGAAAGGTTGGTCCTCGAAGCCACTCATTTTCCAGGATACTACAGTCGTAGCCTTTTCTCGTTCCTAAGTCGGCTACGTTAAGTTTTGTTGGTACGTATCTCCATTCACTAATGAGCGTGAGTTCATCAATCTCACCTAATCGATGCGCTATATACGGCTTATAGGTACGCGCTGTATTCCGTATCCAGTATAGCGTAGTACTTGAATCGCTCCAAAACGTTCTGCGTACGGCTTTTATTTTATGTTCGTTTGTAATTGTATCAGCGAGTAGAGCTGCCAAAACAGCTGATTGTAATTCCGCCCGTGGAATTGATAAATTTTTATTAGGTACAACCCGACTTTTGCTGGCCACGAATGCGACGTTAACTGATCCATTATATTCCCAACGCCAATACGCCACCGCGCACATAACCTTAGCGGAGCTGTCGCATACCTCAGGGTTCTTTGCTTGGCCCATTGCTTTTCAACATTTTTATAAATGACATCAGCGAATGCTTTATTTACTCTAAAATTCTTTGTTTTGCTGATGACATGAAGATATTTGGGAAAGTAAAATCGAGCCACGACTCCGTATTGATTCAGTCTGATCTCGCGCGTCTTGATGAGTATTGTCAGAAAAATAAGTTGGATTTGAATCCAACGAAATGTTTTTGTCTGTCATTCTCTCGGAAACGTCAGTTAATTCCCACTGCTTACAAGCTTAAAGGGGAATCTTTGAACAAAGTCAAATCTATGAGAGACTTGGGAGTAACTCATGATTCCAAACTTTTATTTGACACCCATATTGATGCCATTGTAGGAGGTGCCTTAAAAATGCTGGGTTTCATAATGCGTAGTTCTGTTTATTTCACTCAGGCTAAAACATTAAAGATTCTGTTTTGTTCACTGGTTCGTAGTAAACTCGAATATGCGTCTCAGATTTGGAATCCTTGTTACAAAATTTATATTGACAGGATCGAGCGTGTTCAGATGAAGTTTGTTAAATATTTGTGCTATAAAATAAGGCGCCCCTACAGTTCATGCAATTATTTGACAATTTGTAAGGCACACCACCTGGTCCCGTTGTATAAGCGTCGGGAAATAGCGGATATTATTTTCCTTCTGAAAATAACTACTGGCGCCATCGATTGTCCCGAACTGCTAAAGGAACTCTCATTTATTACTCCTACCCGATCCAAAAGATACTTTCCTCCTATTTCATTGAAGCGTACATCATCCAAATATAGGCAAAACAGTTTCCTTAACCGGGCTAGTCGAAACCTGAACAATTTGGCGAGAGAGCTTGATATCGATATATTTAATTGTGTTATTCCTTCCATGAGGCGAAAACTAGTGAGCACGTATTTTGCTTAAGTGATTTCTCTTCTTCTCTTTTCCTTTTTAAATAAATACAGTCTGTACTTTAGATTAATCAGGTTCCGTTATTCTATACTGTATTAAATTGGTCTAACTCCTGCAAGTGTGATTTGTTGCATTATTGTACATTGTATGTATTGCCTAAGCGTATGTTCTTTTTTTTTTTCTTATGTAATTTCTAAACGTGAGTTCCTGTAATTGGCTCTGTATGACTATTATAGCTGCAATATTGTAATTATAGCTGTTGGTTCTCCTTATATAAATAAATAAATAAATAAATATACATGCAATTGTAGATTTGTATAAATAGCATTCATTTTCAGTGGCGGCGGTGCAGGCGTAGACAAAGTTGCGGCGGGCGCTTCGCCGCGCGGCAACAGCTGACTGGGAACCGGTTCTGTCGGTATTGCACTGGCGCGGCTCGATTCAGCGCAGGCGGCGTCGTTATAGTACCTAGGCAACCTCACGTCATGTAATGTTTTCAATAGGTCCGTCCATTTACTCCACTCTTCGTATATATCGTCAGGTACAGGTACGTCCCAAGACAAATTTAATCTCCAAGTATCTTGAATAATTAATTTTCCAATAATAGCGACTGGCGATAAAAAACCGTACACATCAAAGATCGACATCACAACTCGCAACATATCCCGCTTTGTAGGCCTCTGTTGCCCGGTAATAATATTTGTAGATATCTTTTTGAATGAAACGTCGAAGCCCAAAGTATCTTCATCGGGACGCCATAAAAGGCCGAGTGTCCTCTCGCCTTCGTACTGCTCGCCGGTGTTGAACCTTACGGCCGTCTCTCCGAGGGTTTCTTTTGGAAGGCTATCGAGTACTGCCTTACTATTGCATGTGAAGTTACGTATCTCAAAATTACCTCTTTGGTGAATCATTCTTACGTCGCGAATTAAATTCATAGCTGTCTCTTCATCTGGTACGCTATCAATCCAATCGTCCATATAATGTTGATTATATATAGCTTGCGTAGCTGAGGGAAACGATGACTCGAAGCGTTCGGCATTTTTGTTTTTAATAAATTGTGCGACGAAAGGCGATGAACATGCACCAAATACCAAGGACGACATCACGAAGGTACTGACTGGATCATCTGGTTCTCTTCTGTATAAAAATCGGAGCGCATCCTGATCCTCGGGTCTGATTTTTATTCGCAAAAACATGTCCTTGATGTCACCAGACAGGCCAATACGATGCTCACGAAAACGCAGCATTATTCCGAAAAGTGAGGTGAGTAAATCGGGTCCTTCCAGTAAATAGTGGTTCAAAGATAACCCGTTCGTGGTTGCCGCACAATCAAAAACAAGGCGCATTTTTGATTTGTTTGGGTTGTCTACCCCAAAGTGCTCCAAGTAATAAGTCTTTGGGGTAGGTTGAGTGTCTACTATTTCATGTGCATAGTTATTGTCAAACAAGTGTTGAAAGCGTTCCATATATCTTTGCTTGAACCCTTCGCTTTTCTGCATCTTTTTTTCTATATTAACTAAGCGTGACATCGCGTGGGGAAAGGTGTCAGGCATTACACATTTTTCATCCTTCCAGGGTAAGCCGATATACCACTTCCCGTCAGCAAGAGTAGAAGTTCGTTCCAGCAGTTCACGAGCTCGTTCATCGTCGCTATTCAGCCGCGGTTTAGCAGAAATTCCCATTGATTCCACAGAAAAATAACGACGAACTTCGTCGTGTAATTCGTTAAGCAAGTGATTATTTTCAATAACGCTAGCGTTATTGTCGTAATTGGTCATATGTAGGGTTTTAAACAGCGTACGCGGTGATGACGTCACGTTGGGTACTCGGCCATGTACACACCAGCCAAGTGGAGTGCGAGTAGCATAGGGCTCGTGAGGATTCCCGGACGCGACTTCCAGAGGTAAGATTAAGTGATAATTATCTTGACCGATGAGTATTTCCGGTTTACATTGTCCATAACATAATTCATCCTTAAATCTCTTCAAATGCGTAAGCTGGTCACAATTAACTAAGTTCATATTTTGTTTTGGCAAATCTAGTTCTTTCACACTACGCGCGCTAAACGTAAACAACTTTTTATCCCGAGTTGATACCGTAATGTCAATCAGCTGCGTTTCGCACACTAGCGCGGTATTGTTCCATGCACCACGCACACGCATGCACTCTCGACGCCCCTGTACCCCGGCCCGCGCGGCAAGCCCCGCGGACACCATGCTTACACTTGAGCCGTCGTCTAGGATCGCGGTAGTCTTAATTATTCCATTAGGTCCGTGAATGTTTATTGGCACAACTTTTAACAACACTGCACTCGCGGAGTTAAAATCTATATGCGTGACGACCTGTGTTCCAGAATCAGTCTCAGGTGGCTCTTCTACGACTGGGTCGCTAAGAGAAGGTTGATTATTTGGGACGAAATGCAATAAGCGGTGATGCGCTTCGCCGCAATTGTTTACATCGCATACGGCGGTGGGACTGTTTTGGCGGTTATGTTGTGATAGCAAGCATTTATAACACAAACCAAGTCTTTTAACGTATTGCCAACGGTCCTTGCGTAACGACTTTTTAAACTTTTTACACTCGGGCAAGTCATGTTTAGCTATTTTACAATAACGGCACTTGAGTTCATTCTGTCCACTTTGCACTAACACAGTCTGCGCGTTAAAGTTATTTTTATCGTAATATTTACGTTTATAATTGTCCGGTCGTGTGTATAGCAACGTAGCACTACACTTAGATATCTTGAGGGCTTCTTCGTGAAGAAAGTTAGCCAATAATTCGAATTTATTAGTCGTTCCTTCGGCGATGTATTGGTAACTATAGTCGGCCCACTTAGATAGCAAAATGGTAGGCAACTTTGAGAGCACTATAGTGACCAGATTCATTCCTTGAAGATATTCGTCCCGTTTTAGGGCACGCACAGCAGCAACGTAGTTTCTGACTTTATTCGAAAACGTAATGATTTCTTTGTGATAGTCAGGTGACATTGTGTTTCAGCGCTTAAGCTCCGATATGATCCGGGATAAAATAACGTCAGCGTTCCCGAATTGCGATTCTAGAGTTGACATTAGGATTTCTGGAGATGTGGAACTAATTAATAAGACATTCACTGCATCCTTGGCGGGGCCCCGAAGGCACTTTCTCAGGCGCCACAAATTCTCACTGTTAGAAACTTGACAAACTCGGGTGGACTCGTCGTAAGCGGATTTGAATTGAAGCCACTCCATGGGATCTCCAGTAAATATTGGTAACTCTTTAGGTGTGCTGATGCGACTTAGAAGGTTGGAATTTTGCTTTTCACAGGTATTTGTAGTGAGTAAATCTTTAAGAACGTTAGCGAGCTGTTGAATTGGGCCGTTGGTGTCAGCGTCGGCTGTCAACGCTGGCGGGCACGGCAAACCGTGTTCTCCAGGAACCTCATTCCGTTCGGCGGCTGGCCGTGACTCCAATTCGAGCTGACTTCTCTCAATCCATCTTGCGACCTCACTGCGCTTGGAAACTGAGCCGGATTGCGACGATGGTGGACTGTATTCGTTGTTGAGTTCCGCTATCTTGGCTTCTGTAGTATCTGCGTAGAACGAATCGCCCTCTTCTTGTGGATAGCTATAATGTGACACTTACGGTCCAATAAAATAATACGTTATAATTAAGTGGCTTTTATTCGAGATACAACATTGGCGACGAGGACTTCAGAACATCACGGTGCAACGATTGTATAATCAAGAAGAGCACGAAAAACATCAAAAGTAAGAAATTAATTACTTTTCCTGCTGGTCATTGTCATTAATGGCGGCGGCAAATGCATGTTGAGGTTAGTACAACTTAAATGAAACCTAACATACGCCGTACATTACCTGTGGGTAACTCGGTGACAAACGTGAAATGAAACGTTAATATGTCCGACAATGCAGCCAACTTAGAAAAACAATTAACAGAAGATGAAATAATAGCATTAGTCAAGCAAGGGAAAAGAACCTATATTTACCGGTGTGCGAAAGATAGTTTAGTGCAAATATTAGTGGAAGAAGGTTTACAGTGCCCCCTAAACCCAACTGTAGACGAATTAAGAAAAATACTAAGTGAATATTACCAAAACAAAGACGCATCCGAACCACAACCTAAAATAAAGGAATCAAGCGGGACTCATAAGAAAACAATGTCAAGTAGCAATTACGAGATAAAACCTTTTGATGGAGAAAATTGGGAGGTGTTTGAACAACAACTACAATCATTGATATTGTTAAACGAGGTACCAGATAATAAACAGGTTCCGTTACTCATTACGAAGTTAACCCCTCGAGTTTTGGAGACATTACAGTTATTGTGTGATTCTGCAAAACCCATCACTTTAAGTTTTAAAACGTTATGTGACAAGTTACAACGAAAATATACACAAACACAGAGTCCATTACTAGACAGGGCAGAATTTAGGAGACGAAAACAACACCCGTCAGAATCTGTCGAAGATTATGTTTTTAACCTTAGAAAACTAGGCAGGAAATGCCGTTTTAAGGACGAAGACGATCAAATTAAAGAAAAACTCATTGAAGGTGTGCACTCAAAATTAATTATGTTCGAATTAATGAAACAAGCTCATGACATGAAGCTAGAAGACATGATACGGCTAGCGAGAACAGTGGAAGCGGCATATAAGCATTCTAATGGAGATGGGGATACAAATAACATCTCATACATCACGCCGAAGTCAAAAATAAAGCCAACGTATACAGTGCCAAAAACAACCAACGGTAAATTTTTTAAAAATAAATGTTTTTGCTGTGGTAAAGAAAATCACATAAAAAAAGAGTGTACTCGTACTCTAAAAAACAAATACTGTTCAGAGTGTGGCCAACAAGGACACATTTATAAAATGTGTCCGCGAAACAAGTTTAAACAAACAAATGTTGTGGACGTGACTAATCATGAACAACCAGAACATCAAGGCTTAGAAGAAGTGAAAACATTGTACGAGGAATATGAAACTTATAGGTTTGACAGAGTAAGTAAAATACCACCATATGTAGTTGAGCTGGAAGTCGGCAATGGACAAAAAGTGCCATTTGAAGTGGACACTGGTGCAGAGGTTTCAGTGATACCAATGAATTATAAGGAAAAATATTTAAAAGAATATAGTATAGAAGAGTGCAAGGTGACCTTTCGAAATTTTGATCAAACAGTGTCCCAACCAATAGGTATAGTCCGCAATATACTGAAATATAACAACACTAATGAGATGTTAAACATATATATATCAAAAGGGTCAACTCCTTGTTTGATTATTATGCCTTTGCATGACGCATCAAATACTATACGAACCTTAGTGGTATCTTTATCTTCGCGAACGACGGCGTGGTAAGGTAAGTATAGCCCCTTTTCCCTGGATTCCTTCGCCGACAACGGTTCCATGTGATTTAGTTCCCGATATCCATGAAACACGTTTGTATACTCTGTTTTCAGGTGCTGATCTCTTTCAAGCTTCCTTTCCAATGAGAGGAACCTTCTCAACACTATCTCCCGAGAACCACCATCTACACAGGCTGGTTTCTCATCCCGGAACGGTAGCCTAACCACGTAGCGTCCGTTCTCATCCCGTGTAGTAGTCTCCTGATATATCTCCTCACATCTCTGTTCCTCACGTGTCAGAATCCTTGGTTTGTTGCTAGGTTCCGACTCAAGTTCCCAAAACGACCTTAACAACTGGTCCACCTGTGTGTGCATGCTCACCGGCGTGCTGGAGATGTTTGCCTGTAAGCCAACTTGACCGCTTAAAATCCAGCCCAGAGATGTATTTTGTGCAACTGGAGTTCCCTGACCCGGACATTTAATTAAACCAGTCTCTATAATCTGCGCATAGACCTCAGCTCCCAGTAGCATATCTATTCTATTGGGAGTGTGATACTCTGGATCCGCAAGATGTAAACTTTGCAGCTGGGGCCAAGATGCAATGGAAACCTTTTCCGATGGTAAGTATGAGGTCAATTTGTCAAGCACATATGCTGTAACCGTGATGACGTATCTGGAATTGATACGTGATGCAATTGTGACTTGAACCGTGGACTTCGACACCACCTTTTGCTCCCCTCCTAACCCTGATATAAGACCCTTGGCTGCAGATCGTTTTAAGCCCAATAGTTGAACTGTAGCCGAGGTGATGAAGGAGGCTTGTGATCCCTGATCTATTAATGCCCTGATCAGGTGGCGTTCTTCTCTTTCCCTTGATTTGGCTTCCGCCAGCGCTGTAGCCAGTAACACCTGCTGAGTGACTTCATTCACGAAGTGATTTGTGATGCTGGTACTCGCTGAAGCTTCTTCCATTGAATGTGTGACTTGTTGTGTGTGAACTTGTGCCACAGCAGGACGTACTGATGGCTCATTCCTTTCGTTTGATTGTATTTCGCCCTTTTGATGCAACAGTGAGTGATGTCTTCTGTTACATATTTGACAGTTCTTGGTAATTTTGCAGTGTCTAGCCGAGTGATTGTTACCTAAGCAGTTGAAACATAGGCCGTTTGTTTGGACAAAATTACGCTTTACATCAACATCTAAACCAGTGAAATCTTTGCAATGTATTATCCTATGCTCGCCTTTACAATAACTACAAGATACATTATTAGTGATGTGCAGGTTATTAACTCTCTGCACTTGATTACCTTTGACCTGGTTAATATTCCCCTTATAGTTGCTATTACCATTTCCATACTTGGGTTTGTTTGAATAGCTTGGTCTAGGCTCCAAAAATTCTAATGAATGGTATCTCGTGAGCAAGAAGTCCTTGAATTGTTCTAGAGTCGGTAATTGTTCTGAGAGAGACACAAATTCGCTAACTTTACATTCCCAGGACTTCCGGATTTCAGGATCTAGCTTATGACTAACAATGTAGATGATTATGATATCCCAAGTACTGGTATCTATCTTAAGATTAGTTAAAGCGTTTAATGTTTCCGTTGTACAATCCAATAAATTCTTAATATCCGTAGCGGACTCAGTCAGAAGGGTTTTCTGAGCAAAGAATCTTTTTAATATACAATTTCCCAAATATTGCTTGTTATTATAGCGACTCTCTAACTGAGTCCAACACTGATCGTAACTTTCACTCGTAATAGGTATATGTCTAAGGAGCTGTTCCGCTTCGCCTGTCAAATGCGCCTTCAAATAATGTAGCTTTTGCACGTCATCGATATCCTGATTATTGTGGATGAGTGAAGTAAACAAATCCCGGAAACTCGTCCACTCCGTATATTTGCCCGAAAACATAGGTATCGTAATTTTAGGTAACTTGACATGACTTGATTTTGACGTTGATGGAGCTGATAATGAGGGACTAGCGCTGCTGGACTTCGCCATTAACTTGCTAAGTGCATTTTTGAGTTCGCATTTGTATTCCATATATAATTCGTTTGTCGTATCATACATGTCTTCCTTCATGTATGCGGAATTTTGCAACACCTCGCGTTCTGGCATCATTAACATCTGCGTGTGTATACGTCCGAACTGTTGCCATAACTGCTCTAAGTTTTCCAATCTGGTTTCCACGTACGGTATGGTGATGCGATCCTTAGGAGACTTCTTGTAATTGGTAAATGCATTAGCGATACGCGTTCTTTGATCTACTTGGAGATTAATACTTGCGTCCATTTTACTCATATTCACAAAAAAAATACAAGTTCCAGTAAAATGGCCAAAGTTAGCTAAGTCTCAAGTTTAAATATGTATCGATAAAATTCAAAGTGCTATTTGCTAGCCAATTGTCTAAGTTCCAATTCAGTCTTGAAAAAATCACAAGTGTTTTTTGCTCCGAAATATTCTAAGTCCAAACTCAATCTTGAAAATATTACAAGTGTTTTTTGCTCTGAAATATTCTAAGTGTTTTTGTTCGATAAACTTCGCTGTAAAATTGGGCATAGGTTCCCCGTCGGATCTCTTTTCCTTAAATTATTCTAAGTTCTAATCTAAACACTTGTAAATTTCTTTACTCAAGTCATGCAAATATTTCTAAGTCCTGTTTTGACAGTTCAAACTTCAAATTTAATTTGACAGCTGACAGTTCCAAATTATGACACTTCCACAGATAAAATATAAAGTACTCACAGTTTCTAATCTTCTTACACTTCTCACTTCACTTGTACTTGAACCTCAGTTTGAATTTCCCGCCAAGTTGCTCGCCTGTGACGTCACTCAAGGTCACGCGACGCTGCTGCCTCCGCTGTTTGCTCCAATCCGCTACCGCTTCTGGGAGACTGCACCCTCGACAACAATCCGTTGCCACTTTGATGCAATCACCATCCAAACAGTTACGTGGATGTCGTTTTCTTTTTGAAACTAGTGTGGTGACCAAGTCTGTCGTTTCGATGCAGAAGACATTACCGTAAATTGATAGGAATCGATTAGGTACGCATATATTTAACACAAAAAAATCAGTTGACGCTGTAAACCTAAATATTAGTAAAACTCCGTAAAGTTGGAAAATATGCGTATTTTATTGATTGACATAAATGACAGAGAACAATCTGTGACAACTGTAAAAACATACACAACATTTGACGGCCTGTTTAGCCTAGTTGGTAGTGACTCTGCCTCTGAAGCTAGAAGTCCCGGGTTCGAATCCCGGCCAGGGCATTTATTTGTGCATTTATCACGGATATTTGTTCTTGGGTCTTGGATGTTTTCTATGTATTTAATTTAAGTATGTATTTATCTATATAAGTATGTATGTCGTAGTCTAGTACCCATAGTACAAGCTTTGCTTAGTTTGGGACTAGGTCGATTTGTGTAAGATTGTCCCCCAATATTTATTTATTATTATTTATTTACATAAGAGCCACTGATACCAGGGGCCTTTCATCTCGAAGTATGAATTTTTATATGGAGATGTTAGTTTACTAGTTTGTACCAGATGTCACGCTATCGCACTGAAGTTCAATCAACGCCTTTCGTTGATTGGCCTTAAGTTCTAGCCTCTTCTTTCGTGCTGACATGGATGTGGACGGTACCTTATTATGCGGTGACAGCAGGTGCGGCACACCGTCGTCCCTCAACGACGGTGCCTTATTTGACATACGGCTGCTGCCTGTAACGAACGTCGTGTCTGCGGCATGACATGTCAGCGATACTGGTGAAGAGGTGGTGGTGCCTTCGCAGGCGTCGACACTTTTGCTTCTGCCTTGCGTTCAGCGCGAGTAGCCCGAGAAAGATACGGTTTTTTTGGAAATAATTAAATAACTGGCCAATTTTTCTTATACGGTCCTATTATGTGATTTAAAGAACCTATATTTTTAAAATTTCCGAATCTGAAGACCGGAAGTTGAAAAAAAAATGATGTGACCGAAAACTGGTGAATTTTTGCAGCAAACAGGGTATCAGTATAAACAGGGTATTAGTACTTCTATGTTTATGTGTATTTTAATACTTACGACCAGAATCGAACAATATATGCAACGGGAAATGAGGAAAAAAATATCTAATAGGTAGTCGTAGTAGTCAATTTCACCTTCATGAATAGTCTACAGGGTGCATTTGGCTGTCACATTAATTCCAAAAGTTATTACAGCTTTTAGGTATTTTCGGTTGATTCAGCATAAAAAATGTCAAGAAATATAATAAAGGCATATAAAAACCCTAACTGAAATGATACCTTATATGCCATTAGCGTAATGCATTTTTATGTTTTACGATATTAATAATTGATTGTATTATTAAGTTACCGTAACAAAAATAAGTTTATTTTCATATATTACAAAGAACATAAATAGAAGTAGTATATCATAAAGAAAATAATTCTTATAGTGTTTTCGTTAGATTTTTACGGATTTTTTATAGATTTGTTTTTAATATTTTCTACCGTCGCGTTAATAAATGTTGGTGTATTATTAAAGAATACTTAGTATAATTACTTAACCTAATTTTTGATGCACAAAATTTGCTGATACCGATATATTGTTGTTTTTTCATACAATGAAACCGTATAGCTCTCGGGCTAGAGTAACACTACGGGTTTTTATTCCACTCGGCGTGCGAAAAACATAACATAACATATTTCGCGGTGTGATCGCTCGAAACGGTTCGAAGACCACTTTGTTGACGCTGTACACCAAATATTAGTAAAACTCCGTAAAATGCAAAATTTATTGATTGACATAAATGACAAACAGACCGACCAGCTACGGCATCAGCATAGCGATGACGTGATTAAGAGAATATGTCTGTCTTTTTTATTTCTACTTGTAATATTTCTTATTGTGTGTAATATAGAACGCCATACATAATGAGTAACATTTTTACATTCGCGGAGACTGATATAATATATATAAAGGCATCATAAAAAACATTTCATAAATCGGCTGTAAAATCGATTCAATCAACCATTCGTTAATAACCGCTTCATTTGACAAACGAACGATACGTCTTAGCCCCATCCCTACTCGTACAAACAAACTTCAATTCATAAATGTCAAATGGTTGAAGTAACAGATTACCAGGAATATTTAACTGGCGGAAGTATCATAATTGATTCCTATACATTATTACCCAACTTTTATTATTTTAACATTTAAAAGAGGCAGGCGTCGCAGCCTGCACTCTGCCACCATTTCGATTTTTAATTAAAATCAAATTATTATTTACCTAACTGTTGCATAATAGTATATTATGCAGCAGTAACTGTTGCATAATATACTATTATTAACAGTTACATAGTAAGAGTTCCAAAAACGGTTGGTAGGTAGTATTCAAGAGTCAGGCACACTGCAGTCCGAGCTCCGAGCACTGTCGAGAACGGAGAAAGGACGCCGCCAACGCACCGCCCTACCTGCTCATAAACAAGTCCTTACACCACAATTCTTAAGAGTTACACCAAAGCTGTATGAACGTGGCACTACTTAGCTCACAACTGATAACATCCGTGTTATCGATGGAGCTGATAGTGTAAGTTCGTCCCAAACTTGGCCCCTTATTCCCTTCAGTGAGTGTGTGGCCCCACTGACCCCGACTAATAGACCCTATCAGGCAACCGGTACACGCACCTGTGACGTCTCTGAGGTAGTTCACGAGTTTGACTCACAGCCAATCTGATTGGTTGCGTCGATCTACTCGTCTTTGTGTATGTCTGTATTATTGAATGATAGTCCTTGCCTTGGATATGGGACAAAGGAAATCCAAGTATTCAACTTATCGAGTTCCAACAAAGGTCATCGTCATCGCCATTTTTTTGGTCTGCTTGTGTTATTTTTTGTAAAGGGTTATTAGTGTTGGGTCTTGTTTTAGGTAGGTATTTACCTGTTCTACATACGTACCTAAATGAAATAAATGTTATGTGGAAGATACGATCCATTCGAATAACAACACAGGTTTTCCCCTTTCCTTGAAGAAATATAACTTATTTTATTTGCTTTTGTTGTCAATCGTTTGCAAAATCTGAGCAAAAATATCAAAGTTGATTATGCAAAATCATCGGTCCCGGATTCGATTTCAGTCCAGCTTGCTCCATTGAACGCCGCCAGAAATCTTGCATCATGCGCTGACACAATTGCCATCTACGTAATGGCGAGGTTGAGGTTTGCTCATAGCAATGGTCTGGTGCTACTACCAGCGGTTCGCCCACCAGAAAATGGCCCGGCGATAATGGTAGGGATTGACCGTTGTCATCTATCCGCCACATCGGCCTCGAATTTAGGCAAGCCTCAATTTGTGACAAGACGGTGGTCATCTCTTCAAAGGTGAGTGTAGCATTTCCAATGACGCGTTTGAGATGAAATTTACAGGACTTAATCCCTGCCTCCCACAGTCCGCCAAAATTGGGGGCGTAAGGGGGTATGAAGTGCCATTCAGTCCCGTTTGAGGCCATCCAGTCTGCCAACTCGGGTGCTTAACTTGATTTTTCAGCGTTAAAAAGATATTGGAGTTCCTTTGCTGCGCCCACGAAATTAGATCCGTTGTCACTGTATAGATCGCTGCAGTAACCGCGCCTAGCAACGAACCTCTTGAAGGCAGCTAAGAATCCAGCTGTTGACAGCTCGCTGACTGCTTCTATATGCACAGCCTTGGTTGCCATGCACACGAATAGGCAAATGTACCCTTTGTATGATTTGTTTCCTCTTCCCTTGGAAACACGTATGTTAATGGGTCCCGCGTAATCCAGCCGATTAACTTTATTGTTAAATGTAATGTCAAATTTCAATTTTTATTATTTACATGTGACAAATTTTGTACTAAAGAATTTTGTTATTTCTCATATTTGTTGCAAATGGGATCAAGAACTCTTGTTCTTGGTGGGCGGCATGTTTGCGTCTAAACAAGTTAACTCCTTTCAAATTAAAAGTTTATGCAATTACACGCTAGATGTCGCTGTTCCGAAGGCTGAATCACGCTAACGGAATGTCGACGTAGGATGTATAAGGGGTCAAGGTGAATTATTTTGAATATATGCTTTATGTGTGACTGGTTGTTTTCTTCCATCCAAATAAAGAGCGCCCTTTTTGAAATAGTTAGGAGTACATACAGCCTCCAATTTTCAAGGATGTAGCTTGTTGTAATTCTAACATCTTGGTAAAAAATGTTTCAGATGCCAAACAACTAATTGATCAGGAGTTCGCAGCAGTATTCAGCCCTGGGTGGGGAGATTTTAAAGGTGAAGCAATTTCATTGAAATTAAAAGGAAATGCCACACCAAAGTTCCTACCAGTGCGACGTGTCCCTTATGCCCTTCGAGACAAGGTAAAACATGAAATTATAAGATTACAGGAAAATGGCCGTATTGTACCAATACAGCAGAGTCAATGGGGCACACCAGTAGTTCCAATCCTGAAGCCAGATGGCTCAGTAAGGCTGTGTGGTGACTACAAGGTTACCCTAAATCCAAATTTGGAAATTGATCACTACCCCCTCCCACATGTGGAGGATATTTTTGAAACATTAAAACAGGGGGAATACTACTGCGAACTTGACCTGAAGGAAGCATACCTACAAGCTGCCTTGACTGAAGAAAGTCAAGCTTTAACAACAATTGTTACAGAATTTGGTACCTATAAATACAAATACTTACCATATGGTGTAAATACAGGGCCCGGCTCCTTTCAGAGATTGATGTGCAAAAGATTACTAGGAATACCGAACACTATTGTTTTTATTGATAACATCTATGTGGCTGGTAAAAGTTTACAGGAAACTTATGAAATCCTAGTCCAAGTGCTAAAAAAACTAAAAGAAAGTAATTTTAAATTAAAACCGGAAAAATGTAAACTTTTTACAAGACACATAGACGTGTTTGGCTTTCGCATCAATAAAGAAGGAATGAGCATAAAAAAATCAAACATTGAACCGTTACTTAAGGCTCCGGCCCCGACTAACCTTACAATGTTAAAATCGTTTTTAGGGAAAGTAAATTATTATTCCAGATTTCTTAAGGACATGGCTATAGTCTTATCTCCACTGTATGAATGTACCAAAGTAAACAAATTCAAATGGACACAGGAATGCCAACGGTCATTTAACATAATTAAACAAAAATTGGCCTCGGCACACAATTTAAAACATTTCAATCCCGACCAACCTATTATTTTAACCTGTGATGCCTCAGATTCTGGCTTAGCGGCCATTTTGTCTAACCGCGATACAGATGGCACAGTTAGGCCTATAGCTTATGCCAGTAAAAAATTTAACTCAACTGAACAAAAATATGCTGCCATAGACAAGGAGGCCATGGCCATTGTATATGGAGTAACAAAGTTCTATAACTATATCTATGGTCGAAAATTTTTATTGGAAACGGATAGTTCAGCATTAGTCAGGATATTTGGACCAACTAAGGGTATACCAAAAATGGCAGCTAAGAGGCTGCAGCATTATGCCCTATTTTTGTCAGCTTTCACGTATCAAATAAAGCACATAAAAACTAGCAATAATCCCGCCGATTTTTTGTCCAGAAATCCAGAACAAGAAAATGAAGAAGAAGAAAATGAAAAAAAACTAATACATTTTATTTATGCAAACAGTTCCGAAATTGACCCCCTTAATTACAAAACAATTCAAGAAAATACGACCATGGACCCTCATTTGACTAAAGTAATTGACTACTGTAGGAAGGGCTGGCCGGAAAAGAAAATAATGTTAATGTTGAGTTTTGTGGTGTTTGTCATTAATTTGGTTTTGTTGGTATTCATTTTTAGCCCGACCTTCAGGCTCTCTTCATTCAAATTGTTTATCATACGCTCAAGATGTTCAGTTTGCTCTTCGAGTAGTACCAGGTCATCAGCAAATCGAAGGTGGTTCAGTTTTGATCCATTTATGTTAATACCATACTTGTCCCAATTTAGGTTACGGAAGATATTTTCCGAAACTGCAGAAAACAATTTAGGGGACAAGGGTCACCTTGTCTCACTCCTTTTTGTATGCTGAATTCTTTGCCAAGGGTTTCCAGCTAGATTTTTGCTGTACTGCTTGAGTATATGGTATTTATGATTCTGATGTATACACTCGGTATTCCTTGCAGTTCTAGACTCTCCCATATATATTCGTGATTTAAGCTGTCAAAAGCCTTGGCATAGTCTATGAAAGCTATATAGATTTTCTTATTGTATTCTTTATATTTTTCTTTAACCTGTTTGATTGTGTGGATGTGGTCAATAGTTGAAAATCCTCTTCTAAAGCCTGCTTGTTCGACTGGTTGCTTCTTGAAGAGCAGCAATCTTGGAGGTCTTAACTTTAGATCAAAATTTCTCCCAATTGAAAAAATATATTTTTTTTCGTACACAAGAGGTTACTGCAGATGCTCTAAGGAAGCGTCCTTTAAATTTATTGCTCCTATTACAGGCAACACCCTGTATATTGGGGGTTATGCGAAAATATTCATCATCATCATATCAGCTGAAGGACATCCACTGCCGGACGTAGGCCTCACCCACAGAGTGCCACAATGCCCGGTCCTGCGCCACCCGCATCCAGCGGACTTTCCGCCCTAACGGCCATCGGTTCTACGTGTAATGTGCCCTGCCTACCACCACTTAAGTTTAGCTATTCGGAGGACTATGTCAGATAATTGGGTTCTACTGCGGATTTCTGATGCGATCACGCTGAGATACTCCCATCATAGCCAAGAGCAATGGAGAGGTCCATTGCTCTTTTGGTAACTTTAAGCCCAAAAGCCATCCAAAAGTTTTTTGGCTTGAGGCTCATAGTAAGCGACTACGTTTCAGTGCCCATTATGTAATCACTGGCAACACACACTGGTACAAGACTCGTCTTGAGACACTGTAATAAAATACTTTTGAAAATATTAAAAAATACCTGCTAAGTACGTTTATCGCGATGGTAAGAATAAAAACTCCGATTAATTTTGACAAGAGGTTAACCTAACCCTAAAACAGTGATAGTGATAGGATTTACCGCTCAAAGCCACGAAATATTAATAAAAAACAATAATAGTACATACCTTTGTGATGTTATACTTCTTCGTTTACACTAATCGCGATCAAAATTCTTATGAAAATGGGTGCTATATTGGAGTTAGCCAATAACTTTTAAACTCGTGGAGTTTTACTCATCATGTGATTTAAGCAATTTGTTAAAATAACTATCAGTAGCTGTTTTTCTCAGGCAATGCATCTTTTTTTGCTACATAATGGTGGGTAAAACGAAAAAAAAATGTAAGAAATGGATTTAGCGGGTGTACACTCTTAGCAAACGATATTATAGAAATAATTACTACTCAATTTCTAGTAGGCGTCCATCTAAACTTTTACCTCCATTTTCACCCCCTAAGGAACGATTCATCTATAGAGAGTGGTAGTTCACGCGGACGAAGTCGCGGGCAAATGCTAGTATTATATGAGAACAAAAACAGAGTCGGTATGGGATCTACTCACTTGCAATGACGTATAATGTTCCAGCACTTCAGTTGAAAGGAAGCAATAACACACCACTCGGAAGCAAAGCGCCCCTTTTTGTTTTATTTTACCAGTCGATTAAATTCAGCGAGTGGCAGCCAGTGGTAACTAAAACTAAGTTTTTCTTCAGCGTATTTGAATCAATGTAAATACGTACATTTTATCAACTCTTGAATAACTTATTTTGCCAAATTGTATCGTAAACGTAAATAACCATTATCTTAGTCATGATAAGAATCAATTTTTTATATGAGGACGGTGGCAAAATACTGACTGTCTACCTGATTGTAAGTTGTCACCGTCGGCTACGGACGCTTACAAATACAAAATAAAATACAAACACAAATTGATTTAATTTAGGCATATTATATGCACCTGTGAATGTCAATCAGCTACCACTTTTGGGATAAATAAACCTCTGCCACGAGAAGAACCGGCGTAAGAAACTCGGCGAGTTGTTATTTTCACAAAGCAATGTACATCGTATAGTTTAATTTATAAATTACAATGTCAGCTACTACAAAATTACAATGATATAGTAGAAAACCTATTTTCGCGCTTGCAACACCACAGTCGTCACTCGCGTGTTACTTTATGGAAGAGTCCGATGCTGTAGAGTGTAGGCTATTGGGAATAAATACCTCGGCAGGGAGATCATTTCACAACCTAAGTGTTCTCGGTTTAAAGTTTAAAAGTATTCTATTGAAACGTACTGTACGAGAACGAAATACGAAATGACTCCAAGGTATGAGGATGAGCTCGCTGGCGATGGCGAGTCATGTGATGATGAAAGGCATCCGTAGGCATCATATCAAACAGTTCTGCAGAACACATCACGTTGTACAGGCGGTAGAACACGTTCAAGGAAGCTAAGTCCCTCGTGATACGGGTTGGTAGTTTGGAGCTCCCGCCCATTAGGTCAAAACAGTACTCCAGATGCGGCCTTACTTGCCACTTACCTATATAAAGTTGCATCCTTTGTCTAGGTGGTGTGAAGTAGTGCTTTGACCTGCACTCTAAGTTTTTTGATGCCTACTTAACCTTACTTTCTAAGTGGCTACGATACTGCACTTTACTGGAGATTTCGACGGCAAGGATCCCAATGCTCAGAGTCATGGTAAGGGATGTGCCCAGAAACTGATGAGAGACTGACTACAGCAAAAGGGGCTTTTTTAGCGGTCAATGTACAAACTTGCGTCTTATTGAACTGGACCGAATTTAGTCATCCCTAATCGGAGACTGGGTACAGTACCTTCAATTTCATTTACAAGTATGTTTCGGCTCTCCTGCAGTTTGGAAAGAGGAAGATTATTGCTCGGTCTGTTTAGAAAGTGTCACTGGTACTGTCATCTGCATAGTAATGCAAACCATCAATTGACAGCATTTCATTACAGAAAAGGTTCTGTGCTGTTGCCGCGCTGTTTCTGGGATTATGGAATGCCAGCATTAATGTCCATGCTATCGGAGCAACTAACTTCAACGACGGCTCTGGTGCGTCTGCCGGACAAAATCTGGCAATCCAGTTGCGTAAGCCCTCGAGTAGTCCGTAGGATTGAAGCTCTGAAAGATAACTGTGGTACCAGATCCGGTCGAAAGTTTTCGCCATATCTAGGCTTACATCCAATGCCTGTCTCTCTAGGGCTTGCGCCCATCGGTGTGTCAGGAATATTGGAAAATCACCAGTAGTGCGACTGTTTGTATTAGACCGCAGCAGGTTTAGGTAGTGTAAAAACACGGTAATATTGTGATGATAATTAGAAAGCAGTGATTCTTTATTCCCATACAAATCAACTTGACAATGACGTGACGTTAATGACGGCTGCGTTCCAAATGCATTGTAATTTTATAAATTTATCTTGGCGTTTCGCGTGTTAGGCAAGTTAGCTGAAAACAAGGTCACGGTTCGTAGTGTACCAAATCCGAACGTCTGTTACAGCTATAAATACTTCTCTATGTTATCTTCTGCTCTGGCAAATTTCTCTTGATTTTGTGTAAAAATTGTTTTGTGGCCATGCCTATGCCTAAGAAAAAACCAGATTTAGGTCGTCGAAGTAACACAAATGTTCGAAGAGCAAGCCAGCGTGCTAATCGCAGCGATGACCAACGAGAGGTAGCTAATGAAAACAGCCGCATTAGTATGTCACAATTGCGTTCGAGACGTACTAATAATGAAGCGGACAGACGAAGAATGCAACAACGTGATTCTCATCAGTTACAACGACAGCGAGAACGACGCAAGGCAATGGACCGATCACGTAGACTCGATGCTCCTGTAGTCCTGGAACGTGTGACGGTTTATTCGTCACAGTAAGGTAGGTAGATTGTAGTCGATACAAATCAAACTATCCGGAATCAAATTTACAATGAATTTATTTAAAACTAAAACGAGTAGAACCGACTAGGTCGTGGGTCTATTATGGGCTGGCACAGTAGGTGAAACAAATCCTCGTAATTGGGGTCACTTCCCTGCATCGACATTCGGCGCGCGTTGAGGCGAAATTTTCAAGTCCGGTATCCCGGTCCGATGCTGTCCAGTACTGGGTTCCACTATAATACCGCAGACCAAGTCCGTATTCCGGTCCACTATTGTCCCGTACTTGGTCCCTGGAATTCCCGGAAAATAGCCATTTCACAAAAAGTCCAATTTCGTACAAGTGACTGCGACATCGGGATTTCGGTGTTTTAATTCGCTCGCATTTTCTTTGTTGTTAGGTTTAGTGAACCCCAAAGCATTTCATGGTGATCAAAGATGTGGCAGTCACAAGCAAAATTAACATTTTTATTACCTCAGAAGGTATTAAAATCAAGTTTACAACATTTTATAACGAAATGTGTTCATCTAATTACAATAAGACCAAAAGTGTTAAAATAGCATTTTAACTATGATTGTGGATTTAACTACAATGTATTTAACTAGAATTATGCATAATATATTATATAATGTATGAGTTTTTACAAAGTAGGTAGATGGATATTTCTAGAAGCACTTTAAAGCATGATATTCCCAGCGCTATTCAATTAGGCAAAACACTGATATTAAAAACTACAGTTTTAGAAGAATGTACAGTAAGAACTAGTTATTTTAATATCTGCGATATGAAGGGCTACAAAAATTCAATCTAAGTAGTATTTAATAATTCACAACACTCACCCGATTCGGGGAAATACTGGAACTTAACTTTACCACATCAGTTAAATTTAACTTTAGTTCACTCCAAAGTATCTGTCACACCACAATTCTAGAAATATAAAATATATGTAGGAAAATCAATCTGTTGATTAAAGTGGTTGACCTGTCGCGGTCCTCGCCGCAGTGCAAATGTGTCAGCCGTCCGTGTCTCGATCGCTGGTTCGGCGCGGCGACGTTTTCGCTATGCGTGCCGTAACTCTTTGTACTCATAACCGGTTTAACTTATAGCTAGCGAGCGTGGTTTATTCATTTGTTTGTAAATGTATTTTATATTATTTAAGTATTTATTTAATGTTTTTATTTTGTAAATAATTTATATGCTATACTTAAGGTTTTTTTTTGTATTAATACTTAGTTTAATAGAAATAACGGTAAACCGTTACATACCCCTCTTTTTAGGTTAGGATTTTTACTAAGAAAAAAACCCGCTATCTTTCTATGCTGCTCAATAGATATACTTGCTGTCATTCAGGCTTCTCTCAAAACGTACTTCCATAATTCATACATCACGCTATTAAATAAGCAATAGACACGTAGAACATGTGTTATTGCGTCCGTACAGATGGAGTATTTCACCGTAGTAAGTAAGATACTCTTATATAGCTACTGATGGATATAAGGTCGGTCTAAATACTACCCATAGTATTATGGCCTTATAGCGTCTAAGTTTATTCCATATTTAGTGAAGTTAGTAGATTTTAATTCCTATTTAGTGTAGGAAGAAGGTTCGTTGTCCGGTAGGGGACACGAATTTTCTACTACATAATAATATTAAGCTTAAACAAATACCAATAGAGTGCTTATGTATTAATTTAGACCGTGAGCGTAGAGATAGTAATAGATAGTAATAAGGGATACTTAATTATTAATCTTTGTAGTTTATTAATTTAAAATCTTTAACATGCCATTCTCCTATGTTATTTCCATTCATGTCTTCTAGTTCGTATACTAAATTAGATTCTTTTTTGACTATTTTGCATTTTATATACTTCGGAGCAAGCTTCTTTGAAAACATTTTGTTTTTGTTACTTAGGTAAAATGTCTTCTTCCAAATTATGTCACCTACTTTAAAGTGAATGTCCTTACGACGCAGGTTATAGTAACCACTATTTCTAGAGTGGGCTTTAGCTAAGCAAGTTTGTACTTTTTCAAATACGTTTCTTAAATTACCTATATTTTCAGCATATTCGTCCCTAGGAGTAAAAATTATATCGTTAGTGAGCTCCGCGTCGATATAATGCAAACCAGAGGTGACTAATTCACGCCCATATACTAAAAATGCTGGCGTATAGCCAGTCGCCTCATTTACCGATGTATTCATGGCAAATTGGATTTTGGGTAGGTGACAATCCCAAGACCTATGGTCATTTTCTATATAAGCGGAAACTGCTGTCATTAAGGTCTTATGATAACGCTCTACGCTGTTCACTTGCGCTGTGTATTTAGGCGTGTAATTGACATTAGGGATGTTGTATTTGGTAAATAGTTGCTTAAGAGTGTTTCCAACAAATTGTTTCCCATTATCCATTATTACGGTACTGGGTATTCCATGCACAAGGAACACTTCTTCCTCTAGTAGTTTAGCTATTATCTCAGATGTAGCACGACGAATTGGGAATAGTAGACAATATTTAGAGAAGCAACATGACACTGTAAAAATATATGTGTTCTGTTTTCTTGTCGTTGGTAAATAACCTATTAAATCCATGCTCAACATCTGAAATGGGCGAGAGCAGTCTTTAGGACGGCCCATTACGCCTAAAGTGGCATGTGTAGCATGCTTGTGAGCACTGCAAGTATCGCAACTGGTTACAAATTTAGAAACATCATGATGCATGTCTGGCCAAAAGTAATTGAGAGAAAGACGTTTATACGTTTTATATATACCAAAGTGACCCGAGGTAGGATCTGAGTGGTTTTTAGTTATTAAGTCTAGTCTGTATTCCATAGGGATGACTTCCTTCCACTCAAACTCTCGCGTTAAAGGATTCAAACTCTTTTTATACCTAAAAAGTCTGCCGTGTGATACTTTATAGTTTAGAAAAGAAGTAGGAGCATTTTGGCATCCGTGGTAGACGTTGAGATACCAAGAATCACTAGTAGAATAGAACATGTCGCAATTTGAAGAGTCCTGGTTAATTACAGCTATAGGTACCGAGCGGGAAAGGCTATCAGGGACTACATTCTCTGAGCCACGACGATGTTTAATTTCAAAGTTAAACGAGGACATTCGAACACCCCAACGAGCTAGACGACCTGTGGGATTATTTAAATTTAAAAACCATTTTAAGGATGAGTGGTCAGTAAACACGGTGAACTTTTTGCCGTTTTCTAAATAGCATCGCCAGTGTTCGATTGCTGTTAAGACTGCCAGAGCCTCTCTTTCGGTCGCACTGTAGTTTCGTTCCTTGCTAGAGAGAGACTTGCTCATGTAGGCAATAACCTTCTCCTCGTCGTTTATAATCTGTGTTAGGACAGCACCAACGCCGAAGTCACTCGCATCCGTATGTACTTGGAATGCTTGCGAAAAATCAGGGCATGATAAAACGGGCGAAGATATCAAAGCTTCTTTTAAGGTACGAAAAGCTATTTCGGCGTCAGAAGACCAATTAAACGGAGGAGACTTTTTGGCTTGAGAAGTTAATTTATTAAGGGGTGAAGCAATTGTACTGAAATTTGGAATAAATCGACGATACCACGATGCTGTACCAATAAATCGTCGAACCTCTTTGCGGTTAGTAGGGGTAGGGTAGTTAACGATCGCTTCAACCTTTTCGGGATCTGGCTGTAGTCCGTTCTGATCCACCACGTAGCCTAAATATTTAAGTTTCTTTCTAAAAAATTGACACTTTTTATAGCTGATAGTCAAATTCGCCATTTTTAGTTTTTCTAGAACGCGAACTAGCAGGGAGATATGCTGTTCAAAGGTTGGTGAAACAATGATGATGTCGTCTATGTAGACAAAAACTTTGTGTTCGAACTCAGGACCATAGAACAACATGTCTACCAATCGCTGTTGCGTTGCAGGGGCATTAGTAAGACCGAATGCCATTGAAGTAAATTGATAGGTTCCTTTAGAGGGAATATAGAAAGCAGTCTTACAACGGTCTTCTTCCTTTATAGGGATCTGCCAAAAACTTTTTGACAAATCTAAACTAGAGAGATACTTTGCATCGCGTAAATTGTCGAGTATTTCTGAAATATAAGGAATACTGTAGGCATCTTTCACTGTAACTGCATTAAGCTTACGACTGTCTAAGCATAGCCTTAATTCCCCATTCTTTTTAGGCGTCAATAGTACAGGAGATGACCATGGACTTTCGCAAGGTTCTACCACGTTTTCTCTTAACATTTCGTCCAGTTGCGTGGTTAGTATCCTCTGTTTTTCAGGTGACATTCTGTAGTACCTTTGCCGTATAGGCGCAGCCTCCCCAGTATCGATACTGTGGGTAATTAAACTTGTGCGACCAAGACCACGTTCTTCATAAGAGATGACACGAAACTGTGCTGTGATATGATCAGCCGTAACTTTTTGTTCGGGTGAAAGGTGGTCGTAATCACATATGTGCGTTGACTTTTCCATCGTTAGGATACCGTGATTATCTGTATGTTTTCTGATCATGACTGAGTCTAGATGTTTAGGGAACAAATTAAAGAGACGCCAGAAATCCATGCCTAAAATCAAGGGATTTTGAATCTCTGGTACAACATAAACTTTTAGAATGTGTAGTTGATCCAAGAATGAGAAAGGTAAATTTATTACACCCACATTATTTAGTTTTTGTCCACCCGCAGCAACGAAATTTAAAGTTTCCGTAGTGTTAAGCTTAAAACCAGCATCTAAGAAATTTGTATGATAGTTTTGTCCAAGAATTGTGACACTACAACCCGTGTCCAATAAGCCATTAATATCCATTCCATTTATACTAACAGTGACATATGGTCTACCATTAATACTTTCCGAAGTATTTTTAGAATCGTGGATTGAAGTGACAGAGTAGCAGGAGAAAAATTTGGATATAAAGTCAAGCCAAGATTTCCACTCTACTTTATCAAGGTTTGTAATTGATTTACTCTCAGCTTCACGTTCACTACAATCCACTATATTCAGTTTTTTGAGTGACCAGGTTTAGGATTACAGTTTGTACAATCTGGGTAACGAATGTCTTTTTTACCACACTTAAAACAGATGTCGAAATGCGGCTGCTTGCATTCTTTTAGGGAGTGAGTATCACTACGACACCTAGGGCAATACTTGCGTGTTGTATGGCTATACTTAGAGCTATTTGGCGTCACTTGTACAGCATTAGTACCCATAGGCCGTTCTTGTGTTATTTTAGGTTTATTATTGTTATTATAATTGCCTGTGTAGTTAGGGTATTTATTATGTGTAGTGAAAGACTTATATTTTTCACTATTGTTTGCATTTTGGTAGTTTTTGTTAGGATAGTAGTTTTGTGTATTTCTTTGTTTAGTATAAGCAAACTCCGGTGCTACTGTTTCCGAAGTCACCCTAGGCGGTTCATGAAAGAGAGATAAACGTGATTGTATATTCTCGTAGTTAGAGCATGCACTTTTCAAAGACTGCAGGTCTTTGATCTCTGGAGAAGCTGCTAAAATGCTTGCATAACATGGTCTGATATTATGCAGTATGATTTCTAATTTATCATCTTCCGACAGTGGTTTGCTTAATCTCGAAAACATGCCATGCATAATAGATAAATATATAGAGATGTTTTCGAGATCACCCTGCGTTCGAGACCTTATTTCAGCTAAAAGACGGTAGTCATAGTCCTTTTGGCTAAAATCTTGTTTAAGTTGTACGACAACGTCATCCCAAGTAAGCACGCTTTGTCTGATACACCGGAACCAATGTAATGCGTCGTCAGTAAAAATCTCGTACGCAAACTTAAGCAACCGGTCTTTAGGTATATTCCTAGCGTCTACAAATTCGTCCACCCTTTGTATGAAAGAGAACACACAGGATTTGCCAGAGTATTTCAATTTAGACAAGTCAGAAGTCAGACTACGATCGCATGTAGTAAAAACTGTAGGTTCAGGTTCTGAGCTCGTCCCTGCACTTGGATTCGAAGCTGGTCTTAATCCTGTGATTTCTTTGTTGTTGAATGTAGTACAATTTGTTTTATGCTGATCAACTAACTGGGCACTGACATTAGTGATGCGTCTAATTCTGTGGTAAATGTGATGTAATAAATTTTCAGTGCGCAAAAACAATGTTTTGTCAAATTTAGGTTTCAGCGAAGACAGCATAGACTGAGATTTTGCTAGGCTCTCTTTGACCGCGTCCAAGTCAACCGCAGGCTCTAGGTGAGATTCCAAAATGTCCTCAGGTGGTATGTCTATTTTTACAATTTGACTGCGGAGGTCTTGTACAGAACCAGTTGTACCGCCACTAAGAACAACCTCATATTCTAGTTCGGCTTTTTGGAGTGACAGATACTTAATTGGATACGACATATTTTAATTTCCTTAGAATTTGGTGATTGTTGGGACTACAATTGATTACAAAGCAGTGGTTAAATAGTTGCTAAGTATGTGCGATATAGACCGTAGTATATTACAATTGTTTTAGTTTATTTCAAATAATATAGACCTATAATATAAGAATTGTCGGTAGAGACGTATCTTGATATATGAATTTTATATTGTAAATCTTCAGATATAAGGCAAGCACGTACTAAGCAGTCAAGTTTAGCAGTCTAAACTCAAACTTATAACTAGATTTAATACACGAAGTCAGAAATAAGACTATTTACTACAAATGTTACTTATACTAATTATTGCCACCAACACCAATGAAAACCAGAGTGAAAAAAAATGCCAAGGATCTGTTTCATAAATGCTCAGCTCACATAATACCTAGATTGGGCGCCATTTTGTGACGGTTTATTCGTCACAGTAAGGTAGGTAGATTGTAGTCGATACAAATCAAACTATCCGGAATCAAATTTACAATGAATTTATTTAAAACTAAAACGAGTAGAACCGACTAGGTCGTGGGTCTATTATGGGCTGGCACAGTAGGTGAAACAAATCCTCGTAATTGGGGTCACTTCCCTGCATCGACATTCGGCGCGCGTTGAGGCGAAATTTTCAAGTCCGGTATCCCGGTCCGATGCTGTCCAGTACTGGGTTCCACTATAATACCGCAGACCAAGTCCGTATTCCGGTCCACTATTGTCCCGTACTTGGTCCCTGGAATTCCCGGAAAATAGCCATTTCACAAAAAGTCCAATTTCGTACAAGTGACTGCGACATCGGGATTTCGGTGTTTTAATTCGCTCGCATTTTCTTTGTTGTTAGGTTTAGTGAACCCCAAAGCATTTCATGGTGATCAAAGATGTGGCAGTCACAAGCAAAATTAACATTTTTATTACCTCAGAAGGTATTAAAATCAAGTTTACAACATTTTATAACGAAATGTGTTCATCTAATTACAATAAGACCAAAAGTGTTAAAATAGCATTTTAACTATGATTGTGGATTTAACTACAATGTATTTAACTAGAATTATGCATAATATATTATATAATGTATGAGTTTTTACAAAGTAGGTAGATGGATATTTCTAGAAGCACTTTAAAGCATGATATTCCCAGCGCTATTCAATTAGGCAAAACACTGATATTAAAAACTACAGTTTTAGAAGAATGTACAGTAAGAACTAGTTATTTTAATATCTGCGATATGAAGGGCTACAAAAATTCAATCTAAGTAGTATTTAATAATTCACAACACTCACCCGATTCGGGGAAATACTGGAACTTAACTTTACCACATCAGTTAAATTTAACTTTAGTTCACTCCAAAGTATCTGTCACACCACAATTCTAGAAATATAAAATATATGTAGGAAAATCAATCTGTTGATTAAAGTGGTTGACCTGTCGCGGTCCTCGCCGCAGTGCAAATGTGTCAGCCGTCCGTGTCTCGATCGCTGGTTCGGCGCGGCGACGTTTTCGCTATGCGTGCCGTAACTCTTTGTACTCATAACCGGTTTAACTTATAGCTAGCGAGCGTGGTTTATTAATTTGTTTGTAAATGTATTTTATATTATTTAAGTATTTATTTAATGTTTTTATTTTGTAAATAATTTATATGCTATACTTAAGGTTTTTTTTTTGTATTAATACTTAGTTTAATAGAAATAACGGTAAACCGTTACAAACGTGCAGCATTCCACTACCAACCGGAAATAGATTACGGTGCCGAAAAATCGGTAACAATTGGAGAAATGACAAGCATTTGTCGTTATTGTAAGGCATTAAAATACATTGGTGAACCTGATGGACTATGTTATGCCAATGGAAAAGTAAAACTGCTCCAATTAGTCCCGCCTCCAGAGCCACTGAACTTATTAATTTCGGGGCACGATAATGACTCAAGCCACTTCTTAGCCAACATCCAAAAATACAACATTTTTTTTCAGATGACATCATTTGGTGCAACACACATTGTACAGGAGAATTTTATGCCCACTTTCAAAGTAACTATTATACCACCTAGGTGTCAAATTGAATTGTATAATAATTACTATATTTATGGACCAATTAAATAAATATATGTAAAGATAAAGAAGCTAATTATGTTATTTTGTCTTCCGCAGATACAAGGCCAAATTTATCACTTACTAGGAGCGCTACTACCACCACCAGATTTAGGCATATTATATGCACCTGCAAACCATCAATTTTTA
Organism: Notocelia uddmanniana; assembly: GCA_905163555.1. Classification (NCBI taxonomy): domain Eukaryota; kingdom Metazoa; phylum Arthropoda; class Insecta; order Lepidoptera; family Tortricidae; genus Notocelia; species Notocelia uddmanniana. Next base: position 35,992,675 of record LR991052.1, on the reverse strand, counting down.
CAAGTGTATTTTATGGGGACAACAGATACTCAAAACAACGCATATTAGCTTCTGCATCTGTACAACTGCAAAGAGAGTGTTTGAGATGCAGATATGTACAACTGAAAAAAGTTGCTTAAACGGTGTATAGGTGTTTTTTAAATGAATTGTAAAGAAAACTCTGAATTAATTTCAAAAGCAAAAGTATTACAGTTAGTAACTAAAACAACACAATAACCGGATGATTGCCACAAGAGGAAAAAAGTAAGTGATCTTATCTCTTCAATAGGTATATGTATATTAAATAAGTACGCTATAATGTAATTTATGATGTAGGTACTTCATAGTGTCAAGTAATAAATGGTCACTTCTTTGGCTTGCCCCATGTTTTGCACCTCCAAGTATAAGGCGATACGAAGTACGCCGGGCAGCTAGTAGTAAATAATAAAACCGGCCAAGTGCTTGTCGGCCCACGCGCAATTTAGGGTTCCGTGTTTATAATGCGGACTTAAAAGTTCACAGACGTAATATTTACTATGTATGTGTTTGACACAGTTAAGTTCGGCTATTACTGGTGACGTGTACTTTACTACTCCTACTGAGCTGCGATAAGTAGTTTTCGTTCTAAATTAATTACCTATTATTCTATTATACAAGGTGGGCCCTGTAACAGGAGAAAATAATTAAACGGTGCCGGTGGACTATTTAGCGGCCCAGCAATTATTTCCAAGTGGTCTCAGTTAAAAAAAAAGTTTTTTTTATTTTTTATTCTAAGATAGCTTACGTGTATTTTTATTACTCTTCAGAATAGATATCAATGTAATTTTTTTTAAATATCCATATATTTGAATAATTGAATAAAAAAAAGAAAGTATACTATATAGAAAGTATATTACACGAAAACAAAAAATGCAAAAACATGATACTACCTCAAACACTGTATTGACTGATGGCTATAATCTCGTTCTGTCAAGACCCATTACTCAGAGGTCATAACTTTAGATCACAATTTCTCCGAATTAAATAATTTTGAAAATGTTAATGGCATGTGTAAAAATACCGCTGTAGTATGCTGTTTTAAATCTAAGCTTTTAACAATGTGATGAACAAGATTAAAACTAGCTAATGTCGACGATTAATTTTTTTGGAAGCGGTTTGTTCTACTTTGATTATTTCATATTTATTTAAGAAACGTATGAGACGTCTGTACATGCATTTTTCAAAATGTTATGCAAAAATTGGAATCAATGTTATGGGACGGTAGTTTCCCATGTCTTTTTTATCACAAGTAGAGCACAAATCATATAATTATTACAAGTAGAGCTCAAAAAAGAATCTCTTTTGTTCCAGTTATCTAGTTTTTTATCAGTTTCGTTAGATAAATTAATTAAATAATTATTGAAGTGTGATGCTATCTGATCAGGTTGACTAATTTCTTTATAATTGATACATATTTTATCTATGTATGGTTTTACACTTTTATTTTCCGTTTCCCTCTTTATTATATCCCACGATGCTTTGCATTTATTTCTACTATTGGCTATATAATTTTTGTTTTTAATATTTTGCGCTTTGTTGATGCATTTTTTCTATATTTTTGTGTAAGTGCTATACTAAATTTTTTTTGTTCATTTTTCCCTTTCTTGTATTATTTAAATCTTAGTATTCTTTTTGTTTTGCACCTAATTTTTATTCCATTTGAGATCCACTTTGGCAGTCATAGAAAGAGACGTAAAAAAACTAATAGTATGGAGCCGGTCTCAATGGTCTACGACTCTACATATTTCCAGTCCGGCCGGAAGAACCCACGACCCTACCGAGTAGAAGTTCTCGATATAGACTTTCTCGATTTTGAAGTGCTTGCTGAAACAACATTCACACCCTCAGTTTCAAAAAAAGTGCGGATTTCACAGATGGGAATAGCCACATTACAAAAAAGGATTTTGATCAAATTAGACTAAAATATTGAATGTTTGAAGAAGCAGAGGAATTTTGAGTTACTTTGCAGGAGGGGGATCTGAAAACTAAAAATACTGAAGGAAAAGGGAAAAGACCAGAAAAATCCAAGGGTAAATGTAAGAGCAAGGGTAAGGGAAAGGGGAAATCAAAGGCAAATAATACTCAAGATACTGTTGATGACTCCAGACAAGACAATCCAGCTCCTATAATAACGCCTGCCTATAATGTCAGATTGCCTATATCAAATTCCAAATATAAAGACCTGAAAAGGCTTTGTGACAATGGAACAATTCCGAAGACTTATCACGATGAGTATCTTTGAATTTCTTATGAAAACATGGTTTGTGACTATTTTCTTCATAGCGATATACTAGCACATAATCAATATGGCTTCCGAAGAGGTAGGTCTACGGATGACGCTGTCCAAGATTTCACCCAATTTGTCTCGGACAACCTTGACAAAGGCAAGAAGTGCATATCAATTTTTATGGACTTGGCTAAGGCCTTCGACTCTGTACATATATCGTTGCTCTTGTCCAAAATGGAACTGCTCGGAGTACGCGGAGTAGCTTTAGACATTTTCAAAGATTATCTGAGAGAGCGTACACAATGTATCACATTGGGAAACGTGGCAAGCAGTGATCTGCCGCTCACCTATGGCGTCCCACAGGGGAGTATTTTAGGCCCTACACTGTTCCTCATCTTCATAAATGATTTATGCAAACTGGAAATTCCTGAAATGAAAATCTTAACTTATGCAGATGATACTGTCCTTCTATTTGCTGAAAGTACATGGGTAGGTGCTTTCGATAGAGCTCAACTGGGGCTTACTGAAGTCATTAATTGGCTTGACCTAAACTTGCTTACACTGAATATCGAAAAGACCATGTACATCACACACTCCATAAGAGACTCGGGATTACCTCCGTCTAACCTACAGTTAATTGTACATCAACATTCGGATTCTATGAGCAACATATGCCTATGCCAACCCTTACAGAAAACTAACACTACAAAATATCTAGGAGTCATAATAGATACCAACCTGAACTTCAAAGCACATATAGTGTTACTTAGTGGTCGCGTTCGTAAACTATTGTATATCTTCAAAAAATTGAGACATGTGGCGGATATCTCACTTATGAAACAGGTTTACTTAGCCCTGTGTCAATCGCTCCTTACCTATTGTGTATCGGCCTGGGGTGGTGCACCTAAAACTAGCCTCATACAATTGGAGAGAGCACAACGTGCAGTCTTAAAAGTCATGCTCTTCCTACCAATCTTAACCCCTACAGATTATCTCTATACGGCAGCTAAAGTCCTGAGCGTCAGACAACTTTACCTCCTAAATATAGTTTTAAAATTCCATTCTACGCTGATTTATGACAGGCATCAATCATTAAACACCCGTCGACCATATATAGTGGGCATACGGCACACAAAACTTAACACATGTTTTAGCAGATTTTTTTTACCTTTTCTTTACAACAGAGCTAATAAAGTACTTAATTTATATCATATGACTAAAAAAAAAGCAAAAAATCGGTTACGGACTGGCTTTTAAACAAAAACTACGAAGAAACAGAGGACATTCTCAATATAATCACATGACACACACAAACTCTCTCTCTCTCTCTATCTATAAAACACAGGCTATCCTATTTAGGAAACAGCGTTTCTAGTTTTAAGCAATCATTTGTAAAACTTGAACTTGAATAAACTATTATTATTATATCGATTACGAAGAAGCCGAAGAAATGATTGATTAGTGACTCGCCTTCAACTGTTACTTTTAATTGATTATTTTTTACGTTTTTGTTGGTAATTTAATAACCAATTCAGTTTTCTTTTATCAAAATATGTAAACGCCCTGAATCCCTTTTCAATTTTGATCTTTGACCCTACTATAAACTCATGGTAAAAAGATCCATGTATTGATTTCTGTACAATATTATATGCGCACTAATCGAAGGTTGAAGATTGTTCTAAAGTATAAACATAAATGTGAATTGTTAGTGAAACGAAAAGTCTGAAAATCTTTTTCTATTACCTAATTTAGTCATTATTATTGTGTTGATAATTAAAATGTAAGAAGTATTCCAAAGATTTTATTGTTATTAAAGTCAGTTAGAGAAAGTGCTATTACCGGTTTTACTCGTAGTGCCGGTAACTGTTACCCTCTATTAATATTTACAGAAAACAGGCACTTGTTGGGAAGTCCCCATGGGCGCTCTTATTATTATTATGTTATTTGTATGCAACGTATGATTAATAATGTTATAATCATAATGAATAATAAAGATTCCGAGATGATTTATTGTTTATTTGTTATTTTTTGGCTCCTTCATAGTACCTACGTTAAAACCCTTGTTTATTGAGTTTTCTGGGTTTTCCTTTTTCACTAACATTTTTGTACCTTAGTTATATAGGTGGCAATTTGAGATAATGATTGCCAAAGTTTTTAAAACGGTGATTTTACAAAGATACTTATGTAAATTTTTTTTTAGCAATTCATCAATAATGACGTGTTCGTGACGATGATACAAAACTTACAATTGAGAAGTGAAATGCATTTTAAAAATTAGCTTTAAATCTTTCAGGCGACTGTAATATACTTATACATTCCATTTTGACAAAAATAACGTTCTTGACCTTTACACCCTAACATTTTCACGTACACTGCGAATTAGCTAAATACCTTTCTGGCGACTGTAACATACGCCTCATTCTGACAAAAAAATACGCTTTTCGTGACTTTTACACGCTAACAATTTTACAGACACTACGAATTTTGGGGTTAGTTAATATTTTTCTTGTTTTTTTTTGGGCGTATAACGATCCTATTTTCTTTATTTATAGATTTTTCCTAAATATTATAAAAGCAATATGTTTATCATGAAAATCTAAGATTTTGAGCCAAAATTCAACTTTGTAAGTCTTAAAATGAAAAAGTTATAAATTATTTTCCGAAACTTTTTTTAGTTTTTTGCTTCTCCTGTAAAGTGGTGTTTTGGCGTTTACGTCCTTCGAGTCTAAAGGTATCGATATATGTATAGAGATGATATATTGATATTATACAATATTGTTCTTTGAGTTTTTGTGCTCTGTTTGTATATTGTACCCATCAAAAACATAAATGTGAAAATGGGAGCCAAGTTCAGTATTAAGAATATGCGATCCTTGTCGATGCGTTGTCGTCTTCACCGACAAAAGAATTGATATCTAAATGGGTGCCAATTTCCGTAGATTCTCTGAAATGTTGTTTACAGTAAAACTAATTTACTATATTTTCTTAAATATCCAACAGCTTTTATGGCATTATAACATATTGCATAGAAAACTGCCAAGTTAAGGATCAAAATGCATTAAACAAACCGCAGTAAATTAGTTTTAATGTAAACAATGTAGTGCTGGACCTGGCAACATTTCAGAGAATCTACGAGACTTGGCACCCATTTAGATCTCAATTCTTTTGTCGGTGAAGACGACAACCAAGGATTGCATATTCTTAATACTGAACTTGGCTCCCATCTTCACATTTATATTTTTGATAGGATATCATTACTTTTTGTCAATCATCGCCAAATGGTGCTGTTTCAAATGCGCTGTATAATGCACGAGTTACTATACAAAATACCTAAATCGCTATAGGTGCACCTCAAATATTTGAAGAGTTCCCTCGATTTCTTCAGGACCCTTTGATCAGATAACTACGAGACCACCTCTGAAGTATACCGTTTGAAACAAAAAAAGTGTTTTCCAAATCGGTTAATAAATGAAGGAGTTCTGAGGTAACTAGCATAAAGAATAATAATAATAAAACTAATAAAAATAAAACACTTTTTTGGTGTACATACACAATTACCAAGCTGCGTGCCAAATTTCAGCTTTCTAGGTCACGTGGAAGTGGGTTAGGTTTTTGATTACTAGTCAGTCAGCCAGTCAGTCAGTCGGTGGTAAACATGCCGTTTTTTGGAATTTATTTATGAAATTTGGGGTTCTAGTCATTCTAAAGGATCTTAATACATGTACCAAATTTCATTCTTTATGTTAGATAGATTTGGAGTTATTGGGGAGTCAAAAGTGCCTCCAAACGGTTCGTGTAATATAACGCAGGGCTGCTGTCCGCCAGTCTCCAACTTGGCTGGACACTGCCTAGATTGTTATATTGTATAGATCAAAAAATATTTGGAATCTGTCGAGGAGTTTCAAAAATTACTCATCACATACGAGTACATTTAAAGCTAGATACAAACTTTATGATACTAGTGCATATAGAGGTAAAGATAAATCTATTTAAGATAATACATTAAAATGGTGTTTTTACTTGGATAGACTGGTCATAAAATAACCATTATATCATATATACACAAGTAAGATACAAGCATTCCCAGATTTATTGTGTCGTTAAAACAGAGAATACGGTCCTCAGAACTTCGTGTTTCCTAAAAGCCACTGATTGACTTAGCTGACCCTTTGTGAAAGTTATAATGATCTTTAGTAATTTGAACTGTTGGAAGCCTATTCAAGTAAATTAAGCTAATTCGTACCTTAAGCTGTAGTCAGAATTTGCTTTTTAAGCTGCATTTATTTGTCTAGTTTTTGTAAGGAAGCGTGTCGACGCTACCTAGTTAAAAGCTAAAGTTGGCACCGAAACCATACTTACTAGTTTTTGTAAGTTACTTACGTCTTAAGGGGCAGTTACTTTTGGAAATTTCCCTCCTTTTTAGACAATATTAATAAAATTATACATATTATTTTAGTTTCTATAATAAACATCAATTTGGACGTTCTCTCGTGGGTACAGGCTTCCCTTACAATACGGCATGAAGACCTAGATATTAGGAGACTTTCTAGCGTTTCGCTCCCCGCGTATATGTCATCAGTATAAAGTTTTTTCAACCTTACTTCAAAAATTCTCAAGTCTCCAACTTTACAAATCGACATTCCTTTTATGTCGGAGGCTATCAATGCGTGGACCAATTCTTGTCCAAACCCCGTCCTGCCCGGAATCCGCAGTTCCCAGTGGCTCTGAGACGAGCCGCTCTCTGGGCTGGTATGAGATAATAATAGCGTCCTCGGCTCTTAGCTAAGTTTTTTAGAAACATGTAATATGTTACAAAATAGATTAACCTCCAATATGTGCTATAATTCCAACACGAAATTTTATCATAATTCCGTATTGTAGCTTTAGGAATATGTAAAATTATTCATAATTAATCGCCTAACTGTTTTTTTTATTTAGTAAAAACTTACAATTTTATTCGAAAATGTCATGACACATCCACTATTTGAAACCTCGAGGATATATATAATGTTGGCGAGATCGCGCGGTTCATCCCGCGTTTATTACACATTGCAATAATAATTATGGAGGACCAATTGGCTTGATAATATTAAAAAGTGGACAAACACAAAGGACGCAGCCACACTGGCGAAAATGGCTAAAAATAGAAAAGAAATGGCAGCGGTGGTCGCCGACGTCCGCTAGGACAGAGCAACGAAAGAAGCAATAATAATATTAAATTACATACACACATATTATTCCAAAACTATATATATAAAAATCCCGGTACACTTCTGGCGTCTTCCCATTTCGCATTATTATGACAGGTGGACGTCATAATAGTTGTACTTATGAATACAGTAATATTTTCACATACATTACTTTATAATAATATAGCAACTGTAATGTCATGATCCATAATAGGAAATATTAAAATATTTTAATATACAATTTAACCGCATTCTTGTACTCATCTGAGCTCCCTTTCATACTTATCACCATAAGACGTCCATGTATGTTTTTAGTGCACACTCGATTCTAACGCCTATTGGCTTCCGCATTCCATATCTTATCTCATGTGATGCGACGTTGTCAAACTTCGCGTTCAATAATCGCATACCTTAACCTTCAACAAGGTTGCTCTAATGTTTTGATGAATTAAAGCCGGTGACAATTATATAGTGATGCTGGTTTAGCACTGGGCGTAAATGGGAAATGAATGAACTACAGTATGGGATTCTTCAAGAAAGGAGTGTATAAATTTTTAAAGGGTTGGCAACGCGCATGTAACACCCCTGTAGTTGCAGGCGTCCATAGTCTGCGGCGACCGCTTACCATCAGGCGGGCGGCTTGTGATTTTAACTGTACAGTTACATGTGCGTAGTAATAGCAGTCAAAGATAAAATGAAAATTAAGGGAAAATCACCACCATATCAGCGAAAAGACGTCCACTGCTGGCCACATGGCTGCACATAGGCCTCCCCCAATTTTATTTAATTTTAGACGCTAACTATATTTGTTTCATTTAGTAATCTTCTGTATCTGTCGACACTGATTCGAAATTAACTGTCAAATTAACTTACAAAAATAGGCTTTTGAAATAAATATAAATATGAAAACCGGCTTATTTACGTCCTAGCAGTAATATTCATAAAATTGAAAAATCAATTAAGACAAATAATTGTGTACAATTATGTCAATTCAGTACATTGTCCATTATTAAATCAATGCCTCACATCTTCACTGTTCACATCCATAAAATATGGAACTTTTCCATTAGATGCTCGTCCTTGCCTCGTGTGCGTACTGACGGTCCATCATTGGGACTTTTTGTTGATTTTCGGCCTACTACTTGGTTATTTTCTTTGGTTGAGGCTCCGGTATGTAATGCTATTATACTTTTCTGTGGCTCTAGTAAATGTACCGCCTATGGCAAATCATGGCTGTTTATATCCTATTTTTTTTTCTATTATATCCTATTTACCGGATTCAGTTGACCCTAAAGCAGTATGTTGTGGTTGATTGAGCCCGTGGGCCATACATACATTCTAGGGGTACTACAGATTACCACGTAACTGGCACAGTTAACTGACCATCTTTATTCCCTTTTTAGGGATCCGTACCTCAAAATAAAAAAACGAAACCCTTATAGGATCATTCGTGCGTTTGTCTGTTTGTTAGTCTGTCTGTCCGTCCGTCACAGCCTATTTTCTCCGAAACTACTAAACCAATTACGCTGAAATTTGGTACACATATGTAAGTTTATGACCCAAAGATGGACATGTAACGCAAAAAAATGAATTTTAAACATGGGGGACACTTTTGGGGGGTAATGAGTAAATAAAAAACCGGCCAAGTGCGAGTCGAACTCGCGCACCGAGAGGTCCGTAAAAATATCCAATTGGGTGCCAAGTTCCGTAGATTGTCTGAAATGGTTCCAATCTATGGAACTTGGCACCCATTTAGATCTCAATTCCTTTGTCGGTTAAGACGACAACCACGCATCGCATATTGCACTTGGCTGCCATTTTCACATTTATGTTTTTGATGGGATATCATTACTTTTTGTCAATCTTCGCCAAATAGTGCTTTTTAAGAGCGAATGCACGAGTTATTATACAAAATACCCAAATCGCTATATTTAAAGAGTTCCCATCGATTTCTCCAGGACCCTATGATCAGATTCTTACCTGATCACTATGGAACCACCCCTGAAGTATACCGTTTAAAATTAAAAAAGAATGTTATAAATCGGTTAATAAATGATGGAGTTCATAACTAATACTAATAATAAAACTAATAAAAAAATCACTGTTTTTTGATTTTTTTCTGGTGTACATACACTACTATAGGGTCACCTGGAAGTGGGTTAGGTTTTTAATTACTAGTTGTAAATGATTTTTTCTATATCGTAGTTCGAACGGAGTGGACTGTATACAAATATGGGGTTAACTGATTCAAAGTTCCTCTCGTAAAATACCAGAGACTGACTCTACTCTAATATTGGTGCCGCTTTGGTTCTACTTCTTCTTATGATTTGTAACAAGTAAAAAGAGTTCCGACGGTTTGTAAATGGTTTATATTGTTTATCACATGTTTTTTTCTAATTAAACGTATTTTGACAAATTAACTAATTAATTTTGATTAAATTATAATGAATCTACTTATTTATAACGATTCTACACTGAATTTAACTAAATCTATGACACAATGTCTAGATTCCTAAACTTTTCTGAGCTGAGTTCTCAACGCGCTTTTCTTTCTTTTTTTGAGTTCCTTCCTGGAGTGTGTCTTCGGTAGTGAGTGCAGTGCGCAGCAGTCGTGTCTTCGCACTCGCTCGCCCCGGAGGGGCGAGTGAGGGGGAGGCCATTTCAGGGCTTGGTTGCCCTTTTTGGCTGTTGGTTGTTCGCGGCCCATAACTATGGGCCGGTCATTTGATGCCTTCTACGGCTTTTATTTTTCTTCTTGGGGACTTAGCCATCTTGGCTTGATTAGGGTCAGGATGGCTGTCTGCGGCTTGTTGTTTGAAGGTGTGATGCGGCCTTCTGTGGCGTTGTGGGTCCTGGGGGTCAGGACTGGGGCTCGTTGGTGGTGGGCGGCAGGAGCTCTCGCGGTTGGGCTCGCCGCCCTGGGACGTCCGGTGGGCGCGCGTGAAGCGGCGCAATGTTGCGAAGCAGCGGGTGGCAGGATGCGTCGGCGTGGGCGAACATCCTGCGCGCGAGTTGGACCACGAAGTCGTCCAGGCTCTGGTGTTGTAGGTCTCTCAGTATATGTCGGTTCCGCACATATTGGGGGGCTTGAACTATCGTCCTCAGGGCCAGCGACTCTTGTGCCCTGAGCCTCTTCCGGCTGGATTCTGAGGTCAGGGCATACCACGCTGGAGCCGCGTATGTCAGGCGGGACCTGACGTAGCCCTTGTAAATCCCCAACTTTGTGCGGAACGAGAGGCTGCTGGCGAACACGGGACGCAGCTTAGCGCGCGCAGTTTTCGCCCGTCGCACCACTTCCTCGGTGTATTTTTTCATACTGAGGCCCCTGTCGATAGTGACCCCCAAGTATTTTGCTGTATATTGCCACTGAATCTCCTGGTCCATGAGTCTCAGTAGCGGCGGCGGTTGTCTCCTTCCAGTAAGGAGAGCCTGTGTTTTGCCCACATTCACAGACATTCTCCACTTTCGTAGCCACTCCGGTAGGGCGTCAAGCTGGCGTTGGATTTTCCTGGCGGCGTGTGCTGGTGAGATCGACGACGCGTAGTAGGCCGCGTCGTCAGCGAACAGACCCAGCTTGACGTCACCAACTACCGGAATGTCGTCTGTGAATCGGGCGTACAGCGCTGGAGAAAGGCAGCTCCCTTGTGGAACGCCCGCGTGGATCGGACGTTCGGTTGAGGTGGAGTCTTCTACGGAGACCTGGAACCGCCTTTCTGTCAGGAAAGAGCGGATGACTCTGACTAGTCGTCGCGGTGCGGAGGAGGTCGACATCTTGGCCAGCAGGCCTTCGTGCCAAACTCTGTCGAAGGCGTTCTCCATGTCGAGGAAAACCGTGACGACATGCTCCTTCTTAGTCATCTTCTCCGCCATGTAGCCGATGACCCGAGTGAGCTGCAGCGTGGTCGAATGCTCGGGTCGGAATCCGAACTGTTCGGGGCGAGGTTGTAAATGAGGAAGCAGTCTTCCCAGCAGCAGTTTTTCGAAGACTTTTGAGAGAGTACTGAGCAGCGTGATAGGCCTGTAGCTGTCCGGTCTTCTCCTGTCTTTTCCAGGCTTGGGTATCAGAATTACCCGGCCAAGCTTCCAAGTTGTCGGAAAGTGTCCCGAGCATATGATCCCGTTGAACAGCCGTGTCACCGCCACTATGGTGGGCTGTGGCAGGTGACGAAGCGCGGCGTTCGGGATCTGATCGGGGCCCGGGGCTTTCTTGGGATTCAGTTTGCTGGTGGCTCTGCGAACTTGGCCGGGTGAGAAGAAGACCGGGTCCTCCTCTGCTGTTGGCACGTGCTCGAAGTACTCCCTCAGCTGCTCCTCCACCTCTCTTGTGTGGTTGACGTCTTCTTGTGTATGTGGCTGGAACTGCTGTTCCAGAGAATCCGCGAACAGTTCGGCTCTCTCCTCGGCTTTGTAGCGGAGTACTCCATATTCGTCCATGAGTGGACGGATGGCTTCGGGAGTCTGCCCCAGCTGCCTGCACAGACGGTGTATTGACGGCACTGTACTATCTATGCTGGCTATGTGGGCCTCCCAGCTTTCCGTTGCTTGAAGTCGGAGTTCCGCCTTTACTCGCTCCACTAAGCGGTTCAGCTCCGTCTTCATGGTCGGGCATCTTGTTTTCTGCCATTGGCGTCTCAGCTGGCGTTTTTGCGTGATAAGTGACTGTAAAGCCGCGGGGAGGTGCTTGTACCTCTCTCCGGCGGCGATGGTACGCGATGATGAGTTTAACGCCAGCTGGACGTCTTTGGTGATGGCTGCTGCAGCGGTCTCCACTTCCTCCGCTGTCGAGACCGGTCCCGGGTATGACGGCGGTGAGGACGTCAGGACTGTGCTAAAAGCCTTCCAGTCTGTGCGTCGAGTTGGCCTCCTCCTTGGGCTTGCGCTTGGTGCGGTATCCAGGACCATCAGCACAGGGCGATGGTCTGATGGCAAGTCGAGCCTCTTGGTGTATATTTGCCGTGATGTCCTTGTAAACCGCAAAGTCTATGAAATCGCACGAGCCGTGACCGTCGCAGAAGTGTGTGGGCTCCTCTGGTCCGGCGATATCATAGTTGCGGTCCAGTGCCTCTTGGTAGATGGCTCTGCCCGCGGTGTCCGTCCTTGTGCTATGCCATGCCGTGTGCTTTGCGTTCCAGTCTCCCGCCAGGATGGTCGGCCCAGGAGACCGGAGAAGCGCTCGCAGGTCCTCCCTCTGTGGTCCCAGGTCCCATTCGGGGGCGGTAAATGGCATAGAGTCTTAGGTCTCCTTGATACACTCTGATGCCCACTCAGAGCGCCGTGATCGTGGTGTAGGCGACGTGGTCGACGGGTTGGTGGACTATGCTGCGTCGTATGATGACGGCTAGACCTCGGAACGGGTGTCCCTGTTGGTTTACTTCGTTCCTCTGGTAAATTATGTAGCCGCTCATCTTCAGGGTCTTCTTTAGGTGCGTTTCGCTGACCAGCAGGATGTCCACGTCCTGCTCGCGAAGGAAATGGCGGAGCAGGGCTTCCTTGCCAGTCAGCGATTGGGCGTTCCAATAGACCACCCTCAGTTTACGGTTGAACGTGCTGGGTGCTGAGGGCGGTCATTAGTGTCTTCTGGATCTCTTCCGGTCCTTGAAGGATTGCGTTTGCAAGGGCGGTAAGTATCGCCATTAGGTTCTGGCCGCCAGCCGGGACATTCCCCTGGGCTGGGAGTGCGGCGGATTCAGCGGAGGAAGAGGAGGTCGGAGCCGCTGCTGGAGCTGCCGTGGTCCCGGTCTTCTTCTTCTTTTTGCTTTTCGACTTCTTCTTTTTGTTGGAGGGTTTCTGTGAAGGCGCGCCCCTTTGTGTGGGGGAGTTTGCCGGTGCCATGAGAGAAGTGGCTGCCGACACTTCCACCGTGGGCTTCTTCACAGAGGCCCTTGTTTCTGGTCCGGGTCTCGTGGGGACGGTGTGTGCTGAAGTCCCCGCCTTCGTGTTCCTGGCCTCCCGCCGGAACACCGGACACTTGGTATCGTTCGCGGTGTGGGACGCACCGCAGTTTGCGCAGGTCGCTGGGTCGGTCCTAGGGACCGGGCATTGCTTGGCAGGGTGCGGGCCAGCGCAGCGCACGCACTTTATGGGGCGGTGGCAGCCCTGGGAATGGTACCGGAATCCCTGGCACCTGTGGCACTGGGCGGGGCCTTTCTTGCCCCTCCATGCTTCCACTCGTACCTCCGAGACGTACAGGAGCTCCCTGATCCTGTAGATGGAGGTATGGTCTTTCGGCGGTCCAGTGAGTTGGAGGAAGTAGACACACCCGGGTCTACCTCCTCTGGCGTTTATCTGCCTCACGTAATCGACCGGGTGGCCGAGCGCAAGGCAAGCTGCAGCGATTTCCTCGGTGGGAGTGTTTGCCGGAAGGCCGCGGAGTGCCACCTTCATCTTCTTCTCCGCGTCCAACTGGCAGATGTGCCACTCCACTTGGGCACCGCTCTTCTCTAGGTCTTCCAAATGCTTTGCCACTGTGCGGTACTCTTTTTCGCTCCGGGGCGTGAATCTGAGCCCGCTACCCAGCGCTTTGCAGGACGGTGAATCCCCTAGGTCGCCCTTAATAGCTTCTAGGAGTTTCACCCAGTTGGGTAGGACAGGCGCCACGATGGTTGGGAAGCGTGGCGCCTTCGGTTGCTGTTGTGGTTGTTGTTGGTTCTGGGCAGGCCTCGTGGACTGGCGTTGTGCTGGTCAGGTCGGGGGGCCGAAGCCGCTGTGGCAAATGTAGTCGTTTCCCGATGGCCCTCTGATGTGTTGTTGTTTGGCGGGGTTGGGGAGCGGGCAACAGGTGCCGGCCTCGGTGGTAGTGGCGGCTTCGCTTGCGGCACTACGGACTGGTTCTTGGATGTATTTTCCAGTGCTAGCGCGGGTTCTGTTACTGCAGCTCGTGGAGCGGCAGTGGGGGCAGGCACCGGGGGCGCCGACAATGGCGGGAGTGGCTCCGCGGAGGATTCGGCCCGTCCTCGTTTGGCCGTGGTGGCCCTCAGGGTCGTTGCGCCACTATCGGTCGTTGCGCCTTTGCTTGTTGGTTGGGCGGGCGGTTGTTGTTGTTGCGGTTGCGGTGGGCGGAAGAAGAGGTCCCTCATGACCACTGTCTTCCCCTTAAAAAGCTTTTCTGGAGCTTTCCATGGCACTTGAGGGCGATGATGCAGTTGTTGTTGTGGTTTGGCGGCATTTGTTCGATGGGCGGAAATTTCGTCCGTAGACGTGTTTGATTCCGGCGTATTAGGGCGGTGGCCGATTGATGTACCGGTAGGTGGAGTATCTTTGCGGCATGTCCGTTTTGTGCCGGGTGGGGAGGGCGGGCTTTCTCTTGGGCGCTTTTCCGGCCTGAAAATTGCCTGGTGGGCCCTGAGGAACTCGAGAAAGTGTTCGTCCTCCGGCAGCAGTACTGTTGGCAGTCCCAGTTGGTGGGTCGTTAGGCGGACGTAGGCCTTAAGCCATTCCTGTAGCCCTTCCGACGTTTTGCCCTTCCTCAGAATGTGGGCGACTGTAATCGAGTCCGATTTCAGACGATCTATCGGGGTGGACCCCGCGGCGGCGGGCGAAATGGGCGAGAAAGGCCTGACCGTCGGCTCTGGCAGCTCCGGTTCTATGTCCGTAGGCTGCGGTGTGTGGGTGCGTGATGCGGGAGCTTCGCCGGCGGCGGGGTCGTCCGCGCTGGCGTATTCGTCACTATCCGCTGTTGAGGTGATGGCGGAAAATAGGGTTTCGGTGAAGAAATCAGGCGTCATCGTCATGTCTTGCCACTGCGACATTCCGGGGTCGATTTCCACGCTTGAAACTGTATTTTCCGCGCTTTTGTCGGAAATTTCCGCCCTTACGTCTTTTTCCGCCCTAACAAGCGGCTTTCGGCGCTGGGCGGATGCCGATCGCAATGTGGAGGGTAGATCGGAACATACTGATCCGGGTCTACCCTCTAGGTCGGGTAGCGATGCCGGTGATTGGGATGCCGGTCTAGATGTTGATTTGGTGGTGGTGGGTAGATTCAATTTCCGTGACTTCGATCTACCCTCCCTCTTCGGCTTCGGTTTTTGTTCCTCCATAGCGGGGGAACGAGGTTGGCGGGGGGCGAGCAACGCTAGCCACTGCCGATCGGTGCCTGTCCCTGCATTCCCTTACCCGGGGCGTCCGTTTGAGCGGGACCGGGCTCGGGGATGCGGTCTGGGCTAACCGACAGTGGAGCTTCTTTGACTGTGGTAGTCCCCTCCGGCTAAGGCGCCGGGCCGCTTTATTTGTAAGCTTTTAAATTACTAAAAGTTTTCTAATGACCGAAGTTAGTGGCGTAGGCGTTCGAGCTCCGTAGTTCTCCGTGGCGAATCCGAGTGAAGTGCGCTACAAACTCACCTCTTATATTCGGCAATGCCTGACCGTAAAGTAAGCAGTCTGAACTAGTTCCCGCTACGGGACGCTGTCCGAGTATAAATACATTTTCCTACAAAGGCTGTAGCAGGATAGCCTAGGAAAAACTGCCCCCAGCGATTTTGGGCCGAAATTGTAATCAAACGATGCCTTTTGGGGAGGTTATATTCTGCACAAAGTTTCATCCCTCAGTTACGCCCTGGGGGTGAAAAAGACCCGATTAACCCCAAAACTGTTTTAATTATTTTTTCCTAAACTATGAAAGTGACGAATTTCAAATTTTGTACAAATATTAATAATACTAAAAGCTATTTAAAAAAAAAAATGAACCCCGTAACCATTTAAATTCTTGTAAAAAAAAAACAAAAATGAAATAGAATCACCCTGTATATGAAGTTTGGCTCATGGTACCCACACCATTTTTTTTCCAAAAATGAACCAATTTATATTCTACATTATATAAAAGTTTCATGGATCTACTCCAGAAGGAACATTGCGAAATTAATATGTATTGGCTCTCAGGTGCGTACTATTTATTGAACTTCTACTAAGAGCCTTGCATTAGTAATAAACAATGGCTTGCGATCGGACCGTTGCTCGTACCCGATTTGAAAAAGGTGGGGATAAAGAAAGAAGTATGAATCAAACTCATTTGTATTTATAATAACATTTTTCTCTTTCCTATTATGGTAATAATTAACATAGCTTCGTGTATTTACATGTTACAAGTAAGTTTTTAGGTAGAAAACAATTATTAATTAATCTTCATCACTGTCTTCGTTAATAACTGTCAAATTGTCTAAGTAATTATAAAATATATATTGACTTAAACTTGCACGATTTTTACACATTATTATTGGTAAACGGGACTTAATCGCGTACAAAAATTAATCACCTGAGGTGTGCCCGACGTTTCGAATGTATCGCAACATCCGTGGTCACGAGCTGACTGGCTTCAGCGGGTATCAACATCTTCTAGCCGCACGGGTTTTTCGTACTACCCGCACTTGGTCTTTATTATTCACACTTACACAAGGGTTGTCACTCACCCGACACACAACACTAACAACATCCGTTAATGTAATGGAAGAAGTATTTTGACGCTTGCACTTACTAATAACTGGATTCCACGAAGATGAAATCTTAAAACCCTCATCCCGTTTGAAATTACGATGTTTTTTGATTTCAACGGCTTCACGTACCTTTCTACTGTAAAAATGACGTTCTGTAGAAAGGACTTCCGGCTTATGAAGCTCAATCCAGTGGTTTGGTCCTGACTCCAGTAAATGCTCGGCTATGGCAGACTTATTAACCTGACGATTTCTGACAGCTGTGATGTGCTCCTTGACCCTTTCTGCAATGGTTCGCTTAGTCTCACCAATGTAGGAACTCCCACAACCGCAGTCGATCTTGTAAACGCCAGGTGATTGATAGGGGATAACATCCTTTGGCGATCTTAAATGCCCCGCAACCTTGGATAACGGTACGTAAACGGTTTTAATCGAGTACTCCTCTAGTACTGTACCGATTTTGTCAGTTACCCCTTTAACATAGGGCATGTATGCCGGTTGCCTCGGAACATCAGGACATTTTCCTCTAGGCTTCCGTCTGGGTTGCCGTCGGGCACACCTCAGGTGATTAATTTTTGTACGCGATTAAGTCCCGTTTACCAATAATAATAATTATCAAATATGTTAGTCAGAATTTCGGCTGGTTTTATAATTTTTGATTTATATCTCGCATTGGATAAGTAATATATTATTGAAGCTTGATGCGAGCAGCAACCTGCAGTTCGGTTTCCGTTGAGGCAAGTACAAAAGTGATCGCTTATACCTTCATAGTCGTTTTTATTGGGCACATAACGTATGAAAATATGATATGTTTTTTTTATTTATATGTCGCGACTTTATGTGTATTCTTAGAATATCGTGTTCTTTTGAAAATTCAATATCAATCGACCCATCAGCATTTTGCAACCCTGCTAAGTAGCATATTGACTGCTTTAATTGATACGAACCTCCAAAGAATATTTGTAAATCATTTTCGGTCAGCTCAGGAAAGTCCAATAAATCATTACTTGATATATGTTTAAAGATGGTTTTCTTTCTTATCCACCCATTTTCATTAATTAACTGTGCCATGTTATTGACTGTTATTTCAGAATTAGTCTTTAAACGTGTTACTATTGCATCAGTATTACTTGTATCACTTATTAATCTCTTTCCATATTTATTATTTAAGAAACAAGCAATTCTGCATAATGTACCGATATTATGTAGGATTTTATTGTCAACTTTATGATCTAGTAAATGATATTTTTGTTTTAATATTCCGTGAACTGATTCTACTACCCATCTTATTTTAGTAACTATCCGTGATTTGTTAGCTTCTAAGGTATCAAGCTGTAATCTGTTCCCTTTTAAGGCTAGCATTAACACTTTCAGCCCCTTAGTCTCCAAATCACTTACAACATCGCGGAAACCACGATCTACTACTATTATATCACCAGGTTTTAATAGCTCTGGCAAACCGTTGATATCAGACATTATTTGTTTCATTATACATGCATCGTTCAAGTTAGCATTGAAAGGCCCACACATATCTATCACATACCCATCCGTTGTGCATATCGTTAATGGTTTACAGAGTGGAGGTTTTTTTGACCAGAATAAGATTTTTCTGATATACATTATTAGAACTTTTCTGGTGCCGTATGTACGTACCATCGCATATAATAATAAGCTGATCGTTATTCGCGTCAATTACTTTTTTGCTACCTCACTACTTCGAGACTGAATTAATTCTCTTGTTGTCGAATGTATACCAAAATGTGCCGGAAGCACGTTTTTTTCAAAAGCTGTTTTAACAGAATTTACATACTCGGATACTAACTGGTGATACTCTAAACCAAGAATGGACGCTAATAGTTGGTTACTATTTCCCGTCCGTAGTTTCATTAAAAAAACTACTTAGTCGGCTCATAAGTTCTGTCACTGGCCTTTAAAATTAAAATTTGGAACTCCTAAAACAAAAACCGTTGCGCATTTGAATTTCGAATCTTTTTTAAATATTTGAGTAGTATAACTTTGCAATTTTCTGTTTTCTTTAACATGGAGTGGACGCTTAAAGATAGCCGTACCGCAATAATTGCACTATATAGTTGTGGATACTCGCTGACTAAAATTTTTAAGCTACTTGAAAATTTAAAATTCTCTCTAAGATTTGTGTATCGTACCATAGAAAGATACAGTGAGGTCTCTAGTTTAAATGACAAGAAAAGAAGCGGTCGTCCGCGTACAGCTAGGACTCCAGCGGTTGTACAAGCAATTAGGGCACGCATTGCCAGAAATCCCGCTAGGAAACAAAAAGTTATGGCCCTCCAGATGGGTTTGAGCAGAAACACGGTGAAAAGAGTGCTTAATCAAGACCTGAGACTTCGTGCTTATAAATGAAAAACTGGCCATCTTCTCAATGGTCGGCTTAAAGCTTTAAGGCTTAAAAGATCTAAAGCTTTATTGAAGAAGTACGCTAAAAATAAGCATCGTTGTATACTGTTTTCGGACGACAAAATTTTTGACATAGAAGAAAACTGTAATAAACAAAATAATAGAGTGTACGCTCGCAATAGTAAAGAAGCGTCTAATGGCATTCTCCGTATTCAAAGAGGTCATCACCCTTCATCTGTGATGGTTTGGCTGGGAGTTTCTTATGCGGGCGTCACTAGTATGCATTTTTGTGAGAAAGGAGTAAAAACTAGTGCCAAAGTGTACCAAGACACGGTGTTGACTAATATTGTGAAACCACTATCCCATACGATGTTTCTAAACCAGCATTGGGTTTTCCAGCAGGACTCTGCTCCAGCCCATAAGGCAAAGTCTACACAAGCCTGGCTCGCCTCCAATAAAATCGACTTTATACGGCATGAAGATTGGCCCTCCTCTAGCCCAGATCTTAATCCGTTAGACTATAAAATATGGCAGTATTTAGAGGAAAAGGTGTGCTCAAAACCTCATGCAAATCTAGACTCGCTGAAAAAATCCCTTACTACGGCAGTGGCCAATATCGACATGAAAGTGGTGCGTGAATCCATTGACGACTGGCCACGCAGACTTCAAGCCTGTGTAGATAATTATGGCGGTCATTTTGAATAAATGTTATACATTTAGATTCTCTAGTTTATAAGCTTTCAAACGCTGTACAAATTATACGGAATAAACTTAAACTTTTGTTTTTATTTGATACTATGTATATGACAGAACTTATGAGCCGACTAAGTACTATAGCCTGAATGGATGTCCTGCTAGAAGAGTTTCGTAAGCCTAATATTCCGTCTAATTCGTAAATATTCGGCCATGTTAAGCCTGTAAAAGCAAACAATTGTTTGTCTGTAACGCAATGTTTTTGTATTGCATCGAATGTGATGACTCATGACTCAACATAAAAATATTAAAAATAATCTGATATAGGTACCGAACTGTAATTGGAAAACGGTTTCAGATGTGATATGTCATCTTCAAAAAACTTTCTCTTCATTAAATGGTTATTGCAACATCTGTTATTTAAGGGTATGTAAATATGTTTAATCGAATAACATTGTAATCGTGCGTCAAATGGTACAACTGTTAGATCTTTGGTAGAACCACATATACAACAATACTTATGTGTAGCCATTAGGCGTGGGAAAGGCAATTCTATAAATTCTTCAGGTTCAGGACGTTTGGAAGAAGATAACATAAAAGTTTCGTCTGAGGTGTCACTAGTATCTATGCCAAAGTTGTCAATAGGGTCACATGACCTTCTCTTGTATATTAGTAAGCGACAATAGTTACATAAAACGTCGTCCTCTTTAATCATTTTTCCGAAAGTAGCAGACATATACGACAGGTCATCATTTGCAGTCACTGTTTTCACTCTTCCTTTAACATTTCGTATAAGTCGCTCACAGTTTACACATTTCTCAGTCATAGCTCTGGTACTGGTGCCTACTTTTAACAGTTATAACTAACAGCTATCACAAGAACCACATCTATAAGTGTACATTAATATCTATAACTTATTTACCTCGTCATATTAATTATCTCAAGAACCTACACTCAGGTAGTTTGCGTATATAAAATGACACAGAAATCAATATCCGTTATCTACCAATGAATACATTTCATGATAGCAACGAGGACAATATAAGTCGGCATAAATAATAACATGCATAAAAAATGCGTTTCGTTTACGATATCCGCAGTTGATACAGATTTCGCTTGTTACAATGCCTTCTTCTTCAAGCCACGGCGATATGTTTTCTTCTGGTAGGCAATCCAAAAATAACTGATTACATATATTTCTTGGAATATCCGAGTAAGAACGTAGTATCCATTCCTGGAGATTTCTAATCTGTTCAACAAATAAGAAATAATTTAAAGAACAACACGTACGCAACCACTATATTATATTAACCTATTTCATATAACGGAGATACGCTTAATTTTTTAAGCGAAATGTGGAAATAGCACCAACAACATAGCATTACACTAAAGTAACATATATCTATAGGTATCCCGTTACTACGCTTATGTGGGAAAGGCTGCGTACTTGCGGCTCTTAAGTTTTAAAACCACAGGAAGTTATCAATTGATGGTGCTTTATTATATCAGCTATAATCGTGGAACCTAGCAGAATCGTAAAAACATTCTCATGTCGTGTTATAAACAAATAATCCGTCGCAATAATACGAAATATCTCAATCTATTAGCATTTTAACGTTCGTTGTAACATTCGATTTCGTTAATCTAATAAAATATACGGTCCAGGGAAACTCTTTAAAAAATTGCAAATACTTGGACAACAATTATATATTACATTTATAACATATAATTTATGGCGAAATAAAGACAAAATACTTTTAAAAATACATACCCGTTTGTACAACGGTTTCCTCCATTCTTCTTGTAAAAAAGTGGCCGCTTCTTCTTTCAGCGGATGAGTAACCACATGAAATGCAAGTTCATACAGTGTTTTTACCCTTTTTTTTAATATATTTGCAGTTGCAGTTAGATTTGTTTGTATTTAACGTATTTTTAGCAGACATTCTAGCTTCACTTTTAAAGAGCATAATCCGCACGCGTTGAAAAAAAAAATTGAAATTCGAACGCGGGCGGCAACGCCACCGCGGGCAGTTTTTTTTTAATTATTTTCGTTTCGGGACCGAGACGTTTCGTATAAAGCATAATACGAGTATAATGATTAGTGGCTACGAAATAGTACGTTTATTTTAATTTCGCAATGTTCCTTCTGGATCGTCCATGAGTCTTTTGTATAATGTAGAATATAATATGGTTCATTTTTGGAAAAAAAATGGTGTGGGTACCATGAGCCAAACTTCATATACAGGGTGATTCTATTTCATTTTTGTTTTTTTTTACAAGAATTTAAATGGTTACGGGGTTCATTTTTTTTTTAAATAGCTTTTAGTATTATTAATATTTGTACAAAATTTGAAATTCGTCACTTTCATAGTTTAGGAAAAAATAATTAAAACAGTTTTGGGGTTAATCGGATGTTTTTCACCCCCAGGGCGTAACTGAGGGATGAAACTTTGTGCAGAATATAACCTCCCCAAAAGGCATCGTTTGATTACAGTTTCGGCCCAAAATCGCTGAGGCAGTTTTTCCTAGGCTATCCTGCTACAGCCTTTCACGGTTTTCCGCGGATTTCGGCTGTGATCGTCTCACTGGCCTCGTCTTAGACTCATCGAGTCGGTGTTCGGTTCAGTCATACGTGACCCTTTATACTTGGACAGAGGCTACCTAGGATTGGCTCAGAGAGGGAAAAACGTTGTGTAAAAAATTACTATTCTGAACTGTTTCAATCTTAAGAAATTCGCTGCGCGATCATTTCTAGTGCCTGTGATTCAAACAGGGCTTGTAATATGCGCCAATACGCCTCAGCGCCTACTTCTAAATATATAAAAGAAGAAACTGACTGACTGACTGACTGACTGACATATCAACGCACAGCCCAAACCGCTGGTCCAGAGATTCCAAATTTGGCACGTAGGTTCCTTATAAGGTCTAGGAGTGCACTAAGAAAAGATTTTTCAAAATTCGACCCCTAAGGGGGTGAAATGGGGGTCCGAAGTTTGTAAGGGGAAACAAGATTAGCTGGACTATTTTATTCGAAACTTTGCAGGAGTAATTCTAACGATTAATGAGTAAACGCGTGTTTCAGGTTTTCTGAAAAATCAACCCCTAAAAGGGGGAAATGTGGTGACAAATTCTGAAAATCGACATGGGTATTGTTTGTATGGTTTATTAGGTCGCTGATAACCAAAACAACAATGATTTTTAAATCCCACGTGGAGAACGTGAAATACCATCCCCCCCTGTTAGGGTGCGAGGGGGATGATATGTCTAAATATTAATATGGGTGTCGTTTTTATGGTTTTTTGGGACGTTAATTAACGAAAATGGCATCGATTTTGAAATTTAATATTGTGGACATAAAATTTTTGAAAGTTTGTGCCGAATTGCAAGAAATAACTGACTGACTGAGTAAGCCACATATCAACGCACAGCCCAAACTGCTGGTTCTAGAGATTCCAAATTTAGTATGTA
This sequence comes from Notocelia uddmanniana, assembly GCA_905163555.1. Lineage (NCBI taxonomy): Eukaryota > Metazoa > Arthropoda > Insecta > Lepidoptera > Tortricidae > Notocelia > Notocelia uddmanniana. Next base: position 35,969,282 of record LR991052.1, on the reverse strand, counting down.
TGTTCCATATAAGGTCTAGCGGTGCATTAAGAAAGGATTTTCAAAAATTCCCCCCTTTAGGAGTTGGGAATGGGGGTCCGAAGTTTGTATGGGGAATCAAGATTAGTTGGACTATTTTATTCGAAACTTCACAGGAGTATTTCTAACGATAAATGTGTTTCAGGTTTTTTGAGTAATCAACCCCTAAAAGGGGTTTTAAAATCCCACGTGGAGGACGTGAAACACCATCCCCTCTGTTGGGGTGCGAGGGGGTTGGAATGTCTAAATATTAATATGGGTGTCGTTTTTATGGTTTTTTGGGGCGTTAATTTCGAAATTAGCATTGATTTTGAAATTTAATATTGCGGATATGAAAACTTAAAAGTTTGTGTCAAATTGCAAGAAGAAACTGACTGACGGAGTGACATATCAACGCACAGCCCAAACTGCTGGTTCGAGAGATACCAAATTTGGCATGTAGGCTCCGATATAAGGTCTAAAGGTGCATGTAGTGCCGTGATTTCCTTATCAAGATACGATCTTTTTTGATTCAATGAATTATTAATCAGTATATCATAAGTGGTTTTTTTATTCAGTGCAGTCCGATACGATTTCGGAAAAAAACGATATATGAGCGTCCGAGAGGACTCTTAAGGCGAAGGGGTGGGCAAGCTCTTTCCATACAAACTTTGGGCAAGTTTTACTTCGTTTTTGTTTGCACTCCAGTTACTATTTTTGGTCCATATGCTTTTTTTTTTGTTAGCTATGTCTTGATGTGTTTCTTTTTTAATTTTAATTATTTTTTGTATTTTTTTTTTAATAATGCAAATTTTCAACATCAAGTTCTGCGTATATCCAATATTTACCAACAAAAAATAAATTAAATGCTGTAGTGCCAAAACTAACGCAAAAAACTTGCACAACCTTTGTATGGACCACGGCTTGCCCTACCCTGCGCCTTAATACGAATTCCGAGGTAAACTTTGAATAAAGTAACGGCCGTATTGATTTTCTTAATTTTCGTCCCGATTTCGTTTAAAATCGATATCTGAGCGTCCGAGAGATCCCCTAATACGACTCCGAGGTATAATTTGGAAAAAGTGGCGGCCATATTGATTTTCTTCACTTCCTTCCCGATTTGGCTCAAAATCGATATCTTGGCGTCCGAGAGGTCTCTTAATACGAAACCGAGGTGAAATTTGGAAAAAATGTCGGCCATATTGATTTTCTTCATTTCCGTCCCGATTTTGTTCAAAATGGATATCTAAGAGTCTGAGAGGTCTCATAATACAAATCCAAGGTAAAATTTGGAACAAGCGGCGTTCATATTGATTTTTATCATTTCCGTCCCGATTTCGTTCAAAATCGATATCTGAGCGTCCGAGAGGTTTCTTAACACGAATCCGAGGTAAAATTTGGAAAAAGTGGCGGTCATATTGATATCCTTCATTTCGAACCCGATTTCGTTCAAAATAGATATCTGGGCGTCCAATAGGTAATAGGTCCCTTAATACGAATCCGAGGTAAAATTAGGAAAATGTGGCAGCCATATTGATTTTCCTCATGTCCCGATTTCGTTCAAAATCAATATCTGAGACTCTGATAGATCTCCCTATACGAAGCCGATATAAAATTTAGAAAAAGTGGCGGCCATATGGTTTTCTTCGATTCCGTCCGGATTTTGTTCAAACTCGATATTTGAGTGTCCGAGAGGTGTCTTGATATACAAAAGTTTAATGTTACTGTGTTATATAGGCGTGTGGGATATCTATGGATTGGCTTTTAAAAACGACATAGAGGTTACTATATTTTTTTCATTTAAATCAACCTTTATATTAGTATTACATACTAGCAGCCCGGCCCATACAAATAATTAACAAATAGTTACTTTAACATCAATAGTTTTCACAGCGCACGCGATTTAAAGAATATTTTTGGTATTTTTTTTTACACCTTGGGTCACATTATTGGAATTTTAGTAAGAATCCTTAATTTTTTCAAAATATAATATAGCCCATGTCACTGTCACCCGAGAATAGTGTAGCTTCCCAACAGTGAAAGAATTTTTCAAATCGGTTCTGTAGTTTCGGAGCTTATTTAATGCAAACAAACAATCCAATCTTTCCTCTTTATGATATTAGTATAGATTAGCTGTCTAGGTCGTAAAAATTGAGTCCCCTCACAGTAATTTCCAAACTATGAAGTTTAAGATAATAAATAAATTTAGATGGTGCATATTAGTAAATACTTTCATCGACTTTTGGTTTTAACAAGATAGGTTTACAATTTTTTGAGATATCGTTGAAAAACAGTCTTGCCCAAACAAAAGGACTTAAGTGCCGTGAGTTTCCTATAGTGGTTTTAAATATGGACTAGTAGGTGTCCGTAGGGAACCCTTCTTTGTGCGTGATCCGCCACTTGGCCAATTTTAATTTAATATTATGGACATGAATATTCTTGATAGTTTGTGCCAAATTGCAATTCAATCGGTCCAGTAGTTTTAAAGCAAATCGGTTGTAACAGACGGACTGAAAGACAGCCACACGTGAATTAGGAATAAGGGTCTCTTTTGCTTTAGTCCCGCGTATCCTAACATATTTTTGGGTATGATGTGATAGCTTTAGAGGGGTTTGTCAGGAATAACTATGATTCATTAACAGATGAACTAAAGTCAGTACACGAGCAAATAGTAAAGAGTGCGAATGGAAGTGAGGCCAAATTTTCTTTTTGGATGCTTCAATGGGAACTGGCAAAACCTACCTATTCAATTTAATTTTAGGAAAAATAAAGGTTACACGTGATACTGAATTAGCCGTATTTCTGTACTTCAAAGGACCAGAGTTTATGTCCGCTGCTTGGTCGTTACTTCTATTGGTGTTAATGTAGTACACAGATACTTTTACTAAGGGCCATTTAAGACATACTTTTATTTCATCGGCTCTTTCCCCTTCGGCCTCTTGGAAATGTATGATAATAGTTTTCGATCCTTATTTTTGCCAAAATCTAATGTAATGCAACAGTTTGCCGGTTCGTAGAATGTATACTGACTTTTCATCTGTTCATCTGTTAATGAATCACAATCACCAAACTTCGTATACCGAAACCCCCAGAAAGTAACAACTACTTTTCTGGAAACCGCATCTAAATCGGTTCAGCCAATCGCGAGATAATCGTAGACAAACATATATACATACCTTCATACGTACATACATACATACGGGTCAAACAGCGAACCTCTTTTTTGTAGACGGTTATAAATTATACTTAGAGTACGCGGGCGAAGCCGCGGGCAAACGCCAGTAATAAAAATCTCTTGTCGCCAACTGTTTGTGAGTTAGCTCACAAAACATGCCATTTTCATAGTGAAATTTCGATCCACGATCGATACATTTCACACTATTGCGCAATGTTTTGATTTATTGCGTGTGGAAAGTTCCAAGCTTTATTGCGCAATCTCTCGGATTGTGTCATAATGCTTGCTGAAATGAATAAACTCGCCCTAGAGAGTTATTCCTTTCGCTTAGTGCGATACGGTTCTAATATTTACGTAAATATGACAATATTTCTTAAATATTCCATTTTAAATAACAGGGTTACCCTTAAATTTACCTAGCTAACGTTTTATCTTTTTTTGTTCTAAATTACGTGCTAGGTACATTAGGCGCGGGCAGAATCTGTCGTCTACACTAGTCAGTCAGTCAGTCAGCTAGTCAGTCAGTCAGTGGTAAAAATGCCGTTTTTTGGAATTTAATATCTCAATAATTATTACTAATATTTATGAAATTTGGGGTTTTAGTTGTTCTAAAGAATCTCAATACATGTAACAATTTTTTTCATGTTAGATAGATTTGGAGTTATTGGGTGGTCAAAAGTGGCTCCAAACGGTTCGTCTAAAATAACACACGGCTGCTGTCCGCCAGTTCCTGGGGTGAACTTGGCTGGACACGCTGCCGCGTGTCTAGATTTTTATTGTATGATGACACTAAAAATTCACGGTTTTCGCAATTTTTCCTTTATCTGTGCTATAAGACGTTGCTTTGTACCAAATTTTTGAGTTCACGGGAAGTACCTACTCTGTAGGTTTTGATTCCCTTGCGAGTGCCCAAAATATGCGGGAACGTGCGGTATAAACGGCTGTATTTTTTTATTGCGTTGGCTTAGAATATTGTTTTTTTTACAGCTCTAAGTGACAGTAGACCTGAGTATTTGACATAAATTCCAGCTTGATACCTCGTGTATCGTGTGTACGTGTTCCTGAGAAAAAGAGTCTTGACAGACAGACAGACGGACGGACGGACAACAAAGTGATTCCTATAAGTGTTCCGTTTTTTTTCCTTTCGAGCTACAAAACCCTAAAAAATGAAGTTTTTCAAACTATATTAAGTTACATATCAAATGAAACAGCTTATTGTACCGTGCATCTCAAAGTTTTTTTTTTTAGGAAATTATTTAAGAAAATAGCCAAAAATTTACCATTTCCCTCGCCCTTCATCCCAGAAACTACTAGGAAAACCTATTGGAATACTTACAGCCTTATTCATAAAAGTTAACGGCTCCTTAAAGGCTCCTTGAAGGCCTCATGCTAAAAAACATGATACATAAACGTCTGCTAATGCTAATCGGTCCATCAAGGCTGTGCTAAATGCTTCGAAAGTTTGATGCCCGTAGACCCTTCTTTATCTCTCTGCTAAGTCACAAAATGGCCCCACAAATTTGAACAGCTGATTGTGACAACAGAAAAACCATACCCATGAGAAGATGGTCTGTCTCGTTGGTCTATCAATGGGGTTCTGTATGGATTATGTATTATAATATAAATTCTGTTGTGAACATAGTTGCGGATTTTTAAAGTATCAACTGTGGTATCAACAATGTATACGAATGGGAAATGGCGGTAAAACAATCCTCACGCGTTTTAAAAAGTCGATCTTTTGTAACTGAAGTAAATCATCCATCAACATCTTTACTTTTGTTACTTTTTGACAATGCTGGCTATCCAGGCGATACGGGCTATGGAAGCTGTTAATGAACTACCACAACCGCGGCGGCGAAAGGTGTATAACAAAAGGGCCGATTCTATAGAGGATCTGCCCGATATAGAAATTCGGCGGCGGTACCGGTTTGATAAGGGAACGGTACAATTTATTGTGAAATTGGTGAGGGCGGATCTCAACAAGGACTGAAGAGGCGCCGGCCTGATACCAGAGCTGCAGGTTCTTACTGCGATGCGATGTTGGGGGCGCAAATAATAATAATAATAATATTGGGGGACAATCTTACACAAATCGACCTAGTCCCAAACTAAGCAAAGCTTGTACTATGGGTACTGGACGACGATATACATACTTATATAGATAAATACATACTTAAATACATAGAAAACATCCAAGACCCAAGAACAAATATCCGTGAAAAATGCACAAATAAATGCCCTGGCCGGGATTCGAACCCGGGACCTCTAGCTTCGGAGGCAGAGTCACTACCAACTAGGCTAAACAGGTCGTCGAATATACGTCGAAATAAGTAAGCATATCGAGACATTATTTATTACCTGCCATTTAATAAACATTGTTCCTGCAATAAGACGCCTTATTATCTTACCCGATTATGTAAATAAATAACCTGTGCCCAGGACCTAATTTTGACATGCTGATATTGCTGATAAAACTATGCGTTTCAGGTCCAAGATGATGCTGCAGAGCTTCACGGGCTCTCGCAGCTGACGGTGAGCAGGGTGTGTGCAGCAGTGGTGCGAGCACTGGCGAATCACTCTGCTCACTATATAAAAATGCCTTCTAACGCGGCCCAGAGGGAAGAGACCTGTCCGCGATTTTATGCGCTGCGGGCGTTTCCAACAATTATTGGGTGCATTGATTGCACCCGTATTAAAATTAAAAAGTATGGTGGTAATGCAGCCCAGTACTACATAAACCGCAAAGGATACTATTATTTGAATGTCCAGGTGAATACAGAGAGAATGAATATTACAGAGTGCTTACCTACTTAATTTAACAATTTTTTAATGTTATAAGTAGTAATTATATTTCGCATTATTTATCAGGTTATATGTGACGCTGACCTCAAAATCTAGGACATTGTGGCTCGGTGACGCGGCAGCTCGCACGATGCCCGTATCTTCAACGAGTGCTCGCTGAAGGAGCGGTTCGAGGCAGGGGAATTTAGAGGAAAGAGGCTCCTGGAAGACTCTGGGTATAAATTGGAGCCCTACCTTTTGACTCCTGTTTTGAGGGCTCAATCTGCCTCCGAAGAGCGCTACAACGCGGCCCTCATAGCAAGACGCAATACTGTAGAGCGTTGCTTCGGATTCAGGAAAGCCCGCTTTCGGTGCCTGCTGCAGGGCATGACGGTAAAACTGCAGAATGTAAAAACTACAGTCATGGCAATCAATATTATTACCTGGCAGTACTCTACAACATTGCCATCGAGTACAACGACCCAGTTCCAGGTAATAATATTGTGCTTATTAAAGGTAATATATGTTTTAAAGCTGAATTTATCAGATATGTAGGCATTTAATTTGTAATTTGTGGGTTAATCATAAATGCCCTTTAATAAATGGTAAAAGAGGAAAACCTGTTGCGTAATGATTGCCATTAATCGTAGTATTTCATCCAAAAGCTGACGAAGATGGTGCAGATGAAAATGAGGCTGGAGAAGAAGAAGTGGTTGTTGCAGCAGTCAACAGGGCGGCAAACAATGCACATCTTAGTTTGAGCTTTTATTCATCGCCACTTACAATAAACAAGATTATTAATAAGTAGGTACGATTTCCACCGACCTGATAGTCTCAGCAAGAGCTTGCTTTACTAAAAAGAGAAAACTTTCACGCCTCTCGTATAGTGGAAACCCTTCATAAGGGCCGTAATGTAAAATACAATACAATATAATACAAATATTATTTATTGCACACCTCAATAAACCTACTTACTTCATAGAATTAATTATAATTTAGTAAGAATAAGAAGCTTGACTCCAACGTGCAAAACACAATAATATACACAAAAATATGCTACTGGCTGTAAAGTCAAGGAAATTGAAACACATACCTCACATTGACAATTTCTTTACAGATTTCCTCTACTGTATGTAAAATGTCGACGTTAAAGATGTTTAGTTTACCTACTTATTTTATTTTATAATTAACCATTATCATCCTAGCGTTATCCCAGTACTGTTGCATCCTTAAGGATGCTCTGGGTTACCTAACCTTAAGAATTGGCGTAGGCACTAGTTTTTACAAAAGTGACTGCCGTCTGACCTTCTAACACACGGGCAATTTATCTATGCCCAAAGAGGAAACTAGACCTTATTGGTCAAATGAGAATGAGTGGGCAACTGAACTATTACAAGTTCTCAAGCCACCTGAAGTCGTTCATTTATTAATAAGAAAAATGGTGTAAGTATAGGTAAATAGCTTAAGATAGCCCCTCTTGCATGTTGTAGTGAATTGCTCGAATAAGTGTTTGTTTTTGTTGTATTACAAAATTTTAATATGTAATGACTTTTCGCACACACCTCAACTACATAGTTATATGAGACGCCATAAGTTTATTACCTATACATACATGTAACTGCAACTTATTAGTCATAAATGTCATCTCTTCAAGCAAAACATGCTTTATTTATTATTATCATCTGCAATCTTGCTTACTTATACCTTGTCAAACTCAAACTACATCAAATATATGATTATTAGTAATGACCAAAGTTGCCCAAGTTGGAATTGAAATTAATATATTAAAGAAGGAACTGCACGAGATAAAATACATTTATTCGTAAAATTAAAAAAAAACCAAAAAGAGGTAAATGAAGAGAGATAAGAAAAATAAATCTGGGGTCAGAACAATTACTCTTGGCCAAATTGTACTACTTATTAATTTTACTTTTAAAGTATTCAATTTTGGTTAAATGTAATTTTTCTTTTAACTCCAGGATTCTTTTATCCTCACTTCATTGTCCTTTCTTCGCTCTACATTTTCTATTTGGATTTTGTGCAGCTCTGTGCGACACTTAATTTCATTTGCTGCAAGGTCAGCAGCTGAAGATCCAGAAGGCCGAGAGATCTGAAAAAAAAATATATAAAAATATCTATAACACTAGCTTCACATAATTATATTTAAAATAATTAACCTTTCTTTTTTTTTGTTCTGAGGCTTGATTGCCCTGTTGATGGCTCTCACTGGCAAGTTGGTACTTCTCGAGTAGGCAAAGCATGTGGTTTTGTGCAGCTCTGTGCGACACTTAATTTCATTTGCTGCAAGGTCAGCAGCTGAAGATCCAGGAGGCCGAGAGATCTGAAAAAAAAAACAATAAATATAAAAATATCTATAACACTAGCTTCACATAATTATATTTAAAATAATTAACCTTTCTTTTTTTTGTTCTGAGGCTTGATTGCCCTGTTGATGGCTCTCACTGGCAAGCTGGTACTTCTCGAGTAGGCAAAGCATGTGGGGCTGGTAAAGTTTTCATGGCAGCTGGCGCGGCATCTTGCACTACGGGTCCTTCTTGTTCTTCATTAGCGATTGATGAGCAGGACTCTTCACCAGTTGCAGTGACAACAGCTGCCGATGATGGAGCATTTATAATCTGAAAAAAAAGCAACACATTTAATTAAAGTATTTTTTGAGCCGACCTACTTTTATTTTAATACAGATTATAATAATAATTTAGTCATTGTTACTACCTATGTCTCATGTCTATTACGGTAACCATACATAATAGGGTAGGTACATTTAATTTGATCCTGCGAACTTGCTACTTTGCTCATTATTCTCCATTCATTCTCTATAAATCCACATCCACATCTTATTTTTTTGATGTGAATATGTAGGAACTAAAATTGAAAAACTTCTTAGGTACATCTGATTAAAGCCTTTAATTGTTAAGGTAATGTGTGACTGACTAACATTGATTTTACAGATATCTACAGGATACAAAGTGGGATAGATATCTTTTTGGGGCTTAATCTAATCAACAGCTAACAAAAATCTAACAGGTCAAACTAAATAACTTATTTATTTTGTTCAGTGCTAAAACTTGTATAGTTTTCATAGTAGAAAATATTAGGAGCTTTGAACTAGTGAGGGTGAAGGGGGGTTAGATTGAAGTAGTACATACATAGATAATAATAGTTGGAATGTAAAAGAAAATAGAGGTATGAAAATAACGATTATTAAGTGTAGGTTAGATTTTAGAGTCCTAGGTACCTAGGACAGATATAATTATATGTTTACATGCACATTATCTAATCAAGTAATCACCAACACTGTCTTCATGTACAGTCTTTCCTCATCGGGATTGAGGTAGCAGAACGATTGTTTAAGAGGATTATGACAGAGTAGTATTAACATAAAGGATAAAACTGATTCATAGCTGTTATTGACAACAGTACTTAACTTGCACACACACACACACACATACATAAACACAGACACACACAACTCGTTGATATGTTAGATGATTCGTTTTATTTAGGTACGTGATATTGTTAGTTGGTAATAATTTATTATGTACTTTTGCAACAGAACTTCATGGTACTCAGAATAGAACCTTCAGTATATAATCTATCTATCTACATATACATATATATAAATGCGTATGTCCTGACTGACTCATTCACTCACTCATCAACGCACAGCCGAAACTACTGGGGCTAGAGAGTTGAAATTTTTACTGTAATTCAGGTTAATGGCGTAGACAACCAATAAGAAGGGGTTTTCAGAAATTCAGCTCCTAAGGGGGTGAAATGGGGGTTGAAAGTTTGTATGTTGATGGAGTAAAATTTTAGATGAGAGACTTGAAACTTTGTATATAGACACCTTATTACAATACAAGAAAAGTAATTTTAGGGTTTAGGAAAAAATCTACCGCTGAGTGGGTTAAATAGGGGTGCGAAGTTTGTATGGGTATAGAGTAAAATTTTAGGTGAGAGACTTGAAACTTCGTGTATAGACTCCTTATTACTGTTATATCTCGAAATAATAGGCTCCAATTAATTAATGGAATTTATTTATTTCCAAGACAATGCAGACAGAACACAATCAGTTACGCCATCTTGGCAAGAGAGAGAAAAACATGAGAGAGCGAGATAGACATACCGTTCAGGGTTACCACACTCTCCCCACCTTAAGTTGACGGCTCCCTTGACGTTGTTCCTTCTCACTCCTCATAATAAAAATATACAGGTGTGGTACTTAAAAAACGACACGTTTGAGTAATGCACAATGTTACCTTAGACTTATATAATACTTGAATACTTAGAACATTCTAGAGGTATGTTTTAAATTTATTCAGTAAGACAGTCACTGCAGTTTAACAATTGATTTACATGTCTTTTCCATTTGCAGCCGTTAACATCTACAACATAGGTAGTGTCGGGTATAAATTCCTCGACAATTATACTTTGTGTCCAAGGAGGATGGCCCTGCCTGTAATCTCTAGTCATAACCTTGTCTCCCACGGCAAACTTAATGTTTCTATTTTCTGATGCAAATTTACTTTGTTTATCTAACATTTCTTGCATCTTTGCGGTCACCGGTGGAGGCCTCAAAAGAGAAAAACGTGAACGTAGTTCTCTATTATACATTAATTTAGCTGGTGTTATATTAGTTGTGGCATGAGGCATGCACCTGTAGATTAATTGCTGACTGCAGACTGACTTTGCTATCTTGCTTAATTTTCAAAACGTGTTTTTTAAAAATGTCAACAAATTTCTCTGCCGCCCCATTAGTGACGGGGTGGTATGGAGGAGAAAAGGTATGGGGGATTTGATTTGATTTACAGTAGTTTTTAAATTCCAGACTGGTCCATGATGGTCCGTTGTCAGTTACCAAATGAATTGGAAGTTCATGCCGTGCAAATAAACATTTTAGCACTTCAATTGTGCGAGTTGAAGTGATTGTATTCATTTCTATTATTTCTGGCCACTTACTGTAACTGTCCACCACCACCAAAGACATTTTATTATAAAATGGACCGCAATAATCTGCATGGATGCGGTACCATGAAGATGGAGCTGGAGGCCATGACCTTTGGATACCCTTACTTGGATTATTTCGATTTGACAAACAAGTCATGCAATTGCTAGTGATTTTTTTCTATTTCTGAATCTATGGCTGGCCACCAAAAATAAGATCTGGCCACCAGCTTCATCCTGACAGTGCCGAAATGGCTCTTATGTAGTTCTGACAAGATAGATGATTATAATGAAGTTGGAATAATTATTCTATAGCCCCAGAAAAGGCATCCTCTGTCATAACTAATTTCTGTTTTTTTGCTGTAATATGATACAAATTATTTTTCTAATGTTTGGTCAGGCCATCCATCCATACAATATCTTATCACTTTTGCCAAATTTACATCTTGTTTTGTTTTTTCTTGTATGGTTTTCAAATTTATGTTTTCTATTTCACAATTTTGAATATGATATATATTACTTATCTCTGCATAAGTACAGATTGGGTGCAGTTCCTTTGAATGTCGAGATCTGTAGTAGGAGTGCGTGATAAATAATCTGCCGGATTCGCATTTGTTTTTATGTACTTAATTTTGTATGTAAAAGCTGACAAAAAAATTGCATAGTGTTGCAATCTTTTTGCTGCCATTTTTGGAATTGCCTTATTTGGACCAAAAATGCGTACCAATGCAGCGCTATCTGTTTCTAATTCAAAGGTACGGCCATATGTACAGTTGTAAAACTTGGTTACCCCAAATATAATTGCCATTGCCTTCTTATCTGTATATTTTTGCTCAGTGTCATTTAATTTTTTACTTGCATAAGCAATTGGTTTAAAAATACCATTCAAATTTCTATTTGATAAAACTGCCGCCAATCCCGTCTCTGATGCGCCTCAAGTCAAAATCAGGGTTAGTTTGGATCATAATGATTTAGGCTTTCCATATTAGCTAGTTTATTTTTTATCATTACAAAAGCATCATCACATTGTGATGTCCAATGAAATTTGTTATTTTTTTTACACTCATACAAAGGAGTGGTGACACTAGACATGTCCTTCAAAAAACGAGAATAATAGTTAAGTTTCCCCAGAATGTTCAATGTTTGTTTTATTTACGCTTTTAGAAATAGAAATAGAAATAGAATCCAATTTTAACTTAAACTCACATTCTTGTAATTTGGTTAGTACCCTGGCTAGAGCAGCCATCGTATCATCAAGATTTTTACCACTAATGTAAATGTTATCTATGAATACAGCTGTATTTGGAATGTTTTCCTATTCCTATTCCTTATCTACATAAATGACTTGCCATACCTCGTAAAGACCCACCATGATATAGTATTGTTTGCAGACGATACCTCTCTTATATTCAAAGTCAAACGACAGCAACAAGCTAATATAGATATAAACAATGCTATTTCTAAAGTAGTTAATTGGTTCAATGTCAACAATTTATTGTTAAATGAGAAAAAGACCAAATGTATCAAGTTTGTCACGACTAACGTTAAGCACAATCAAACAAGTGTCATTGTGAAAGATGAGGAATTGGAACTAGTGGATAGTACAGTTTTTCTTGGATTAACATTAGATTCCAAACTCCAATGGGATCCCCATATTGCTAATCTCTCGAATAGACTGAGTTCTGCAGCTTTTGCCGTGAGCAAGATCCGCCAACTGACAGACGTGAAGACAGCTCGATTAGTATATTTTAGTTACTTCCACAGTATTATGTCGTATGGTATTTTACTATGGGGCAGTGCTTCAGATATTAATACCATATTTGTTCTGCAGAAGAGGGCTATTCGAGCAATATATAAAATGAACCATAGAGACTCACTTAGAGATAAGTTCAAGAACATTAATGTAATGACATTGCATTGTCAATACATCTATGATAATATTGTGTATGTACATAAAAACATTGTAAATTTCAGGAAGAACTGTGACATACATAATATTAATACTCGAAATAAACACAAACTCGCGGTGCCCACCTGTACGGGCAAGCGTACATGCTTAACCAGCAGGACGGCATGCGTGTGGCGCGTGACCGAATATGCATAATTGTTATAAGTTAGATTTAATAAACTATCTGTAGTACGTGATGCAGGAAGTCTCGTACTCACGTAAATCAGCTGTATATAATAGTGAAAATATATGGAATAAAGTTAGTTATCAACAGTCTTAAGTGGTGGTTTCATTGGGAACCCTACTTAGGGCCCATAACCCAATGTAGGGGTTCGCCCTTACATTTTTGGTCCTTCGAACCGGATACGGGTCCGAGTTTGGGGCCGGGCCGGGTACATCAATATCGCTGCCGGATCAGCGCGCGGAACAGTGCGCGGTCGGATCGTCAGTTTCAGTACCGCATGCAGTGGTTGTAATCGGTATCACATGCAGTGATCGCGAACGTCATTTTCAGGACCACACGCAGTGGTCGCAGTCAGGGTCACACGCAGTGATCACAGAGTATAGAGTCAGTGAACGGCAGCAGCAGCAGTTCATCGCGGTATCGTCGAGCGTCGAGAGCAGACGCGGGGTCAAGTGTCAAGCAGTATCAAGTAAGATCTAACCAGTATCTTATCTACGCTACGTGTATTATATATCACTGTTAGCATGGAGGCTTTACTTACGCGTCAGAGGGATATCATCCAAAAATTGCAGCAAGTTAAGGTGAACTTTGGCAAGGATTCAGCGGGTAGGAAGACCCCAGAGTATATTAAGGCGAGATTAGACGCCGTAGGCCTTTTTTGGGACGAGTTCGTGAGCAATGATACTCGCCTCGCTGTGTATAGGAGTGAGGATCAGCCATATTTTACAGACAACGTGTTCGAACAAACGAGAATGAGTTATGAGGCGATTCGAAAGCTTTTGTCTACTTATGAGCAGCCGGGACAGGCTGTGCAGTCACTAGGGGAGTCGGGATCAGAAGGATTCGGTGGGGTGAAAGAGCTGCTGAAACAGCAAAGAACTAACTTTCGGGCTTTCCAAAGGTTACTTAAGGGCATTAAGGTTGACGCAATAGTGGAAAAATGGGAATTTGATGATGAACTGCAGAACGTTCAGGCGCGATGGGCTATCATCGATAAAATGCATCTTCAGATAGATAATGTTTTACAGGGATCTGACAGTGTTTATGATGAGGAATTCGAGGAACATGAGAGAGCGTATAAAGAGGTTAAGAGGGGTTTACATGCCAGGTTAGGGTCGGTGGTACACAAGCAACAGGCAACGCCGCAGTTGGAGATCCCTATTTTTACGGGAAAATATACTCATTGGCCTACGTTCTATGATTTATTTAGTGAGGCTGTGCACAATAATAAGTCAATTCAGAAGGCTCAAAAGATGCAGCATCTCAAGGGCAAGCTTAGGGGAGAGGCAGAGCGCCTTATTCAGCATCTGCACATATCATCCGAGAATTATGATGTTGCATGGGAGTTACTGACGCGCAGGTACAATAACCCACAGATCTTGTTTTCGAATCAGATGGAAATTTTCTTGAATCAGCCGACGATACACAAACAGTCATCAGTTGACCTAAAAAGGCTGCACGACACGTCCAAGGAGTGTGTCAATTCCATACGGAACCTGGGCATGGACACAAGTGCTTGGGGTCCGCTTCTGGTGCATCTACTGTTGAAAAAATTAGACCAGGAGACGTGTAGTGATTTTAAGGAGGCTAGAAAATCGCCGCGTGAAGTACCAACGTGGGAGGAATTCATGGATTTTTTGGAAAATAAATTTACCGCTCTCGAGCCAGTTGGTCAAAAGCGGGAGAAAGAGTTGGGGGCACAATCAACGCCGAGAAGGGGGTTGCCGCAGCAAGGGTCGTATAACTATAGACCAGGTTATCAGGGAAGGCATTCGCCTAGAGTTTATCAGGCTGCGCCCGCCATGGCAAACAAATGTTCGTTGTGCAACATAGAGCACGAATTATACAATTGCAGGAGATTTCTTGCCCTGGCTCCAGAAGGGAGAATTAGAGTGGTCGTTCAGAATAAAGTGTGTCAGATTTGTCTTTGTAAGCACCAAGAGGGTCAGTGTGGTTCAAATAGACGTTGCAGGGAGTGCAACGGGGAACATAACACACTTTTACATAACACGCGCAGTCGCTCAGCTTGGCCGGCGGCGCATATGTCGCATGCGGCGGCTGGAAGCTCAAGGCCGACATCGAGGCCGCATAACGTGAGCCATGTTGCTAGCGATGATGAGGAGGTGCTTTTGACTACTATATTGCTTAAAGTGCAGGCGGAGTCAGGGGAGTTTGTAACTCTACGGGCACTGTTGGATCAAGGATCGCAAATATCGCTTATATCGGAGAATGCCGCGCAGCTATTGGGGTTGCGGCGTCACAGTTATCACGCGTCGATCGCGGGTATAGGCAACGGTGCGAGTCGGAGTAAGGGCATGGTGGTGTTGAAGTGCCAATCAATGCACGATGATTATCAATTTTCTACGGAGGCGTTAGTAATATCACGTGTGATTAACAGCTTGCCTAATGTGTCGTTTGCTAAGCAACCAATGCCGTCTATATCAAATATCAGGTTAGCGGATCCGCAGTATAATATATCACGTCCAGTGGACTTTTTATTAGACGCGAGCGTTTACTCAAGAATTATCATGAATGGGCTTATCAGGAATCCGGGGCAGAACATCATTGCGCAGCAGACAAGGCTGGGATGGATCCTTTCCGGGAATGTAAGAACATTTAATTGTCATGTTGTTTTGAATAATTTAGCGGATATTTCAAAGTATTGGGAGTTAGAGGACATCGCTACGGCATCTAATGTTATGACTCCGCAGGAGCAGTTTTGCGAGGATTTTTATCAAAAGACGACGAGTCGTTTGGAGAATGGGGCGTATGAGGTCGGAATACCTATGAAGCCGGGATTTGAACAGAAACTCGGGTTAACTCGGCTTTTGCAGTTTAAACACAATGATGTCAATCCTACGTGCTACGAAATTCCACAATTGGAGGTCAAGAAACATAACGCTCACGTAGCAGTGTGTCAGGAAGTCAATTTTATCACGAGTTTGCTAGACAGGCACGGTTCAGTCACACGAGTTGTGCGCACGATAGCATGGATATCGCGTTTCATAACACAGGCACGTAGTAAACAAAACGTAAAACGTGCGAGTTACCTGACGTCAGCTGAATTGAATAATGCTTGGAATGCCATTATTAAATTGGTTCAGAGGGATTATTTTGCTGAGGAGCTAGCGAGTATCAAAAGGAGTGGTCGCGTAAGCAGTTCTAGCAAGGTGGTTGGTCTTAACCCTTTTGTGGATAAAGAAGGGTTGTTAAGAGTCGGAGGTCGGCTGGCTAATGCAAGTATTTCAGAGGCGGCCAAGCATGCCATAATTTTGCCGAGCCATGGGCGGCTGACGCAGCTTGTTATAGAACAAGGGCACGAGACTACGTTGCACGGTCGGGCCCGCCTTACGCTGTCATATTTACGTAACAAGTATTGGATCATTGGCGGCATGTGCACGGTAAAACGAGTGTTACGGAAGTGCGTCAGGTGCAAACGCTTTGAAGCAGTCACTCGGCCGCAGATCATGGCGGATCTGCCCGCGCCTCGGGTCACGCCATCAAGAACGTTTGAGCACACCGGGGTGGATTTCACGGGGTATTTCGAGTTGAAGGCTAACACGGGCCGGGGCGTCAGAACGACGAAAGGGTACGTCGCTATATTTGTATGTTTAGCGACAAAGGCCGTTCATTTAGAGTTGGTGTCGGATCTTAGTACTCCCGCCTTCCTAGCGGCATTCAGGAGGTTTTGCTCACGCAGGGGGGACCCCAGGCACATGTATAGCGACAATGGCACCAATTTTGTGGGTTGCAATCGGGTGTTGAAGAAGGAGTATCAAGAGATAGTGCAGTCCATCGATTCGCGTTTCTTCAATAGTATCAGTCACATGGATGTAGACTGGCATTTCAATGCTCCGGCGTGGAGCAGCGCAGGAGGGTTGTGGGAGGCCGCGGTTAGGAGTTTTAAGTATCACCTGCGACGGGTGATAGGGGGGCAGAGACTTACATATGAAGAGTTCAATACCCTAATACAACAAATAGAGGCATGCATGAATTCGAGGCCTTTAGGACCGTTAACGGAGAACCCGGGGGATGAAATTCTTACGGCTGGGCATTTCTTGGTAGGGGGTCCAGTGCTTAATAGGCCGCAAACGGATTCTGCAGCGCTGAAGTTGACAGCACGATGGCAGTTGGTGCAGGCCCTAAACAAGCAATTGTGGAAGAGGTGGTCGGCGGAGTATCTGCAGCAGTTGCAGTCACGATCAAAGTGGAGAACGCCCCGCAGGAATCTGCAGCTAGATGATGTGGTGCTGGTAAAGGACGACAACGTACCTCCCGGCAAGTGGCCACTAGCTAGGGTTATGGACGTGCATCCGGGTAAGGATGGGTACGTCAGGGTAGCCACACTGAAGACCCAAAACAGTACTATGAAGCGGCCAGTCACAAAACTGGTAGTCCTGCCGGTGAAAGAGGACCCGGCGAGCGAGCAGGTCGGGGCAAGGCAGCAGGGCGTGCGAGAGATGTCGCCGGGGGCAGCTACAGCAACAGAGGAGCCGCCGCCACGGGGGGGCCAGGGCGGACCGCTACTTAAAAGTCTATTTATGACGCTGCTTTTGTTTACAACACTGGTATCGCCGACGGTGTCAACGATTTTCACAACGATAGACAGTAACCAGGGACTGTATTTTGACAAGATAAGTAGTCTTCAGCATGTTCGAGATGAGTGGAAGCTAATTGTCTATTATAACATGACAACGTATTGGAAGGATTTGGCAGAAATCAGGGAGTACGTGTCGCATTTGGACGAGTTGATCGGTGCGAATAATCTTGGTGGTCAGTACAGGAATATAGCGCTGCAGTTACAACACGAGCTTAAGGAGATTGATCATTTGAACGCATTATTAAAATATAAGCCCAGAAGGAAGCGGGGGTTAGTGGACGGTGTCGGCTATATCGCTAACACGTTGTTTGGTGTTCTGGATGAGAGGTTTGCTGAGCAGTACGAGAAGGATATATTTCAGATAACGCAAAATGAAAACCATCTTCAGAGGTTGCTGAAGAATCAAACGAGTATCATAGAGGCGGAATACAATATCTTACGACGGCACGAAGGTATCATAAATCAACAGTTCGCGATAATCAGGGACGACCTAAAGTCTCTAACAGAAACTATGGAAAAAATGAGCAACGTTATTCGCAGAGAATTTTATATTACGTCGTCAGCATTTGCAGCGTACGCCACGCTTGCGAATATCAAGGGTATTCAGCAAACCCTGGTGAGCTCTTTAGTAGATCTCAACCAAGGAAGGATAGATCCGCACCTGTTGGGACCGGAGCAGCTACAGGAGCAGATTAATACCATATCCGGTCAACTACGTGGGGACCTCACGTTACCAGTTCGCGAGGACAACGTAAGGGATATCTATAGGTTGTCAAGTGTGACAGCAAAGGTTTACAACAATTACCTCATCATAGAGATTAGGGTACCAATAGTGAGCTCTGACGTATTTGAAATAGACAGGGTGATCAGCATCCCGCATCAGAATGGTAGCCAGATGTACGAGATGGTACCTATATTTCCCTATTTTGCGTTCAACCTACAAAAGGACGCCGTACTGTTTTTATCGGAACACGATTTAGCATCATGCACCCACGTGACTAGTGACAGCATAATATGCTCAATGAATAAGCCTGTATACAACTTTAATATAAAACAATCGTTATGTGACGTAAGTGTCGTAGGAGTAAAGACTGCACTTTGTCAGTCGACGGTGTCAGCATGCGCCGACAAGTGGGTCAAGTTACGGCGCCGCAATGTCTGGTTGTATTCGTGTTGCGAAGAATGCAAGATTCGCATATTTTGCGCGACAGGTGCAGAGGCCAAGGTACTCAAGGGCAATGGCATTATTGAACTAGGTCAGGGTTGCACTCTGAAAAGCGAGACCTTCACGATTCAAGGCCACAGCAATTTTGTCAACCGTTTAGAAGTAGAACCTTCGGTTGAGGTACCGACTGATACATCGATCCTGAACAATTTAATGAATAACACAGTACCCAGAGCAAGCTGGACGAGGTCTTACGCGGACAGCGAAGCATCATTGGATCAGCTGAAACAGCAGATAGAACAGCTGAAGGAGCAAGCAGAGACGCAAATGGTGGTACATAACGTACACCACTATACGGCACTGTACGTGATCGTAGCTGCGGCAGTGACGGTGGGTGGTGCCGTCGCATTCTGGTGGCGCAGCAATGGGCAGCGACAGAGGCGCGTGGAGTCAGCGGAGCGGCCTCGGACAGAGGCATCGACGGCCATCGCAAGTGACAGTGCAGTGAAAGTGAAAAAGGGCAATATAGTGACAAGTGATAAAAGAGGGACCGCTCCTTCGACACAGTCGCGGATCATTCAGTTTGATGGACATTACGCACTACCTACATAGGTTTATAAGTACAGGCTAAAATAATAGATGTTAGCAATTTACCTTTACGAGTAGCTTTGACTTTTGTCTTTACTTTATAAATGTTATGTTACTCTGTTTGCATCATATACTAGAATCATATTTTTGTAATCAATGCATCTATCAGCACGCCAGTCGGATTTGTCTTCTTTCTGGAGTGCCAGGATGTACGGGCAAGCGTACATGCTTAACCAGCAGGACGGCATGCGTGTGGCGCGTGACCGAATATGCATAATTGTTATAAGTTAGATTTAATAAACTATCTGTAGTACGTGATGCAGGAAGTCTCGTACTCACGTAAATCAGCTGTATATAATAGTGAAAATATATGGAATAAAGTTAGTTATCAACAGTCTTAAGTGGTGGTTTCATTGGGAACCCTACTTAGGGCCCATAACCCAATGTAGGGGTTCGCCCTTACACCACCACTCGCCTACAGAAAATTAGAAAATCATTCATGGGTAATGGTGTGAAGTTTTATAATAAGCTTCCAAGAAATGTAACTGAATTATCTATTAATAAATTTAAAAATTATGTAAAGCGTCAACTCATATCGAAAGCATATTATAGCACACATGACTACATGAATGATAAAACACCGTGGGATTAATTGTGACTGAAATATTAATGAATTAATCATTATGGCGTTAGATATTAATATGATCTTTATTTTTTGATATTTTGATTTTTATTAGTAGATTAGTATTGGCACAACAGGTGTACCCCATTGACTGTTCTCAACTGGTTCAATTCTGCCATTTTCTGTAAGTCTAGTAATTTCAGCTTTTACCTTGTCCTGTAGCGCGAATGGAACACGGCTCACTGGAAGACACTTAGGTTTTGCGTCAGATTTTAACTTGAGGCTGATTGTTTCACGTTTGAAATTCCCCCATCCTGGACTGAAGACTTCTGCGAACTTTTCCTTTATTTCAGCTCTGGCTTCTGAAACATTATTGACTGATTTAGACAATGTATACATATTATTAGTTAGAAATGTTGGAGGCCACAATGTTAATTCTTTTAACCAATCTCTTCCTATAATACAAGGTGAGCTCTTAGTAACAAACACATTCAATTGTCTCGTTACATTTTTAAATTTTACGGTTAGGTTCTCTAGGGTACCTAAGGCTTGAGAGACGGTTTGGTCAAAATTCCTGAATATAATGTTTTTTTAATTTAATTTTTTACTTGTAACGGAATCACAGTTACATCTGACCCCGTATCTAGTTGGAAATTTACAGTTTTACCGTCAACTTCTACTTTTAGGTAATGTGGTGGTACTTTACTTACGTTGACCGAATACATTTGATACTTATCAAAATTTCTGCTTTCCGTTGCCTGTTGTTCTATTTCATTGTCATCTTTTTCCAAATTGTGTATTTTTCCCAAAGTTTTCCTTGAGCAGACTTTAAATATGTAGCCTTGTTGACCACATTCCGAACAATATTTCTTATTAAGCCGACACTCAGCGCGAATGTGGTTATCATTGCTGCAGCAGTAGCATTGTATAGGTCTTGACAAATGAGGCTTTCCTTTTGTTTTCTTTTTTATTACACTGTAATTGTTACTTTCAGCCGCTGATAATAAATTTCTGACGTTCCTGCCTCGCCTTTGTGACTAGACTCCAACAACACCGCTTCCACTGTTCGGGCCAAATTTATTATGTCATCAAGTGATAGTTTCGAATCCGCCTTTAATAACTCGAACTTGACTAGCTTAGAAAATACGCCATCCACAAATTTCTCTTTAATTTGCTCATCACACGTCCTTAAAGTTACATTTTCCCGCTAACCTGCGTAATTCTAACGCGTAGTCCTCAATGTTCTCGTTGTGCATTTGGTTCCGTCCTCGAAACACGGCCCGTTCCAAAAATACTGATTGTTTTTTTACGTATTTCCCTTTTAGTAACGTAACTAACGCAGTATATGGTAACGTAGTTGGCTTTTTAGGCGCACTCAGCAAAGCCAATGTTTCAAACACCGGGGGTGTTAGTTTAGTTAACAAAAGTGGCACTTTCTTATCTTCGGAAATTTCGTATAACGTTATACAGCACTCAAACTGTTGTTCGAAGGTTTCCCACTTTTCACCATCGAAGGGTTGCAATTGAACATTCGCCATGTCGGTTTTCTTGTGGTAATGTTCCTTGCAATATTTTACTAAAAGCTGCCTTAGTTCGTCAACTGTAATTGCACTTTTGACAACTTATAAATCCATGATGTTTTGGTCCACTTCGCGTCTTGATCACTTCCCGATCCCGACTTTAAGGTTAATTATAATGTCGAGTCAACCACGTGAAGTGCGCTCTTGTCCAGTTCGGTTCACAATCACTGCTCACTAGTAGTAGTATGTTAATATATGCACAGGTTCTTTATTTCGTCGCCAATTTGTCATATTTCGAAATAATAGGCTCCAATTAATTAATGGAATTTATTTATTTCCAAGGCAATGCAGACAGAACACAATCAGTTACGCCATCTTGGCAAGAGAGAGAAAAACATGAGAGAGCGAGATAGACATGCCGTTCAGGGTTACCACAATTACAATACAAGAAAAGTAATTTTAGCGTTTTACGATTACGATAAATATACCCCTAAGGGGGTTAAATAGGGGTGTAATGTTTGTATCGTGATGGAGTAAAATTTAAAGTAAGAGACTTGAAACTTCATGTATAGACTCCTTATTACAATACAAGAAAACTAATATTAAGGTTTTTAAAAACACCCACCCCTAAGCTGGTTAAA
Organism: Notocelia uddmanniana; assembly: GCA_905163555.1. Taxonomy (NCBI): domain Eukaryota; kingdom Metazoa; phylum Arthropoda; class Insecta; order Lepidoptera; family Tortricidae; genus Notocelia; species Notocelia uddmanniana. The sequence goes on along the minus strand of LR991052.1, from coordinate 35,947,096 downwards.
TAGGGGTGCAAGTTCCTGACTGACTGACTTAATCAACGCCCAGCCCTAACCGTTTGACCTGGAAAGCTGAATATTTCACAGTAGGCGTTTATATGACGTAAGTAACCACTAAGAAGGGATTTTTAGAAATTAAACTCCTAAGGGGGTAAATTTGGGGTTGAAATTTTGTATGGAATTCGTGTGATTTTTAAAGTAAAAGTGTGAGATTTTGTACAAAGACGCTTCATCTAAAGATATGGAAAGTACTTTCGCGGTATTTCGAAATTCAGCCCCTAAATGCGTAAAATTGGGGTTAGAAGTTTGCATGGAAAACGTGTACCTAATTCTTTGACGACCTGTTTAGCCTAGTTGGTAGCGACTCTGCCTCCGAAGCTAGAGGTCCCGGGTTCGAATCCCGGCCAGGGCATTTATTTGTGCATTTTTCACGGATATTTGTTCTTGGGTCTTGGATGTTTTCTATGTATTTAAGTATGTATTTATCTATATAAGTATGTATATCGTCGTCTAGTAACCATAGTACAAGCTTTGCTTAGTTTGGGACTAGGTCGATTTGTGTAAGATTGTCCCCCAATATTTGAATAAGAAGTCATTTGATTCATTATACACATTCCTCATCAAGAAGCTAGAATACGAATTACAACGTTTTTTGAAATTGATCCTCTAAGGGGGTTAAATAGGGGTTGAAATTTTGTATAGAGGTCGCGAGATTTTTAAAGTAAAAACATCGGGTTTTCGTACCCTTTATCTAAAGATATAAAAAGTACTTTCACGGAATTTCGAAATTCACCCGCTAAAGTCGTAAATATTTGGATTACAAGTTTTTATGCACTTTTCGCACATAAACATCTTATACAAGGAAAAGAAAGTACTTTTAGTGTGTTATTAGACGAGTCCTTTATTGTGGTTAAAGGAGTGATGGTTAATATGTGGCAAAATCATGTACAGGTCCGTTTTTTCATTTTATACATACTCGTAATAGGTAAAAATAGATAATCGTATGACATTTATTTTCGAACCGTGAGATCTTCGAGAAGACAAGTACGGTTGCCAGTTTGTTGTACTTTTAGCACCACCCAGGGGTCACGTGTAGGGAAACGGTGGGTAGTTCCTACGGACGTGATGCAACTTCAAACCCCCTTTGCCACTTGACATGAGCCCTTTTGGCACTTGAGTGCATGGGCAACTGGACTGTTAGAAGTTCTCAAGCCGCCCGAATTCCTCTAACTTGGCTTAACGACTGCTGCGTAGACAGCAGCCGGGATCAACGGCTTAGCGTATCTTCCAAAGCACGGGAGCGCTCAGTTAGTAACCACTCAAAGCGGTCACCCATCCAAGAACTGACCTGGCCCCACTTTGCTTAACCCGCATACCGCACGTGGTACGCGGGCGCTGCTGGCCTGCTGGGCCACGAGCGCGTATAGGTTACATTTATACCTTGGGCCACGAGCGCATATAGGTTAGTTTTGTATGAACGTTCCTAATTTCCAATTTAGATTTTTTTAATAACTCTGTACATACAAAAATTATATAAATGAGGTACCCTCGACCACTTCTCCCAGACACTCAGACGGGTGACGATGAATATCTTCAATAAAGGAGATGTCTAACTGACGGTGATCACACAATAAAGATCAATGAATTAGAGTTGGAAAATCGCTGGGTAATGCCTTACAATTCTGTGCTGTCACGTACTTTCATTGCTCATATTAATGTAGAGTTATGCAACTCTGTTCAAGGTATCAAATAAACCAAGTGTGTGAACTAGGGTTAGCGGGCGGCTTTGACTCTCGAAAATGAGAATGATGAGATAAACATTTATGAAAGCAGCCAATACATAAGTAGCTCCGAAGCTGTTTTGTGGATCTTGAAGTTTCCCATCCATGAAATGTTTCCTCCAGTCGTACCTCACTGTTCAACTTGAAAATGGTCAGCGTGTATACTTCACCTCCAACAAACATCTCTAGAAAAAAGAAACATTAAAAAGTCCACCTTAGATTACGTTACTGGCTTTCTTTGAAATGCACCCGAAAGCATAACCGCTGCTAAATTGTATAAGGAAGTGCTACAATAAACATTAATTCTACCTATAGTTGTAAATTTCTACATAATAATTAAGATTTCTTTCGCATTACCAGAATGGAAGTGTGTGCGTGGTAGGCTATCTACAACAGTTTATTGTTGTAGGTAGCAAAAGCTAGTATTTGTATATACGCCAAATTTAAGACGTCAGTGTCACTTTGAATATACTTCAACGTGTTCAGATACCACAACTTTTCACGTCAGTCAAACACATCACACAATCAAATCACAAGGAAAATTGCAATATTGCAATACTGTCGTATAATACGAGCCCGAAGTAGGTATATCATGTCATGTGGATGATGGAGAATATACAAAATAAAATTACGTTTGTATTTCTAACTGAAACTTGTGGAGATTTACGGCATTGAAACAAAAGTAAATGTAAATAATTTTTAAGAAAAAAAAACCGACTTCAATGAGGGAGGCCGGTGAAAGATTATGATACTTAGATGCACTCTTAGATTCCATACAATAAAATAAAAATGGCTATAAGTATGTTTATAATGGTAGAAGACTAAGTACCCTCAATTCCTCATGGAATCCTCCATCACAACTTAAGCTTGACAAAAATGTGTCTTGAAAAACCTAGCTTGCTTGACAAACATAACGAAGAGAACAAATCGCCAAACGTGAACTACGCGTCGTTGAAGAGTTCCGTTCTGATCATCATCAGCAGTTCCACTTTATCAAATGTCACTTTTTTGAATGAAAATGCTTGATTAGTTCATGAAAATACTAAAATCAATATTTATGTGCATGTCATATTTGACGTGTTCCCTCGATTCCTAATAATTCCCATCATCAGAACTCGAGCATGACAAAAATTAATCGTGAAAATAGAACTTGCTTAACAAACACAGTTCGGTTCTGATCATCATCAGCAGTTCCACTTCATCAAATTTCACATTTTTGTATGATAATGCTCGATTTGTTGATAAAAACACAAAAATCACTATATGTTTGCCTTTAAGATTTGAGGAGTTCCCTCAATTTCTCATGGATCCCATCATCAGAACTGCGTTGTGACAAAAACGGGACCAACTTAGATATATATACTTACAATCAAAAAAAGCATTTTCCAAATAGGTCAAGAAATGACGGAGTTATGGATTAACAAACATTAAAAAAAAAAAAAAACATACAACCGAATTGATAACCTCCTCTCTTTTGAAATCTTGAAGTCGGTTTAAAATAGGTATACCCATACCAACCTGATTTATTGAGTCCGAATCAAACTGGTTGGTGTCCGTCTCAAACTCCTGCGGCAACCAGGCTCTTATCGCGTTATGATCAGCGGGGTCTTCTTGTGGAGACGGGCCACCGCCAGTCCCAAACCTAGCTTTTTTTTCGGCGCTAACTTTCCGCTTCTCAGCGGATTTTAGCGTTCTCCACTGTTTTTTTGCGCGACCGTTCGTTCCGCGCCGTTTCGCATGATATTGAAACTAAAAGCGAAAAGCAATATGTAATCGTTATATGTATTAACTGTTGTTGCGTTTGCAAGGATAGTACTTTAATAACTGTACCATAGGAATAATAAATAAATAATAATACTTGCAACAATTCGATGGCCTGATAACTCCAACCTTTTTAGAAGCTCCGCCCATGCAGCGACCTTGCGGCTGTTGGAGTTAGTGTCCGTATTTTTGCACTATATTATGGAGACTCTCTCTTTTACAAGCTCTTGAAGCAACATCTGCAAAGGACGTTCAGTGATTAAACTCAATAGGAACACTAAAGGTAGGTTGTTTAGTATAGATCAAATAAATTTCCAGTCATTGCTTTCATTTCAGCTACCCTCTTATCCTTTCCAAAACCCCATCCCTGGAAAACGCGGGTAAGATGAGAACATCAACTGACAGCAGCTGACAATCAACCAGTTCAGCTCTAGACACGGTTTGGGTCGGTCAATGTCGAGTACTATCTCCATTCCGTCACTCGCCAAAGGCTTTTCGAACTAACTATTTGTGCATATCAGCGTGTTACACCATCAACGCAGAAGTATTGAAAAGAAAAGTGCGTAAGACCGGCAGCCTTAACATCTTGCAGCCAACGCTACGATTCGAACCAGGTACGCGTTTTCCACCACTTTCCCTTTTGCTACTTCATTTCCTGGTCCTTCGCCCCAAATATTTATTAATTTAAGAACAAATCATCCTTTACTCTCAGTTTCTAAATTCATTTTCTTGCAAATCATCTCATCTCTTAATTCAACGGTGTTATTTTATTCAATTCGTAGGTAGATTATTAACTTCGTAACCATAGACAAAACCGGTAAATTATATCCCTAGTCATCCAACGTGTTGGACGAGAGACATTACGTCCGACTTACTGTCTAAAGCGTGTGTGTGTGTAGGCCTTAATAATTTTTACGCTTGCAACACTGCCCTTAACGTCAGCCTTCAATATTCCATTTCCAAGGCATAACCTCTCGAATTAAATTATTCTGGTTGTTTACTCGAATTAAATATGGTAAAAAATGAAAATTCCGATAAATTGGATGTGCATAATGCTCCCACAGGTTCTTTAGGTGATTCACATCAAAAGTCTAGTTTTATTGCTATGAATGTACAAGGTAATTTCATGACAACATTGTATAACTTAGCGGCAGAACTCAGCAGCTCATCTCAGAAAGATTCGATGCGTGCAGCGAATTTCAAGGCTCGATATAAGGATATAGATAACATTCGTGTTCGTTTTCAGGAGGCTTATAATGTATTTATGGCAAATTGCGAAGATTTAAACGTTCGTTCTAATGTTGATGCATTGTTCAATAAATTCTATGAAATGTACTATTCGATTCAAGTGCTACAAGAATCTATTATAACAACAACCCAAGGTCTCCCAAAGTCAAACCAGGTTTGTTTACCTAAAATTCAATTGCCGCACTTTTCTGGTGTGTATACAGAATGGCCAAATTTCATTAGTATGTATGATAGTCTCATTCACAGTAATGCAGAGCTATCACCCGTTCAAAAAATGCACTACTTACTAACTGTTCTAGAGAAGGAACCCTTGAGCTTAGTTAAGCATTTAGAGCTTTCCGGGGAGAACTACTCTATTGCATATAGACTTTTGAAGGATAGGTATGAGAACAAAAGACTTATAGCCGATAAACATTTAGAGGCAATTTTATCATTGAGTAATCAACAAAATCAGCTTAATGTACGCAAGTTTGTAAATACTCTTAAAGAAAACACTCAGGCATTGCAAGCTCTGGGTTTTGACGTTAAGGCATGGAGTTTCATATTGCTTCATATTGTTCTGCGGAAGCTTCCAATGGAACTGCGTGGTAAATTTGAAACAAACCACAGTAGTGATCCAAATGGCATACCAACATTTGAGAATCTTATAGGTTTCTTGGACACTCATCTTCGGGTGTTGGAAACTGTCAGTGGGTCAACAAAGACCATGACTACCGCAGCACAAAGTAATCAACCTAAGTTGACATTCACCGTCAATGCTCAGAGATGTGTATGCTGTAATGGAGAGCATGCAATTTATGCATGTGACAAATTCAATAATATCACACCAGCCAAGCGTAGGGAACTTGTCACAAATCAACATTTATGTTACAACTGCCTGCGGACACATTCGGTTAACAAGTGTCAGTCAAAAAGTAGGTGTCAGATATGCAATGGTCGTCACCATTCTAAGTTGCATACAGATCAACTTAAGGAAGAAGTTGCCCATGCATCTGCATCAGCACCCACTTTCACTCCTGCTCCAGCACCAAAGCCTTCATCTTCTGAGGTTACACATACAACTTTAAGTTCTGCGGTTCAACCTCTCCATAGTCATGGTATTCGCAGTGAATCTACTATGATGTTGGGTACGGCTTTGGTCGGTCTACAGGATATTAATGGGCACCTGCACACTGTAAGAGCACTGTTAGACTGCGGGTCCCAAGTATCCATCATCACGGAAAACTTAGCTCAGAAATTGCGTCTTCCACGCTCAACTTCCGGCTTGCTATTTGGTTTAGGGGGTTCAAAAGCTCAGCACACCCCAGCTTATATTAGCACCCAGGTATGGAATGTTCAATAACCTCTTTGATCGATTCATCGAAGCCTGCCTTGGTGACATCAGCTGTCATCCTTAAGCGCATAACCGGGAATCTTCCTAGTATTCAGGTATCCCCGTCAGTCTTGAATATGTGTAAGGACATTTCACTAGCGGATTCAAAATGTACCATTCCGGGGCCCATTGACCTTCTCATAGGTGTAGACCTCTATGATAAAGTTTTTGATGGCAGGAGGTTACAGCTAGGTCCTGGCCTACCCATTGCATATGCCTCAATTTTTGGTTGGGTTTTGATGGGCACAGCTCCCATTGAATTTGCTGTTTCTAACAACATTGTGGCTCTACATTGTTCAATTAATTTGGACTCTACACTTAATAAATTTTGGGAGGTGGAAGAGGCTCCTGCAAGAATTTCAAAAGATCCAGAGGATCTTCAATGTGAAAGGCACTTTGTAGAGACCCACACGCGCGACGAGACTGGGCGGTACATCGTGCGGCTGCCTTTTAGGACTGAGCGCAAGCCCTTGGGTGATACATATAACAACGCACTTAAACGTTTTCACAACTTGGAACGTAAGCTTCTCAAGGACCCAAACTTAAAAGGTATGTATGTGGCATTCATGGCAGATTATCTTGAATCAGGTCACATGCGACCTACTGCTGGTACCCCATCCAGGAGTAGGTACTATATCCCCCATCATGGGGTTCTTAAGGAGAGCAGCAGCACCACAAAGCTTCGTGCTGTCTTTGACGCTTCAGCTGCCAGTAGCACAGGAGTGTCCCTGAACCAAGTTCTGCTTCCAGGTCCGAAACTTCAGCAGAATATAGAGGACATTATCTTGCGGTTCAGAACTCATGCCATGGTCTTCACCTGTGACATCAAACAGATGTACCGCCAGGTTCGGATGCATGACGATGACTGCAAATTCCAAACTATAATCTGGAGAGAATCGCCCGACAAGCCACTCCAGCAATTCGAACTTACCACCGTGACGTATGGCGTTTCCAGCGCAGCGTATCTCGCCTTGCGCGTCATACACGAGCTAGCTATCATCAACAAGGACTCTTACCCCGCCGCGGCTCGCGTTTTACAGGAAGACACATTTGTTGATGACGTCATCAGTGGCAGCCAAGATATAGAGTCTGCGAAGGCACTGCAAAAACAGATAGTTGACGTGCTGGCGCAAGGAGGTTTTCAACTAAGGAAGTGGGCAAGCAACAACAAAGCCATTCTAGAAGACTGTCCTACTGATCACCTCGAAACGCCGTTTCGGTTCGAGGAAGGAGACAATATTTTTAAAATTTTAGGTGTAGAATGGAGCTCCAGTACGGACAGCTTTGTGTACCGTGTATCAAAGCTCGGAAAATGCCACACAAAACGTGACATTCTTTCCAACATCGCTCGGCTTTACGACCCGTGCGGATACTTGGCTCCGATCACTTTCTACGCCAAGGTAATCATGCAACGCTTGTGGGCTCTGGAACTATCGTGGGATGATCCACTTCCCAAGGAAGCAGTTCAAGTATGGGATGCATTCCTGGATGGATTCCATCTTTTAAATATACCCAAGATACCCAGATTCATTTTGAGCAGTCATCCAATGCGTTGCAATCTTATAGGCTTCAGTGACGCCTCAGAACGCGGTTACGCTGCCGTGGTATATTTTAGGGTGGTAGACTCTACCGGAGAGGTTGGACTGCATTTGATTCTGTCCAAATCTAGAGTCGCACCAATCAAACAGAAACTCACCATTCCAAGGCTCGAGCTTTCAGGAGCCGTGCTTCTCGCTCGCCTACTTAGTCACGTCACGCAGGTATTGGAAGGCAAGGTAGTCATCGCTGACACGCTAGCTTGGTGCGACTCTAGCATCGTCTTGTCGTGGCTCAGCACTCCGCCACATAAGTTACAGATATTCGAGGCGAATAGAGTATCTCAAGTTCATGGTCTTATCCCATCCGCCAACTGGCGATACGTGCCCTCCACGCTCAATCCCGCCGATTGCGCGAGCCGGGGCACGTTACCCCAAGAACTTGTCAATCATGTGCTGTGGTGGTCGCCATCGTGGTTAAAGGAAGACCCTGCCTCTTGGCCCTCTCAGCCTCAGCCAATTTCTGGCGACCTCCCCGGACTTAAGCCTCCAACAGCCTCGTCGTTAAATGTTTTTGACGCCGTCGGAGAACCTTCTACCTCGTGTTTCATCAGTCGTTACAGCTCGCTCTCTAAGGTACAGAGAGTAATAGCGTGGTCATTACGGTTTGTACACAACAGCCGGAATCCCACCAACAAGATCTCAGGTCCTCTCAGCGCTCGAGAGCTCAACGCAGCCTTGCATAGAGCTATCAAATTCACACAGGAGGAAACCTTCGCCGAGCAACTGAAGTGCATTCACGACAACCGTGCTCTCAAACTTCCGTTTGCACGTCTTCACCCATTTGTGGATACTTCAGGACTTTTGCGCGTTGGCGGTCGACTTAGACACTCCAATCTGTCATACTGTGCAAAGCATCCGCTTCTTTTACCGAAGCGGCATCACTTGACGGATTTAATAATTGATTATTATCATCAGCTCCACCTGCACGTCGGACCTAATGACCTCATCAACATACTCCATCAAAAATATTGGATTTTATCCGCTCGGCGCATCGTTCGGCATCGAGTGTTTTTGTGTCTTAGGTGTCAACGTTTAAAATCAAGGCCCTTGGAACCCTTCATGGGCAATCTCCCACCGAGTCGCGTGCGAGAAGCACGACCCTTTATCAAGGTTGGGATCGATTTTGCGGGTCCATTCACCATTAAAACTTCCAATATGCGCAAGGCCAAAACCGTTAAGGCCTACCTCTGCGTCTTTATATGCCTATCCGTAAAGGCTGTACATTTGGAGGTTACATCAGACTTATCGACGAAATCTTTCATGGCTGCTTTTGATCGGTTTGTCTCTAGGAGAGGTATGGTCTCAGACGTCTACACGGACTGTGGAAAGAACTTTCAAGGAGCTAAACGACATCTTAGCGAGGTAGACGCCTTTTTATACCAAAACAAATCTGATTTGACCGACGCTCTCGCAAGAGTCAGCGTTAACTGGCACATGAATCCGCCCTATGCGCCTCATATGGGAGGTCTTTGGGAAATTACCGTAAAGTCTGCTAAGCAGCTCTTAAAACGTACCATCGGGGAACAAGTACTCACCTTCGAAGAATTGACAACAATCTTCGCCAAGGTCGAGGCAGTACTCAACTCCAGGCCTCTGTGTCCAATGTCTAACGACCCTAATGACCTTGAAACACTGACGCCTGGTCATTTCATTATCGGACATCCGCTTGTAAGCTTGCCTGAATACGATTTCGACCATACTCCGATCTCACGGCTCAATCGTTGGCAACTCGTTCAACAGGTTTCTCAACATTTTTGGCGCCAATGGCAGCTTGAATACTTGCACACCCTTCAGCAACGCACGAAGTGGTGCAAGGACGTCCCCAACCTTCAAATAGGAGACCTTGTTCTCATTAAGGAGGACAATCTACCGCCACTTCAATGGCGAAAGGCGCGAGTATCCAAGCTTCACCCAGGCGCAGACGGCGTAGTTCGCGTAGTAGAGCTTAAAACTAGTTCCGGAACTTGCCTGAGGTCAGTAGCTAAGGTCTGCCCTTTACCCAACTTAGACTCATAAAGGCAAACCCGTTATTCATTTTATTTTAAGGCCTTAGGTTATAATTTTTTTTTTAATATCAACAAAAGAAAATCATCTCGCTCTTAGAAACTCAAGTATTTACGAATCATCTAAAGAGCTTAGTAGCTCTTTGGGAGGCGGTTATGTTTAGTATAGATCAAATAAATTTCCAGTCATTGCTTTCATATTAGCTACCCTCTTATCCTTTCCAAAACCCCATCCCAGGAAAACGCGGGTAAGATGAGAACATCAACTGACAGCAGCTGACAATCAACCAGTTCAGCTCTAGACACGGTTTGGGTCGGTCAATGTCGAGTACTATCTCCATTCCGTCACTCGCCAAAGGCTTCGAACTAACTATTTGTGCATATCAGCGTGTTACACCATCAACGCAGAAGTATTGAAAAGAAAAGTGCGTAAGACCGGCAGCCTTAACATCTTGCAGCCAACGCTACGATTCGAACCAGGTACGCGTTTTCCACCACTTTCCCTTTTGCTACTTCATAGGTAAAAAGCAATTATTCCACATCAATTATCATGCTAAACAAAAATAAATGAATTATAAAAATTGTAATTAAATATGATAGAAACAAGTCCAGTTCATTTAGAAGTGATGAGACTAATGCAAAATAAATTCAAGCTCTAGTTCGGATTTCGGCAGTTACTTGGAAATGATATTTAATTTCATAATGTACAGTCATTACGAAAACAATTACTGGATATAAAAGCAGACTGTATAATTAATTTATCTCACACCGCGCTCTTTGTAGAAACATGGTATTCCCAAAGCGACAACTTTGTGCTGGAAGGTTTTGAGCAAGTGTGCAGAGTAGACGGTCCTAATGTGTCGATTACAAACCCACGGTGGGGTTCTATCGCTTATAGTGTAAATAATAATTTTGTTTAATTTTGTAAAAAAAATTGATACCACGAAAGGGTTTTTGGAGATAGTCCAGGAAGTTTTTTTTTATTTATTTTTATCGATGGCATTTATTTGTGAACCGTGAGATCTTCGAGAAGACAAGTACGGTTGCCAGTTTTTGTTGCACTTTTAGCACCACCTAGGGGTCACGTGTAGGGTAACGGTGGGTACTCCCTACGGACGTGGTGCAACTTCGACCCCCCTTTGTCAAGTGAGTGGGCAACTTGACTATTAGAAGTTTTCAAGCCGCCCGAAGGCCTGTAACTTGGCTTAACAACTGCTATCGTAGACAGCAGTCGGGATCAACGGCTTAACGTGCCTTCCAAAGCACGGGAGCGCTCAGTTAGAAACCACTCAAAGCGGTCACCCATCCAGGAACTGACCTGCGCCCACATTGCTTAACCTCGCATACCGCACGCGGTACGCGGGCGCCGCTGGGCCACGAACGCCCAGGGAGTGGGCATTGCGAATGCCTCACTTTTGAAGTAGTGGGTGTTCCATTGTTATGCATATAAAAATCTCCAAAATGTCAACCTAAAATTGACGTAGAATGCATTAAAAATCACACAGTTTTTATCAGAGAAAGTCAATTATAGCGGGAGATGAGACAAATCAAAAAATGAAATATCAGACTACATTTTATCACTCGGTTATAGCCCACATATTCAAGAATATACTACAAGGCAGAATACCATTATAGATTTAGTAATTTCGCGTTACAATCCGGCACTATGTAAAAATACATATTTTAGTTACCATTATCAAAATTGGATAAGATTTAAAAAAACTTAGGTTCCTTACCTATAGACGCATTGTAAGTATTATGTAGGTATAGAGATTATGATAGCACAGACTGTGCAAGTGTTAAGTACATGTCATAATTTCATAGATGCTACATGCTATCAAAATCGCTGCCAAATTACCTTTGTCTGACTATCAATTGACACTACTTTCTTAAATCCGTTCATAGACTAATTTAGTAATCATAATAACTAAACTACCCCGCGTAAGGGTCGATTTTGATATAAATTTGTCTTTATAACCCAAAATACAGCGGTACATTCAATTAGAATTAAATTTATTTTGATGAATTATTACTGAAATGGTTCAATAGTTACTTTATTGGGCGTTCGCAATATGTAAAGATTGAGATATGGCTCAGAAATATTGTCAATCAAAATCAAAATCAAATATTTATTCTGCAAATAGGCCACAAGGGCACTTTTACAAGTCAAAGCGTGAATTTATACAATTTAAAAAAAAACTGACAATCTTACTTAATAATAATGATTAAAAAAATATACTGATTAACAATTATATAAAAATAAATTTACAAATATTAAGGACGTATTGAATACGATCTGTCCGAATAAACAAAAAGTACATAAAATTAATTTAATATCTCAGAGATGTATATGGTCTCTGAGCGTCCAAATACGATTAATAACAATTATTTAAAAGTCCTTAGAGATGTAAATGATCTCTAAGCGCTAAAATTAAAATAAGTAAACTTAATATTGTTAGAGATGTATAAGGTCTCTAAGCGTCAATAACAATAAAACTAATCCAGAACAGGATTATGTCTCTCGTCAATCTACATACAATAAAATAACATTGTCTTCTCCACGGCCTGTCGTAAGAGGAGTCCCCCAGGGATCTATTTTGGGACCCAGTCTTTTTATTCTTTATACTGCAGATATCATACAAAACATACATTTTTGCAATTACCATATTTATGCAGATGATATACAGCTCTACATATCATTTAACCCTGACTCTACTGATACTGCTGTTAGAAATTTAAATGCTGATTTGACTAGCATATCCACATGGTGTAATAAAAATAACTTATTTTTTATATATTTTACTTATTAATAAATCCAAGTAAATCAAAATTTTTGATATTCGGTACACGTAATCAAATACAAAAAATAGAATCTCATCATTTTGAAGTATCTATAGCAGGAGACCATCTGGAAAGGGTATATGAAACGCGCAACCTAGGGCTCATAATGGACGAAACGTTACACTTCGAGGGCTTTGTGCTTGAGTTGATGCGAAACTGTTTTTACAGGCTCAAAGTTCTGTACCGTATTCGCGAATGTCTCACTGTAGGCATACGCATAAAATTGTGTGAAGCCCTAATACTGTCAAAACTAAATTATGCCGATACAGTTTTTGGCGGGTGCTTATTAATGCGGACAAGGAAAATAATACAAAGAATACAAAACGCATGTGCACGATTTTGTTTCCCTGTCTCACGTCGAGCCCATATCACACCTTTCTTGAACGAATATGATATGATGAACATGAACGCTCGGCGCACTCTACACTTTGCTTCATTATTATTTGGAGTGATTAAAAATAAACAACCATCATACCTATACGAAAAACTCAAGTTCTCTCAACGCCACTTAAGACAAGCATCTAGACTTCTATGCCCTTTCCACCATACGGCTACCTTCCGTGGCAGTTTTATGATTTACCTCCACCAATAAGAAACTCAAATAACATAGTGTCATTTAAAAAAAATCTCAAGAAATTTCTATTGAGCAAGCAGAAACATTAGGCAGCACACACACGCTACACTGACAATGTTATTTTAAGTTTGTGATTTATTTGATAAGCGGCGGCAGCTACCTGCTTCGGTTACCTGGTGCCAGTGAAAATCAGCGCGACGAAATAACACCTAATGGCTTATTTCGTGGCACCAAGCTGAGTGGCGACCATTTTAGCATTGTATCCAGTTGTTTTTTTTATTTTATGTACTCTTTCATTGTTTTTAAAATGCTAAATAAAACTATTTTCTTTCTTTCTTTCTATTTAAATATTTTTATCATTAAAAAAAATATGTTTAAAATATTGTGATGTACTGAACCCTTGCAACTCAAGTCCGACTCGCACTTGGCCGGTTTTTTTGTTTGACCTAACTTCTTTAGCCTGAATAAGGACTAGTGAAACATTACGTTTAGTTCAATGAAACATTAGGCCAAATGTTAGTAGATCAAGTAACAGGACCCTGACAAAGAGGTGTGATGAAATTAGGTGTAGGTAGTATTCATTAAACATAGTAATGATTAGGCACACTGATTATTAGCTTATTAATCACTTGCTTTTGCCCACGACTTCGTCCGCGTAGATCTCGTTCTCGCCTTAGATTTTTTTTCCCATACAGTCTTTCTCAAGCTCAGATGGTTGGACGGCGTCGAAAAGGGCACCAGAACCTTAGGGGTGACATGTTAGAGAAGGAAACCACGAATAGATTGGACTGGAGAGATTTGCTTGACCAGGCTATAGGGCCCACCCGCGGCTGTAACGCCTCAGATGATGATGATGATACTATCTTTTTCCCGTCTTTACACCCCCTTAAGAAATGATTACAGTCAATATGACATTCTCTAGAAATCCTATTGTCAAAACGAATGATTAAGTGCTTATATATTTCGGAATATCAAATGTACCGATTCTAGACGAATGAATCTCGTCAAAAGCATTACATGTACAATGATAAAAGTTCCGCTACGCAGTTCTGCCGTAAAACGTTGTCCCAACAGAGCGAGTTTTTCTTGTAAGTATGATGGCCGGAGGCCGGAAGCAGAGCGGCAAGGCATGCAAAGAGTAAGCACACAGCGCGAGCTTCTTATCTGCGGCTGAGGGTCGAAAGCCCGAAGCGAGAGACGCGACACGCGAGGCCGAAGGCCGAGAGCTATCATTCTAACAGAGCGGGCTCTTTATGCAAGGCTAAAGGACGAAGGCCCAAAGCAGAGCGGCAAGGCACACGAGACCGAAGGCCGAGCGTTCCAACAGAGCAGGTTTTTTATGTAATGATGAAGGCCGACAATGCGAAGAAGAGCGGCAAGAAATGCGAGGCCGAAAGCCGAGCATTCACACACAGCGTCCTCCTTATCAATGGCTGAGGGTCGAAGGCCCGAAGCATAGCGGCAAGGCAAGCGAGTCCAAATGCCGAGCATCCCAATAGTGCAACGTGTTCTGTTATCGATTCTAAGTATCCCCAGCCAATTTTTTTTCCGCGTCCCAACAGAGCGGGTTCTTTACGTAATGATGATGGCCGAAAATGCGAAGCAGAACGGCACCAAATGCGAGACCGAAAGCTGATCATTCACACACAGCGGTCTCCTTATGAATGGCTGAGGGCCAAAGGCCCGAGGCTCTGTTGGGCCTTATATGAAGGCCCAACAGAGCGGACTTTTCATATAAGGCTGAGGGCCGAAGGCCCGATGGGCATGCCAAGTCAAGCCAAGACTGTTATACGCGATAATGAAGGCGGAGCGGTGGAGGGCGGCAAGGCACGCGAGGCTGACGCCAGAGCGTAGTTATGTACACTATGTATAGGTTATTAATGACGACAATCTATCTTTCTTTCTTTATCTTTCCATTTATGTGGTATAATTGACCGAATAAGTAATCGGCAAAAGTAATAGGGTTACAAAGTTACACATATAGATTTTATATCTAGGAAACGGGACCAAAATTTGGGTTCAGGGTCACAGTTAGGTACTTAAAGGGCTAAACGCTGACAACTTTCAAATTTTGAAGAGACCGTGGCGGCTGACGCGCACACTACACAGCGTCCCGACGTTTACTACTTTGTTTCATTTTTTTTAAGTAAAAAAAAAGTAAAAGTTGATTATTCTTCAAATTAGGCATACTATATGCACCTATGAACGTCAATAAACTAGCACCGGTTTGGAAAAATAAACCTCTGCCGCCAGAAGAACCGACGTAAGAAACTCGGCGAGGTGTCATTTTTTCAAAACAATATACATTGTATAGTTAAATATAAATTAGAGTGTCAGCTACTGCGAAGTAACAATGCTACAGTAGAAAACCTACTTTCGCGATAGATTAGCCGTGCAGTACACTATCACTGCCAAACATCCCTATCCATGATGTAATCGTTTACCTTTAAATATGATTTTGAAATAAGTGTTTGTTTTACTACAGATTTGAATTTAGAATTGCTAAGTTCAGTAATGTGTTTAGGAATTTTATTATAGAGTTTGATACAATTTCCCATGACCGACTTTTTTGCCTTTACTAGTCTATAGAAGGTTATTTTGAGTTTCTCAGTGTTTCTGGTGGCTATTGGTTTATCAGCGTTCGTTGGGTAATTCCACAAATTCTTCCTAACATACGTTATTATTTCAAATACGTATAGAGACGGCAGGGTTAGAATATCTCGCTTGTTTGTCTGTATATATAATAATATTTGTATAATAATTGTATCTAAGTTTCTATTTGATGAGTTTGCTAGAGAGAATTTCATACATTTAGTTTTTTTCGGATTCAATACTAAGTTATTGGCAGCTAAGTTTATCTTAAGATTTCACAAATTTTGAATGTGAATGTGTTTTCTTTATCGTCTAGTAATTGCTTACCAATTTTCAAACCTGTAACTCATGGATTATAGGAGTTCCCATACAAAATTTAACCCCTCTTTTTACCTCCTTTTAACCCAAATCTGCACAATTTTTATAGCCTAAAACCTGACCGGGGATTTACTCGACAGATTAGTAAAGTTTGCATCAAAATCCGTTCAGCCGTTTTCACATGATGCGCGGTCAGTAAACAGACAAACAGACAAAAATTCTAAAAACTGTTGTAATGTGCTCTGGTATATGTGGTTTCTAAGTATCCCCAACCTACTTTTTTTCGAATATCTTCCATGTACAGACTTTCGACCCTCTTCAGCTTTATTATATGTGTAGATTGGGAAAAATCATTATTAGTTTCTAATATATTAGGTAGCACACTTGATGTTTAGTACAAGAAAAGATATGGAGATATTAATTTAGGCCCAGCAAATTATTACGTCATACAAGTTTAGTTATCATCATATTACGTCTAATGAAAATTATATCGAACGTCGGTAGGTGTAATGCAATTAGCACTAACGATATTAGGTTAACTTGGGGAGACCCGTATAAAACTGGCAACAAACCACATTATTATTATTATTATTTTAAGTCCTCAAAATGTAACGTGACGGCAACAACCGAACCGTGCATTGCACGTGGCCCAATACGCTCTTGACCGGATTATTTTCTCATATTTATGGAGAAACTCATTCTATCGCTGGTAGCAATATGGTATAATTTCATTCACTATGGTTTTTAACCACTGCAAAGGGTGAAACTGACATGTGAACTAAATTGTATATACATGTGCCAGCTATGGTCATGTGTACGATGCTCAAAATCATTTGAATTTGCCGAGTTGTATTAAAATAAGACATTGAAAGAGCGACTTTACTGTCCAAGCAAGAAGATTTAAAATCCAATACCAGTTTTAAGAATATCAGATTTTTTTAATGTTTACTACTTAATACGTCTTTTAAAATTACATGCAAGTGTAACATGTACTTGTAACTTTCAAATGTGTTCACTGTGTTTGCACGTTACTGTTCCGTTGTATAGACGTATGTACCTATTCCCGGCTTAAGTGTTAAAATATATCTCTTAATTATCCACGGGTAAAACCCGGCACGGTTGCACAACCACAGGTTACCCAGTTATCCCCTATAAAGTACACCTTTAAAATGAAAGGCGGCTGTAACGAGAGTTGTAAAAACCGCTAGGGGTTAAATGGACTTTTAATTTTAAGCTCAACACCTTTCGGGGCACTTACCTAGACACAATAGAATTACATCCACAGATGTGTAGACACCAGAAGGTGGACCAAAATGTGTTATAGATTTATTTTACGTTTGCTATTTTCTATTTCTTCTTTTTAACAATACTGCGCTTAGCGTCGCATTTTTGCTACCTACATTGTAAGTGACAAGTGACAACAGATCACAGCCAAGTCGCGCCTATTTGGGTGATAAATTGATCTTCTCCTGCTCTTGCACGAAAACATCAAGTTTCCGGTTGCCAAACAGACACATAAAAATCTGATATAGTATTTTACGTACCCGACTACGCGCACTTCGGAATTGCGTAAACGTATACGAGACAGAAAACTTTGAACGTTCATATTTTATGTAGGAACGTTTTGGGTACCAAGACAACACAGATATTTAACGTCAGCCAGAATTTTATTCTGGTAGACATTGAATATGGTTTAATGCTCGGGTATGCTTAGTTTTAAAATACGCTTTTAATCTCGTTTATTTAATAATTATTGTAGATTGTGCTATGACCAGGGTCTAAAAAAAGCCATATTGTCACGAGATGGTTATTTTCCCGAACGAGATGAGTAAAAATAGTTCCGAGGGGTAAAATGGCTTTTAGACCCGAGTTGCAAATCTCTAGTTTTCATTACTATCGAGAGAAAATAAATAGACAAGATTGTTATCCCAAAAAGAACAATTAATTCTGTAATTTATTGCAACTATAGTGTAAATTTTAATAACTAATATAAGTATTAAATACAAAAACTAAATTCCTATATAAGATAAAACTAAATACGAATCCACTAATATTGAATTAATTACCTAACTTAAAAAAAAAAAAAAAACAAATTCTACAGCGAATGTATTATGTACATAAAAACTGGCGGCAATAGTTGATTATTTTTCGTAAACCGATGGCAATAGCAATTGTGGATTTTATTATGTAAACCGATCTGACACTTTCAAAATATAGACACCGCTTTGAATAGAGAAAGTCACAGTAAATTAATGCCACTGACCTGCCATTGAGTGCATTAAATGTTGTGAAATAGGGACTAAAAAAACTTAAGTTTGAGAAATTAGTTGTTTCTTGATTGGTTGACTTTAGGGTAGGTGTATTCTGGTATCTAATACATTTTTTTAATATGTAAAGTAGTGTAGTGTACCTATTGTGATTGGTGGATTAAACATGTTGGAGACTTTTGATTGGTCAAATTAAAATATTTGTACATTAATCAAAAAATATATAATTTATATTTTAACACAATTGTTAATCGCTAACGCTATACATACTCCTAATCTAATCTTTACCCGCTGTTGTTATGTTAACAAACTAACGTGCTATCGTATTTTTTCTTTGTTATCGTTAATAATTGCTAAATTGCTATTATTGTGGGTTAAGGGTTCCTTCAGCAGGATGGGTTCGGATGGTGGAAAGAAAAACAGGACACCAGGGCAGTAGGGTCTTTTTATTATAAGGCACCTGTAACAATACAGATTGCGTTTAGCCTACAGTCCTAATGTAGTAAATTGGAATAGGATTAGATAATTATGTTTTTTTTTTTTAAATTGACAAACTGCCTGTGCCTCAGATAAGTGTTCTTGGTACGAAATCCAAGATCGAACTGAGCTGCTGTAAAATGGCTGCGCAGTGTCACGTGGGATTTGGAATGACGGTCAAAATTAAAAACTTTAGAATTGTTATCAGCCGGAAAGTTTGTGTGTAACGTTACGATACACGCATCGTTACAATTATTTTTATTTGATTTTTTGAAGGATTATAAATACAATGCAAATAAAAATAGACTGTATCTATAAATTCCCTACTGCTTCTAAACTCTAACTTCATCGAATCGATCCCGTGGGAAAAGAATCAAATGACATTGCCACCTTTTTTCAATAGCTAAGATAATCTTGATATGCAGTGTGCGCAAGCTAAGTGTTTGGTTCAAAGATTTGAAAGATGCAGAAGCCTTAATGTTGCAATACAATTTTGTTGTATCCTCCAAATACACCACCCCATGTATTGTATCCACGCGAATTGCGATCTTGACTTATCAAGATCGCGATTCGCGCGAGATTGTGAGAAGAAAAAGAGTTCTATTTCTTCTCACAAAAAAATCATATTTACGAGTCGAAGTTTACGACATGGTCTGATATACTCTGGAGCGATGAGAGCAAGTTTCTTTTATTTGGAAGCGATGGTATGAAGTGGGTACGTCGCCCTACTGGTACTCGATACAAGCCCGAGTACCAAATTCCCACGGTAAAACACGGAGGAGGCTCTGTAATGGTGTGGGGTGCCTTTTCCGCTAAAGGCATGTGCCCCCTTCATAAAATTTAAGGCATTATGGACCAGAATGTGCATTAAGATAGTCTGGACTAGGGTTTGCAGTCCCGGTACTTATTGAAGTCCCGAAGTTTTCGGGACCGGGACTGGGTCAGTCCCGGGAATTCCCGGATACTTTCGTGACTTTCGGGACTTTGTAGTTTTTAGGGAGTATGTATGAAAAAACCGGACAAGTATCAGCCAAACTCGCGCCCGATAATTTCGTTCCGTACTCTCATGATTTGTAGCTATAATAAACTATTTGGCGCATGTATATTGTCTAGTGTAACCTGTATCTGGATGTCCCTTTACGTTGCTTAAATTGAAATAGTATTTTTATGTACAAGTTCAAAGTTATTTATTACCTTACTTGTAATGTAAGACCATGCTTATTATATTACCAAATATCATGATTCTAGGTCAACGGGAATTACCCTATAGGTTTTGATTCCCTTGAGAGTGTCATTATGCGGTATTACAGCCGCATATTTCGATTACGATTACTTAGAAGTTTGATTTTTTTCGCAGCTTCAAGGAATTGCGGTTCGAAGTATTTTATTTTTATATCAACCTTGAAGTACGGAGATCAGCCTGTAAGAGATTAGAATGGCTCTTAAACAGCTCAAAAACAACAATACACCCGTTGAATATGGTATTACAGGCGAACTCCTGAAGGCGGGTGGAAAACCGGTCCTCCAGAAGTTGTTCAATTCAGTCTTACTGGAAATAAGAACGCCAAAGGCATGGAGCGGGTGTGAGGTGTAGTGGTGCTTTACTTCAAAAAGAGCGACAACGCTCTGCTAAAGAACTACAGGCCCATATGACTTTTGAGCCATGTATATAAGCTGTTTTCATTTCAAGAGTCATTACGAACCGTCTCGCACGCAGGCTAGATGGCTTCCTGCCTCCCGAACAAGCCGGTTTCTAAAGAAGCTTTAGTACCGTATAGTATACCACTTTCCTACGCTTCGCCAGGTTATACAGAAGACTGGGGAGTATGACTTGCCCCTCTGTTTAGCGTTCGTGGACTACGAGAACTTCGATTCGATTCGATCGAAACCTGGGCTGTGCTAGAATCTCTGCAGCGGTGCCAAGTTGACTAGCGCTATATCGAAGTGCTGAAGTGTTTGTACGAGAACGCCACTATGTCAGTCCTTCTCCGGGACCAGAACTCGAAACCTATTTAGTTGCAGCGGGGAGTCTGGCAAGGAGATGTTATTTCTCCTTATTTGTTCTCCGCTGCACAGGAGGATGTTTTCAAGACTCTGGACTAAAAAGGCTAGGCATCAACATAAATGGCGAGTACATCACTAACCTTCAGTTTGCTGACGATATAGTAGTCTTGGCTGAGACCATGGAGGCTATGCTATAAGTACAATGCTCAATAACGTCAGTAAAGCCTCCGAGCGAGTTGGTCTTAGGATGAACATGGACAAGACGAAGATCATGTCAAATGCCCATGTAGCACCAACTCCCGTAACAATCGGACACTTAACGCTCGAAGTTGAAGACGACTACATTTACCTAGGACAGACCGTCCAATAAAGTAGGTCAAATTTCGAGAAAGAGGTTAATCGTCAAATCCGAATCGGGTGGGTAACGTTCGGGAAGCTACGGCACATCTTTTTGTCCAATATTCCGCAGGGTCTCAAGACGAGAGTCTTTGACCAGTGTGTGTTGCCACTTGCCAGTGATGACATATGGCACTGAAACGTGATTGCTTACTATGGGCCTCATAAGAAGGCTCAAAGTCATCCAAAGAGCAATAGCGACGGATATGCTGGGAGTATCTCTGCGTGTTCGTATCAGGAATGAGGTTATCCGCAACAGAACCCATATAACCGATATGGCCCGCCGAATCGCTTAACTTAAGTGGCAGTGGGCTGGGCACATAGCACGTAGAACCGATAGCCGTTGGGGCGGAAAGGTTCTCCAGTGGCGTCAGCGTACCGGTGGACTGATGACCTGGTAAGGATCGCGGGTGCAGGCTGGATTCAGGATTAGCGCAGGACCAGTCATTGAGGAAGTCTTTGGGGCATAGGTCCAGTAGTGGACGTCCTTCGGCTGATATGATGATACCTCTACGCGTTCACGAGAAAAACACATCAGAGTTGATGAAATGAGCCCGAAAAAACAACTCATTTTGCCATTTCACTAGAGAAGTTCAGTGATATATATGAGTGTTATTCACCACAAATAATGAAATCCCGAAAGTCCCGAAAGCAACGGGAAATACCGGGATTTTCGGGATCGGGATTTCCCGGGAGCACACCCTAGTCTGGACAATGTGATGTTACCATATGCACGACGATTTCTGGGCCACGGGTATGTGTTTCAGCAGGACAACGATCCAAAGCATCGTGCAAAACGAGTCACAGAATGGTTCAAGCGGCGACGCGTTACCCTAATGGAGTGGCCAAGTCAATCCCCTGACTTAAATATAATAGAGCTGCTATGGGATGAACTAGAAAGACGTTTGAAAGGTAAAAGAGCCACTAATGCGAGCCAAAAGTTCTCTCAGCTACAGGAGAAATGGCATAAAATCCCTCAATCAACTATTGACGCTCTTGTGGACTCTATGCCTAGACGCTGTAAAGCAGTTATTGAATCAAAAGCATTTGCTACAAAGTATTAATGTTGTTACACTTTAATAAATATTGTGCTGTATTTCTCTTCGATATGGATAAAATTATGAGGACTAACCTTGATGACGTGTGAATCTTCCTTGGGGCGCCCCAAACGTTGTATTTCCAGATAGGTCGCTAGGAGTATAGTTGGTTTCGTTCTCACACTGTTGCTGGTTGTAGGCACTAGTTTTATTATAGGGTTTTGACTCAAGCTTTGAGAGTGAGTCCAACGGTCGCGGAGCCGGTTTTAATGCAAGTTGAGTACTGCCACATGTAGGCAGTGTTGCAAGCTTTTTTTGTAAAAGCAATAGGATACGTTACTAAAAGTATTCCCGATGCGAACAGTGACGACTCGAGTAATACCATAGACGCCGGGGGTGCAGCTGATGCACTCGCGCTAGACGCCATTGCAGCGGCGTTAACGTGTTGTCGATCAACACGACCACAAAACCCTCGCGGAGGGGGTTAGTTCTATCGTGGAACCATTTACCTCTCGGTTGCAGCTGGTGTAAATATTCTACGCTCCAGCGTTTCCAAAAGTGTTGAACAGCTTGTTGGATTACTTGCCATCGTGCAAGGTGATTAGGATTGTCGTCAAATTCGGGTAGAGATGTTAATGGTTCTTCAATAAGAAAATGTCCCGCTGTAAGTGGTAACGGATCGGAACTATCATTACTGAGCTGAAACCTCTTTAACTCGAGACCCCTCGGTCTCGAGTTAAGAACTGCCTCAATTTGACATAGAAGTGTGTTGAATTCGTCATGGGTAAGTGTAAGTGTTCCTATGACGCGATTTAAATGTCGTTTTAAACTTCCTACGGCTCGCTCGACGAGACCGCTGAAATGCGAAGCATACGCAGAATTGAAGTGCCAGGTGACTTGTACGTTTGTCAACTGGTTGTTGATAAAAGTTTGATTTGATTCGTTTCCCAGAAACGTGTAAAATTCGGTAAGATATCTATTACATCCCACGAAGTTTCGGCCGTTGTCCGAGTAAATATCTTTGCAATACCCACGTCGAGACATAAATCTACGCAACGCGTTTAGAAAGGACTCAGTCGATAAATCGGGGCTAGTTCCAAATGGATTGCTTTCGTGGACATTACGAAACCGCATACGTACGATTTGAAAACTTTCGCGTTACGAAATTTGCTAGTTTTAAGATTGAAATGTCCCGCGAAATCAACTGCCGTATGTAGAAAGGGGCGAAGTGATCGAACCCTAGCAGTAGGTAATTGAGCCATTGACGGTTGTGGCGCGACAGGTCGCATGTGAACGCATGATACACAGCGGCGAGTACGCATACGCACGGCGTCGCGTGCGCACAGAATCCAGTAGGTCTGTGCGAAGACAAACTGTGCAGTTTGTGATCCTACGTGTAGATGTGTCTTGTGATAAAAATCTATGAGTAAATTTGTAAAATGATGCCTTTTAGGTAAAAGAATTTGATGCTTGGCATCGTATGGCACGGTAGCCCGAGTTATCCTGCCGCCGACTCTGAGGAGTCCAGAATCGTCCAGGAAAGGTTTCAGTTTTTGAAGTCATTTCGTATATCTGTCGTCGTCCTTGAGACGAGAGATGTATTCAGAAAATTGTTCGCGTTGACAAGTGAAATTATTCGACTGAGTGCCAGTTTGGTCTCTGGAACACTAATGTGTTGTGTCGAATAAGTAGTCGTTTTACGACATTTATTAACGAATCGTAACATAAGAGACACGACACGTAGCATTTTTGGGAGTAACGAAAATCGCTTTATGAACTCTGAACTTGGTTCATTATTTTCAAATTCAATTCAAATTCAAAAACGTTTATTCGTGACACACACGGTACATAATAATAAAACGAAGGAAAGACAAGCAAAAAAAGGGCCGTGCCACGAAATGGACCCAACTCAGCATATTGCTGGCTTTACAGCCAGCGCTGGTCTTCCGTAAGGCCCATTAAGTGAGCAAACGGTGGGTAACACAACATACAGTATACAAACAAACATAGTACTACAAGAACAAAAATAAAGTAAAAAACATTACACATTGCAACAAAAAACCGAAATCAGAAAAACAACGGTGCTGCTAATATTATACTTATTTAAAACATAATACGACTAACATCACAATTTTACAAGAAACAAAAAGAAAAAACAAGTTTAAAGTAATACAATCGTGTGATAAGGCCTAACCCTGTGCAATAGAATGAACGCAGCCATTCGCTCGCTGCTACTAGCGCCAGCGGCAAATACTTGAAGCTAAGCTACATTAGCTTCAAGCATTCTCTACTCTACGACAAGGTCGACAACCTCGACAAGACAAGTGAAACTAAAACGTAACGAAAAGAGGGCACAGCGCTTTACGTACAATTACATACTATCAACTACGTACTATTTTAATAAAGGGACATACATGCGTAAGAAGAACATGCTTACGTCGCTCTTCATCAGTATGACACTTGACGTTGGAAATGGGCCACTCAGACTCGTTTTGCGAGAGCCAGGCTGGTCCCGTGAACCGCAGTTTATGGTTCAACTCCGGGACGCTGGGTCCGCCGGGTTGTCTGCGGATTTAACGTGATGCCACTGCGAGGCAGGCACGTTGCTCGTTGTCTCCGCGATGCGGTTAGACACATACGCACGCCACTTGTCTGAGGATGAACGCAACCAGGCAAGGGTGATTGTTGAATCGCACCTAGCGAAAACTTGGTCAAATATACTGCTGTAAGCAGTAAGAATCTTTTTTATCAGTTTTTGTAAGAGATGGGCTCTACAAAGCTCGAGACGAGGCGTTGTGAGCCGCTTGAGAGGCGCAACCTTAGTTTTGCCCATTAGAAGGTGTGTACTGATGACACCGTCAGAGTTAATAACGCGAATGTAGACGCAAACAGCATAGGCCTTATCACTGGCGTCAAAAGAAGCCATGAAGTTGCACTTGATGAGTGCTAGGAAGCACGTGACGAGGTAACGAAATATCCTGTAATAAAGGCAGTTCGTCGATGAACCGATACCACGCGTCCACGCATCACAGACACCCTGTGGAGGAGTTTGGTCCCAAGTTGTACCTGATACCCAAAGTATTTGGATAAGATGTTTAGCGAATAACGTCACTGGGATTAGAAAACCGAGAGGATCGTAAATCCTAGCGATCTCTGCCAACATTATACGCTTCGTACATTTGCGTGAAGAAGAAGCTATTCCATCCGTTTGGTAGTGACAAGTATCTGACTTAGGGTTCCATTTGAGCCCTAAGACTTTTACAGAAGTGTCAGTGTCGAGCGCTGAAAGAATAAGAGCGACGTCGTGATTTGACTAGTCAGTGTTCAAATGAGATAAGAACTCGGAACTGTTACTGGTCCATTTGCGGAGTTCAAATGTCCTTGACTTACAAATGGAGATAAGCTGATGCTGAAGAGTAACAGCATCCTCTATTGTGTCAGCTCCAGTAACAACATCATCAACAAATACTTCATTGAGAAGTACTTGCGAGGCGAGTGGAAAAGCAGCAGCTTGATCAATCGCTAATTGACGAAGTGTGCGCAAAGCGAGGAATGGTGCTGAAGCAACGCCGAATGTGACAAAGCACATGCGATATTACTGAACAGGATCGTGAGGAGAGATTCTCCAAAGAAAGCGATGGATATCACGATGTTCCTTGCAAAGACCGATGTAGCGATACATAATTTTTAGGTCAGCTGTAAAGACTATCTTGTATAGTCTGTATTTGAGTAGAATCTCTGAGATGTCTAGCTGCAGTTTCTGACCTGTCAGCAGATTGTCGTTGATAGAACGACCAGACGTAGTCTTACAGGACGCATAAAAAAAATACGATATTTGCTGGTAGCAGCAGACGTTTTCACCACGCAGAAGATGCAGGTAGGATGGAGCATATCCACGTAGATTTGGTTGGGCCTCTGCCGACATCACTACTTGGAAACCGCTATCTGGTAACCATCATAGACAGGCGCACGAACTGGCCTGAAGCCTTTTCAATTGAAGATATTACTGCTGAAGTGGTGGCAAAGACTATCTACGACGGGTGGATCACGTCGGGGTCACCACTTTAAGGTATAAGTATTAGTTACGTACCTAAGGCTCAGGGTCAGGGTTGGGGATGTAAACGTCCTTGTAGTGTGATATAAATTTATTGAATGATAATAATGACAATATCAAGAACGTCCGCGCGGGGTTCAGTGGGTGACTGCCTGGCGTGACCTCGCCCCGGGGAGGGGCGGGGGCCGCATTGTGCAGCGTCGGCTCATATCCCGGTGCACATGCACCTGCATATGAGCTGTCTTTGCTTAGTACAAATACATGTGTCCCTATAGTCTGACCCCAGTAGGAGCTCGACAGGATGCGCATAACGCAATTCTGGGTCTGCTAAGTTGAGACCTTGAAGGTGCTCAATATTCTCAAATGTGCTTGGAATATTTGGTAAGTAGCTCGTTATCTTAGGTAGGATAAGAGCTTCGATATAGAGCTTAGGTTTGTTGTGGGGCGTAACCTCACACAACACGTAACCACGTGGTTTTTCGTTGCTGTTCCCAATGCCGGTGACAGTAGTACTGGTCTGCGAGGGGTACCGCGGCAGGCCGTGACGCTGGACGCACGATTCAGTAATCAGCGTCGCTTGCGACCCTTGGTCGACAAGAACGCGTACAGACCGCGACGTGTAAGGCCCATGGTTCATGGGACGCACGTTTACAAGTGCGGTCGTGAGTAGAACCGTACAGTTCTTACTCGAAGAAGGCCCCGTAGCTCCATGTAATGGAGTGGGCGTAGAGGTTTCCGCTACCGAGTGTAACTCAGGGGAAGGTAGGTACTCCGTCGTCAGTGTGACGTTTGGAGTAGGCGCGTCTTCATGTAATAAATAGTGGTGGCGCTGAGAGCAAACGCGGTAAGTATTGCGCGACTTGCAGTCTTTTACATTGTGACCGATGAATAAACAATTGTTACAAAGTTTATTTTGTTACACGAAATATTTTCGCTCATTTAAAGTGAGTGTGTGAAACTTCTCACATTTATATAAAGGATGTGAACTGTCCTTGCAGTACACACATTTAATCTTAGTTAGATTATCCACTGCAGTTGCAGCATGCACATTCATAGAACGCGAGTTTCGCGCAAACGATGTATTTTGAGTACGCGGTGCATTATATTGAACATCTGAGTGCGCGCGAGTAAGCGATATCGCCCGCGCGCCCGCTAATGCATGGCGCGATGACGTCACAACAGCTGATCGGTGTCCGCTTACGCCGGGCGCATGTCGAATCGCAGGCGCTGCACTGTAGGTATTTGAAGGTCGCGAGGACGCATTCATTATCTCGGACGCTGGTAATTCCTTATCTAAGAAATCTAGCAGTTCGTTCACCGTCAGAATGTCAGTTGACAATTTTAACGATTCAAAACGTCTGCGTTTACTAGGCGTAATTTTGCGCAGCAAATTAATTTAAAAGTAAAAAACTCCATTGCTCCACAGGCATACCTAACGACTTTAAGGCCGTAATGTTCTCATGATAACAGTTCATAATATTACGTAATGACGATTCAATGCATTTATCACTGACCGATTCGACGTCAAAAATGTTATCGAAATGTTTTGTTGCAATTATTCGCTTATTTTCAAAACTACTCATTAATACCTGCAAGGCATTTTCGTAGTTAGATTCAGTAACCGGTATCAATTTGATAAGATTGTAAGGTTCATCCTTTAAAAATTATAGCAGATAACGAAAGCGTTCAACATCTGTTAACGAAGCTTTGTCATGTACAAGCGATTTAAATAAATCATAGAAAGCATTCCATTCAGTTAAAACAGGCGTGAACGTTTGAAGGGTTAATTGTGGTAAACGAATATGTGATTGCGATAGCAATTGCTGGGACGCGCAGGTACAGTCCACAATCTTTTAAATGTTATTAAAAGCTAGATCACGTTCGAAATTTAACTGTTCAAGCTACATTGTTTACGTGTATAAGTTTAAATAAGTTTATAAATAGTAGTATACGTATAGATTCGTTACGTATACGTTGTACAGTCGAGTTCATAAATATATGAGCAAATCCAAGCCTTCAAAAATAAATGTACATAGTAACGTACAAATACATCTAAACAAATTGATCATTCGAATATACATATATAAATATATATATATATGTTTTTATTGAATAAAACTATAGCTAGGTATGACATTTCTGAATTACAAGACCCATCATTGACAAAACCTTGAGGGGGTTTGTGTGCCGATGGGGAGTTCTACATAAATTAAAATATATATTTTTTTACATTAAAGTGTATTTAATTTACGCGCTCGTAAGAATGAAAACGGCCGCCCAGTATGCGATTTTAACGTAAGGGGTGCCCGTCTCCATTCCTCCAGCATGTGTACATTTTTTTATATACACGTGTCATCCGTCATATTCATCTGAGCAACCCTCTCAATAATATTTAAGCAACTGAAGCATAATAAATATCGGTACTACGATTTTTACGAAATTACTTAAACGAGTGGAAGCACATGACTATTGAGACAAAGGTTATTTTCAAATACTTATAAACAGACAGTGGTACTTAAATATATGTAGTAACTAGAATTTCCCCGCGGCTTCGCCCGCGTACTAAGCGTAATTTTTAACCGTCTACAAAAAAGAGGTTCACTTTTTGACCCGTATATATGTATGTAGGTATGTATGTATGTTTGTCCACGATTATCTCGCGTTTGGCTGAACCGATTTAGATGCGGTTTCCAGAAAAGTAGTTGTTACATTCTGGGGGTTTCGGTATACGAAGTTTGGTGATTGTGATTCATTAAAAGGAGCATCCAAAAAGAAAATTTGGCTTCACTTTCATTCGCACTCCTTACTGTCAGTCCGTCTGTTACAACCGAGTTGCTTTTACTGGACCGATTGAATTGAACTTTGGCACAAACTATCAAGAATTCAGAGCACTCGTAGCCCAGCGGCACCCGCCTACCGCGTGCGGTATGCGAGGTTAAGCAATGTGGGTGCAGGTCAGGTCTTGGATGGGTGACCGCTTTGAGTAGTTACTAACTGAGCGCTCTCGTGCTTTGGAAGGCACGTTAAGCCGTTGATCCCGGCTGCTGTTTACGACAACAGTCGTTAAGCCAAGTTAGAGGCCTTCGGGCGGCTTGAGAACTACTAACATTCAAGTTGCCCACTCACTTGACAAAAGGGTTGAAGTTGCACTACGTCCGTAAGGAGTACCCACCGTTACCCTACACGTGACCCCTGGGTGGTGCTCAAAGTGCAACAAAAACTGGCAACCGTACTTGTCTTCCCGAAGATCTCACGGTTCGTAAATAAATGCCATACGATGAAAAAAAAATCTAATTCCTAATCTAAAGGTTGATTTAAATGGAAAAAATATAGAAACCTCTATGTCGTTTTTAAAAGCCAATCCATAGATACCCCACACGCTTATATAGTAACATTAAACTTTTTTTAACAATCCCTGGCATGCATGGAGTGCCAAATTTTACTTTAGATTCGTATTAAGAGACCTCTTGGACGCTCAGATCTCGATTTTGAACGAAATCGGGACGAAAAAAAAATCAATATGGCCGCCACTTTCACAAATTTTAGCTCGGATTCATATTAAGAGACCTCTCGGACAATCAGATATCGATTTTGAACGAAATCGGGACGGAAATGAAGAAAATCAATATGGCCGCCACTTTTTCCAAATTTTACCTCAAATTCGTATTACGAGACCTGTCGGACGCTCAGATATCGATTTTGTACGAAATCGGGAAGGAAATGAAGATAATCAATATGGCTGCCACTTTTCCCAAATTTTACCTCGGATTCGTAATAAGAGACATCTCGGACGCTCAGATATCTATTTTAAACGAAATTGGGACGGAAATTAAGAAAATCAATATGGCTGCCACTTATCCCAATTTTACCTCGGAGTCGTATTAGGGGACCTCTCTGACGCTCAGATATCAATTTTGAACGAAATCGCAACGGAAGTGAAGAAAATTAATATGGCCGTTACTTTATTCAAAGTTTACCTCGGATTCCTATTAAGAGTCCTCTCGGACGCTCAAATATCGATTTTTATCGAAATCGTATCGGACGGCACTGATTAATAAAACCACTTACTTACAATACATTGAATCAAAAAAGGTCGTCTCTTCATAGGGAATTCACGGCATTTCATGCACCTTAAGATCTTATAAGGAACCTACATGCCAAATTTGGTATCTCTCGAACCAGTAGTGTGGGCTGTGTGTTGATATGTCACTCACTCAGTCAGTCAGTTTCTTCTTGCAATTCGGCAAAAACTTTTAAAAGTTTTCATGTCCGCAATATAAAATTTTAAATCAATGCCATTTCCAAAATTTACGACCCAAAAAACCATAAAAACGACACCCATATTAATATTTAGACATTCCAACCCCCTTGGAACCCAACAGAGGGGATGGTATATTTCACGTTCTCCACGTAAGATTTTAAAATCATTGTTGTTTTCGTAATCAGCGACCCGATAAACCATAGAAACAATACCCATATCGATTTTCAGAATTTGTCACCACATTTCCCCCTTTTAGGGGTTGATTTCTCATAAAACCTGAAACACATGTTTACTCATTTATCGTTAGAAATACTCGTGTGAAGTTTCGAATAAAATAGTCCAACTAATGTTGATTCCCCACACACACTTCGAACCCCCATTTTACCCCCTTAGGGGTTGAATTTTGAAAAATCCTTTCTTAATGCACCTCTGGACCTTATATGGAACCTATATACTAAATTTAGAATCTATAGAACCAGCAGTTTGGGCTGTGCGATGATATGTCACTCACTCAGTCAGTCAGTTATTTCTTGCAATTTGGCACAAACTTTCAAAAGTTTTCATGTCCACAACATTAAATTTCAAAAAAGATGCCATTTTCGTAATGAACGTCCCAAAAAACCATAAAAACGACACCCATATTAATATTTAGACATTTCATCCCCCTCGAATCCCAACAGGGGGGATGGTATTTCACGTCCTCCACGTGGGATTTTAAAATCATTGTTGTTTTCGTTATCAGCGACCCGATAAACCATAAAAACAATACCCATGTCGATTTTCAGAATTTGTCACCACATTTCCCCCTTTTAGGGGTTGATTTTTCAGAAAACCTGAAACACGTGTTTACTAATTTATCGTTAGAAATACTTCTGTGAAGTTTCGAATAAAATAGTCCAGCCAATCTTGTTTCCCCATACAAACTTCGGACCCCCATTTCACCCCCTTAGGGGTTGAATTTTGAAAAATCCTTTCTTAATGCACCCCTAGACCTTATAAGGAACCTACGTGCCAAATTTCGAATCTCTAGGACCAGCGGTTTGGGCTGTGCGTCGATATGTCAGTCAGTCAGTCAGTCAGTTTCTTCTTTTATATATTTAGATGTTTTCTAATTTGTTGTGAACAAGTAGGAGCTCATAAATATCTGCACAGATAAAACATTTTACTTAAATATCATATTCTGCAATAAAGTTCGCCAAAATTATGTGAACAAGTAGAAACTCATAAACATCTGAACAAAACTGACAGAAAAAAGAAAAATATTAGGAAACCAGTAATAAATGTTGATATCAAACCTCTTTTAAACCGAGTATAAAACACGAAATAGTAAAAGAAGCAGCACGTAATATTGGGAATATGCGACGCGTGACAGTATGTTATAATACCATGAAAGCTGTTGGGTATTTAAGAAAACTACCAAGTTAAAGCTCAAAATGCATTAAGCCGCAATAAATTAGTTTTACTGTAAACAATCTAGTGCCAGACTTGGCACCTTTTTAGATAATCTATGAAACTTGGCATCCATTTAGATCTCAATTCTTTTATCGGTGAAGACGGCAACCATGCGTCGCATATTCTTAACAATGAACTTGGCTCTCATTTTCACATTTATCTTTTTGATGGGATATCATTCCTTTTAGTCAAACTTCACCAAATGGTACTTTTCACAAGCGAATGCTTGAGTTACGATCTAGACACGCGGGAGCGTGTCCAGCCAAGTTCACCCCAGGAACTGGCGGACAGCAGCCGTGTGTTATATTACACGAACCGTTTGGAGCCACTTTTGACCCCCCAATCACTCCAAATCTATCTAACATAAAAAAATGAAATTTGGTACTCGTACATGTATTAAGATCCTTTGGAAAAACAAGAACCCCAAATTTCATAAATGTAGGTTTAATAGGTATTGAGATATTAAATTCCAAAAAACGGCATTTTTACCACTGACTGACTGACTGACTAGTAATCAAAAACCTAACCCACTTCCAGGTGACCTAGAAAGCCGAAATTTGAGCTTTATAATTGTGTGTGTACACAAGAAAAAATCCGAAAACAGTGATTGTTTAATTAGTTTTTTTATTATTATTTATGCTACCTATAGTTACCTCAGGACTCCGTCATTTATT
Organism: Notocelia uddmanniana; assembly: GCA_905163555.1. Classification (NCBI taxonomy): domain Eukaryota; kingdom Metazoa; phylum Arthropoda; class Insecta; order Lepidoptera; family Tortricidae; genus Notocelia; species Notocelia uddmanniana. The sequence goes on along the minus strand of LR991052.1, from coordinate 35,914,392 downwards.
AATCGATTTGGAAAATTCTTTGTTTGTTTGAAACGGTATAGTTCAGGGGTAGTCCTATAGATATCAGGTAAGAATCTGATCATAGGGTCCTGGAGAAATCGAGGGAACTCTTCAAATATTTGAGGTGCACCTATAGCGATTTGGGTATTTTTTAAAGTAACTCGTGCATTCGCTCTTAAAAAACACCATTTGTCAAAAATTGACAAAAAGTAATGATATCCCATCAAAAACATAAATGTGAAAATGGGAGTCAAGTTCCGCCACTAATGTTGCACACACAGGTGAAGTCGAGCCAACTCGCAATCTTGTGGTTTTTTTTGTGTGAAATAGGTAGTCGATCCACTGCCTTGGCTGGCGAAGCCCGGATCGCGACGAAAGTCGGGCTACTTTCGAAAATATAACGTTTAACGGAACTCCCGATAGCGACAGATTTTTCGATCTTTTTTTGACTGACTGTGTTGCCACAATAACGCAGGAAACGGACATTCAAGTGACAACTTTGTGTTGCTATACGAATAGTTTAAATTCGCCGAAAAATAGGCAATATTGAACATTTAAGAAAATGCGATGTTTGGTTGTCTTCTTCACCGACAAAAGATTTGAGATCTAAACGGGTGCCAAGTTCCATAGATTCTCTGAAGTGGTGGCAAGTGCGGCACTACATTGTTTACATTAAAATTAATTTACTGCGGCTTAATGCATTTTGAGCCTTAACTTGGCAGTTTTCTATGCAGTATGTTAAAATACCATAAAAGCTGTTGGATATTTAAGAAAACTGCCTACACTACCTTGCCTGCACTGCCTACACTAACTAACAGATATATACGCATAATTAGCTTTTGACTACCGACCGACTTGTATCGACAGAAGTTGTCCAAATTTAAAACTGTCAATGATGATGAGTCCATCGATTTTTTGCTCTGCTGTGCTCCGTCCGGTTTCATTTACGAAATCAGGTTGTCGACGCAAGCGCAATTTTGGCACACATCCATCGTCGGCAAAAGCCACAGGCGTCTGAATTCGGAGTCTTGATGAGATAGCGTCAATTGCTTTCGCACGTAAAAAAAGAGACAAAAGACAGCGATGGCGCTCATGAACACAAAGGCGTATGCGGCATAACTCCCGAATTTATAAAATAAATCATATAAAATAAACTACATAAGTTAATAAAATGATATATCCCAGTTTGCTAGATAAATAATATTACCGTCGTTTCTGAAAATTTCAAAGGTTGGATGCTAATAGTTCCGGAATAATAAGCAAAAGAATAAAAAAATGGACTATAGTTTGGAAGGAAAAACTATCGAGAAAAAATTCACTAATCGTGTTTTCCTATCCCAGTTTGTTAGATTATATAATGAAAATTAACATACCAAAATTTCATATGCGTAGATTAAATGCTTTGTTTACAATATCGAAAAGAACACTACCAAAAATTCGAATGCCTTTCTATGACGTGCCACTCAAACTGAAAGAGAGAAAAGTATCATATGATAGTATGGTACTCTTTTCGGTGATTGTCATTTGTGAAAATTCAAAATGTTTTATTTGTACAAATATTTATGACCTCCTACTTGTTCAAAACAAATTGGAAAACGTGTGTACACATATTTATGTGCCACTTCCTGTATACAAATATTTGAAAATAATCCTTGTGTCAATAGATATGTGCTTCCCCTTGTTTAAATAATTTTGTTATTTTTCAGTTGATTAAATATTATTGAGAGGCTGGCTCTGATGAATATGATGGATGACACGTGTATATATTTTCGAATGATAAATCCGTTCAGATGTATTTGTACGTTACGATGGACATTTATTTTTGAAGGCTTGGATTTGCTCATATATTTATGAACTCGACTGTACGCAGTGTAATGTATCGATTGTATGTGTGTATATTGGCTAGGTACTAGCGAAATATTAGTTGGTATTGTAAATACGTAGGTATAGCTGGTCGCAAACTAAAATTGAAATTTAATAATTACCATGGATAAAAAACAATGGTCGGTAGAACCCGAGCTACAAAGACTGGAGAAATTGCAGTACGATGAAACATGCAATTGTAAATTGGTTTGTAGTAAGTAAAACAGTGACCACGTAAATAAATGGGTTCGGTACGTTACACCTAAACCGCTTATGTATGCACACAAAGTACGCAAATACTAAGTGGAAATGTTTTGTACGAAAAAACTAAATAAATTAATTCCGACGAACTAGAATGTACTACCTATGATATAGGCAATGCAATGCAATGGCGCCGTAGTGTCTAGCGCTCGCGCTACCTGCCCGGCGGATCCGCAGAAATAAATCGAAATTTAATTTCGTAAACACCGTTTAAAACCCTATGAAACTATATACAGTGTGGAAAGATAAGTCGGGCCCTGGAGGGAAACTACCTTAAAACTTTGAGATAGCTCAATTTGCTGAAAGGAAACATTATTTTATTTCTCTTAAGCATTAAAACTGCATTCACAGTTTTTTTTAAATGTACAGATAGCACAAAATAAGAATTTTTTTGTCATTTAAAAAAAAAAATATATTGATTCCAATTTTTTGCTAATTGATCCGATTTTTATCTTTCCAACCTGTATAATTAGAAAGTACTCATCGAGATCGCACTGTTTACACCGGTATTATCGCAGAATAACACACTAGGCGCTTGGAAACTCGATATTAATAAAAGTCGCTGGAGGTAGTTTCTCGCTAAGCGACGTGTCTCGTAGACAAAGGAAATGAATTTACCATGTAATGCTAGCACAAAACAGCAACGATAGCACATAACCAGAAACCATAAGGGTATATCCGGCTCGAACAAATTATGTGCAGTATTTCTCTTCGATATGGGTAAAATTATGAGGACTAACCTTGATGAAGTGTGAATCTTCCTTGGGGCGCCCCGAACGTTGTATTTCCAGATAGGTCGCTAGGAGTATAGTTGGCTTCGTTCTCACGCTGTTGCTGGTTGTAGGCACTAGTTTTATTATATGGGTTTGACTCAAGCCTTTAGAGCGAGTCGAACGGTCACGGAGCCGGTTCTAATGCAAGTTGAGTACTGCCACATATAGGCAGTGTTGCAAGCTTTTTTGTAAAAGGAATAGGATACGTCCCAAAAATCATCCATTCGATTAAGAAATTATCGATTGTGAAAATGAATAAATTACGCTGTGTTTTGTGCTAGATTAAGACGTAAAAATACGGAACAAATATATAAAATGTTAATCTATTACTTCTTTTGATTTATAATAGGTTCATAAAGACCGACTGCACTTTGTTATGTTGTGCAGGTTTTAAGTATATAATGAGTATAACTGTGCTTTCACATTAGTTAAGCTCTGGGTAATATTTACACTTGATAATCTTCACAATATATATTACTATATACATGTTTACTTAAAAAACACAAAGGTGATATATTAATGGCCGGTACTGTAGTTATGGTTTTTGAATAGACATTTGCTTTGTTTGTGTTAAATAATATCTATTCGAACACGTCACGACTAAATACAACAAACAGGTCCTATTCTTAAGTTTTTCACCTATCCTCAGCGAATGAAAAAAAACATACATACATACATACATAAAACTACCAAATCTCCGTCAAAGAAGGCGGGCCGTCAAAACTGTGTCGAACGGCTGCCTAGTTTGGACATGGCGGCGCAGCGTAACAGTCGTATTTAGTGAAACCTGAAAAATAAGAAATATGCCTTATTGTGCGGTGGAATGCAATGGTGTGTTAATTACTCTTTCAAACAACAAAATATATGCAAGCACTTTTATATATAAGTAAAGCCGTGAACATATTTGTTTATTTTATTTAGTCGGAACAGATTTTTTTATCAATTTTTAGGGATTTTAAATAAATAGTTATTAATATCGCTCCAGTAGAACATAAAAGTACACGTAACCTATATTTGCGTTAAAAAATACCTTTTTTTCAATTGAAACCAATTACAAATCATTGCTGGAGAGCTCAATTTGTTTTTTAGTTGTACGGAACCTACTTACAGTTATTTCAATTCGATGCCAAGCGTAAGTAAATCTATAAGCATAACATAAAAATAATCATTGTGTTTGCATATTTACTATCTGTATTTTTTAACTGCCTGTATGTTTATTGAAATGCCTATTTCTACGCTTATATACCTATATACTACCGTAAGATGTGGTGAAAAGGTTTCGCGGGGGGAGTTGGGTTGCGAATCCAGATTTTCTGTTTTCAGTAGCTACTTTAATTTCGGGCTCAGGTTGCTCTCAAAGCAATTTGACTATATTTTAAGACACACTTTTCTTCTTTTCGCAACACTAAGCTGTGAAATCATACAATTTTGTAACACAAATTCACTGTCAAAGTTGATGCTCAAAAGCGGCGGATTTGATCGACAATAAGGACAGTTTGGTCATGAATGGGGAGAGTTGGTGTTACGAACGGGGTGTTCGTAGTTCAGGGTTGTCGATTGACATAAGTAGTCAAAAGTGTCTTACATTTTGATAAAATGGTAAATGTTATTTATAATATTTAAAAAATATTAAGGTTACGAAGGAATTGAAGAAATTGCACAATATATAAATGTAATATTAAAATGTGCATTATATTTATTTCATTCAGTAATACAGGCCCGACTGAGTGTTTAATCGACTTTTATTTAACTAGTAAGTTTTTTATTCTTTTTATTGTATTTTAATATTTGAAATCCGGCCATTTAAACACCCCCGCGATCCTTCTCATACTACAGGCACAGTTTTACAGTTGGGCAACGAATGTACTTGCGCAGAGCAACTGAGGGGGCTAGCGCGGGTGAGCGGGCGGCGCTCACCCGCGCTCCGCGAGTTTATAACCAAAATCAGTGCTAAAAGTCAGCTTTACACAATAAAACTTGCACTTAACTGTGAACTAAGGATTGGATCATCGAACTCAAGTGAAATGAATGCTATAAAAACATGCAATACTATTGAAAAGTGACCACGGTTTGTCAGTATTTGATACGTTCAGAAACTACAAAATTTAGTGACCTGGAAGGAAGGTGTTACCATATTATAAATTTACTACTATTTGGTAGAAAATGGAACAGTGGGAAAAGATCTTCAAAAAAATGAATGCGAACATGGCCGAATTAAAAGAGGAATTCAAGGTGCAAACTACTACTTTGGCTTCAAATATGGTAAGCACAATAGAAGATAAACTCAAACCGCTGGTAGAGGAAAATGAGAAACTTAAGATTGAAGTAACGACCCTGAAGAAAAAAGTTCGGAACCTTGAAAGAGAAGTGAGGAAGAACAACGTTCTACTGCATGGAATAGAAGAATCCGAGAAAAACAACAAAGAGCTAATGAAATTAGTCTTGGAAACTCTCAATGCGGCAGGAAAAAGAGGTTCGATGGAAGAATTCGATAAATGGGAAATCAGCAGTGCCCAAAGACTAGGGAAAAAACAAGATCAAAAACAAAGGCCTATACTAGTCAAACTGACCTTAGCCTGGAGAAAAATCGATATTTTAGTAAATAATAAGAACTTTCCAGAAAAAATCTATGCTACTGAAGACTTCCCAAAGGAAATATTTCAAATTAGGAAGGAATTGAAACAAAAGCAAAATGAAGATATTAAGAAGGGGAATATAGCAGTCATTAGGTATGATAAAATCATAATTAAAGGAAAAGGAAACCAGGAAAAGGGAAGTGAAAAGAGGAAACGGTCGCCTTAAAAACTCCAACTCATACAAATTTGGATCAAGAACCAAGACAAAAGGCTCGCAACAAAATAAACCCATTCGATTATACGAACCGGGCTACATCCAACTCGCAACCTGGAACCGGTAAACAATAGCAATCAAACAATAACGGCAACAACAACCCCTGGTTAACCGAAAAACGACATACGGACAACAAGAAACCTCATTCCCCAAGCTGGCTGGTCACAGTGGGGATAAACGACCACCACCCCCCATCATTTAAACAAACAAACAAGCCAAAATCATTAAAAATCGGTACGTACAATGTAAGAACACTGTCATCAGCAGAGCGCTACCTTGAATTGTCTCACGCCTTAGAAAAAATAGACTGCCATATCCTAGGGCTTGCTGAAGTAAGAAGAAGCGGATGCGAGATAGAGGAACATGAAAAATATATATTTTGCTACAAAAGAGAAACAAATCGACCCTATGGTGTAGGCTTTCTAATAAACAAAGATCTCAAACGACATAACATAAACTTCACCGGAATATCAGAAAGAATGGATTTACTACAAATTCGGTTCAATGACGCAACCTTATTCCTAATAGTACACGCCCCAACTGCACAATCAAGTGAAGATGAAATTAATACATTCTACGAAGACTTATCGTAAGCCCAAAGCCTCACAGACCGGACGGTACTAGTTATGGGAGACTTTAATGCTAAGATCGGACTCCCCGAACCAGATGAAACTTCATAATGGGAAAATACGGATATGGCACTCGAAATGACAGAGGTGAAATGGTAATACAATATGCCTATGAATACAAACTGTCTATAATGAACACCTTCTTTAAAAATAAGCAAAACCGTAAATGGACATGGATATCGCCAGATGGGACAACAAATAATGAAATAGATTTTATTCTGAGCAGCAACCCAAAATGTATTTAAAATGTGGAAGTGTAGAACAAAATAAAATTTACTTCTGATCACAGATTAGTAAAAGCAACAATAAGCATAGAAAAACCTAAAAAGAATAGAACATCCTTCACACCAACGTCAAAACTACTTAGAACAGAAAATGAAAAAATAAATTATACTGAAAAACTTGAAGAAAGAATAAAAAACTAAATGCAAAGGCTTGAAAATATACAAGAGGTACAGATCTACTACAACCAACTTGAAAACATAATAACATCTAGTCTGAATACAAAAACAGATAACAAAAAAATGAGAGTAAAGAACACAAAATATTTTAAAAGAGTACTATAGCACTGATAAATAGGCGTACTGAACTCATAGCGAGCAAAAATAAAATAAAAGAGATCAAAAAGGAAATAAAAGAAATTTGAAACAAAGCCGTCAAAGAAGATTATAATAATTACAGAAGAAGTATTATAACATGGAATCTAACAAAATATAGAAGTGTGAAGAGGGCAAACAAACCCTTACACAAACATAAAAACTGGATACAAACGCTGAAGAATCCTTTCTTCAGCGTTTGTATCCAGTTCTTCTTCCAAGACAATGCGAAAACAAGACAAAGAGTATTAAAGTGTGCTACATCATTCTACAAAGAGCTATATACAAGATTGGCTAAGGACACCAATGAAGAGGAGACCATAAGTATGGAGAGGCAAGAGACTAATGAAACTAACGCAATAACAGAAAAAGAATTTCAACATCATATCATCATCATCCGAAATCATATTTCAGCCGAATGACGTCCACTGCTGGACATAGGCCTCCCCCAAAGACTGACCGCTCCTGCGCCACCCGCATCCAGCGGACACCCGCGACCCTTACCAGGTCATCAGTCCACCGTGTGGGGGGCCTGCCCACGCTACGCCTTCCGGTACGTGGTCGCTACTCGAGAACCTTTCCGCCCCAACGGCCATCGGTTCTGCGTGCTATGTGCCCCGCCCACTGCCACTTAAGTTTAGCGATTCGAAGGGCTATATCGGTCACTTTGGTTCTGCTGCGGATGGCCTCATTTCTGATGCGAACACGCAGAGAAACTCCCAGCATAGCCCTCTCCATTGCTCTTTGGGTGACTTTGAGCCTTCTTATGAGGTCCATAGTAAGCGACCACGTTTCAGTACCATATGTCATCACTGGCAACACACACTGGTCAAAGACTTTCGTCTTGAGACACTGCGGAATATTGGACGAAAAGATGTGTCGTAGCTTCCCGAACGCTGCCCAGCCGAGTCGGATTTGACCATTAACCTCTTTCTCGAAGTTGGACTTACCTAACTGGACAGTCTGTCCTAGGTATATGTAATCGTCTACAATTTCGAGCGTAAAGTGTCGGATTGTTACGGGAGTTGGTGCTACATGGGCATTTGACATGATCTTCGTCTTATCCATGTTTATCCTTAGACCAACTCGCTCGGAGGCTTTACTGAGGTCATTGAGCATTGTACTTAAATCCTCCATGGTCTCAGCCAAGACTACTATATCGTCAGCAAACCGAAGGTGAGTGATGTACTCGCCGTTTATGTTGATGCCTAGCCTTCTCCAGTCCAAAGTCTTGAACACATCCTCCAGTGCAGCGGAAAACAGTTTAGGAGAAATAACATCTCCTTGTCTGACTCCCCGCTGCAACGGAATAGGTTTCGAGTTCTGGTCCTGGAGTCGGACTGACATAGTGGCGTTCTCGTACAAACACTTCAGCACTTCGATATAGCGGTAGTCCACTTGGCACCGTTGGAGAAATTGTAGTACAGCCCAAGTTTCAATCGAATCGAAGGCTTTCTCGTAGTCCACGAACGCTAGACAGAGGGGCAGGTTATACTCCTCAGTCTTCTGTATAACCTGACGAAGCGTACATCATATACAGAAACTAAAATCTGAAAAAAGCCCTGGGCCAGATGGTGTCAGCACTGAAGCCTTGAAGATAGGAGCCCCCATTTTACTCACATTTATTACGACACTCTTCAATATGGTTCACGCAAAGGAAACAGTACCACACCAATGGTGTAAGTCAGAAATAGTACTCCTATACAAGAAAGGTAATCCGCTAGATATTGGAAACTACAGACCGATAAGCCTGCTTTCCAGCATAAACAAGTTGTTCTCATCCATCATACTATCAGGAATAACGGAAAAGATAGACAATAAACAGCCAGTAGAACAAGCAGGCTTCCGTTCAAGATATTCTACAATAGACCATATATATGCTCTGGAACAAGTTGTTGAAAAATTTAAGAACACAACCAGTCCCTTTATATTGGCTTTATAGACTATCAAAAAGCGTTTGACAGTATTTCTCACATCTCCATATGGAAGGCACTAGAATCTAGTAACATAGAGGCAAACTTTATTACCATGTTCAAAAACCTCTACTCAAACAACTCAAGCAGAATAAGATTAGAAACCAAAGGAGAAGAAATCCCAATAGAAAGAGGAGTACGGCAAGGCGATCACTTGTCTCCCAAATTATTCATTGCCGTACTGTATGATATTATTCAAAACATCAACTGGAACAAAAAAGGTATTTTGATAATTGATAAACACTTAAGTCATCTAAGATTTGCAGATGACATCGCTATCTTTGCTAAGTCAGCCTTAGAACTGCAACAAATGATTCAGACTCTTAGCAATGAGAGCAAAAAAGTAGGACTGCTTAAGAACATAAGTAAAACTAAAGTGATGACAAATGGGCAACAAAAACTAATCCAAGTGGATAACAACCAAATAGAATACGTCAACGAGTATAAATACATTGGCAAGCAAATATCCTTCAGCCAGAATAGCAATGAAAAGGAAGTGGAAAGAAGAGTCAACTGCTCATGGAAAAGTTTTTGGGCCCAAAAAGAAGGAAGGGAAACTATAGCATGCCATTAAAAAAGACTGTTATAGAAACCTTCATCTTGCCTAGCTTAACATATGGTTGCCAAACCTGGGTATTTACAAACAAAATAAAAAATAAAATAATTACAACCCAACGTGCAATGGAAAGGAGCACCCTGAAACTTAGAAAAATAGAGAAAGTTCGAAGCGAAGAAATAAGGAAGAAAATAAAACTGACAGATGATCTCAGACATGCTCTGAAACTAAAGTGGCAATGGGCAGGTCACATTACGAGGTATACAGATAAAAGGTGGACCTCACAATCTACAAAGTGGCCTAGCCCATTGGGCAAAAGAAGGGTTGGAAGACCAAAAAAGCGATGGGCAGACGACATCATCCAAGTTGCTGGAAAGAACTGGTGTTGTCTCGGAAAGGAAAGAGACAAATGGAAAAAAATGGGCGAGGCTTTAACCCAAAAGGGATCCATTTCCAATCAATAGTTAAACAAAACATGTAAATAATAGAATAAAAAATGGAATAAAGAGCTATTTATTATTATTATTATTTATATAAGGTGCACTCTGGCAATGATTCACTAAAAAGTGTGAAATAAAAATAATTTTAAATACAAAAAAACCGCCTTAAAAAACATCTTAAAAGCAAGAAATAAACTGAGATTTCCAATTCAATCATGAGATGAAATATATAACTATGATTTCATTACACAAAATGTACTAAACATATACCTGAAGACGAAATACGTTTTTAATAATTAGCTTAAGTACCTAACAAATATACTATTTCTTAAAGTTTTATTACCTTTTGAAGTCGGTGCCAAACAACTCAAATAGTATTAAGTTACAGTATTAACATATATGACGCACATGCAGTAAGTATAGGACTACTAGTGCCATCGAAGCAAATTCGAATTACATTTGGCACCGACTTCAGAAGGTAAGAAAACTTTAAGAAATTGTATTATTGTTAGGTACTTAGCTAATTATTAAAAACTTATTTCGTTTTTATGTATATGTTTAGTACATTTTGTGTAATGAAATCATAGTTATAAATTTCATTTCATGATTGAATTGGAAATCTCAGTTTATTTCTTGCTTTTGAGTTTTTTTTAGGCGGTTTTTTTTTATTTTAGTTTTTTTTTATTAGACAGAAGTTTTAAAAAGCTTTGATCAATATATTTAATTTCACAAAAATGGCATCACTACCGAGCACGGAATCCTTCATAGATTGAGACTTTCGAAGCCAAACACGAACATTCTCTCCACTCGCCAAAAAAATATTTTGAAAATAACCCAAAGCATTTACGTGTATAATATATCTCCTATCCTTTGTCCAGCCACTTGCTTAATCGATTGGCTGGAATTTGGCATAATTAAGTTCGGTAGCAATGCAATATTATGGTACTACCAAACTGACCTGACGATGGAGACGGAAGGTGGCTATAGCACCTCCTATACTACACGAGGTAAATCCATTGTTTGGATTATTTGAAATAACGAGTGGCTAAAGAATATAAGAATATGAACATAAGTATAGTTGGCAATAAAAGTCTGTACTAATTACAGTATGTAACCAAATAATTCAAATGCTATTTCAACCCAGTCTTGTGATCATATACGTACATGCGTTTATGTAGGCCAGCAAACATTCGCTTTTCTCTCAAAACTTATACTGGTGTATTACGTCACGTAAGTCATAAGGATCGGGGTCCGCATAAAATGTGCATTAGTCTGAACAAATAAACGCTCTTATCCTTACATCCTGGGACGGGATTTGTGGGATGTCTTACACTTGGCCATAAGCGTGTGCGGGTGTATTGAATTCTCTTGAACTCGCTTACATCTGCCGATTACAGGTTTCCCTACTTCATATCATACTTTTAGATACTGCAATAAGTGACAATAACGCGCATAGATATGAGCTATTGTCACGTTATTATTTTTATTGAAATAACGCGCAAAATAGGAGACCAGGCAATTTATTAATAAAAAAATGACAGGTCGTGGGTCCGACGCCGGTCATAGGTCTGCTTAGCGCTAGCCGCGTAAATATAGCTATAACTTATCTGCTAAAGTAAAACCAGGATAAATCCCATGGGGTTGGGGTATGCCGTCTTGGTGCCTTTCTTTGTGCAGCCAGTTGCTGAGCGGCGCCGACTCCCGGGGTAGTTCCTGATATTAAACTATTAAGAATATGTAGCAACAGCTATTTACATTATCCATCTAACCTAGCTATCAAAACGCGGAACAAATGACTATGCATAATAAATTAGAATATGAAACACGTAATTAATAAAACTAGCATGTGGGTACATCTTAATTCGAGCACATACCTAGCTAGTAAATTGAACGTTAGTATTTGCTATTTCTATCTAATATTCATAGCTAATTATCTTTAAACACTTAATAAATAACATCTGTTATATTACGTTAACCATTAACAGTTCTTAAACACAGCAGGTGTTTCTATATATGTAGGTATTTCATTTGCACAACTCACCCAGTACGGGAATAGGAGATAGCACCAAACCACCAGAAAGTACACTAATCACAATATTCACAATGTCCTTTAACTAGGAAAGTAATAGTGTTTTGGAGCAAATGTATTTCCTTTATTTAAGTACAAATGATTCGCAAAACAACCGCGCTCCGTGCATGCCTGCATTCCATCGGGCGGTGAATGAATCATACGTCACAGAGCGGATCACTGATATTCCCTACTAATAAAAATAGATTGCATGTCCGTAAAATATTGTTTTATATATCTATATTTAAATATATTTCTGTTTAGATTATTATTTTATAATCAGGCCTCAGTTTTAACTTAAAATGTAGGTTTTTAGGTTTAGTAGTAATTAATTAGTTTTATTTTAATTACTAGTAATAGTAGTATCTAACGAGTACTTTTTTAAGAGTCAACGCTATACGTGACAGTATCCCCCTCCTTACGGAAGGATTTGACCTCATGGAAAATCCGTACTTTTAAATATTTGTAGATATGATATTTGAATACTATGCTTGTGATTGTAGACTTGATATTATTTTAATATCTTTTATATGCCATGATCCCAGATCCTGACCCGACATATCCTCTAAAATATAAACTAGGGGAGAAATCTTTTCTTTTACTTTGCATTTCTGAAATTTTGGAGCTAGTTTTTAATAATAATAATAATAATAATAAAATTATTTATTGTCGCAAGAAAGCAAAAAACAAAACAAAAGTACAAATGCACAAAGAAAATAATAATAATTAATATACAGGAACGGTGCGACAATAGGCTCGGGCTCAGCGCGAAATGCGCGTCCTTGTCACTTTGGAAGTAACATCGCTTCCAAACCACGTCGCCTTTATTAAATTCTGCGTGTTTCCTTCTAAGGTTATAGCGCTGTGCATTTTTTAAATGTGACTGCCAAAGAGCCTTTTGGACATTGTCGAATATGGGAGCTAGTTGGCCAAGGTTTTCTGCATACGCATCACGAGGGATGAGTATTGAGTTATTTGGGTCATCAGTATTATCTATATAGTGAGACCCGCAAGTAACCAATTCCCTGCCATGGACTAAAAATGATGGTGTGTATCCTGTTGTTTCATTGACAGAATTATTAACTGCAAATTGTATTTTTGCCAGGTTAACATCCCATGTCCTGTGATCATCTTTAACGAATGTAGAAATAGCTGAAATGATTGTCTTATGATACCTCTCAACGCCGTTAACATGGGGGCTATATTTTGGTGTAAAATGAACTTTAGGTACTTTATAGAATGTTAATAAGTTATTTAGATCATGACTAATAAATTGACAACCATTATCAAGGATTACTGTCTGAGGAATTCCATGGACTAAAAAAACTCCATCTTCCAGACATTTACAAATATTTTGAGCGGTAGCTCTTCTTAGTGCAAAAAGGAGACGGTATTTTGAAAAAATGCATGCTACGGCAAATATGTAACAGTTTTGTTTCCTAGAGTTTGGCAAGGGTCCGACTTTATCGATGGATATAGCTTGAAAAGGTCTACTACATTCTTTTGGCCTTCCCATTTTTCCTAACGTGCCGTGAGTAGGTAATTTGTAAGCTAAGCAAGTATCACATCGTGTCACATAATTAACCGTGTCAGAGTGCATGCCTGGCCAGTAATATTTTAATGCCACCCTTTTATATGTCTTAAATATACCAAAATGACCCGAGATTGGTTCAGCGTGGCATAATTTCAGCACATCCATTCGTTTTTCCTCTGGCACCACTTCCTTCCAGTCAAACTCTGCGGTCAAGGTATTTTTTGACTTCGTGTACCTGTACAAGACGTTGTTCTCTACTCGGTAATTCGGAAAACTCGTTGGAGACCTTTGACATCCATTTATTAAGTTTAGGTACCAGGTATCACGAATAGATATTGATAAGTCTGAAATTGCAGCTAGGGGTACCGATCGGGAAAGTGCATCTGGGATTATATTGTCTTTGCCCTTCCTATGCCTCAATTCAAAATGGAAGGAGGAAAGTCGAACTCCCCATCGAGCAAGTCGGCCGGTTGGATTTGACATAGATGAAAACCATTTCAAAGCAGCGTGATCCGTATAAACGGAGAACATTTGGCCATTTTCAAGGTAACATCGCCAATGTTCGAGGGCAACTAAAACAGCCAGGGTTTCCCTCTCGGTGACGCTGTAGTTCTTTTCAGGGCCAGATAGAGAACGACTCATGTAGGCCACCGGATGCTCTTCGCCATTTATAGTTTGAGATAGCATCGCCCCAACGCCGAAATTACTTGCATCGGTATGGACTTCAAAGGGGAGTGCGAAATCTGGGCAAGCTAACACTGGGGCTTCTGCTAACAGTGACTTGAGCTTGACAAAAGATTCCTCAGCTTGCACTGTCCATTTAAACGGAGGAGCTTTAGGTCATCTGCGAATAGAAGCCAAGCAGCATGTTCAACTACGTCTGGGAGATCGTTGATCATGATAGTAAAGTTTAAAGGCCCCAAGTTGCTGCCCTGACTTACTCCCGAAAGCGTTCGATAACACTCTGACACATAGCCTCTGTAATCGACATATTGCTTTCGATCCTTAAGGTAGTTTGCATACAACTTGAGGAGTCTTGATGTGAAGCCAATGGCAGCTAGTTTTGCCAATAATATGTCGTTATCGACAGTATCGAACGCCTTCCTAAAGTCGAGGTACGCTACATCGACTTGCCCACCCAGTCGGTCCACCTCCGGGCCGCGTAATTCATAAAGCACAACAGATTGCTCTCCGTCCTGCGGCCCGGTCAGAACCCATGTTGGGTATCGCTCAGTCTCGCGCTCACCTGAGGAAGTATAGCGGCGTGCATCGCCGATTCGAACACTTTTGCTAAAATAGCTAAAATTTTTGGCTAAAATGGTGGTTCACTCACATCAGTATGATTTGATCAGATAAATGAGTTGAGAAAACCTAAAAAATGATCTTAAATGTAAAACAAAAACTCTTGTAATATTAATTATTGATTTCCATAACTAAAATATTCAAAAAGATCCTAATGTCTTTGTAAGTCATACAGGCCAAGTTTAAAGGTAAACATAGTGATGAGACAAGTGTATGAAAGTAGCACACGACACGGGCACAGTGGAAATAAATGCAAATATCGTGAAAATCTATACATATAAGTATAATAAAGCTGAAGAGGATCGAATGTCTGTACATGGAAGATATTCGAAAAAGATTGGCTGGGGATACTTAGAATCGATAAAAGAACACATTCCAACAGTTTTTAGATTTTTTGTCTGTTTATTTGTTTGTCGGTTTACTTGACCGCGTATTACGTTAAAACGGCTGAACGGATTTTGATTAAAACTTTACTAATATGTCAAGAAAATCCCCGGCCAGATTATAGGCTATATAAATTTTGCAGTTTTGGGTTAAAAAGGGGTAAAAAGAGGGGTTAAATTTTGTATGGGAACTCCTACAATCCATGTGTTACAGGTTTGAAAATTGGTAAGCATATACTTGACTACAAAGGAAAAACATCCTTATTAAAAATTTGTAATGTTATAAGATAAAAATTGAAAAAAAGTAAATTGGGACGTGGCGCTGCAAAGTGTGCGCGTCAGCCAGCACGGTCTCTTTAAATTTTGAACTCTATCATGATTTAGCCCATTAAGTAACTGTGACTCTAAACCCAAATTTCAGTCCCGTTTTCTAGATTCAAAAAATGCATATATAACGCAATCAAAAACTGCATATAAAGAAACTAGCATTTGCCCGCGGCTTCGCCCGCGTATTAAGCGAAATTTTTAACCGTCTACAAAAAACAGGTTCGTATGTTTGTCCACGATTATCTCGTGTTTGGCTGAATCGATTTAGATGCGGTCTCCTTTAGAAAAATATTCACAAGTGAATCAAAATCTCCACATAAATGAACTGAATCTGAATGATCTGAATGATTAACAAACAAAAGGAACAAATACAAATCTGTTCCCAGTTGTCTTTAATAGATTGGCATCACTTTACATGAATTTCGCGTTCGGAAATAAATTTTATGTTGCAACACTAACATGGCACATAAAATCTCCGAAGCACATAAAATTATGTTGGTTTTATGTCAGTGCTTACTTTGGTCTAGGATGTCCATGCTAGTCGTGCAAGAAACAAAAATAACAAATTGTTATTTGACATATATCATTTCATGTCTGCTTTTTTCATTGATTTCAAATAAATTACAAATTGCATATTGTTGAAAGGAAAAGTGGAATTAGACGATTTAATTTAAAAAGAACCGTTTTGTATAAACGCCAGTTTGCCCGGAACATTATTTTAAGAAGAAAAGCAAAGGAGGAAATTGGAGAAATTATCAAAATTTTCATATACCAAAATTTGGACTTAAATCGGAAACTATCAGCTATGAGACAACTGCGACACTGATTACAAGTGAGTTTGATTCAATTTCTTTATTTTGGTTTTAATTCGAAGGTATCGGAGCGTTACTCAATGACATAATTACCTCCTCTTTCCCTCTTTCCTCCGAGATGGAAACCTCTTCGAATGCTTACTATATTCAAGTATTCCAGTTTACCAATATATTCAACGTTCCTACGTAATATTGATTTCACACCTATGATTCTCACTCCATATACAGTGTGTAAATGTAATAAAAACAAATCATTAAAAGATAGTAAGTATTTTTCTCGTATTGTTTAGCCCAGTCGATAATGACATCTCTTGCGAACCCGGAGGTCTTGGGTTCGAATCCCGACAAGGTTTCTTGTTAAAATGACGCATATTCCGGTTCGTTACAGCCAAACATAATAACGTGTTCCTAGAATTTCAGAATGTCAGTCCCACAATGTCTAAAACTCGAATTGACTTACGCCCACTTCTTAATTTACCTTATTCTTAATGTGACTATAATTCATTTAGACTATCGCGTTTTGATAAATTTTTAATTCTACCATTTCCCGAAATGTCTAAAACTTGACCTGATCATGTTTTCATGAATTTTTCAATCATACCATATCCCAAAATGTCTAAAACTCAAATTAACTAGATACAAAACGTTATATTCTCAAAATATTTAACACTTATCTGTCTATCGAAAATATTTAAAATTGGGTATTTGAAGTTATTGTTCATTGTACCAAATATACAATTTGGATTTCGGATATACTGTGTAAATGTTATTATGACATTTTATTGCATTGAAAATATGTCAATTTAGGAATTTAGGCATATTGGAAGTAAGCCAATTTGAGATTTAGTAAAGCATGTAAAAGGCCATTATAATATTTGGCCGTATCGATCCAGAATCGATGAACAAAGCTGACTTATTGCTGTATGTAACTCCTCTCACAATCATTCTATCCCTTCAGACAAGCATGTTGAAGAATTAAATCTTAAAAGGCTCTGGGGTGCTACCGCGAACTTCGAAAATCGAACTTCGTATCGTACCGTCCCTTTCCGTCATATAGAGTATAACATGAGAGTGAAAGGGACGGCGTGACAAGAAGTTCGATTTTCGAAGTTCGCGGTAGCACAGCTGGTCTTCATTGTATCTGTTTCGACAATTCTTCAGCTAATTTGTTAACTGGAACCGTAATTTATATTCTTCCTACTGAATGTCATTTTATCGCATTTGTTGTGTTCTGCAATACTAAATAGTTATTTAATTTTTAGAAATAAATTTTATATAATTCGTCATTGTTTGTTCCCAGAAGTAACAGTATACAGACATATTTCCGAACTGCCCTCCAATTTTTATACTAAATTCCCATCTTTAAATTTAGTTGAACCTTTTTTTTTTTTTTTTTTTTGACCCAGAGAAATGCGTTACGCATACCAATACGTAATATGAGGCCTGCGGGGACAAGCCAGATATTACGCATTAGTTATGTGGGACTCTCCGGTCCAAACGAGGACCAGCCTACCCACTAAAACTCTGGGATGCTGCCTCCACCGTGCCCGAGTGGTGATGCCATGGGATCGCGAACATTTCACCACGACATCACCGGCACCATCGCCCTAAGGCGAACCCTCACCAAAAAGGCACACTGTAGCATGACCAGTGTGCCTTCCCGCACCGACCTCCCTACCCCCCGGGAAGGTTAGGGACCAGCACCGACACACGGTGATCTGGTCCCACCCGCGCCACGGCACCGGGAGGACAAACGCCCCTACCCCGGCGCCCAGCGGGAGGACAAACGCCCCTACCCCGCAGCCCTCCGCAGCCGGAGCCGCCGGCCCCCCAGTGGGCCTTGTAATTTTTTATAGAGGTTTTCTTCCTCGCGACTGCAAGCCTACCGCAAGCGGGGTCTTCACAGTCCCCGGTCCGGACATTATCGGCCCTCTACCTAGTCGGGATTACGGGGCCGTTATATTTGACGAGGCAAACGGTCGGTGCCTCGAACCGCACTACGCCGCCGAAGCGGCCCACCTTCGTCGGACCTGGGGATTTCTCCGTGGAGAAGTCCTTGGTCCGATACCCTCCTCCCCCCCTGACAGGTTATTGGTAGCCCGACAAGTGATCACTTAGGGTCCACTAAATGATCACTTGCCGTGCCTCCAGGACGCACCGGCCAAGACTCTACCCTTACCTGCGGATCAACCGGATCAACAGGTATTGGTAGAGCCCGGACACTCGAGGAGGTTACCTGTCTCGCGCCCCAAATGAACCTACACCTACCCTACCTGGCCTACAACTGACCTCCAATTTTTATACTTAATTCACATCTTATTATTTTTATTATTTTTTTAGCTGAACCCAAATGAAGATTACCCTTGCCTACAACTAGATGAAGAAATGAAAAGACGAAAATCCAGAACCTTAACAAGATCACACTCCGTTCTCACAGCAACAAAATGTAGCCAAGAGGCTACTTTTTTATACTAATCTACTTTTATCCTGGTAACAGCCTATTAATATCCTGGTAACAACCTATGTTTATCCTATATTTATCCTGGTCACGGCACCAAAATGTAACGCCCCTACGCTCCCCCTTGTGTATTTTTAATTAAATGTATAATTTTGACGATGTGATTTTATTAAACTAACTACAACTTAAACTAGAAATGGCCAACGTGAATCGTCTAGGGTAGAACCTAATAATGTTATGAACCGTAAAACCCAAATTCTTTTATGTGAATACTTGTCAGGTTCTGGACTTGTCTTCTTAATAATTGAATACCAATTATATATGATCCTTAAGAGATTTGCCATCCCTACAAGCTCTATGTACCTAGCTTCCGAATAGCTCATATCCTGCTATGTATTGCTTATTTACAGATTCGTATAAAAATAATCAATTTTATTGATTGGTGTAAGGTAGGGCTCCTCCAGCCGCCCTAGGGATTGCTATCCCCCTCCGGTACTAACCAGAGACCCGTGGCTCTCGACCTTAGACATGGACAAGCCCCCGCCAATCTTTTATTTCACTATGCGGAGTGTAAGACAATTTCGTCCAAATGACCTAAGTTACTTTAACAGGAGTACTCTGCTAGGCTTATCCGATCAATTCGTTCGGATGGCCTTTAGGAGCGCTCGGGATAAAATCAGTTTGTAAAAGAGACTAAACCATAAGAATATGGTTCTACCTAGCAAATGCATCTACTAGCGCTTCGGAAGACGCGCCGTATGATGAGGAGAATCGCCGCAAGGCCTCATCATCGGAAGCAGGCGAAATCCTGGTGATTCCTCGCCAGAATCTGGCCCTGACCCTGTACAACCTACTCTCCCTACTCCTCGTTCCCTAATACCTATGAACTACTCTGCCAGACCTTTAAATAAACTAAAAGAAGTGAACAGCTCGTCTCATTGGAAAGCTAAATTCAATAATCTGCTCAGCTTGTCACTAAATTAGCTTATCCCAGTGAACTGCTCTGCTCTTCACTTGGAGAGCTTAATTCAACGAACGGCTCAGCTCGTCACTAAATTAGCTTATGCTGAGTAAATGTTAATCATTTTGCTAGAAATCGCAACTCAAGAAACCACCATTATCTATATCAAAATAATAACTTTATCTCAGCTAAGTATTCCCAAAACCCCAAAATTAACGGCAAACCTAAAATAATTATTAAACCCTACTTCCCAAATAAATGTGTGTGAAGCTACCCTACTGTTTCCCAGTAAACTCGTTAAACTGAAAGAGCATAAATCCCTTACCAAATTCAGCTCTTTTGACTGCGAATCCCTAACCTATGCAACGAAAGTTCAGTGGGCTAAACTGAGAATGTCAAAGCTATGGGCCCGTGTTGGATGTCTCCCCCCACTGCGCCCGCAGGCTAGGATACAGTGAGTAAGACGCCCTATTGTGTATATTTTTTTTTTTTTCGTTTCTCAGTTTAATCGGCGATCAGTCCAAGGACTATAAGTCGATGTGTTGATTAGTATATATAATCTGGCAAGTCGAGTGTGCTCTCCAGCGAGAGCATCCCCTCATTTTTGGAGTCTGGTGCTATTGTCTGTTTTGTAGCTCCAAGATGTTATGTCTTTTAAGTCGTCCTAAGTGGTTCTGGACGGTAAGTTGGCGTGCTAATTTATTGGGATGGTTAATTAGTCGCTCCTTATATTTCCCCGATATGTCTCGGATTTCTTCCTTTACCGTCGCCATTGACAGGTGTTGATGCAGTTCATTGTTGGTTACATACCAAGGTACATTTGCTATTGATCTCAAGATCTTGTTCTGTATTCTTTGTATGATGTTAATGTTTGAGTCGCTAGCGCTACCCCACAATTGTACGCCATACATCCATATCGGTTTTAGTACCGCTTTATAGATAAGAATTTTGTTGTCCAATGACAATCTGGAGTTTCTCCCTAACATCCAATATAAGTTTTTGTGTTTGATCGCGATTTCGTCTCTTTTGGTTTTAATGTGGTTTTTCCAGGTCATGCGTCGATCAATGTGCATTCCCAAGTATCTTACGCAGTCGCTGTGCGGTAGCGTATTGTCTCCGAGTTTAACGGAGGGGCAGTTTCCCTGGCGAAGAGTAAACGTTACATGGGTGGATTTGGCGGCACTAGCTTTTATTTTCCATTTCTCTAGCCAGTTATGAACCTCCTGTAGGCCAATCTGTAGAGCATCAGATGCTTTTTTGGGGTCACTATGTCTTGCCAGTACTGCAGTATCGTCGGCAAAAGTCGCTGTTGTGACACCTGGAGGGCTTGGTAAGTCTGCTGTGTAAATTGTGTATAGGGCAGGCCCTAGCACTGACCCCTGGGGTACACCTGCTTTTATGTCATATGTGTTGGATGTCTCCCCCCACTGCGCCCGCAGGCTAGGATACAGTGAGTAAGACGCCCTATTGTGTATATAAGATATATATATATATAAATATATTTAACAAGACCGTTCCTCAAATACTGAACAATTTCGACAAGCGAGGTATACACCTCTATGCTGAGACCCCATATTGGCAGCCATGTCTACGTTGTCAGCTGGGCATTGAAGGAACGTAAGGGATTTGATTCGTCTCCATGTAGGTAAAAGGTAGACGCCAGACCACCCCTAGATCTGGTAATTAAAGACTCTGAACCCTGCTCGTTGGCACCGTTAGGCGAGCATGACTCCTCAGGCAAACTGAAGCCTGGACAAGATTCTGGTCTTTTGAAATACTTGAAATAGCACAAATCCCCATAAAATATTAGTTACATTTGTCTAAGAATGATTTCTCATCATGAAGAGTAACTCCTCATAACGACGAACCACCCCTTGGACAGCAATTTCACCCACCAAATATTTACTGTTACGTAGACCAGAGATCTTGACAGTCTGAGTGACGAATTCTAAGTGATTTTAATACAAATTCGAGCCCCTTTTATAACCCAAAATTGACAGAGACTCTTACGTCCTTTCGTCTACTCCAGCTATGGTAGAATTTCGAAATTTGAATTGGAATAATTGGAGTTCTAAATTTAAACTACAGCAGGTAGAATCGTCATTATGACCTCTTTTTGATTACGTTAAAGGCTTTTCCAACCATTGAAGTACTAGGGTCCCATAGCTCTCAGCTAGTGGAGTTCGAAATTTAAACTAGAACGGTTCTGTCTTGACCTATTTTGATCTTATTGAAGACTTTCCAACCATTGAAGTACTAGGATTACATAAGTCTCAACTAGTGTAATTCGAAATTTAAACTAGGTTATTTTTAACAAGTAGTTTGAACCATCGACAAGATCTCCAGGGACTTTTCTAACCGTTAAAGTACTAGGATTACATAACTCTTCTACTGGTAGAGTTCAAGTTTTGATATTAATCCAAAGTTTGTAAAACCTTTCGTGAATTCTGTGTTCCTTGGAAGAATGTCTACGATTTTATTTAATTCTTACGTTTGACATTCGCTAGTACTTTCAAAACTACTTTATTTTCACGAAGTTTAAAATAACTAATAACTTATTTTACGTTCCGTTATGCGTATAGTCTAATTGCGTTCCGTTACACCGGGAAAGTGGTGCAAATTGATGAAAGTAAGTTCGGTAAAAGAAAATACAACAGAGGGAGGCGAGTCGAAGGTCATTGGGTGCTGGGTATTGTGGACGATGAAACAAATGAGTTAAGACTCGAAGTGTGTCCCAATAATGAAAGGTCGGCAGACATTCTTATCCCATTAATAAAAAAACATGTTGCAGAAGGATCCATTATACATACGGATTGTTGGCGTGCCTATGACTGTCTGCCAGAACATGGTTATACTCACATGAAGGTTAATCATAGTAACCCGGAGAACCCCTTCATAGCAAGAGATGGGACACATACCCAGCACATTGAGAGCCAGTGGCGAAATTTGAAAAGAAGATTTCATAAAATTATAAATACAAGAAATTTTAAAGACTGGCTCATAGAATATATTTGGAGACTAGAGTCCAAGAGGAATCACACAGACACTTCTAAGGAATTAATAAAAGCAATAAATTATGTATATACTATCGAATAAGTAACAACCTAATTTACCTATTTTGGTTACTAGGACGAATCTACACAAATCGACCTAGTCCCAAACTAAGCAAAGCTTGTACTATGGGTACTAGACGACAAAAATATTGACCCGAACAAAAGTGGCTTCCAAATATTGCCCCGGACCAAGTTTGCTCAGGGCTATAATGCCCGGCCAAATAGTGCACAGTAGTAGTAATTCATGTAAATTGGACGCGGATTACCGGGCCGGACATTCCTGCGGTCGGGCATTATCATGACTGTACAATATAGGGACTCGAATAAATATTGAATCCAAAAACTTGACTTTTTTTAATAACCCTTCATTCACTCCAATAAATATATACCAAAAACAGAATCAGAGCACCCCACTATCCACGTGGTCTTGTCTGCCCTAGCCCTAGAGTGTATATAAAAACCGGAGGCGTGCTTTGTTACGCAAGGGCGGAAGGGCTGCTCATCCCGCAGCGCCGGAGCTAAGGCAGAGTCCGATTGCTGAGGTCGTACCTAAGTCAAAAGTGTGGACTTTTAGCACTGTCATAACCTCAAATTTCAATCAGCAATATCGCGGACACCAATCATCTCCGCAGGGGGAAGGGGGGGGGGGGGGGGGGGGAGACACCCCTCCCCTCTCCCAACCCTTCCCTCAACCCTAGTGGTGTTGCACATCGCAGCGCCGGAGCTAAGGCTCAGTCCGACTGTCATGGCGTGGTATCAATTACCGATTTTAGTATAGAAAATATCAACTTTTCAATTTTTTTTTTCTTTTGAAACGTACGTCTCCGCAAGTTGAAATTTTGTGGAAAGCCTTATATTAATGAGTACTATTTATAAAAAAATAATGAACACTATCTGTGGTGGTGCATATTATAAAGTCCTTCCAAAAAAAAAACATACAACCAAATTGATAACCTCCTCTTTTGAAATCTTTAAGTCGGTTAAAAAAGTTTAAGTCGCACAGTAACTGCTGTACCCTTACCATTTCGGGTATCAATGATAATTGAGTATTTAGACACCCAATAAATATACAGCGATTTATATTTTCGTAAGCTCGTACCAGACTGTCTAAGTAATCCTCCGTTTATAATTTATATCGACGAATTACAATTGCAATAAGAAAGTCAAGCGAATGAAGACATTGACAGTAATAGACTTAAAGAATGTCAGTACTTCAAGTCGCTCAAGTCAGTGTCTTAAGTCACCAACAAGGTTATATTGTACTTGCAAATAAAGTATTAAATTCTTTCAAAAAAGAATCATAACCTAGGAAGATATTACCAAACGGAGACGCCATGTCTGTTATTTTCTGTACAAAAAAGGTCTGCCAAGAACTGCCAAGTTAAAGCTCAAAATCCATTAAGCCGCAATAAATTAGTTTTACTGTAAAAACCTAGTGTCGGACTTGGCACCTTTTTAGATAATCTAGGGAACTTGGCACCCATTTAGATCTCAATTCATTTGTCCGTTAAGACGACAACCACGCATCGCATATTGAACTTGGCTGCCATTTTCACATTTATGTTTTTGATGGGATCGATATTACGCTATGATAATAGCATGTTTTGTGAGCTAATTCACAACGAATTAGCTTTGAGAATAAGAGATATAACAAGCCTTGTCTGCATAACAGGCATTCAGAAATGATCGCGCAGCGAATTTCATAAGATCATAAATCTCTCAATGAGCCCAAGACAAGGTCAGTGAGATAACCACAGCCTCCGTAATCCGCGCGATTCACAAGCCGACCTATTTATACTGGGGCAGGTGACCGTAGCGGGAGCCAGAGCTACCGGGCGAATTTATGGTTTGCCGTTGCCGTATATAAGAACAGAGTTTCTCATGCACTTCAGTTTACTACTACGTACGTACTTTCTGCAGATCGCCGGACCCACCAGAGACCACACAAGCCTCTACAAACTGCGGGAGTTCCTGTTCGTCCCCGACGTGCGCGTGAAGGCATGGAGGGGGAAAAAGGGCCCCGCCCAATGCCACCGGTGCCAGGGCTTCCGGCACCATTCAGCGAACTGTCACCGCCCGCTCAAGTGCGTACGCTGTGCGGGCCCCCACCCAGCGAAGCAGTGCCCGGTCCCTAGGGATCAGCCTGCCACCTGCGCCAGCTGCGGCGGCCCCCATACCGCCAACGCCACCAAATGCCCGGTGTTCCGGCGGGAAGCCCGGAACAAGAAGGCGGGGACCAGCGCACGCACGGTCCCGTTGAAGCCCGGCCCCGAGACGAGGGCCCCGTTGAAAACCACAGTTGTGGAGGAGACGGCGCAGGCGTCGCTTATGGCACCAGCAAACCCCCCTCCACCAGAAAAGAAAGCCACATCAAAAAAGAAGCCCAAGGCGAAGAAGAAGAGGAAGGACGCACCAATCCTGGTTGCGGCCATCCCCCCTCCCCCAGTAACAGGACAACACGAGAGGGAAGAAGCGGCGCCTGCCCCGCTCGCGACGCCAACTATCCCTCTTCGCCAGACGGAAGTGGAGAAGGAGAAGAGTTCTGCTCCACACCCGGCAGCGGAACCATCACCGACACCCATCCGATGCACATGTGCAGCGTCGGCTCAGAAGAGAGCCGAAGAAGAAGCTCGCCAGAGAGCTGACTTCAGGAAACTTTGACTTTAGGAGGACGAAGAGGAGCAAATAGCAAGAGTGCTTGCCATTTCTCAAACATTCTTATAGCTAAAGAAGCAACCAATGCCCGGCCCATCGTTATGGGCCGCGACCAAAAGCCGCCAAAGAGGGCAAACATAAGCCCTGACATGCCCCCCCCCTCACCCGCCCCCTTCGGGGGCGTGCGAGTGTGAAGACAACTGCTGCTGCACTTCAGTTAGTACCGAAGACACACTCCAGCAAGGGACATCAAGGGAACAAGAAAGAAAAAGTGCATTAGGTACTCCTCTCAGACCAGATTAGGAATCTAGACATTAATAATATTGGGTGACAATATTATTAATGTCTAGATTCCTAATCTGGTCTGAGTCATAGATTTAGATAAATTCAGATAAATTCGTTATAAATAAGTAAATTCGTAATAAAAGTGTGTCAATTTGTTATAATACCTAGAATAAGAACCGAACCTGCGATAAGCAATATATACCTTCACAAAACCGTCCGAAAACTTTTTACTTGCGAAAGCCGTAACTAGAAGTAGAACCAGAATAGCAGCTCTTTTTAGTTGCGAAAGCCGTAACTAGAAGCAAAACCAGAACAGTAAGAAGTGTTAACGTGGGGACAGTCACTGTTATTTTAGAAGAGGAACTTAAAATCAGTGAAAAACCTTTTTGTATACAGGCCACTCCATTTTTTGAACCGGTAATCGAAGGGGACCTCGAATGTGACCCGCGTCGGCTACAGACATATTCATCATGTCAGACGAAAGACGTCCACTGCTGGACATAGACTTCCACAATGACCGGTCCTGCGCCACCCGCATCCAGCGGATGCCCGCGAACCTGACCAGGTCATCAGTCCACCGTGTGGGGGGCCTGCCCACGCTACGCCTTCAGATACGCGGTCGCCACTCGAGAACCTTTCCTCTAAGGGTCATCGGTTCTACGTGCTATGTGCCCCGTCCATTGCCACTTAAGTTTAGCGATTCGGAGGGCTATATCGGTCACTTTGGTTCTGCTGCGGATGGCCTCATTCCTGATGCGATCACGCAGAGAAACTCCAAACATAGCTCTCTTCATTGCTCTTTGACTTTGAGCCTTCTTATGTGGCCCATAGTAAGCGACCACGTTTCAGTGCCATATGTCATCACTGGCAACACACACTGGTCAAAGACTTTCGTCTTGAGACACTGCGGAATATTGGATGAAAAGATGTGCCGTAGCTTCCCGAACGCTGCCCAGCCGAGTCGGATTCGACGATTAAACTCTTTCTCGAATTTGGACCTACCTAACTGGACAATCTCTCCTAGTTATATGTAATCGTTTACAACTGCGAGCGTAAAGTGTCCGATTGTTACGGGAGTTGGTGCGACATGGGCATTTGACATGACCTTCGTCTTGTTCATGTTCATCCTTAGACCAACTCGCTCGGAGGCTTCACTGAGGTCATTGAGCATTGTACTTAAATCTTCCATGGTCTCAGCTAAGACTACTATATCTCCAGCAAACCGAAGGTGAGCGAGGTACTTATTTTTTATGTTGATGCCTAGCCTTCTCCAGTCCAGAGTCTTGAAAACATCCTCCAGTGCAGCGGAGAACAGTTTAGGAGAAATAACATCTCCTTGCCTAACTCCCCGCTGCAACGGAATAGGCTTCAAGCTCTGGTCTTGGAGTCGGACTGACATAGTGGCATTCTCGTACAAACACTTCAGCACTTCGATATAGCGGTAGTCTACTTGGCACCGCTGGAGAGATTGTATTACAGCCCAGGTTACAGACATATTATATACTTTTAATTAAAATGTATTAGAAATATTCCTTTTTTTTGGGTAGGTGAATAAAAGCACACACACATCACAGTTTAGATAATTTACTGAATAAAATTATTTCAAGTAACTTTTTTACTTACCAAACCACTTTACTAAAATTAATGTTTAATTAACAAAATTCACCTACCAGCAGTGTAGTACTCTCTTAAGTACAATAGAGTCACCTAATAAGTATTCACTGACTCGATACCACACCTATGTCAGACAGACGTCCATCACCGACCGTTGCTATCACTTGACTGCCCACCCACATCCGTGTGCTCGAGACAGCGATATAGCTGTTATGTATTCGCTGGGTGCGAAGTAGGTGGTGGAGGAACCACGAATCGATCGCAGCGCGCACCGTGGCGAAAAAAGGAACTTTCGGTGGACCAACTGTCACATTTTACTAGCGAAATATACGTATCCGCGCATTTTAAGTAAAAATAAACATGAGTCACAAAACCTGCTGCGTAGTTAATTGTAAGAACAATGGGAAAAACAGTGTCCACAAATTTTATAAATTTCCTCAAGCTAGTTGGAAACGAGAACAACGAATGAAATGGATAATCGCTGTCAAGAGGAACTTAGCACGTTACAATGGTTAAGTTACTATAATTTATTTGTTGTTTTATTTTAGTGCCGATGGATCGCCATGGTACCCAGAGCCACATGACAGAATTTGCAGTGCACACATCATCGGAGGCGAAAAAGCTAATGAACAGGACAGTCCTAGTTACGTCCCAAGAATATTTTCTGCAACACACACCTCTGCAAGGGTTAATGCAAATTTAGCCATGTCAAGATACAAACGATACAACGATAGTTAGCAAATAAAGAATAATAAGAATGCCTGAGACTTGGTACTACAAAATATCTCACAAATATAAAGGTGTATGTTCAACACATTTGTACACAGAGGATTACGTAGTATGAATGTTCGTTGAGGATATAATTTGAACATTCTTTATACGTTAGTGGGTACAAGTCAACGGCCAAATCACACAACATTAACTATAAATAATAAATAAATGGCAGTAAGGAACCTTAGACTTAGCACGACTTTGTCTAGATTTCATTACTTTTTAGAAATAAACAAGTAGGTCCATCGCGACTTAGCTAGTTTTTTACAGAATGTTTTTGATGGCATTAAGTATGACATTAAGTATAACAAGGATGTTATACAGTTGAAAAGATTTACGCTCATCAAGCAACCTTAACAGAGACTAAATATTTTACTGGTTTTCGATCAATTAGCGAAGATGAGGAACTCATTGATCTTGCCGGTGTCATCCTTGTCAATTTTCGTTTTTTATTAAAACGAATAGTGGACTATCACAAGTGTATGGTTGCCAACTGCTGTTATCTTAGTGGCGAACTAACAGACAAGATTAAATACGTATAACGTTATGTTGATACCTGATTTCTGAAGTTATATGCAAGATGGCGCAATTATGTGGCGGGTGCTGCCAGGAAATTGCTGAGAAGAGATATTTAACGTGCTTATCGTGTCGCCTGAGCTATGATCTAGACTGCGTCAGAGTCCCAGAAAAGATTTTCGACAACACCATGTTCCCAGAACGTAAACAACGTTGGAAATGTCCACTTTGTCGTTCCAATGAGCCAAAGGGAGACAATAGTAATACTCCAGTTCGTCCACACCTACAGTCTACCGTGCCTAATTCAACCCACCAAATTGGACCCAGTACAGTGGATAACTCTAATATCACTTTAAGAAAAAGATCTCCCTCCCTAAGTAAAATTGAAACGCTGAGTGACGATGACTCTGCAATCTCTCCCCAAGGGCATACATTTTTACATGAATCCCTACAAAGCATCCAATACCCAGAGGCAGCGTCGCCCTCCGGCGGTGATACGCAGAGTGACGACTAAATTTCACTTATAAAATTTCAATTACGCATTATAGAAGAGAATAATAAATACATCCTTTCGATACAACAGTCATCTATCCAAAATCAAATGGAAAATGTTATATCTGAATATCTGAAAATTTCAAAAGGACAAAATATATGTATCATAAATCCCGAAATTCAAAAATTGATCCAGAAATGCTGTGGTTTGCTAGCTGAAAATTACACCTTACGAAAACAGATCCAAGATCTCTGTAAAAATACGAACAATGAGAAAATAAAGGGCTCATCTGAAAGAGTATTGGTTTTGCACGGTCTCACAGAAAACTACTGGGAAAGCGAAAATGATGTTATAGGGAAAATTTCCAATATTTTCTATGACCTCCTGAACATGAACGTGCCTGGATATATAGAAGAAGTTTCGTTCATTGGAAAAAGAGGAAGAGCAAGACCAGCCTAAATTGAATTTATAATTAAAAGGATGAAAAAAAAATTGGAAATTAAGGAATACTTCAAGGAAGCGGGCTTCAGCGTAACTGAATTCCTAAGTCCCGCAGACCTGAAAAAGAAAAGAGAATTACAGCGTATCCTACAAACAGCAAGACAGCAAGGCAAGCATGCTATAATTCGAAACGATCGCCTATATATACAGGGAAAACTTTACATTCCGGAATCTGAAAATATTATAATTAATAACATCAAATATGTAGCCAGGATACCGTAAACCTTACAGAAAAGCATCAAATGGATGAAATATCAAGAATATCTGTG
The DNA here is from genome assembly GCA_905163555.1 of Notocelia uddmanniana. NCBI lineage: Eukaryota > Metazoa > Arthropoda > Insecta > Lepidoptera > Tortricidae > Notocelia > Notocelia uddmanniana. Next base: position 35,884,449 of record LR991052.1, on the reverse strand, counting down.
CCCCAAATAATATCACAATCTAGTAACTCATCGACCTCGACTTCGTGTACGACGACGATACAGCTCCCAAATATAGAAACTGCAAGAAACACACTTTTTCGAGACTTTTTTAACTATTCTCTATCAAAACATGCGAAGTGTATGGAATAAGACTCATATCTTGCAAGCATTTACCGAAGAGAATCCACAAGTACATGTAATATGTGTTTCCGAGTCATGGCTTAACAGTGAAAAAAAGACATAATTAAATGTAACTAACTATAATATTTGCTCGTTCTTTTGTCGTGAATTTCATGAAGGAGGAGGTGTATTTATAATGTAAAAAAATGGCATTATATACTTTTTTTTTTTTTTTTTTTTTTTTTTTTATTAAGAAACAAACAGTCATACATAAATCTTGAGTAAGATAAAAGAAACAGAAAAACAGACCTATAGTTTCCTGAAAGTACGAGTTAAAAAATACGTGGCTAATATATGAAGTGTACTATGACAACATAGCAAACATAAACTGTTTTATAAGGTAATTTAAACATAATTTTACGAATAAATTTATAAGATTTCAAGTGTGTACAGTAGCAGGTGTTTGATAAACTAGGAGAAAAACATATCTGATTAAAGTGAGCAGAAATACTTAACTATTCATTCAGAGTACAATTGTCCTTAAGTCTATTTAAATGCTTTCTTCAGAGAAGTACTTGTACAGTTAAAGATATCAATGGTTATAAGTTTTTCATTATTATTAAATAATTTGCAAGCACGCTTAATGAATGTGTTCCCGGCGTAGTTAGTTCGATTGCGAGGAATACAGAAAAGGTCTTTCTTACGACACTGGCGTTCTCGTCTGCGCGGAACCCTAAAACTTATTTTTGGCAATAATGTAGGGGCATCTAACTCAGCATGAATAATTTTAAAAAGTAAGACGGAATCTACGGAATCCCGACGGTCACATAATTTTTGCATGTTGAAACGCTTACATGTATCCGTATAATTTGTATACGTTCGCCCAGTCCTAAACGCAAGTGATTTAATAAATTTCTTCTGCAATTTTTCGATTCTGTTAATATGAACAGCGTGATATGGCTTCCAGACAGAACATGCAAACTCCAGGTGACTGCGGACAAAGCTATTATAAAGGATTTTATACGTCAAAGGGTTTTTAAAGGGCTTACCTACGCGTAGAATAAAACCTAGTTGTTTATATGATTTTTTTAAAACATTATTGATATGAGGAACAAAGGTAAGTTTACTATCCATGAGTACTCCAAGATCACGGATTTCAGAAACCCGTGTTAAACTTTTACCTGAAAGACTATAATTAAATTTAATGTATTTTTTCTTTTTAGTGAATGTGATTATGTTGCACTTATCAAAGTTTAAAAATAAATGATTAGCTTCACAATACGTAACTAAATTATTAAGATCATTTTGTAGTTTGACACAATCACTTTCATTTTTAATGATTCTGAACATTTTAGTATCATCTGCATATAGCAACAGGTTAGAATTCTTAATATATTCAGAAATATCGTTCACATATAATGTAAAAAGCAAAGGACCTAAATGGGACCCTTGAGGCACCCCAGAGCTAATCGGTTTCCATTCTGACTGAAAAGCCAGCAACACTACGGACTGGACCCTATTCTCAACATAAGATTTGATCCAGCGAAATAGATCGCCATGTATACCGAGCCGCCAAAGTTTCGACAACAAAGTGTAATGACAAATTTTGTCGAAAGCCTTGGCAAAATCGGTATAAATCGCGTCAACACTGAAACCGTTATCCATGGCGCTAAAAATTAAGTCAGTGAAACTCAAGAGATTGCTATCGACAGATCGACCCTTGAAAAAACCATGCTGATTAGGATTAATATGACGACGTACAACATTAAAAAGTTGATCGGTAACTATTTTTTCTAATAATTTGGCACAGACACACAGTTTGGAAGTATACTATGAGAAACCTGATATTACATCTATATCTTTAGAAATGATATTCGAAATTTGTGCAGTTGAAGTACCCAAATTTAATCTGCTAATTATAAATATATACTGGCCCAATAGCAAAAGAGAAATTGATATCTTTTACACATGTTTAAATAAACTGTTAAGTATAGTTGCTCGCAAAGACAATCACAAACGTGTTATAATTGGAGGTGACCTAAATATAGATTTTTTTATTACATACTAATGAAAAAAACAGGTTATCTAACTTGATGTCCTCATATAATTTTCACCAAAGAGTTCAGGAGGCCACGAGGGTTACTCCTTCAAGCTCTACTTGTATTGATTTGATGTTCACCAATTTTAAAGTCACGGATTCGAAATTAAGTGTCATCGAATTTGGATTCTCTGACCATAGGGGTGTTTTGTTCAGTACACCCTCTACCTCAATTAATTTCAAATCGTGGAATATTCAGAAAAGAATATTTAGTCAGAAAAATATAGATAAATTCAAAAACGAACTCCAAAACATAAAATGGGAGACTATAATTAAAATAAATAAAACTATAAATGAAAATTAAAATTCATTCAATAACACGTTGATAAAAATACTTAATACATGTATCCCGAAAAAAAATACTGATAAACCCCAAAAGATCACATCTAACACCAGGATTAAAAGTGTCGTGCCGTAACAAAAGACTTTTAAAGATATTGGTATCACAATCAAGAAATAAAATTTTACAAAACCATTATAAACTATACTGTAAAATACTTAAAAAAACAGTGTTAAAGTCTAATAAAATATATAATAAAAATCAATTTTCTAATTCCCAAACTAAAACCCAATCAATGTGGTAAATATTAAACAGAGAGACAAACAAAAACCATCTATAAATAAAATAAATTTTAAAATTAAAACATCAGAACAAGGCAATTGTGCCTATTGCAAATTGGGCAATTGTGTTTATTGAAACGATCCCAAAAAAATTGCGAACATATTTAATGACTTTTTCTCCTCCATTGAAAATATTTCTCCCACCCCGGTAAACAGATTACCTTTGACAAACCCTATAAAAAACTCTTTTTTCCTCCGCCCCGCTGAACCCAAAGAAATATTAAATATTCTCAAAAACCTTAAAAATAAATATTCTTTCGGCATAGATGAAATTCCTCCCACTTTATTTAAATCTTGTGCAGAGTATCTATACAATCCCTATACGATACTTATAAATCAATCCTTTTCACAAGGCATATTTCCAGATGCACTGAAAATTTCAATAATAAAACCTATCCACAAAAAGGGAGAAACTTCAGATGTAAATAACTTCCGTCCAATTGCTCCATTACCAACATCACCTAAAATATTAGAAACCGCGATCATAAAGCGTCTTTATAGTTTTTGGGAAAAATTAAAAAAAAATTCACGATAACCAGAATGGATTAAGAAAGAATCATTCAACCACCCTAGCAATTTATAAATATGTCCAGGAAATTTTCAACGTTATTAACAATAAAAAAAATGATGTATGTCTCTTGCTCGACTTGAACAAGGCCTATGATAGAGTACGTTATGAAACCCTTTTATACAAATTATATAATACAGGTGTAAGAGGTACTGCCCTGGAGTGGTTTAGGTCATATCTAAATGATCGCTTTCAATATGTAGAAATAGAACACACAGACTTTGACACAGCTAAAATAAAACTGATTAGATCCGATAGAGTCGCCATAAAGGGCTCTATTCCCCAAGGTAGCGTCTGAGGGTGTGTTCTGTTCCTTATTTACATTAACGATCTTCCTAACCTATTGAATTAACATAGTACTCTTTTCGCAGATGACATATCTGCATTGCTTCCTTCCTCTAGTACACTAGAAATTGAGAGTAAATTAAACTCGACATTAGATAAAATTACAAAGTGGTTGCAATCTCATAATCTGGAGAGCAATATTAAATAATTTTTAAGAAAAAAAACCGACTTCAATGGGGGAGGCCGGTGAAAGATTATTATACTTAGATGGTGCATTCTTAGATTCCATACAATACAATAAAAATGGCTATAAGTATGTTTAAAATGGTAGAAGACTAAGTACCCTCAATTCCTCGTAAGAATAAGAATATATGACAAAAATCAATCGTGAAAATAGAACTTGCTTAACAAACACAGCTAGAAGGACAAATCGCCAAACGTGAACTTTTCGTCGTTGAAGAGTTCTGTTCTGATCATCATCAGCAGTTCCACTTCATCCAATGTCACATTTTTGGATGAAAATGCTTGACTTGTTGATAAAAACACAAAAATCACTATATGTTTGCCTTAAAGATTTGAGGAGTTGCCTTATCCTTCTCGGCCTTCACAAGGTTCTCATCATGGGGGATGGTGATATCGACGAGCACTGCCTTGCATTTCAATCGATCTGTCAGCACTATATCAGGTTTGTTGGCTATAATAGTCCTGTCTGTGATGACAGATCGATCCCAATAGAGCGTGGCACGACCATTTTCGAGAACTGGCGCGGGTGTGTACTTATAGTACGGCACTTCGAAGTCCACAAGACCGTACAGAAGAGCAAGCTGCTGGTGAATAATCTTGGCTACTAAGTTATGTCTGTGCAAGTACTCGCCGTTAGCAAGATGACCACAACCGGAAATTATATGCCTGAGTGACTCTCCGGGACGGCGGCATGCCCGACAAATGTCGACCGTACCGTCCTTAAGGATATATTTCCGGTAGTTGTTCGTCATGATAACTTCGTCCGCAATTGCACAGACAAAACCTTCGGTTTCCGCAAAGATATCCCCGAAACGTAACCAGTTCACCGACGCGAGCAGGTCCACGTCGGGCCCCGTAAGAGCCTTGTAGAACCGCCCATGTAGCTCCTTACTCTTCCATACCGCCCTACGGTCCTCGGTGCTTAGTACTTTAAGTCTGCGCCAGTTCTCGTTTGCCATGGAGAGCGGGGTGAAACATGGGGGTCAAACAACATGGCGTCTACTGCCACTACGTCACGATGCATCCCACACTCACTGTTTAAAGAAGATAGACTTCTTATTATTTTGATGAAAATAAAATTAGGTGTGACATTTTCAGCTCTGAGTGTCTTGTTTGCTGTACATAGAACAACAGTATCAAGAATATTTAATTCGTATCTTGGACAATTAGCATCTGCAACATCTAATTTTGGTTAAGTATTCGTGTATATATTTTCGTTGTACATAAATAAATGATTATCTTCATTTGATTTTTAGGCCCAGTAAAAGTGTTGTGCAATGAACGATAGTAAGTAAGTAAGTAAGTAAGTAAGTAAGTAAGTAAGTAAGTAAAATTTTATTTGCGAATCACAGGTTATACAAGATGGAAACATAAGATAAAATAAAGCACTCTGTGTTCTACCAATGTTGGTGTACAAATGTTTGGTTAAAAAAATAAAAATAAAATAAAATTATAAAATTAAAAATTAATTAGTCAGGGAAATGTAGCAATAAAGATATCTCATCAAATGTCATAATCAAGTTCTTAAAATTATACAATAAAATAAAGCTTAAACTATAGAAATAATTAAATGTCAATGTCTTTAAAATACTCATCTAAACTATAATAGCATTTTCTAGTTAACAATGTCAGTAGCAAATATTTAAATCTATTAGTGGTTTCCAATTTAAGCGTCTCTGGAAGTTTATTAAATAATTTTGGCGCCATACCTATAAAGCTCTTTTTATTAGTGATGTATTGCTAACATCCCGCTTAACTGTAAGCTTGCGGCGGCGAAGGTTAAAGGTTTGGGTTGCCTTTTTGAATGGGAATAATTCAGGGTTACACTTTACAAACACACAGCATTCAAAAATATACAGACAAGGAAACGTTAATATCTTTAAATTTCTAAAAAATGATTGGCAACTTTCAGTTGGTGTCAACTTGCAAATAGATCTTTTACATCGTTTTTGTGCCTTAAACAAGATGTCCCTATATGACGAATTACCCCAGAATATAATCCCATAGCGCATGGTAGAGCTTACAAATCCATGGTACGCAGCCAGCACAGTTTTTTGGTCGTTCGTTTTTGCTAACTTCCACAATGCAAATGAAAATTTGTAAAGTTTTTTACAAACTACCTGGGAATGTGTTTCCCATGACATGTTGCTGTCGATGTGAAGTCCTAAAAATTTTGTAGTCTGTGTTTCCTGAACTTTAGTACCATTATAGGAGGTGTTTAAATTGGGAACCACAATTCTTTGTTTGAATTGCATCAAACTGGTCTTTTCTAAGTTTACTTTTAAATTATTTGCTTCTAACCATGTTACAATATTCGTAATGGCCGGGTTGATTTCATTCTCATAGTGATTACCATCGGATTTTACAAGAATGGTACAATCGTCAGCGAAGAGTAACATTGGATGCTGAGTGCACTCGACTATATCATTTATATATACCAGGAACAGTAATGGTCCCAGCACAGTTCCTTGCGGCACGCCGTATTTGATTACCCTCCTATCTGATCTGTAAGTTTTTTCTGTTCTAGATGTAATGCAGATTTGAGTCAATTCTGTGTACTGTTTTCTTTGGTCAAGATAGGACTCAACGAGCTTAAGGACATTGCCGCGAACCCCATAATGATACAGTTTATTACTGAGGATGCGATGGTCTACATGGTCAAATGCCTTTGTCATGTCCATATAAATGGCACATGACAAAATCCTCTCGTCTAGGTTAACAGCGGCGTTTTTTACCAAATCATAGATTGCCATGTTAATGGAAGAGCCTCTTCGAAATCCCTTTTGTTCCTTAACTAATATATTGTACTTGTCTAAGAAATTATAAATTCTATCGTACATTATTCTTTCAAACACTTTAGAAAATACTGATAACAAAGAAATTGGTCGATAGTTGGAGACAAGCTGTTTGTCACCTTTTTTGTAGACGGGCTTTACAATAGCTAACTTAAGGGCACTTGGAAAGATTCCAGAAGAAAAATTCCATTCACAAAACTTAGATTAATTATGTGGCTCAGAGGTGTTGCTATAGAGTGGGCAGTTCGTTTCAGGACCTTGGTGTTAATTTCGTCAAAACCTACACTATTTGTGGCTTTTAAGGACATTATAGTTTTTAAAGCATCTTCAGGTGAAGACGGGGCCAAAAATATTGAGTTTGGATTACTAGGTTGGTTAATTTTATATTTTGTAAGATGTAAAGAGTCATTTTGGCTACTTGTTGTGTCAATGAAGAAGTTATTTAAGTTGTTGACAATGTCCATCGGGTGTGTGATGCACTCTCCGTTTACAAGCAAGTTGCCTAGTGGCTCTTTTGGTATGGTGCATCTGGTCTGGTTTATTATTTGCCAAGTAGCCTTGGACTTATTTTTCGAGGAATTTATGAAAGAAGCATTTTGCGAGCGTTGAGTTAAATTTATAATTTTCTTCAATCTCTTACTGTACGTTTTAAACGCTGATTTATTAGCATCTGTTTTTTGAGATCTATACAGCCATAACAACTCTCTTTTTTTTCTGCAACAACATTTAATGCCCTTTGTTATCCACCTACGCCGAACATAAGTAGATTTCTTTATGGTTTTGTATGGAAAACAGAGATCATAGATACATTTAAAGGTTTCTATAAAGTTGTTGTATGCCTCATTAGTGTCATTAGAAGTGAGAACATCAGTGAACTGTAAGTTCTGTATGTGGTTACTGAATATTGACATATTTTCGTCGCTGAGATCCCTTCTTCTGATCTTCCACGAATCTATTAGGCATGTTTTTTTAACAGGACATTTGAGGAACTGCGCAGCGTGGTCAGATAGAGCCAACTCTATAACTTCACCCCTGGACCCCCTAATATTATGAGCAAAATTGTCAAGACAAGTTCCACTGCTACTTCTTGTCTGCTCTTTTATTTCAAGTTTCAAATTTCTACTCAATAACTGATGCTTAAACTCGCGGCTTTGCATCGTTTCCTTAAGGGTATCGATATTAAAATCTCCGCAAATTACTATTTTTACATTTTTTATGCAACTCCTACCATCTAAAATGCGCTCAAGTCTAGCATGGAACAAGTCGAGACTAGTGCCAGGAACTCGATATATACAGATTATAATCATATTATGTTGGCATAACTCAATAGCACAGCACTCTACTACACATTTTATTGATGCACTCTTTATATCTTCTAACACTTTGTACTGAAGTCCAGACCTAATCAAAATGCAGGCTCCTCCTCTCTTCTTGTCTCGCGAGAAGCTAGTGGCCAAATAGAAGTTCGGTACCTTTAGCTCCGCTTCAGTATCTGGAGTCAGGTTATGTTCAGTGATGCACGATGCCTGACTGCTTTCATTCAAATTACACTACCACCACCACCACCACTATATCAGCCCTAGGACGTCCACTGCTGGACATAGGCCTCCCCCAATTTCATGGGGGGTAAATGCCATAATCGCCACGCTTGGCATGCGGGTTGGCGATCGCAGTATCTCCACCGCACTCAAGGAATGCTGCTGCCCATTCCCCGGTGGTCTTGGTCGTAGTTTTAGGACATACCCGGGTCCAATTCTAACACTCGGGTAATTATTGACTGTACAGAGTTTCAAATAGAAGTGTTATCTACAGTTGATAATCGTGTGATATGCTATTCACATTACAAAAAGGGTTTTACCGCAAAGGTGCTCATAGGTATTACACCAGGAGGCTTTATTTCATTTAAATCTAAAGTAACCGGTGGAAGGAAAAGTGATTCGCAACTAACAGTTGAATCAGGATTGGTTGATTATTTAGAAAATGGAGACATTGTTTTGGCTGACAAAGGATTTCCACAAATAAAAAAAAATTAGATGAAAGTGGAAAAGAAATAGGAATTGTTATGCCACCATTTCTAAAGAATAATAAGGAATTTTCAAGAGATGAGACAGATGCTACTCATGCATCGTTCGGGTTAGGATTCATGTTGAGAGGATAATGCAACGGCTGAGACATTATCAAATATTAAATAAAATTCCTCAAAACTTGTTTTGCCATATTGATGATATTTTGCATATTTGCTGTGTATTAGTTAAGTTCCAGTCCTCAATATTTTCTAATAAATAAACATGTGTATGTTTTTGGGATTGTTTTCTACGTTTTTATAATGATTCCAAGAATAAAATGTAAATAAAAAAAATCATAAGTAACAGTTTAGTTTTATTTAAGAACACAATAACAGCATAAATAGTAAATAAAGTCTATGGTTATTATAAATAATATCAACAATCAACAACAACAATTAACTCTTATTAATGACATGAAACAAAAACTAATAAATTATAAATGTTTAACATGTTCGCTTCCATGAGCATCACCGGTGGACTCATAGCTTATAACTTTTCAAGGTGGGCAGCCAACGTGTTAATAACATTAATCATCTAAGATTATAATTTTTCATAAATTAATTATGTTCTTACCAGTAAAAGTACGCTTTGGTACAATCTGTTTATTATTAGTATTTTCATTCAGTTCCTCATTACCAATCGTCACATACAAATGTGGTAAATAATGCTTAAAATAAAATTCTTCACTTTTCAAAATGGCACCTTTTATGAACTGTTCGTCTCTATATACTCTTACTGTGCAACTATCATTCTCCACTGGAGAATAAACAAATAGATCGCACATTGTCATACCTGTGACATACATTTGTATTTGAATTTGGGTGTAATATGAGTGTTTTTTCTTTAATTCTATGTTACCATTAACAAACTCCAGATATTGCACATTACAAAGTCTACTGACAAAACCCACAATAGCTTTTTTCTGGCAAGATATTGGACATTGAAATTCTACCAGCTTTCTAATACATCAATCGTGTATGACAACTCCGTCTATGATTGTGCATAGCCAAGGCTGAGTTTTGCTCACAATTACACCAACTGTTATCACATGACAGTTGTGAACCTTTTGGTATTAATTTAGCGCATGACTTTTACCATAATTAGTAGCCTCACAATCAATTGATTTCGGGAACAGCATATTATGCACCAAACTATCAATTGATTTTGATGTTCGCACTTTTATATGATGTACATTCATACTAGACGAGATTCTTAATCTCCTGGCAGCATACCACTTCCTTGCACTTTGACTGTTCTATAGTTTTACAACATAAATCAATAATTTTCTCGTCTTCCATCACAATATTTGCTTCATAAAACTCTGTTTATTTTGGTTAATTTCCATCTTATCACTTTTATAAACTTCAAACTCTTCTTTAAAAATACAAAAGTTTTTTAAACATGCAATCTTCTTTATATAAATAATTCTCAACCTGATCCACTAAATTTTTAACAACTTTGGTAATGCATAACTCATTTTCTTCCGTATTAAAACACAAAGCATCAGCTTCCATTATTAACTTCAATGCTGACTCTCCCTTCAATTACGAAACATTTAACGGCAAAGGATGACACTTAATTTTCTTTGCCGGTGGATACATTTCATGAAAGTATTTCCCTTTTGAGTACTTTTCTTTGGAAAACTGTCTGGCACTACTCGTAGTATATCAGAGCCGCAATACGTTTACATCTGCCACTCTGGTTGTACACACAATCACATTTTGCACGCGTAATATGACGATTAGAATCCATCTGTAAAAAATGAATTATTTCTTTACTTTCTATTACATTATTACCTTGAAAGATGATCTTTATGTATTTACTACGTCAAAGATTGCAAAAACAGAGAAAATAGCTTACATTCAAGGATGTTTTGTACGGCGTCGATGTCACTGAAGTTTGACGAATTACACGAGCTTCAATGGTATGGCTCATATTATTATTATCTTCCCATTTGGTTTCCTGTACGTCTTGCACATGTTCAGCCAAAATTAATTGTTTTCCTTTTGATATCCTTTGTGGTAGGAAAGTGATGTCGTGTGTGATTGCTCGGAATCCAGTTTTTATAATTAATTTGGCCATGTTTAACTGAGAACACACAAAAAGTCTACATTATTTACGACACTACAGTCATAAATTATCATCTGCAATATATATGAAATGCGTTATTCGATAAAATTTGCTCATTTCTTTACTTACTTTTCGAGAAGTCAGCAGTGGGAAATTCCGTGTTTACTACCTGAAAGTTATTGATTGTGCCATTTTAGACGGGAAATGAAAAATGTCAACGTTATTATCGACACTAGACACATGATCGAGTAGAATATATTTAAATTACAATGTTTCATTGAAATTATATATTTATTTACTTACTCATCATAAGGACAGCTGGCCATTTGACATTTTAAAGTCCGCCGAAAGTGTAACCGCTAGTTGGCGCTGTCATCACGCACCCAGCAAGTAGAACAGATACACAAACACTGCATCCCTTCCTTACTATAATTTATTTATTTAAATTAACCTGATCAATGAATCCTTACAGTAAGCACTTGTTCAATAACTTGATTCACTGGTACTTGCATCACGATTGTTTCCATTTCCATGAACTGTGCCTTTACCTTTTTTTGTATATAGCACATTTCGTCTAAGTATCTGGCCTGTTTTTTCATTCCTGACCACTACATTTCAGCCTTCTACTTGTTCCACAACACGAGGTGTATGTTTGAAATTTATATGAATCTTATTACCTTCTACTAACCTATAATACTGTTCACCTTTACTCCTGTCTTCATATTTATTTATTATTTATTTATTTAAACTCACAATACAAAACCATGTACAAATGGCAGACTTAATGCCATAAGGCAATCTCCACTAGTCAACCATTGAGTCAAACAGAAATATGTGGCTCAAGCATTCTTGTTTACTAAAAAGCCATACTTACTTTTTACTTACTTCAAATACATTTGCTGTAAATCTATATTCTTTTAATTTTGCTTTTTCAATTGTATCTCGTTCTCTGACCTCTTATTCCTCAATCCCATTTGTAAATATTCGTAAGAAGGTTGTTTTTTCTTAGTTCTGACGGTTAAGTTAAATAGTTCAGAAGTTGTTTTTCCAATAACCGAATGTGGGGTGGAGCCACACATCATGAGACATTTCTATACACTCTCTTTAGGGTCAGCTATCTTAGTTTGACTTATCTTTAATATTTTAAGGATGTCTCCATTCTGTTCTCAACCTAGCAGTAGGCATCCGAGATAAACAGTATTATTTCGCACCTTCGAAAATATTCCCCAAATTCTGCGCCGGCAAACTGGAGACCATTGTCCACCGTAATTGACTTTTGATTACCTGTACGACCGAATCTCCATCAAAAGCGTTATAATGTGCGCTCAAATAGTACTTCTGGTAAACCTCATCTTATGATGGCTGTAGTAATCGACCAGCAACAGCACGCAGTCGTTGCTCGGAAATTGACCCAATAAATCTAATGCATTTACATCTACCCAGCCTCTTTAGGAAGTACGCGTCGCTTCATGGGTACCTGTGCACATGGCTGTCCTCTCTTACACACTTAGCCTACCCTGCACGGCGAGCATGCCTGTATGGCCCCTATGTGCCGCGTCCAAAACCTTTTCCGAAGCTCATGAGGTATGACTACTTTTTTTCCTCTTAATAAAATGACGTCAAAGAAACTAAGCTCGCTCTCAAAGGCTTTCTAGTCTTTGACCATATCATCCCAATTGTTCTGGGTTCATGATTTCTTGAGCATTATTGAAATGAGTTTTGATATGCTTTTCCTAGCCGATGAATAATATTGTATAGATAAGTTTGCAATGGCAACACCCATCTCTCTACTCGGGCACGAAGCTTAGATTTCTTTCCAAACAAAACTGTATAGTGGTTTGTAGTCTGTAATAAAATCGAATTGCTTCCCGATCAGAAAGATGTTGAAATGTTCGACTGCCCAACTTTATTAAAGTGTATCCTTCCTTACTCTTCTTCTTCCTCCTTCCTCTTTTTCAACTTCCTTTTTTTGCTGTTTCATTCTCTAATAAATCTCTTGAGCCCCCCGTAATTACCAGTAAGGTTGCTCGCTCTGCTCGTCCATACATTTCTTTCATGGTTTCAAATGACCCCTTCACTTTTAATGGGGTTTTACTCCCATATGCGTATAAGGTCTTATTAATTTCATTCATTTAATTAGTTTGAGCGTAACACCTTCTGCTTCTACAAATTTTCCCATAACTTCTGAGAGATTAGACTTAAATTACATCCTGAGTCTATAACCAAACTTCTCCACAATTAGATCACCAGAATTTACATATTTACATTTATCAGCTTCATTCCTTAATCTTATAATAAACATTTCAAACCATTCCCCCTCTTTTTGTGTTGATCTTTCGTATTATCACTCGTATATTTCAAAGACGTTCAGCTCTTGAGCCTGTGTGCTGATCCACTAAATAGCAACAATGTTGCTCTTTGGGGCGACCTGGAACCAACCCTTGTTAGTCATATCTATATCATTAGTCAAATGCTAGAGACTGAGATCCGCAGACAAACTGCAGTGCGGTTTTGCGGATCTGATGATTAACAATGTTTGTGATTCTCTGTATTTAATAATTAAAATAAATAAATAATACACATCGACCGTCGCCTTCTCCAATTTCCGCATGTCTCGCTTGGCGGCGAAACTCTCGCGGTTTGCCCTCCTGCGAAAGCCTCCTGATTCTCATTTCTCCACCTTGACGATGTCGCTCATACTGCGAAACTTCGTCAGCTGTCGCGCTCCCTTCATCCACGTCCTTTGGTTACCTTTGTTTATCTGGTTGCACCGCACGTGCTCGGTTTCACATCCTGTGTCGTCGTTATCCTCATCATCAATCGTGAACTCGCATTTTAGAATGTCATCGTCGTGATTTTTCCTGTTTTTAAGTAACTTTGATATCTGACAACGTCATGTCAATTTCAACGGTCACATATTTTCCTTTTAAGGTTTCATTCTCTGCCATCAACTGTTGTAGTTGACATTTGCGACGATGAATGCGTATCGATCGTAGAAATGTCGCCGTACATTTCACAAATTCACATATTGTAGGACCAGGACAGGGTCCACAATTAAATAAGTACACTCTCCTATAATAATATTCTACTTTATAATTATCACGTCCTACTTCATTCAATTCTACTTTCACACTACGTCATTTGCCAACTCATTCGCCATTCTAAACTAATTCAAACTCCATTCATCCGTTCCTTATTGATCATCTAGCATACCTTATAAAGCTATCAAAAAATACCAATCCTACACAAATTAACAGGAAAAGTTGGTAAAGAATGTCTGAAGACGCTGTTCAACAAAATTACAAAGTCACAGACAACTTAACGTTATATTATGGTTGTATTTTTATAATGTAGTTTCATATCTATAAATTATTTAAAAAGAGTGCTCCTTTAAAATCCACATTCATTGAAAAGATTTACTATATCATCCATGACCAGATTTTTTCGTGTCCACACTTTATGTCCTTGCACAACTACCGCCTGAGAACGATTCTCAATATAAGATTTCGCGGAACGATTTCGCGGAGGTCTATACCGGAATGTCAGAGCTGTAAAGGTTCATGGCAAACCTTATCAAATGCCTTGGTAAAAATCTGTACACACTGCGTCTATTTCATTGTTTTTGTTGAATGCATCTAATACCTCGTGTGTTCATAAATTTTGAGACGAACATTGTTTTGAATAAATCAATTACAGAAAATATTTCTGTCAAGGGTATTATTTTTATTGAATCACTGTACTGTAGCTGATAAAAGTAAGTAGAGTTTATTTAAATTGGCTTTCAATATTTTTGATTTAAGCGTTTAAATGCGGTGGTCTCTCTTAGGTGCCGGCACGAAATGAAAAACGCCTTTTTCACTGACAAGTTAATGTCTATGGTAGAAAGAAAGTTAAGGTAGCGGAACGACAAATTGTACACTAAAATGTCGATATATGTTCCAACTACTGCACAGACAGTACTGCAATCTTATCACCCTATTATGTTCACGATACGGGCGATTATTACTTATGAGCTAGCCTTTTCTTACAATTTTGAATACTAGATGCTCAAAGTATGCCTTAAAATTATCCATTTACCAGATGGACTATTGGAATCACTTGTGAAAGTGTATTTGACACGTTTATTCATCAAAATAATTGGTTTTTTGACAAAGATTTTGAGAACACCGCAACATAATTAAGTTTCCATACGAAAACTGCTAAAAGAAAAATGAATGTCTTTTATCAGTCAATAGAAGTAACTTTCTTCGAGCTTTAAATAAATATAAATTAAATATTGGGGGACAATCTTACACAAATCGACCTAGTCCCAAACTAAGCAAAGCTTGTACTATGGGTACTAGACGACGATATACATACTTATATAGATAAATACATACTTAAATACATAGAAAACATCCAAGACCCAAGAACAAATATCCGTGAAAAATGCACAAATAAATGCCCTGGCCGGGATTCGAACCCGGGACCTCTAGCTTCGGAGGCAGAGTCACTACCAACTAGGCTAAACAGGTCGACTTCTTGGCTCTAAATACTCCTGATTAGTCTTTTTGGACAAAATTACCTTTTATGAACACACAATTTAGAGCTAAAAACCTGCCGTAAATACTATTAAAAAATAGTTACTCACAAATGAGCCACTGGAAGAGAAGCAAGAGAACCCCTGTTGATAAATTTCGTGTCTCGCGGGGTCATTATCTAGGTGTAGCCGACGCAATAAATGGCATCTAACATAAAATATTGGAACGCAGTTTAAATAATACCTATGTATGTTTATTAATAAAATTATTGTCAAGTTAAAGTAAATTTTTAACAAAAAAACACCGACTCCAAATTTTGCTAGACCCCATCCTCCTGCCTAATTATATACCAAGAGGATGGGGTAAGTAAGGCTACATCGAAGGAACTCAAATTATATAGCGCTATATAATTTGAGTTCCTTCGATGTAGCCTTACTTACCCCATCCTCTTGGTATATAATTAGGCAGGAGGATGGGGTCTAGCAAAATTTGGAGTCGGTGTTTTTTTGTTAAAAATTTACTTTAACTTGACAATAATTTTATTAATAAACATATATATTAATAAACAAAATTATATAGCAGTGCTATATATAGCACTGCTATATAATTTGAGTTCCTTCGATGTAGCCTTACTTACCCCATCCTCTTGGTACATAATTTGAGGAGTTCTCTCGATTTTTCCAAGATCCCGTCATCAGATCCAGACTTGGTGACAATGGAACCAACTAGAAAACACACCCTTTCAAACAAAAAAGAATTTTTGAAATCGGTCAACAAGCCTCCGAGTAAACGGAGAAAATACAACAAAAAAAAATAAACAAAAAATATTCCGACGAATTGAGAACCTCCTTCTTTTTTGAAGGCGGTTAATAAAAATTAACAATATGTTTATAGGTATATAAAAAAATATATATGAAAAGATCGAGTATTTAGCCGTCTCAAAACTTATGAACACACGAGGTATGTATTAATTCTGTATAAGATAAGATATCTAGACACGCGGCAGCGTGTCCAGCCAAGTTCACCCCAGGAACTGGCGGACAGCAGCCGTGTGTTATTTTACACGAACTGTTTGATGCCACTTTGGACCCCCCCAATAACTCTAAATCTATCTAACATAAAAAAAAAATTTGGTATATGTATTAAGATCCTTTAAAACAACTAGAATCCCAAATTTCATAAATATTGAGACATTAAATTCCAAAAAACGGCATTTTTATCACTGACTGACTGACTTACTAGTAATCAAAAACCTAACCCACTTTCAGGTGACCTAGAAAGCTGAAATTTGGCATGCAGCTTGGTAATTGTGTACACCAGAAAAAAACACGAAACAGTGTTTTTTTTTATTCGTTTTTTCCGCTCACGGGACAATTGTGTCCCGGACCTTTGGAAGGCGTGCGCGGAGCCGAAGTACCGAGGTACTGAAGTACCAACCGAGTACCACATAGCCAATACGTAGAGGCCCTTTTGACAATTTAATGAAATGCAAGGGGTACACCGAGCGGATGCTGTCCCTGCCCGTGTCATGGGACGCACACAGAGACAGCACCCGCCAGGGTGTACATGAACTATTGCTGGGTGATGGAATCTAAATGAACCGGACTATTGGGTGAATATGATGGACTAATGGCTGGGCTATTGAGTGCGACAACTAACGTCTGCCTAATAAAACTGTCTCACATTTTTATCTCAGGCAGACGGTGACTCGCCCTCTGCTAGATGGGCCCCTATAAATAACGACATTAAAAATGGCCTAAGGGCAACACCGGTGCAGAGGGCTGGGGGTAGAGAGGTGGAACTGGACTTTAAACATATAGCCAACTCGCCACTTAGGTGACCACATCCACCCTCGAGCAACAGCTCTAGCTTATTCGTTTTATTATTATTATTATTTATGCTAGTTACCTCAGAACTCCGTCATTTATTAACCCATTTGGAAAATTCTTTTTTTTTAAACGGTATACTTCAGGCGTGGCCCCATAGTTATCAAGTAAGAATCTATCTGATCATAGGGTCCTGGAGAAATCGAGGGAACTCTTCAAATATTTGAGGTCCACCTTTAGCGATTTGGGTACATAGAATAATAACTCGTGCATTCGCTCTTAAAAAACACCATTTGGCGAAGATTGACAAAAAATAATGTTATCCCTTCAAAAACATAAATGTGAAATTGGGAGCTAAGTTCAATATTAAGAATAAGCGATGCTTGGTTGTCGTCTTCACCGACAAAAGAATTGAGATCTAAATGGGTGCCAAGTTCCGTAGGTTCTCTGAAATGGTGCCAGGTCCGGCACTACATTCTTTTGTCGGTGAATACGACAACCAAGCATCGCATATTCTTAATATTGAATTTGGCTCCCATTTTCACATTTATGTTTTTGATGGGTTCAAATTAACACTACAACCACTGAGAAAACCATTTTGGTTTGGAATGATATGACGACCAATGCACAAGAAAGTTGATTACCTACTAATCTTTTTTCTCAAGGATCTTACTAAGCTGGCACTTAAAAAGTTTGGTGTGCCTCTCAGTAGAGCAAAGCGGTGCAGAAACCATCCCGGGGTAAAGACTTCTATTTTATAAGTTAGTCCCGTCGTCGTCAATATGGAGATTCGCTGTCACCTCTGGGCTCAGCACTTGGATACCAACTTGAACCTTTTGACTCGCTTAAGAGACGTTATCTGCGAATTATATATGATCCCAAACTCACTAGCGATAATAAACCGAGAAATATCGCTTGTGTAATGGGTTGTACACCGAAGAACTATTCGGCATTATGCTACCGCTGCTTTAGAAAGCATGCATGCATGATGGCATGGTAGACCATCGCACCGATCGCCGTCGGCAGGGCATTCATCCTGAGATCCTAAATGGTCGCGTACGGTACGGTCTCAGAGGAATTTCCTCTGCTGGACGCTCCGGTTGTGACACTATGCTGAGATTTTCCCGAGGAACTACAGTATGGAGTTTTAAAAATAATGGATTAATTTTTTCAAGGGTTTTCAAAGGTTAAGGTGACCGCTTAACATTAGGCGATCCGTATGCTTGTTTGTCACCGATTGGATATTTAAAAAAAACACGTTGCAACGAATCATTTAAATATATCGCAGGTAACCGACGGTAAAGTAATATAAACTTACGACTGGTATAAACATAAAACACTCGTTGATTATAAATGCTGCCAATCTAAGGCAATCACTCGCCTTAAGAATCCCTTAAACTCTCAAAGACAATTTGTCACAGCTAGTAACGACAAGTAACATCGATCAAGCTTAATACTCTTTCAATCGGTCTTTCAAGCTGTCTTCATTGCTAAATCCGATGGAAGTCTATGGCAATGAAGAAACTATTATTGGAAAAAGTTAATAACGGAGCGCTCGTGGCCCAGCGGCGCCCGCGTACGGCATGCGGTATGTGAGGTTAAGCAATGTCGGGCGAGGTCAGTCCTTGGATGGGTGACCGCATTGAGTGGTTACTAACTGAGCACTCCCGTGCTTTGTAAGGCACGTTAAGCCGTTGATCCCGGTTGCTGTCTATGATAGCAGTCGTTAAGCCAAGTTAGAGGCCTCCGGGCAGCTTGAGCACTTCTAACAGTCAATTTGCCCACTCTCTTGACAAGCCTAATCCCAATCAGGTCTGGTTTCCCCCTCGGGTTGAAAGGTCCGATGGCAGTTACTTCCGTAAAAACTAGTGCCTACGCCAATTCTTGGGATTAGGTAGCGGACCCCAGGCATCCTGTACTGGGAATAGGATGATGAGTTAATTACAAGAGTGTAAGTTTTAGTTTTTTAAACAAATCCTTATACGGGTAATATACTAATAAAACGCGACCAAATGCGTGTCGGGCTACTACGCGCAATGTAGGGTTCCGTAGCTGTCCACCGATGACATAATGCGCATATAAAATGTCATAAGCTTATGTTTACTATGTATTTGACATAACTAACAACATAACTAATATGTAATACATTCAATACCACTACAACAATACTACTACGTACTCGCGTAAACTACTAATATATGGTTAAAGAACTTTATTCTCATAAGAATACATTGGATTCACTTACATGAGAACAATTAAAATCTATGTTATATCTAAGGTTAAACGCGCAGCGTTTATAAGTTGTGAGTACACAATAAAATAGTTGCAGGTAGGTAAGCATTTGCCATGCAAGCTCGTTTATCGTCGTGCGGACTGATACATTGATGTACGCACTCCGTGTAATTGTAATTAATGCGGCATTTGACTTACTTTATAATTAAGTCTAATTATTATTATAATTTTTGTGTTGCATAACAGGCGGTGGTACTAAACATGTAAGATTGCACTTTGTATCCTAATTTTTAATAATTATCATTTACTGAGTATATAGAAATAAGTTCTAATAATATGTACACTTGTATGTTTTGTGTAGGTTTTTAAGAGTGAGAAATTAGCAGAACAAATTTACTGTTTGTTCACGTTTTAAACAGGTATAACATGTTTATAGAAGTAAAACTTTTGGAATTATGTACTCTATATATTTTTATATATTTAATAGTTGTGTGTAAAGATTTTTAGATTAGTATTTGTTAATTCGTTTCCAGATTGTTTAGTGTGTGGAATTTTAGACATTTTTTAAAGCTAAATATTGACTTACATTCTTTAATATTTCTTGGAAGTTTATTGTATAGTTTAGCACCCTCATAAACGAAGCTTTTATTTCCATAATTAGTTCTCGGAGTACGTAATAACTAAATTGTCTGCATTACTCAGTTACATTTTTTGAAATTGATGTTTTTTAGAGAAGCTGATTTAAGTCTGTGTGCTTTTACTGAGAATTTTGCGGATAACTAGACAAATGTGGTAAACGTATGTTCGGGTGACAGTCATTATTTTGGTTTCATTGTAGATTTTATCAGTAGATGTTAAAAAGTTATAGTTACACAAAGTTTTTATTAGTTTATTTTGTGCTATTTGGAGTTTGTTTAGGTTTCTTTTAGCAGCCGTCCCCCAAACTTCTATTAAGTAATAAATATGAGGTTTAACTAATGAGTTATATATTAAAAAAAATTATTCTACGTGGAAAGCAGCGTGAAATACTTTTTAACGCTCCGGTGAAAGACCTTAATTTTGATTTAGTCTTTTCTATGTGTGGCTTCCACGTTAGTTGAGCATGAAGAATTAGGCCGAGATATTTTTCGTGTTTTTTTCTATTGATTACTTGTCCGTTTATTGATGGTTGAGTAAAATCGGGTATTTTTTTGTTTTTGGCAGAAAAAAATACATAATTTGTTTTAGCGATATTTATTGTCAAAAGATTACATTGAAACCACTTATTAAGGAGCTCTAAATCAGTTTGTACATTATTAATTACTTCTTGGATTGATTTGGCTTAATAAAAAAGGCTGGTATCATCAACATACATGGTCAAGTCCCCTTTTAGTCCTGTATGCTGTTGATGTAAACGAGGAACAAAAGTGGGCCCAAAATCGATCCTTGAGGTACGCCACATGTAATGGGTTTAGGACTGCTTTGATGGTGGTCAATTTTGACAACTTGCTGGCGATTCTCTAGATAGCTTCTGAAAATATCATGTGCTTTGTCAACTATACCTATATTACGAAGCTTTTCTAAAAGGATATTGTGGCTGACTGTGTCGAAAGCTTTTCTGAGATCTATAAACACACCTAGCACAATTTGGTTTTTGGTCGATTTTAATTTTAACTTGGGTAACAAGATCTATAGTCGCTGAGAGAGTACTTGACTTGGGTCGAAACCCATATTGCTTCTGCGATATGAAATTTTTAGATACTAAAAATTTATCGAGGCGCGCATAGAGAACTTTCTCATAAATTTTTGATAAAATAGGAAGAACGGAGATTGGTCTGTAATTACCTGGCTCAGATTTGCTTCCTGACTTATATATTGGGGTTACTTTTGCTATTTTTAAACTACAAGGGAAAACACCATTTTGTAGACATCTGTTAATCATCATCATCATCATGTCAGCCGAAAGACGTCCACTGGACATAGGCCTCCCCCAAAGACTTCCACAATGACCGGTTCTGCGCCACCCGCATCCAGCGGACATCCGCGACCTTCACCAGGTCATCGGTCCACCGTGTGGGGGGCCTGCCCACGCTACGCCTTCCGGTACGTGGTCGCCACTCGAGAACCTTTCCGCCCCAACGGCCATCGGTTCTACGTGCTATGTGCCTCGCCCACTGCCACTTAAGTTTAGCGATTCGGAGGATTATATCGGTCACTTTGGTTCTGCTGCGGATGGCCTCATTCCTGATGCGATCACGCAGAGAAACTCCTAAGATAGCTCTTTGGGTGACTTTGAGCCTTCTTATGAGGCCCATAGTAAGCGATCACGTTTCAGTACCATATGTCATCACTGGCAACACACACTGGTCCAAGACTTTCGTCTTGAGACACTGCGGAATATTGGACGAAAAGATGTGCCGTAGCTTCCTGAACGCTGCCCAGCCGAGTCGGATTCGACGATTAACCTCTTTCTCGAAATTGGACCTACCTAACTGGACAGTCTGCGTAAAGTGTCCGATTGTTACGGGAGTTGGTGCGACATGGGCATTTGACATGATCTTCGTCTTGTCCATGTTCATCCTTAGACCAACTCGCTCGGAGGCTTTACTGAGGTCATTGAGCATTGTACTTAAATCTTCCATGGTCTCAGCCAAGACTACTATATCGTCAGCAAACCGAAGGTGAGTGAGGTACTCGCCATTTATGTTGATGCCTAGCCTTCTCCAGTTCAGAGTCTTGAAAACATCCTCCAGTGCAGCGGAGAACAGTTTAGGAGAAATAACATCTCCTTGCCTGACTCCCCGCTCCAATGGGATAGGCTTCGAGATCTGGTCTTGGAGTTGGACTGACATAGTGGCGTTCTCGTAAAAAACACTTCAGCACTTCGATATAGCGGTAGTCCACTTTAGTTCCACGTTGGAGGGATTGTAGTTCAGCCCACGTTTCAATCGAATCGAAGGCTTTCTCGTAGTCCACGAACACGAGACAGAGGGGCAGGTTATACTCCTCAGTCTTCTGTATAACCTGACGAAGCGTATGGATGTGGTCTACGGTGCTAAAGCCTCGTCGGAAACCGGCTTGTTCGGGAGGCTGGAAGTCATCTAGCCTGCGTGGGAGACGGTTCGTAATGACTCTTGAAAACAGCTTATAGACATGGCTCAGAAGTGAGATGGGGCGGTAGTTCTTCAGTAAGGCGCTGTCACCCTTTTTGAATAACAGGACCACCACACCTATGTTCCATGCCTTTGGAGTTTTCCCTTCCAGTAAGATGGAATTGAACAACTTCTGAAGGGCCCTAAGGACCGGTTTTCCACCCGCCTTCAGGAGTTCCGCTGTAATTCCGTCTTCACCGGGTGCCTTATTGTTCTTAAGCTGTTTAAGAGCTAATCATTCTAATCTCGTACAGGCTGATGTCTGGGATATCTTCGGTACAGTGCCGGGTTAATCTAGCTCTTCGGTCTTCCGCCAGACCAACTTCGGGTTTGAATGGAAATGGAACGGGTGAAGCTCAGGTTTGGACGAAACGATTCTACCATCTTCAGTTTTTAATCTGGCGAGCTGGCTCTGCCCAATAGACAGATCTCTTGAAAAAACTTTAGAGCCCTTATTCTGCTCGATATATAATACGATTTGTATTGAATTGGCGCAGATCGCGGGTAAGGGACTTGGAGATCTGTTTATTGAGCTGCCTATATAATGTCGCATCGGCTGAAGACTTCAGAATCATCCCATTCCTTTCCTCGATGAGCCTCTGAGTGGAGATAGAGATCCTTTTGGCTCTGTGAGTTCGTTGGGCCTTAAAGAACTTAGACCCAATGCTATGGACAGCTTTCACAAACCCGTCGTTGAATTCGTCCACATCGCCGCCTAGACAATCGAAACGGTTTTGGAGTTCCAGCTGAAAGCTCTCGGGGTTTTGGATTTGGACTGCTGCTGGACGGAGCGTGGACTTTATCAGTCGAGACCGTTCTAGCTTGACGCATATATTCAATGTGCCTCTTACCAGACGATGATCACTTCCGGTTTTAACCGTACTGATCACAGAGACATCATTGAATATATGCCTCTTCGTCGACATGATGAAGTCAATCTCGTTTTTTGTTGCACCGTCGGGACTCACCCAGGTCCACTTCCTATGCTCGCGTTTCTTGAAGAAGGAGTTCATCATGTAGAGTAGAGGTCCCTCCTTCTCCAAGAAATCAGCCACCGATGGTACCGACTCCAACTCCAAATTGCCCCACTCTCAGCTCCTCACCATCTCTCTTGCCCAGTTTCGCGTCGAAATCCCCCATAACAAGGGTGAAGTAGGTTTTGGAACTATGCATGACTTTTGATATATCCTCATACATAGCCTCCACCTCGTCGTCGGAGTGTGCCGAGGTCGGCGCGTACACCTGTATGACCGTCAACGAGTACCTCTTGGATACTATGAGTATAAGGTGCACCACCCTGGCCGACACACTCTCGATCTTCACCACGTTGTTTACGAGGGATTTTTGGACGATAAACCCGACACCTCCTTGGGACTGTTGGTCGCCCTCCCGGAAATAGAGCAAATTGCCGGACTTGAGGGTTATCGTGTCCTCCCCCTCTCTTCGGACTTCAGATAACCCTACGATATCCCAACGCAATTTACTCAATCCTTCCTCCAGTTCCGCTATCTTTTCGTCGGTCCGCAGTGTTCTTGTGTTATACGAGGGGCGTTCAATAAATTCTCGGTATTGACATCTTTTAAACCTCTTTGGTAAACTTTTTAATACTGGCCGGTAAAAATCATTCATTAATATTAAAAAAAAGTTATTAAAAACACCTATAATATTCTTTTGTTTTCATTCTAATACCGAGAATTTATTGAACGCCCCTCGTTTGTTGCCAGGGCCAGAAGTCGTCGGTGGTGGTAGCCGGATCTTAACCGGAGATTCTTCGCCCCCCTGACCGCGCTAGTACCCTGGCCGCTACCAGATCCAGGATACCGGGGGTCGCCGGAACCTCGGGGCCGTGGCCTGTTTGTGTCAATCATTAAGGGGGTACTTGCCATAATCGCCACGCTTGGCATGCGGGTTGGCGATCGCAGTGTCTCCACCGTACTCCAGGGATGCTGCTGCCCATCCCCCGGTGGTCTTGGACGTAGTTTTAGGACATACCCGAGTCCATTGTTAATACATTGAGTAAATTCTTTGACAAATATTGGTTTGATGCATTTTATGGTTTTTACTGTTATTCCTTCTAACCCAGCGCTAGTGTTTGTTTTTAGGTTATTGATTTTTAATAGAATTTCCGTTTCAGTGACTGGTGTTAGAGATGTGTTAGTTTACCATTGTGATCAATATTACAAGAAAGTGTGTGAAGTGTAGGAATTTTACTTGCTAAAGTTGATCCAATTGTAGAAAAGTAGGTATTGAATTCTTCGCATATTTCTCTTGTATCCGTAATGGGTCTTGAGTCTATTTCTAATTAGCGGGGGGAACAGTACACATAATCTTGTTATTAGAGAGACTCTTGATCAGTTTCCACATTTTAAGCGGTTTATCCATGAAGTTTTTAAAAGCTTTGTGGTAGTAATTCTTTTTAGTCGTTTGTATATGATGTGATACCATTCTTCTTTCGTTGTGTAGATCTTGCTTTAGTTGTTCATTTGTGATATTGTGTTTGTACTCTTTCCATAATTTGTTTCTTTTGTCTATTGCAGTTATTATATCTTTCGTTATCCATTCTTGACATGGCGGGTTCAAAATTTTTGTTTTATTAAATCCACTTTTTTCTAAGCACGACATTATTTTTTTCTCAAAATTTTCGTAAATATTGTTCTGGTCATTTACCGTCTCTTCCATGGTTCTATACAGCTTCTTATAATTCACAGCTTTGTATTCTATATATGTTTTTGCAGTGGGCTGGTGTAGGGTGCCTACTGGTGTTTAAATAATAAGTCTGTTATAGACACACTACGTTTATAATCAAAGTTCCAACACAGAGATAGGCACAAGCAGCACAAGAAGATAGAAAGCACAGTCTATAGTCTAGAAGAATGGAACACGATAGGAAGCGAAATTAACGTCAAATTAAGCAATCGCACTGCACTCGCGTAAGCATAGGCTCGATAGTCGGAGGGACATGCATTCGCCGTCGCGGACGTGATAGCACTGGCGGGCGACGCGTGCGCGCCGTCTATCTTTCTCGCACAACCGGCCCCGAGGTGACTCATACGCAGTTGCCGGGCGCGGCGCGCAGCCATCAGGTGAAGTTTGACCGACTGC
Organism: Notocelia uddmanniana; assembly: GCA_905163555.1. Lineage (NCBI taxonomy): Eukaryota > Metazoa > Arthropoda > Insecta > Lepidoptera > Tortricidae > Notocelia > Notocelia uddmanniana. The sequence goes on along the minus strand of LR991052.1, from coordinate 35,858,772 downwards.
GTCTGCAGCGCGCGGGGTTATTTGCACTCCCCCACCGAGACCATTGCCTGCTACGGTCAATAGTAATTTTGGAATCGCACCGATTTACCACTGCGCGTCCTTCTGGTGATAGCAGGTTCAGCTGACGGCGGTGGCGGTGTGTTAATCGAAGACTTGATGGAGCCGGAACCACTTGAGTCATCTGCCCTGGCCATATGTGCTGGTTTCAATCTGTCAATCTTAACAGTGTTCTCTTTACCTTTGATGTCGATTTTAAATGTTTTTGTTCCTCGTTTTAGCACTTTATAATATGGCCCTGTGTGGATGGGGAATCTAAAGATCTCTTGGCAGGCCCCTGTCGAAGAAACACATAGTCTGCGCTGCTGAGGTCTTTTGGGATGAAGAAGGGTTTGTAAGAGTGCCGGGTGCCTGGTACGGTTTGCAGCTTCGAGATGTGGTGCCTAAGTCTGGCTGCGAAATCATCGTAGGCGACTGCAGTAGTGTCCCCTGTTGGTGAAAAGAACTCACCGGGCAGGCGCAGCGGCTCTCCATACACGAGTTCTGCTGCCGAAGACTGCAAATCATCCTTCCATGCGCTGCGGATGCCCAGCAGCACTAAAGGTAGGACCTCGGTCCAGTGAGTGTTGGTATGGCACATTATGGCTGCCTTCAATTGGCGATGCTGTCTTTCGACCATCCCGTTGCTAACTGGATGGTAAGAAGTGGTGGGGCGGTGCTCGGAACCGAGGATGGCTGACAAGGCGCGGAACAACTCGGACTGGAATTGTGCACCTCTGTCAGTGGTGATCTTTTCAGGGCAGCCAAAGCGAGCTACCCAGCCCGAGACAAAGGCTCGGGCGCAGCTCTCCGCCGTGATGTTAGAGGCAAGGGGTATGCCTCGGGCCAACGAGTGAAGCGATCGATGAGCGTGAGGTAATTAATACCTGAAACCAGAAGAGTACGGTAAAGGTCCTACGATGTCCATATGAACATGGGAAAATCTTCGAGATGGCGTAGGAAAGGGAGTTATGGGGGAATTTGTATGGCGCGAGATTTTGTTTCTCTGACAATCTGCGCATTCTCTCGCCCACTGGCGGCAATCTCTATTTATTCCTGGCCAAACGAATCTTTGTGTCACCATTCTGACGGTTGCTTTGACACCTGGATGGCTCAGTCTGTGCATAGCATTGAACACTGGTCGTCGAAAATCATTAGTGACGTATGGCCTTGCGCTTCCAGTATAGTTGTGCTTGAGTTCCTGGTAATTGGATCTTCTTTAATTTAAGCCCTGACCCATTCTGTAGCAGGTCTTTTAATTCAAGGTCTTCCTTTTGTAATCGTGTTAAGGTTTCGTAATCAATGGGTACACCTATCGCCTCCACTCTGGAAAGTGCATCCGCTACGACATTATCCTTCCCCGATACATAACGTATATCGGTACTGAATTGGGAGATAAAATCTAAGTACCGAAATTGTCTTGGGGAACATTTATCTCTCGATGAAGTTAACGCAAACCTCAGAGGCTTGTGGTCCGTATAGATGATGAATGGTCTGGCTTCGACCATGTGACGGGAATGTCTTATTGCGTCGTATATAGCCAGCAGCTCCCTATCATACGGACTGTACTTTTTCTGGGATGGCTTAAGGCGTCGAGAGAAGAAAGCGAGGGGTTCCCATGACCCTTGTGAGGCTCACTGTTGCAGCACTGCGCCAATCGAGACGTCTGAGGCATCAGTGTGGATGGCCAGCTCGACATCCGCCTGTGGATGAGCTAGAATGGCGGCTTTGGATAGACCTTCTTTGCATGCTGTGAATGCTTCCAACAAATCTGGCGTCATCTGAATCTCCTGTGTTGCCTTCTTCTTTGGCCCACTTAAAACGACGTTCAGCTGTGATTGCATAACTGACGCACCTGGTACAAATCTTCGGTAGAAGTTGAACATCCCAAGAAATCTGCGGTGTTCTCTGACATTCTTGGGAACTGGGTAGTCCAGAATCGCCTGTACCTTGGACTGGAGTGGCCGAATGCCCTCTGCTAACACTTCATGACCGAGAAAGGTGATTGATGGCACGCCAAACTCACATTTTGCTGCATTTATGATAACCCCGTAGTCTGTCAGTCGCTGGAATAGCTCATGCAGGTGTTTTTGATGCTCCTCTTCGCTTGTGGAAAAGATCAAGATGTCGTCCAAGTATCCGTAGCAGCAGTTCAGGCCTCTTAGTGCTTCGTCCATAAAACGCTGAAACGTCTGCGCTGCGTTTCGGAGACCAAACGTCATGTATGGGAACTGGAATAGGCCAAATGGTGTGATTATGGCATTCTTGGGGATATCAGCTGGGTAGACCGGAATCTGGTTATTAGGCCTTTACAAGATCTACCTTGGCAAAAACTTTGCTTCCCGCTAGCTGCTGCGTGAAGTCCTGTATGTGCCTTATTGGGTACTTATCCGGGATGGTACGCGCATTCAGGGCGCGATAATCACCGCATGGCCGCCAACCGTCATCCTTCTTAGGAGCTAAATGAAGCGGAGACGACCATGGATTCTCAGATCTAAATGCTGTTCCATTTTGAAGCATGACCTCGAACTCTTTCTGAGCTATCTTGAGGCGATCCGGTGGGAGGCGTCGAGGTTTGCTTGACACGGGTGATCCAGCTGTGGTGCGTATATGGTGCACTGTATTGTGTTTGGGCACTGTAAGGGTACCTGCTGGTCGGGTGATGGCTGGGTACTAGCGTAATATCTCAAGGTACACGGAGTCTCCCGTCATCACCTTCACTGAAGAAATGGACTCTACTGCTGGCTGCGCTGGGGCGTTAACGGTGAGCGTGGTATGGTTGTCGATCAGGCGTTGGTTTCTGCAATCAACCATTATATTATAATGAGACAGAAAGTCAACCCCTATGATCGGTTTTGAAACATCGGCAACCACAAAGTTCCAGTCGAATGCTTGGCGCAGTCTTAAATTGAGTTGGAGGTGAACCGAGCCATATCTAGGTATTATTGTGCCATTTGCTGCGAATAACTCCTAATTGGTCTTTTTACGTGAGCCTCTAAGCGCTGTGCGAGGGTACACGCACAAGTCAGATCCTGTGTCAACTAGGAATAGTACCTTGGAGGTTTTGTCCACTACAAATAGGCGGCCCGGTTTAGAGTGGCAGTCGTTGGCCGCTACTTCCGGCTGCCGTTAAAGTTTTCCGCCGCCGGATGAGTGCAAGGTCTGGTACAGCGTGTCGCCAGGTCACCAAACCTGTTGTGATACCAGCACATTGATGGATCCCAGCGCCTTGAGGTCGACCGGTCCCGTCGTCGACTATTAGATGTAGACCTATCCCTAGCGCGGTAACTATTCTGAGTGCTTGACCTTGAGCCATGTGCTTGGTTACCGAATTGAGCCTTTAATGAAGCTATTTCCTTTGTTAGGTCCGCTATTTGCTTTGCCTTTTCTATGGCGTAATCGCCTCCGCCTACCTACACACCTACGCATAAACTTGGGGTGCTTGGGGTACAATGTCATGTACTTAAGGTGACGTCACGGACGACATACTGCATACACGCTGCCCTGATTTTTAAAAAGGCAGTCTTCTAACAATTCATCAAAATTGAGTTATATAATTGACCGTTTTCAGAAAAAAAAGACGCGTAGACCTATCTAACCGGTTTTTCTGTATCGCCTTTAGATTCAAAGATATTTTTCTGATGAAAGGCAGTCAAGTGGTTAATTACCAGGACAAAATTCATTAAAACGCAGTAATCTGACATTAATCCATAAAAAAGCAGTCAATATCCCTTTACTGCATGATCGTTAGAATAATTTTAGATTTCAACTTATTTAAAAGGCAGTTTCGTACAAAACTGCCTTTTCATAATAATAGGATCCAGAATTAAATTAGCAGTAATTCATTAAAAAGCAGCTTTGAAGAAAGAAAGAAAGAAAAAACATTTATTAATGACAAACACAGGTAATAGAAGTTTACAAAAAAATAGGACGAACACTGTTTGTCAGAAAAGGGCCACAGCTCAGCATGAGGCTGGCAAAGCCAGCGCTGTTCTTCCGTTGTGGCCCAGGTGCAAGCCACAGCTCGCCGACGACGCGGCTATACTAGCCGATTTTTCTGACAAATATATATATATATATATATATATATTTAACATTTATAAATTCTATTATGTTATTTACCACAAAAAATAAAAATTAAATGTAAATGTACGTGCAGACCACACTTAACCAGCCTTAAAAACTATTCTTAATCTATAGTAGAAACTTGCAAAATTGAAACAAACTACCAAGACAATATTGAAAACGAGACGTCAATTAATGGGGCCTCCCACATGACATGGTAATTATTATCACGCGATACACTTATATTTCTATACGTGAATATTTACGAATATTGAAGCAAACTCCAATCAATTTTTGAAAACCGCAAAAAATATTGACATTCCAGTATTGTGACCAAACTAACCGTGTAAAGAGCCCCACTGTCACGCCGACCAGAGAGAAGAGAATAATCAGTGTCACTTTTACGCGCTTTTACGTCATAATTGCATGGCAGATCACATTATGCATAAACTTAAATCCTAAATTGTAGCTTACTGGGCAAGCTATACTACAACCTAAATTATATTTAACAAGACAGAAAAACAATCAAGACAAGGCACAAAAAAGCACATAATGATTGGCTTATGGGACATAAACTACAGGTATGTCAGGCTGTTTACAGAAAACTAGTATCATGTCTGAAATCTTCCTGTCTCCGCTGGTGTTCGTACAACTCTTTTTTTAGATTAACCTTGAAACTGTGCTTGAAACGTGAAACTTTGCTTTAAAAATTCCTTAAAAGGCAGCCATGTGACGTTAGCTGCCTTCTTGATAATTATTTCATAGAATTTACTTACTGGTTTACTTCGAATAAAGTAGTTTACGTCGCTTTCAAAATTATAAAAACATTTTTTTAAGTTCATCGGATACTAAAACGCAGTTTTCTCGCAATAATTTGTTAAAAGGCAGTCATGTTTTTCCACGCCCGTACATTTTTTTGAGGACGGAATACGCGTTTGTGTTACTCTCTGTCGCTCGAATAAGCAGTGCGACAGAGTTGGATATATTATCGTCTCTTCGTTCGGTAGCGTTCATCACGGGGTCCCAAAGTAGGGTCAGTGCGTCGCCGAACGAGAGCCGTAGCGGACGTTCGGGGCCGAGGGCCGGGGCTATAAACGCGCCAAAATTACGTTACGCGCGCCAATTTTCAAGGTACGTAAATGGTAACAGCCAAACTTTATACTAATCATGTTGCAGTTTAACTTTTTAATTATTTATGTCGTTTAACCTTGTTCACAGCAAAAATTGTACGAGTTCATTCAACATCTACCTAGGTACTAACTAGCACAGAACGCAGAGTTTATTTTTGGAAAAATCGACTACTATTGCTGCTATGAACCAATAACGTAAGTATAAACAACAGACTTGCCGTTTGTTATTTGATTTTCGGTATTTAACGTTAAAAATTAAATAATGCTTTTATTTAATACGTTTCAGGCAAACACAATTATGTCATCAAGGTCGAAAAAGTTGTTAGAGCTGTGTAATGGAAGAGGAGCCTGTGTAACAGAAAAACGGGAATTGACATCAAAACAGGTGGTGGCGCACAAATCTGAGGTATTTATAGACAAATCAAACCACCAAGCTGTCGATGATTCCACACCACCAAATCGGTCCAAAGAACCTGAAATATGGAACAGGTATTATTCACTCACTGAACCCATATTCCATACTTTCAATGAACATGGTTCACATTTATGGAGTAAATCTGAACTTAATAAGATCACGAATAAAGTAAACGAAAGTTTAAGCTTACCTCCCATATCACCAAAGCTCCCAGCCTCACCAAAGACCCTAGCACCATTGACACCTCCACGGCCCTCGAAGTCCCCACTCTCGCCATTGATGGTAAGCCCGCGACTGCCCTCCTCGACACTCCCAGCATCCGCAGAATCTCCGAGCTGTCGTACTTTACGCAAAACTCACTTGTTATGCTTCGAAAACGCGTTTCTATCAGACGATGACAATATTGACGATTATGGGTCAGATGATTCTGTAGCGGATAAGACCTATGAGCCATCGTCCCCCAAAAATAGGCGAACATACAGGAATCTATTATCAAAGGATGCCCAATCACCAGCTTTAGATTTTTGCCCGGAAACCAGCATCAATTTAGAGTCCAATATGGCAATAGGCTTGGACTGTCATGCTTCTGACCCAGCTCCCACCCATAATACAGCTATCACAGTAACTGCATCTGAACATTCTGAACCCTGTCCTTCTCCAACTTTCACAACTACAGTGTGTACTCGCAAACGAACACATGATGAACGCGATGATAAATATCTTGTTCAGCCTGGGTGTGACGAGAAATGTCTGAAAAAATGTACAACTTTGATAAATGATAATCGTCGAGAAGAAATTAACCGCTACTATTGGAGTCTAAATTGGACTGAACGACGCGTATTTATACAAAGTTACTCTGCTACTGCAACTCCTAACAGGGTGACTACGAAGGAGCCTAAAATAACTAAACGGCGGGTATATTCGTTCAAAAATGATTGTGATGAGATTGTAAATGTGTGCAAAGTGTTTTTTTTAACAACACTTGGCTTTCATAAAAAAAACGATAAAGTCCTGTACAATTCTTTACAAAAGCCAATGATCGACAACCGAGGGAAACATGCAAAAATCCCAAAAATCGACCGCACTCCTTTAGATCAGCATATTGACTCATTCCATCCGCAAGTTTCGCACTATCGCAGGGAGCATGCACCTAAACGATTCTACTTGCCTAGTGATGTGACAATTAAATTTATGCACGGTGATTTTACACAAAAGCATCCCAACATTAAGTGCAAATATGATTTATACAGAAAACACCTGAAAACTAGAAATATTTCGTTTGCCCAACTAGGTAACGAAGAGTGCGAATCTTGTGAATCGTTTGAAATACATTGTAAAACCCATGGTCATGAAAAGAATAATGTTACCCCTGATTGTAAAGAATGTACCGAATGGGTCAACCACCACAGAAGGTACACAGAGGCTCGTAAACTATATAACAAACACAAGGCAGCTCCGCATGATAAAGACACTGTTTATTTTAGTACTGATCTCGAAAAAGTTATAATGCTTCCCAGGTTGGACACTTTCAAAAAAGTTCTGTTTTGTCAACGTTTAACTGCATATAACCAAACATTCGCACCGCTAGGTAAATGTTCTGAGCACGACACTTTCGCAGTTTTGTGGCCAGATGCAGTTTCAGGAAGAAAACAGGAAGATATTATGAGCTGTTTCTATGAGTTCCTAATACGTTTTCGTGATTATAAATACATCAACCTTTGGATGGACAACTGCACTGCTCAAAACAAGAATTGGTTATTGTACTTCCTAATGATTGATCTCGTAAACTCTCATCTTATATGTACTGAGACGATCACGTTCCACTACTTCGAACCTGGGCATACGTTCATGAGCAGCGACCACTTTCACCATCAAGTGGAACAATCTATGAAGAAAATGGGTAGGATTTATGACTTTGGTGATTTTAGCAATGCTGTTTCAAAGGCCAATTCCAAGAAAGTTATAGTTAAGGAAATGGCTCCCTCGAACTTTTTGAACGTTGATGACAATGTTTCTAAGCGACGTCTGCAAATTGCAAACCCAAGGCCATATATCAGTGACATTACAAAAGTAAGTTTTCATAGGGGATCACATGACCTGTTTTATGAAACTGACTATAGTGGACAAGAAATTTCAATGTGCTTTTTGAAAGATTCCTATTTAAAGAATCCTAGTGTCACGGTATTGTCACCTCGTGAAAAACCAAAAGGAATTTCAAAAGAGCGAAAAGAAAATATTATTTCCAAGTTGGGGCCTTTGATGCCGCCGCATAAGTTATTGTTTTGGAAGAATTTACCCACGGAATATTGATAAACTAACACTTACTAATGCTACTCATATAATGATGTAGTTTAAGTTATATGTGATACTATGATGTGCCTTTAATTGTAATATTTATGAAAAAGTGTTAAAACTTCTATGTTTCCTCACCTATTCAAATGTTTAAAATAATTATAGTGCCATAAAGACTGCTACTACTATGTACTATTATTAGCTATACGGAAACTAATGATCTCTTATAAACTTATGTTTTCCCAATGATTTGCTAACGATGATCCTAATTATTTTGGTTAAGTTTGTAGAGGTATTATAATATAGTGATATGTAAAGTGATCTGATTCACTAGCTCATTAATTTCTAGTTTAAGTAATTTAAATTGGTTCATTGATACAACTACATAAATAAGTATCTTGAATTCGGAGTAACTTTTTGTTGATATTTTAGCTTTATTGAGGCTATAAGAAAATTACTAGTATTTCGTTTTAAATGTTTACTAAACTTGTGATATAGTTATGTAGTAGTGTTTATATTTGCTAAGGATAAACTTTTACATGGTAGATGGCTGTGACTCTAGTATTACGAATACTGAATTGTTATAAGGAAGAAATACAATTTCTTTGTTATTTTTAATAATTTTGCCAGAATTTGCTATACTATTTTAGAAGACTGTGACTCTAGTTTTAATTAAGTACTAGATTGCTTCAAGGTAGAAATACAATTTCTGTGTTAATTTTTACTATTTTGCTAGAATGTTGTTCAATGTTTAAGAAGGCTGTGACTCTAGTAGTATTAATTAAGTGCATTACTTTAAGGAACTTAAATACAATTTCTTGGTTATTTTTAACAATTTTGTAATGAAAAGTTTTTAAAATGTACGGATGGTTTCCTTTACCTACATTATTTTTGAGTTGCCAAGTTTATAAATGTCTTTCCTTTTCGAGTTTTGTTTTATTTTGATTCATGACTGTGGTATCCCCAGTTTAAGAAAAAATATTTCATATAGTAAAATGCCTTAAAAAGCAGTGAAATGCATTTGAGAATTTAAGGCCGCTTTGTAGTGAATTATCCAGTAGATAAAATGTTGCGATTGCTAACTTATAGAAAGCAGTTTGACGCAATAATGTATTAAAAAGCAGCCACTGGCTTTTCTCGTCTTTTTTAATAATTATAATGTAAGGAATTTTGGGAGGGGGAATTCTTTAAAAGGCAGCTAAGTGATAAAACTGCCTTTTAAAAAATTATGAGAAATTCATTGAAAGTTCGACTAATTTTCAATAATAAAGTGTCAGGTATAATTCACTAAATAGCAGTTTGGGGACTCAAACTGTCTTTTAGTGAATTATTATATACCGAAAGAAAAGATTAATAATAAAGTTACAGCCGAATCGGACGATGATACAGAGTCACTATTTTCTTCCACCCCATCAACTCGCCCTTCTTATATGACTAGATCAAAAACCACCGAGTCTAGTATTAACCCCGAGGATGTTGTGCAGGATGACCTATTCGAGGACACCAATACTGCACCCACCAACGGTGAGTCTTCTAAGCGTAACAGATGGACATCAGAAATGAACGAGTTCATACTACGCACTTACCTTCATCTTACATCATTAGACACAGACAAGAAAAACTATTTAGAAGCATTACATTTAAAATTTATAACAAAATACCCTAGCATGAAAGTAAGCCGACAACGAGTTGGGGATCAGAGACGTGCAATAGTACGCCTGAACATGAACTACAATAGATGAGATTTATAGAGAAGTAAAAAAAAAAAAGATTTAGAAAGGCTGCAGAGCGATATAAGGCAGCACACTCAAGATAAGCGGAATGATACACAAACACTGAATATGTCCCAATCGCATCAAAGCACCATCACTCAAAACACACAATCCCGAATGAGGTGGTCCAATGAACAGAATGAGACAATAATAAGACTATACCTACAAATAACACATTTAGAAACAAATAGAACAGCTTACCGGAAACCATTGCATCAACAGTTCATCACTAAATTTCCATCACTCGCTCATTTGAGTGAACAAAGAATAGCCGATCAGAGGAGAACAATATTACATAATAAATATATAACAGATCAAAGACTAAATGAAATTAGACAGGAAGTCGAAAGAGAACTTATGACTCCTCTACCGACAGATAATATAAGTCATTTAAATATTAGTTTAGATACTCCTACAATCAACGCTGCAAATCTGAACGAGGCTCAATACCTAATTAACGATCAGACGGAGTTAAACACACTTACACCAACCATACACACACAACAAGAACCGCCTGACTTAGATAACAATGCAGAAATAGATAAAATATTTTCAGAAGCTCTGGAGCATTTTACGAATACAGATCCTACCAGCCGACCTTTTGTACCCAAACAGAAACCATCGAAAAAACTGTCTTGTACAGTTTCCTACATAAATAATAAAATCCTTACTGCCAATATTAATAAAGATACCGACTTCCAGACATTTCAAACAGTAGTTTACTGTGCAGGATGGACTACTGCCAAAGTTAACGGAACTAAATTTAATTTGACAACACTCGATACGCCACACCCAACCCGCAAGAACAAAAAACCCAACTGGGAGCACAGACTGGAAAAGAAAAAAAAAGGATCTAAGAATTAAAATAGGCAGGCTGACTCAATATATTAATGGCAACAGAAGCAGGAATCTTAGTCTACACGTTGAAAGAATACAAGAGCAGTATCAGATCCACTCTACACACGAAGGGATAAATACAAATTTAGTACAGTTTTTGGACACACTGAAACAAAAACTAGCTGTCACTTCAAGTCGCCTTCACAGATACAATGCTTGCACCTTCCGTAAAAAACAAAATTCACAGTTTGTTAATAATGAGAAACAATTTTATCGCGAACTTAAAAACGCTTGTACTAACAATCAAAATAGCCAAGCTACCCCTAACACTAACAATAGCCCTGACACAGAAACCTTACATCGATTTTGGTCAGACATCTGGCAAAACTCTGCTGAGCACAACGCTCAGGCGGAATGGATTGAATCTGAAATAGCCATTAACTCTGAGGTACCAGCAATGGACTTTGAATTCATCCCAGTAGAAATATTCCGTGAAGTAATACAGAATTTGCATAACTGGAAATCACCAGGGTCTGACCATATCTACAACTACTGGTATAAAAAGTTTACTGCAATTCACCCTTACTTACACAGTCATATAAATAACTTTATTTCGCATCCACATACAATACCGCCCTATATCACTGCTGGAACAACATACATGCTCCCGAAGGACCTCGATGACCCTCGAAATCCAGCCAAATACAGACCCATCACATGTTTGCAGACCGTATATAAAATAATAACCAGTTGCATTTCCAAACTCATCTACAAGCACATCTACAGTCACAATGTTCTTGCTGAACAACAAAAAGGCTGCAGAAAACTGAGCCAAGGCTGCAAAGAGCAATTAGTTATAGATTCTGTTGTCCTAAATCGGGTGTACAAATCTAAATCTGACTTGTACACTATGTACATTGATTATAAAAAGGCGTATGACTCTGTCCCCCACTCATGGTTAATTAAGGTTCTAGATATTTATAAAATTCATCCACGGATAATTCTTTTCCTACAGACAACAATGCAAAATTGGACTACCCGACTTAGACTCAGCTCAGCAACTGGAACAATAGAAACAAATCAAATCAAAATACAGCGCGGCATTTTCCAAGGAGATGCACTCAGTCCTCTCTGGTTCTGCCTTGCTTTGAACCCCTTATCTAATATGCTCAATAATACAAAACAAGGACACCTGCTCAAATATGACCCCATTATGAATGACAGACAGACAGATAAAGACGAAATACACCTTAACCATCTACTCCACATGGATGATATTAAATTATATGCCTCTGACAAAACCGATCTAGATCAATTGGCTAACATAACTGAAGTATTTTCACGAGATATCCAGATGACGTTCGGGATAGATAAATGTAAAATCAATTCGATGAAGGCAGGGAGAAGTTACAAACATAATTATACTCTGGAGACCGGGGAAACAATAGATCCACTGGATGAAAAGGTAGGATACAAATACCTAGGCTACTTGCAGTCACAACTGATTCACCATAAAGATACAAAAAACAAACTAAAGGTTCAATTTAAACACAGACTTAACTCCATACTTAAAACCCAACTAAATTCAAGAAATACTATAAAAGCCGTGAATACTTACGCAATCCCTGTCCTGACATACTCTTTTGGCATTATTAGATGGAGTAAAACTGACCTCAAAACTCTTCAGCGCACCATAAACACCACTATGACAAAGTTCCGAAAACACCACCCTAGATCCTGTATAGAGAGATTAACCCTTCCAAGAAAGGAGGGCGGCAGAGGACTCATAGATCTAATCAACTTGCACAACAAGCAAATCACAACATTAAGAACTTACTTCCACCAAAAATCATGTTCCTCTATTATCCACAAAGCTATAGAACAAAATGACCACCAATTTACACCCCTGAACTTAAAAGACCGAACTATCCAGAAAACCGAAGAGCTTACGGAATATAAAACCAAAATTGCCCAGTGGAGTGCGAAGTCTCTACATGGAAGGCATCGCCAGGATTTAAGCCAACTTAATGTCGACAAAGTGGCGTCGAACGCATGGCTAAATCACGGTGAGCTCTTCCCGGAGACTGAGGGCTTCATGATGGCTATTCAGGATCAGGTTATTGAAACCCGCAACTATCAAAAGTTCATTATAAAAAATAGAAACTTGGATTTATGCAGGAAGTGCAATAGCCCAGGAGAAACCATTCAACACATTACCGGAGCATGCAGAGCAATAGTCCAAACAGATTACAAGCATAGACACGATCAGGTAGCCAATATAGTACACCAGAAACTTGCAATCAAATATAACTTGATACCTCAACCAGCCATCCCTTACTACAAGTATACACCCGAAAGTGTTCTGGAGAACCAAACTCATAAAATGTATTTCGATAGAGCCATTCTAACAGACCGAACTACTCACTTCAATAGACCAGATATCACTGTAGTGGACAAAACGAATAAGACAGCCCTTTTAATTGACATAGCAGTTCCCAACACTCATAACTTACAAAGTACAATAGCAGACAAACTAACCAAATATACCGATTTAAAGGATGAAATAACCAGGATATGGAAGCTGAAAAGTGTTACCATAGTACCCATCGTGTTGTCCACTACAGGAGTCATCCCTCAACAGTTGCATACTTCCATTCAATCTCTGTCAATACCACCGTCGTCTTATATTGTAATGCAGAAAGCTGTAATTTTAAATACTTGCAGAATAGTCAGAAAATTCCTACAGACAGATTTAGCCAATAGCATACAAACTCAAACATAATTCATAAGTTCCTCTTGGCTGTCCCGGATCAAACCATAACCAAGAACCACACTTTCTTAACCGAAAGCTAACATTGAGCTACACTTGGCTTTGGCCCGTGCTTCTCATTACACCAGTATTTGTCAAAATACTGAGAAATGTAAAGAAAAAGAAATAATAATAATAATAATAATAATTGTTTATTACACAAAGCACACGAATACAAAATTATACAGACATTATCCGTTGGGCCACAAACTAGGCTGAGCCTGTATCTTGGGACCCACTGAGTCGGTTAACAAATCACTTGAACATCATCGGCACAAGGAGCACGACATGAACGTTACAAAAGTTAAATTAAATTAGGTACGTATATGAAAAAAAAAAATATATCAACCGTTAACATTAGGTAAGTACACGGAAACATAAGATTAATAAAATTAAAAATGAGGTAGGTACAAGTATATACGGTATTCCAGTTGGTACTAGGAGAGTTTGTGTATATGTAAGTGCGTATGCATGTGTGTATTGTGTGTTTCTGTGTGTTTGTGTGTGTGTGTGTGTGTGTGTGAGGGTGTGTGTGTATATGTGTGAGTTAGTGATTTCATGTGTCAAGAGTGTTAACTAAGGTACGTACTAATGAATTATTCGTGCCGAACAATTTTTTTTGTTTTTTATATATTAAATATGTAAAAAATAAATAAATAATAATGAAAAATTATAAATCTGGCAGCACTTTACAAAATGTGATCGGTATTGTGTCACATTATTCACACAGGTCGATTAAATAAAAATTAAACAAATTTAACACTGCTTTCGCGTTTTTCTCAAAAGTAAGTTTTGTTAGAAGACTGCCTTTATAAAAATCAGGGCAGCACGCTTGCTTAATCGCTGTATAACTAAAATTAAATAACGTGCACTTTCGCTCTTAAATTTGTATAAAATCTTTTAAATATCCATTGATTGTTGACGTCAATTATTCGCAAGTGAAACAGTGCAGTGTGGGGGACGTGATATACGTTTTAAATTGAAATCACACAAAAGATCGACACTCGATATTAAAAAGTACCCACAGTGTAAAAAAAATAATAATAACAAAATGAAGTGCGGGGCCTGTTCAAAGTTTGTGGGACGTTCTGGGTTGGCATTGTGCGCTAAGTGTGGTACTGAGTTTCACTGTGCCTGTGTGGGACTCTCGATAAGTTCTTTGGTACCTCCGGAGTGGACGTGCCCTATATGTCAAAGTGCTGTGCCAAGAGACAATCGCGCGGACACACCGGTGAAGGGACTTTCTGCCACTGCTCAGCCCGCCGCCACTCAGTTCGCCACAACTGAGCCCTCTCCCACCAAGCCGGTCGCCGTTGACCCCGTCGTGGCTCATTCCACTGCCGCCCAACCCGCCGCCACGCAGTCTGGCGCCGCCGAGTTTCCATGCGCACCCGGGCTTGGCTCAGCTTTAGCCCACGACGGGGAACATATTGCGCTGTCGCTAAGGCAGCTGGAACGACTGGTCCGCGAGGAGGTCGGGGCTGTCAGACGAGAGCTCAAGGAATTCCGGGAGGAATTCCGGGATGTCAGAGCCCACATCTCTGACTTCAGCCTTCGAATGGAAAGCCTGGAGACTCGGGTCGATGTCATGGAGAGGCAGGTGGCGGATGTTGCGTCATCAACGGCTACTAAGGCCCTCGAGGACGCTGTCGCGGCCCTCCAGATGGAGCTGAACGACAGAGAGCAGGAGCTCCTTGCGAACGACTTACAGGTGTCCAACGTGCCGGAGGAGCCCGGCGAGAGCGCCATCGGCCTGGCCACAAGGATCGGCGCCAAGCTGGGCGTGGAGCTGGACGCGCGTGACGTTGTGTCAGTACACCGCGCTGGTAGGGCGATGACCTGCTGCGGGGCGCGCGCACGCGCCGCGGCGCCACCACCGAGGGCCTGGGCCTGGGCGCCGCACCACAGCGGTTCTACGTGAACGAGCGGCTGACGGGGGCCAATCGGCAGCTGTTCCAGCGGGCCCGCGAGGCCGCACGAGCCACGGCTTGGCGCTACATATGGACCCGGGACGGCCGGATCTTCGCTCGTCGGTCTGACGGTCAGCCGAGCGTCCGGTTGCGTCGTCTGACGGACTTAGATATTTTTAAAGCCGACGATGTTACGCAAACTAGTCCGTAGTTTTTGTTACAGTTGTGAAGTCCTAATAGTAAATGTTATGTTATTTTTATGTATTATTATGTCGTTATATTGTACCGTAAACAAAAATTCTTACCGCCCTGTTTTCGCCTTCATATATTTTGTACTTTTGAGTTTGGTAAATTTATTGTTATTATTATGTGTCGTCGCGGAAGTGGACCGACAAATTATTATGTCTGTGATTCAGCCTGGAATAAATCATTATATATAAATTTAACTAATTGCTGTGTATATATCTATATCAGTCAAATCTTCCACTTCCTCTTGTTGTTAAGTAAAATATTTATCGTATTTATGCATATATCTCACACCCATACCACTTCACTTGTACTTACTTATATACAGTTATCAATATTCAATTTTTTTTCTTTAACTTGTAATTATTGTGATGTCGCGCTTTAAAAACTTTACTGTTGGTTTATTTAATGCTGGGTCACTTGGTACGGGACACGACGAGCTGATTGCGACGATGACTGAGACTAATGCGGACATCATTGCTATAAATGAGTCCTGGCTTCGCGCGGGGCAGGAAGGACGTGCACCCTCCGTGCCTAATTACAGACTGCGTCATATTCCTCGGCCGGACAACATACGTGCGGGGCGCGGGGGAGGTGTCGGATTTTTCCTGCGCCGGGGCATCAACGCACGCACACTACCATACCCGCCGTCACCACTGGTAGAACAGATGTGGTTGAAGATGAACATTAATTGTAGGCACCTTATTATCGGGACCGCATACCGACCTCCGTGGCTTGATGTGGACACTTTTTTTGACGCTGTCACTGACTCAATTACTTCCTTTGTTAGATACGACCGCTTGATATTACTTGGTGACTTTAACATTAATTACTCGGACAAAAATTGTAGAAAATTTAAATCCTTGACACAATTCTTGACAACTGTTAAATTGACTCAACATGTAAGCGAGCCGACGCACTTCACAGAACACAGCGAGACGACGATAGACTTGATTTGCACTGACGCCCGTGTTGTGTCTGTGGACGTGAAGCACATCCCGGACCTGGGGAGACATGCATACATCACAGCCGAGCTCGACATAAAAAAAAGAAAACCGACGCCAAGACGTATTATTTACCGACCTCTTAAAGACATCAACTTGAGTGATTTTAACGACGACCTTAACTCGATAGATTGGGACCAAATTTTACTACTTAACGACGTAGACGACATGGTAGGACTATTGAATTCACTGTTACTTATACTTTTTGACAGACATGCGCCTGAAAAGACGATAGTGGTGAAGGAGGCACTTAAACCATGGCTCACAAGTAACGTACGGCTTATGATGCGTCTTAGGAATGAAGCCCATACTCGCTACAAACGTACTAGGAGTGAATCTCATAAGCAGTACTACCTTGACCTGAAGCATCTTGTTACTGAAGCTATCCATAGCGAGAAGTGTGCCTTCTTCAAACATCATATTAACGACGAGACTGACTCCAAGACTCTCTGGAAAAACTTAAAACGCACAGTTCTTCCAGACTCACAGACTCCGACTGACCTCCCCACACACTTTGATGACCCGGAACTAATCAATCGCCATTTTCTCAGTATACCTGGAACATCTGACGTGACCATATCCGACTTGACTTTTTATGAATTCGATAAATACGGCGATAAAACTTTTGTGCTCTTACCGACGACTACTACTACAGTAACGAAAATTATGACATCAATAAAGACTACTGCGAAAGGACTCGACTCGATTGACATTGACATGTTACTTCTGACACTACCGAGAACTGCACACGTACTGACTTACATAATCAACAGGAGCATTGAGACTATGACTTTCCCATCTGCCTGGAAAATCGCTCAAGTGATCCCGTTACCAAAAAAACCAAACCCAACCGACCTATCCCAACTCCGTCCTATAAGTATCCTTCCTTGTATGTCGAAGATAATAGAACGGGTAGTCAGCCAACAGTTGTCCGATTATCTAGAGAAACACAACATCCTACCTGAACTGCAGTCGGGTTTTCGCAAGGGTCGGTCGACAGTTACTGCGTTGCTCGATGTGGTCGATAACATCTTACAGGCTCGGGATGTTGGTAAAAGTACTATATTAGTTCTTTTAGACTTCTCTAGGGCCTTTGACTGTATCAGCGTGCCCCTTCTGTTATCTAAGATGTCGTATTACGGATTTGATGTAACGGCATTAAAATGGTTTAGCAGTTATTTGTCCGGCCGTGCACAGACAGTTGCGTTGCGTGGGATGGACGGTGGAACTCTGCGGTCCTCTATTTGTCCTGTGACAAGAGGAGTACCGCAGGGTTAAATACTGGGTCCACTGCTCTTTATCCTGTATACCGCTGACATCACTAACAGTATAAGGAGCTGTGGATACCATCTTTACGCGGACGACTTGCAACTCTACTTCTCCAGCGTACCATCGGACACATCTGCTGCCTTACAGAATATTAACGCGGACCTAAATAGGTTTGTACCCTTTGAATGAGGCGCTGTGAGCGTGCAAGAAGACATGGGCCATTAGCTGGAAGACAATAATTAAGTTTAAACAACACTAACGCTTCACAGTGCCTCATTCGAAGACCTGAGAAAATTTCGAAAATTGTACAATAACTTTAATCGTTACAGACAGACACGAACTGTTTCCACCATATGATTTTCAAATCGCTGGTTGGTGAGACTAAGATGCACCACTTTGATACTAAATTAAAGCTATTTCTGTTCTCCACTAGTTCTTTTCCCATGACTTTTACTCGTACATATTCAGCCGGTACGAAGACTACATCATTTTCACTTTTTGAAAAAAAAATGGCCATGTTTGACTTGATGTATCTCTACAACCAATTGACCTAGATTGCTGGGGCAGTCAGTCACACCTCCTATATAAAAAAAAAAACAATTTATGGCGATGGAGCGCCTGTCATTCCAACCTACAGGATAATGGGTTGTTATGGCAATCTGACAAACTTGACAAAGTCAAATACGTACATTAATAATATTTTTCTCAAACTTGAAAATCTTGAAATACCGACGTCCATTAATGATAATTATTTTATTCGCTATACTTTTGAAACTTTAGTGGCGTAGAGTTGAGCAAATTTGCGTGTGCGCGCGGTTTTTAGAGACAGGGACTCGTATTGTTTTGTGTGTGTATTATTTTATTTAAGAGACGTGGACTCGTGATATTTCTGAGATAGAGACTCGAAATAGTGATAAGTGTCTCATTATTGGCGGTAATAAACGTAAAAATAGACGCTGTGAAGTATGTGGCGTCAGGGAAAGCCTCAGGGGAGAATTCTTTGCTAATTTTCCCAAAGATGAGCTAATAACAAGATAATGTAAATATCTTTAAGATTTAATGGAAGGAAAAGGGTTTTTTATAACTCCTTTGTGTGTAAATAAATAATATTGTTTAAGCTTGACGTGGTTTATTTACTATTTACAACAACAGTTGAAAACAAGTCGATTGTTTTCGCATTAAGTATTAACGCTGGTTACTTCTTAATGCAAACTTAGTTAAAAAAGGCAAAATGTAAATCGCAATACCTACGTAAGCAATTTTTATCGAATATCGATAAAACAAGCACATCACTAGTGCCTTTACTATTCAATACTATCGATAAGTCCTCAGCACTACAGTGACAGTTAGTTTTATAGCGATGAACATCAAAGATATACAGAAACATACAAATTACTGTGGATGACAGTATTTAGGCAGTTACGTCTCTTCTCCGTAAGGAGTATTAATAATAATAATAATAAATTTATTGAATAACTTTTGTACAAATGTTATAACTATAGACTAAAATTTACAGTTAGTTATGTATAAAAAGGAGCCTGAGCTAGGGATTCCCTGTGTTTCAGGCAAAGAGGTACAGTCAAAGGAGGCAAAGTTTCTCATTAAACTTAACGATTCTATATTGCTCGAGAGTTTGGGATCTCTGAAGCGAGTCAGAAGGCCTAAGCTGGTATCCAGGTGCTCCCGCCCAGATGTGACAGCAATACTCCATGTGGGGACAGATTTGTGACTTATATAATAGAAGTCTCAGTCCCGGGGAGAAGTATCGCTTCGCTCTGTTGAGCACACCTAGCTTTTTAGATGTCAGCTTCTTCTTACATTTCACATTACAAACAAGCTTTAGGCAATTTATTGTACAAGTGATACAAAGATCGAAGCAAAAAGAAAAAATTAAACGCGCATACGAGCGTAGCAGACCGAGAATTGAACTCGGTGGTCGGATTTTTTTACACACATTACATAACGATACTACTCGTACCTACATATATACACATTTTGGCAATCATACTTATATGTTTGAAATATCAAAAGAACACAGACTTGGTAAATATTTACAAATCATATTAATTTGATAGTTATCAACATTAATGTGACGTTTTATAAAGACAAATTATTGCAAAACAAGACTAAAGAGCATAACTAGCAAAAAAAATGATTTATATGTATTTTTGAGGCCTGTATCAACAATATGGAGGAAAGGGAACCTCTGTGCTATCACAAATTTATAAAAAATAATATTCATCTAAATATAACAAATACATTATTTCTGGGTAACTAGTACAAATAAAATTAAAAGACTAAAAAACAGTAATAAATAATAATTATGTAGCTTCTCTGTATCATCAAACGTCATTTTTAATAGGGCATCTCGAAGCTTTTTTTTATTACAATTGTGTGCAAACAGTTTTTGATTTTCTGGCGGTAAATTTGATTTGAGCATGAAATTTTTTATGTAATTAGTTTTATCTGGGTTAAGGTTT
Organism: Notocelia uddmanniana; assembly: GCA_905163555.1. Lineage (NCBI taxonomy): Eukaryota > Metazoa > Arthropoda > Insecta > Lepidoptera > Tortricidae > Notocelia > Notocelia uddmanniana. The sequence goes on along the minus strand of LR991052.1, from coordinate 35,838,507 downwards.
AGTAGGTGAACTTTTGAATGAGATACTACGACATGCTTGCGTCTGTGTCAGCAGAATTATAAACTGGGTCGAATTGAATGTTGCATAAATCACGTTGGGGTTTATTTAAATCTAGTTTAGGGATAATTCGTGAACAAGTTGTATTTTGTTGTTTTTGAAATAAGGTTAGTAGGGTAGGTATTATAGGCAGGTTACCGTGTTTACGTAACCAACAGTCCGTCAGAATAATAACGTCACAATCGAGGCCAAATTTTTGTTGAAATACTGTAAAATTATCAAAATTCTTATATATACTACGTATGTTTTGAGTTAGTATAGTTAGCGGATTTCGGGAAGAGCAAATATATTGTTTGCAGTTTTCAGGTTCGCATGTTTTGGACTCAGATACAGAGAAGTTATCAAGGTCAGAAAGTAAATTACTTGTAATTTTTTACAAACTAAGATTTAAAGTACTAGAAATATAAGATAGCAGGCGGCGCTCTTAGACGCCTTCATAATCAATTGAATCGATATACCTTTTTTCGGCCAATTTTCAGGCTGGGCAGTTGTAACGATCCCCCCCCCCCTCTCTTAATATAAATAAACCCCTAATACACCCTTAATATGATTTAATTAATAAATGAAATATTAAAACTAATGACTGTTAAAACCCAGGATAAAATTACGTATTGGCCAAAGTGAATCGTCTAGGTAGGACCCCGAAGAGTTGTGAACCGTAAGAAACCCTGAATCTTTAATGCGAATATTTGTCAGGTATTGAACTCCTCTTCCCTTTGCTGAAACACTACTATCGTTACCTAGTACCTTACTTAGCCTATACCTCAATGAAATTACGTTAATACTGAAGTTAAGAGATATATACATTTATAGGAATTATTAATGATAAAATAGTAACCAATTATATAAGATCCTTAAGAGATTTGCCATTCCTACAAGCTCTATGTACCTAGCCTCCGAATAGCTCATATCCTGTTATGTATTGCTTATTTACAGGTTCGTATAAATATAATCAATTTTATTGATTGGTGTAAGGTAGGGCTCCTCCAGCCGCCCTAGGGATTGCTATCCCCCTCCGGTACTAACCAGAGACCCTTGGCTCTCGACCTTAGACATGGACAAGCCCCCGCCAATCTTTTATTTCACTATGCGGAGTGTAAGACAATTTCGTCCAAATGACCTAAGTTACTTCAACAGGAGTACTCTGCTAGGCTTATCCGATCAATTCGTTCGGATGGCCTTTAGGAGCGCTCGGGATAAAATCAGTTTGTAAAAGAGACTAAACCATAAGAATATGGTTCTACCTAGCAAATGAATCTACTAGCGCTTCGGAAGACGCGCCGTATGATGAGGAGAATCGCCGCAAGGCCTCATAATCGGAAGCGGGCGAAATCCTGGTGATTTCTCGCCAGAATCTGGCCCTGACCCTGAATAACCTACTCTCCCTACTCCTCGTTCCCTAATACCTATGAACTACTCTGCCAGACCTTTAAATAAACTAAAAGAAAGGAAACAGCTCGGCTCGTCACTTAAGATGCCTGATTCAATGAACTGCTCAGCTTGTCACCGAATAGTCTATCATGTGAACTGCTCTGCTCTTCACTTGGAGAGCTTAATTCAACGAACGGCTCAGCTAGTCATTAAATTAGCTTATTCTGAGTAAATTTTAATCATTTAACTAGAAATCGTAACTTTAAAGAAACTATCTTTTTATACCAAAAATGACTAGTTTTATCACAACTATTCCCAATACTCCAAATTAACGACCAACCTAAAATAAATTATTAAACCCTACTTCCCTAATAAATGTGTGTGAAGCTACCCTACTATTCCCCAGTAAACTTGCTAAACTGAAAGAGCATGAATCCCTTACCAGAACCAGCTCTTTTGACTGCGAATCCCTAACCTATGCAGCGAAAGTTCAGTCGGCTAAACTGAGAATAGCAATGCTAAAGGCCTGTGTTGGTTGTCTCCCTCCACTGCGCCCGCAGGCTAGGATACAGTGAGTAAGACGCCCTATTGTGTATATAAGATTTATATATAAATATATGTAACAAGACCGTTCCTCAAATACTGAACAATTTCGACAAGCGAGGTATACACCTCTATGCTGAGACCCCATATTGGCAGCCATGTCTACGTTGTCAGCTGGGCATTGAAGGAACGTAAGGGATTTGATTCGTCTCCATGTAGGTAAAAGGTAGACGCCAGACCACCCTTAGATCTGGTAACTAAAGACTCTGAACCCTGCTCATCGGCACCGTTAGGCGAGCAAGACCCCTCAGGCAAAACTGGTGCCTGGACAAGATTCTGGTCATTTAAATCAAATTAAATAAACTCTTAAACCCCGAGGAAATATTCAATATTTTACTTAAAAACTGATTCCTCAACATGAAGAGAGTCCCCTCACGAAGAAGAACCACTTTTAAATCAATAGAATAACCCACCAAGTATATATTATTGCGAAGACCAGAGACCTTGTCAGTCTGAATGTCGAATTCTAAGTGCCGTCAATAAAACTTCGCGCCCCTTTATATACTCTAATATCTCAGACAAATGCACGACACATGTCCGACAAATATCGGACAAATCCCCGACACATCTACGACAAATCCACGACATATGTCGGACAAATCCCCGACCAATGCACGACAAATCCACGACATATGTCGGACAAATACACGACAAATCCACGACATATGAGGCCGAAGCTAGTAAGGTAAACGTTACTATGCTCATCCAGCTTATTAAAACTACTTTTCCTTTATATAGGTATTTTAATAACACGTGTTTTTGTAGCCTAATTGTGTTCCGTTACACAGTCCGCATCGCCTGTCTCGTGTTCAGCCGGCTTCTTGTAGTGCAGACACGTGGCACATTTTGGTGAGTCCGTCTATTTAGGGCATTCCTTCATCACGTGACCTAAAATGCCGCAATGACCGCAGGTATCGACTTCCGCCTTGCACGTCTTCGCCGCATGACCGTACTGCTGACATCGGTAGCACCTCGTCACCAGGGTGAAATCTCTCACAGGACACGCTGACCAATTCAGGAAAACTCTCTCGTTTGTGATTAAGGTCTTCCTTACAAGGGCGGGGACTTCGATGATGTAGTTGCAAGTTTCAGCGCCTTTTTCACCGGACTTATGGCTAAGCCTTGTAGAGGTCAGAAACTTTTCGAGGGACATACTCGTAGCTGGTATTTTGTCGGCTAAGTTCTGTTGGTAGATACAGGTAAAAACTTCCGCTTCTTGCAGGGCCGCCGGCACTCCGATCACCACGATTCTGGGTTTCCGTTTAACGGGCTCGTCAACTGTAAGCCCAGAGGCCGACAATTGCGTGGACTGTTTAAGCTTAAGAAGGTCTTGTTTGGAGTCCGTGCTGATGATTACGCCACCGTTCTTAACTTTACGTAGTCCACGCACTTGAAGTTTCCATTCGTCAGGCCTTATGATCTTTTGTACCAGGGATTTTGTTTCCTCGCTGGATTTTTGCTTGTCGGTAGGATAAATCGCGACAGAGTTCACACTGGTGGGCTGGACGTACCTGGATAGTTGATTGGTCTTGAGCTTTTCGGCAAAAGTCGCAGGTATCGCATTAACTTTCGCGTTTTGATCTATTGTTTGCTTTAACTCTAGGACGCGCTGTGATAGGTCACTTTTCTCTTGCAGGGCTATAAGAGAGTTGTAGTTCATGGCAGCTTTTGCCTTGAGAGCCTGGTATTCAACGACCAATTGTGACGTGCAGTGACCTACTTTGCGGCACAGATTGTGGACTTTCAGTTTTTGGTCCGAGTTCATTTTCCCTTCCGTAGCGATCCCGCATATCTCATTGAGATACTGCTCGACGGACTTCATCCATCCTTGAAGTTCCGGTGTAGGTATCATTTTCGGAGGGTCCGCTTCCTGTTTGGTGGGCGCAGGCTGCGGCTGCGGTGGCGTGGGCGTGGGCGTGGGCGTGGGCGGCGGGCTGTGCTGCATCATCCTGCTTCGGTTGAAAGGGCTGCTCTCCAGATTATTACTATTCGGCATTTCACTTAGTTAATTAACTCTGCCTTAACATTATTATTCACTGAGTTATGCTGACGACTCTACTAAATCAATTGCGCTTGTTCGATCTAGGTCACAAATACACCAGATGAATATTATTTATTTTGTTTAAGAGACACGTCCGATCTCGCTGACGACTAAGTATTATATTCTCTTTGTGCTGGGGTTAGTTCAAATTGTAGCAAATTTAGTGTTTTTTTTATTACGAAGTAAACATACTTGAAGCTTTAGAAAGACGCTTAGAAACAAAAAAGGGCTACCCGAGCAATTTATAACTTGGGGTCGCGTGACTCATTAAGATAATTTTTCAAAGAAATAGATATCGTAACCCTGCCGTCTCTATACATATTTGAAATAATAATGTATGTTAGGAAGAATTTGTGCAATTTCCCAACGAACGGTGATAAACCAATAGCCACCAGAAATACTGGGAAACTCAAAATAACCTTCTATAGACTAGTAAAGGCGAAAAGTCGTTCTTGGGAAATTGTATCAAATTCTACAATAAAATTCCTAAACACATTACTGAACTTAGCAATTCTAAATTCAAATCTGTAGTAATACAAACACTTATTTCAAGAGCATATTATAAGATAAACGATTACATCATGGATAGGGATGTTTGGCAGTGATAGCGTCCTGCACGGCTAATCTATCGCGAAAATAGGTTTTCTACTGTAGCATTGTTATTTTTTAGTAGCTGACACTGTAATTTTATATTTAACTATACAATGTATATTGTTTTGAAAACATGATACCTCGCCGAGTTTTTTACGCCGGTTCTTCTCGTGGCAGAGTTTTATTTTTCCGAACCGGTGATAGTTTATTGACGTTCATAGGTGCATGTAATATGCCTAATTTGAAGAATAAACTACTTTTACTTTTTTTTACTTTTAGAAGTTTTTTTAGTTGTTTGCCTTTTTGAGTTAATACTGACTGACCTTATCTGTCAATTTATAGTCCGTTTTCTATTAGGCATGCTTGTATGGAGAGGTATACAATTTTGGATACAGCAATGCCATTTGGTACAGGTATTAGTTAGTATTAAATCTCGAAGTTATCCATCTTTGCACAATCGCGACTCTTCAGGCTCCAAGTTCCGGCACCGTACACAAAAATCGAAAAGACCAGGGATCGAGTCTAGCGTATCTTTGTTGTAAGACGAATAGTTACTTATATGCCTCCAGATCTTATCGAGGTTAGCTATGGCCTTTTGGCCATGCCAGATCTACGGTGTATTTCGCCGGCGCAGCTACCGTCACAGGTTATTAGCGATCCAAGATACACAAATTCGCTGACTTTTTATACTTTCTAAGTGCACCAGTGATAGGGAGTATATTGGCTCTGTCTACCACCATTACTTTGGTTTTAGAATGGTTGATCTTAAGACCTAGCTTAGCACTCTCAACCTCAATTTTCTTCAGAAGAGTTGCCATCTCCTCTTCGCTCAATGCGGACGGTAGTTGCATAAGCATATAGTTCATATCGTCTGCGTATCTCAAATTGCTTATTCTGCGTCCACCTACCACGACACCTCCATTCCAGCCATCTAGTGCCTTCCTCATAATGTGTTCGCCGTAAAAGTTAAATAGTTTTGTTGACAAAATGCAATCCTGATGAACGCCTCGTTCTGTGTGGAAGGTATTTGATTTTTCGTTTTCCTGTTTCACGAAGCAAGATATAAATTCTGCACCAGGAAAGTAAGGTGTTCAGGTACGCCCATCTCAACCAGCACATCAAACAGCGGGCGCAGAGATACATCAAGTCAAACTTGGCCATTTTTTGTTTAAAGTGAAAATGATGTCGTCAGTGTACCGGCTAAATAGGTAAAAGTAATGGGAAAAGAACTAGTAGGGAATAGAAATAGCTTTAATTTTAGTCTCATAATTTCCTGAAAATTAAAATACTTGATGTTGGCTCTCTTTACATCTCCTGCAGTTTTTGTTTTGATATAATTCAATACCCATCAAAGTGCCCCAAGCAAAACTGCTTACGAATGAATCTAACAAACGCCGACTGATCACCATGATGCGTACTGAATTTGAGAGGCTGGGTATCGAGATCCATCAATCTCAACAAGACGCCGATGGCGATATAGTGAAGACTGCCCTTGCCAAGAGCTCATCTTTAAATCAAGTGTTTTATGTCCGTCCCATCCTACTTGACATTCTTACCATCTTAAGCTCATGAGAGCTGAACGTGTATTTCCAGGAAGGCAGTAGAGGTGGATCAAACTGCATCAAATATTCAGGCCCGCAGCTTGACTGCAAGAACAACAGGGGCATTAGCTTACTCAGCATCGTTTGCAAATTAAATGCGAAAGTGTTGATTGAAAGGGTAATGGCTAAAACCGATGAGAAAATATGTGATTTAAAAGAGGTAGGAAAGGAATGGGATGTACGGCTCAGGTGTTCTCGTTAGATGGTCGGCATGCACGATTCGTATGCGAGAAAAGGAATGAAAATGAATGTAAACAAGACGAAAGTGATGGTATTTGAAAGAGATAAGGGTATGAAATTACGGTCAATGAAGAAAAGTTGGAGCAAGTGGTGAGTTTGTGTACTTGGGGACTTTGTTGGCGACAGACGGTGAGCATAATAATAATAATCGTATGGCATTTATTTTAGAACCGTGAGATCATCGAGAAGACAAGTACGGTTGCCAGTTTTTTGTTTTGCACTTTTAGCACCACCCAGGGGTCACGTGTGGGGTAACGGTGGGTACTCCCATACGGACGTGGTGCAACTTCGACCCCCTTTTGTCAAGTGAGTGGGCAACTTGACTGTTAGAAGTTCTCAAGCCGCCCGAAGGCCTCTAACTTGGCTTAACGACTGCTGTCATAGACAACAGCCGGGATCAACGGCTTAACGTGCCTTCCAAAGCACGAGAGCGCTCTGTTAGTAACCACTCAAAGCGGTCACCCATCCAAGAACTGACCTGCGTCCACATTGCTTAAACTCGCATACCGCACGCGGTTCGCGGGCGCCGCTGGGCCACGAGCGCTCCGGCACGGTGAGCATGAGGGAGATATTGAAATGAGAGAAAGTGTCAAAAAGGTGCGGCTAGCTGTGCATAGAGGAGTGTTGGTGCCGATACTACTGTATGGTAGCGAAAGTAATGTGGGGCAGAACAAATAAACTAGTGGCTCTGTGAGTTGTAGACATCACAAAAAAATAGTTTTTTTTTTAATTTCTTAAATATGACTTTATAAAATAATTCTATATAATTATCAAACCTGCTCACAAAATTTCACGAGCATCGGTTGAGAAATACGACCTGTAGAGGAGTACATCCTGACAGACAGACATACGAAAGAATTTTTGTCAAAAGCTGAAACGGAGACGCTTCGCTCGCTAGGTCAAATATAATAAACCCGATAAAGATCACTTCAAAAACCTAAAAAAATTAACGGTTCTGAGCCTCTTTATACTACAAGTTGCCTTTATGTGGAAACACAAAGACGAATTCAAAACACGCCGTCTCGATCAAAGAAAAACACGCCACGACATGAAACCCCAAAGCTAAGTCGCTGTGTGTGGTTGGTGTTTGGATATGTAATAAGTTGACCTCGGAGATCAAAGAGGCTGCTTCTTATGAGCTGTATACCTTTATATTAAAGCATTTTTTCATCGAATGTGACGTCGTCTATAATATTGATGAGTTTTACAATTACAATGATTAGAAATTTTCATATGTGTATGTGACATTGTTTTATAATTTCTTATCGGTGTGAAATGTTATGTAACATTAAATTTTATTCATTTTTGCCATCCGTTTTGTCAATATCATTATCGTTTTATTTGTAATGAGTTCTGCATTTTGGTACAGCATTAAATGTTTTGGCTATGGGACTAGTTCGAATTGTGTAAAATTGTCTTTTAGTATGTATTTATTTATTTTAAGGTAGACCCGAGAATTGGCAATCACTTTAAAATCATCTAGAATTATTCTATGGTTGATTCAAATGCTTTTAAAAACAAATAATTTCGCCGAGCAAAGCTCGGTCCCCTAACGTACTGGGACTGAACTTTGTAAATACATATACTATTTGAATATACTTACCTCCTACTCATATGCAAGGTGTATACAGAACATACCGTTATGTTATTCGTTGTCACGATAAATGGGCCTCATTTCGTGTTATGAGGAAAAAGTGATGCCGACAATCGCTCCGGCTTTCTGCGGGCGGGTAACTCGTTTTTCATTGTTACTGTTATGTATAAATATCCTTCGCGTATGAAGGTATCCCGAGTAAATTAGGTACGGCCTGATTCAGCAATATACATATGTACACGTATACTTACGTTAAAAAATAAAATGTGATCATCTTTTATACTTATGATTTTTGTTTGTGTCATTGATGTGTTTCCATAGGAATATAGTAAGAAACATTTATCTCTCCTCCTCCTAACTTTACTGATGAACTTATAACCCATATCAAAATTTGCAATATTTGCTTTTAAAAAAGATGCTCCCGCTCACCCCCGCTTATATAGCCTGTAAGAAAAATAATCCTTATGTTACTTATATTTATATAGTCATAATATTAGGTATTTTACATGTCAATGTTTTCATTTTATGAATATTAAGCTTTTCGGAAAGGTGCGAAGTCCGGCACTAGATTGTTTTACAGTAAACCTAATTTATTGCGGCTTAATGCATTTTGAGCCTAAACTTGGCAGTTTTCTATGCAGTATGTTATAATAACATGAAAGCTGATATTTAAGGAAGCCGCAATAAATTAGTTTAACAGTAGAACCATCTAGTGCCACACTTCGCACCTTTTCATAAAATCAACGGATATCTCAATTCTTTTGTCGGTGAAGACGACAACCACGCATCGCATATTTTTAATATTGAATTTGGCTCCCATTTTTACATTCATGTTTTTGATGGGATATCATTACTTTTTGTCAAACTTCACCCATCGGGAGCAATCGACCCTTCGTCTAGACAACCCTATTCATGGACATCACCAAAAATGGGCTTCATTTAAAGATGTATTCACAGAAGCTATCCACAGTAATCCATGTCTATCAAGTGCATAAAAAATGCAGTTTTTAAAGAGTAAGATGAAATGCGAAACAGAACGACTCATACGACGGCATGACTCTTCCTGTAATGTAGCACGCTACATCAAGTTATATCAATAGACGTCATGACGTAACTATAGAAAGGCTAAAGGATGATTCACAGTAGACCGTTCCGTGTCCGGGCCGGCCCGTTTTCTATGACAGCAAACGCAACGGTCGGCGTATTTCTCTAGAAGAAAACGGGCCGGCCCGGACACGGAACGGGCTACTGTGAATCATCCTTAAATGGTATCAAAAATTTGAGTGTCAACATTTATACATGGGAACCGATATTAGCTTATTTATTAGCGCATAAGTTGCGATTCCGAAACCCATAATGAATACATAGCGTCACTGAAAAAGCCCAGAGAATTACCAGGTTTAAAAAGAGTTCATGTCATTTTTGGAAACCAAATTTACTGCTATGAAATTATGACGGTGCAAGAAAGACGCCGCCGTGAACCGAATAAAGGATGATTCACAGTAGACCGTTCCGTGTCCGAGCCGGCCCGTTTTCTATGACGGTAAACGCAACGGCCGGCGTATTTCTCTAGAAGAAAACGGACCGGCCCGGACACGGAACGGCCTACTGTGAATCATCCTTAAAATTAAAAACGGCTATATCAAATCTACAATTGTACAGAATTCAAAGATATGGCAACGTAACATAAACGGAAAACATTTGCGAAACTTAATCTATGTAGCAATTGTCTTTATAATAATACCGGCCAAAGTTGCCATTCAGCGAAAAGATGTCAAGAATGTAATGAATATCTCAACATAATACACTATTGCACGACGTATTTTTCAATCGAAGTGCAACGTGCGGAAATCAAAATCGACAACAAGGAAATGGGTCACACGTGGCACAAGAATGTCCTAGTGTAACGATCCCCCTTCCCCCTTGTGCATCTTTTAATTAAATCTATATTTTCGAAGATGTCATTTTATGGATTTACTTATAACTACAGCTTAAACTAGGCAAATGGCCAGCGTGAATCGTCTAGGGTAGAACCCAATAATGTTATGAACCGTTAAACCTAAATTCTTTTATATAAATACTTGTCAGGTTCTGGACTTTGTCTTCCTAATAATTGAAACCTAGCTTACCCTAATTTAGTAAAAGAATAAAATTTCTAACGAATCTTGACTAAAATGTTTATTTATCGAAAGTTATATTAAGATAAAAATAATTATTTTATTTGGTAGAACGTACCCTTACAGGCCTTACCGTGATCCGTTACCGCAACAGTAGGAACCCTAATATGTTTGAAATAATCCTAAACTTACTAACTTTCACCTTCAATCGAACTCTTAAATATAAATTCCAGTGTCACGCTAATTCATCCCCACCTATGTCTTTACGTGAATGGTTTGTATTATACTTACATACGTATTTTGCTACTGAATACGCCTGGGTGGGCATTGATCGTCTAGCTAGCCTACCTAGCCTACCTAATACCTATTCATTCATATCCTATATAAATAGGTATCCCTGACATAATTCATACTCTACCAGTGTTTCGGAACCTAGTTTTCTGAAGAGAAGAAACACATAGAAACTATTCAGTCTATGTTAACACTATTTATTAGTAGTCTTCCTAACCATATCCTAAAACTCGTATAATGAGAGAACTGCTCAGCTTGCCTCATCATCATGTCAGCCGAAAGGCGTCCACTGCTGGCCATAGGCCTCCCTCAAAGACTTTCACAATTACCGGTCCTGCGCCACCCGCATCCAGCGGACACCAGGTCATCGGTCCACCGTGTGGGGGGCTTGCCGACGCTACGCCTTCCGGTACGTGGTCGCCAGTGGAGAACCTTTCCACCCCAACGGCCATCGGTTCTACGTGCTATGTGCCCTGCCCACTGTCACTTAAGTTTAGCGATTCGGAGGGCTATATCGGTCACTTTAGTTCTGCGGATGGCCTCATTCCTGATGCGATCACGGAGAGAAACTCCTAACATAGCTCTCTCCATAGCTCTTTCGGTGACTTTGAGCCTTCTTATGAGGCCCGTAGTAAGCGACCACGTTTCACTGTCATATGTCATCACTGGCAACACACACTGGTCAAAGACTTTCGTCTTGAAACACTGCGAAATATTGGACGAAAAGATGTGCCTTAGCTTCCCGAACGCTGCCCAACCGAGTCGGATTCGACGATTAACCTCTTTCTCGAAGTTGGACCTACCTAACTGGACAGTCTGTCCTAGGTATATGTAATCGTCCACAACTTCGACCGTAAAGTGTCCGATTGTTACGGCAGTTGTTGCGACATGTGCATTTGACATGATCTTCGTCTTGTCCATGTTCATCCTTAGACCAACTCGCTCGGAGACTTTACTGAGGTCATTGAGCATTGCACTTAAATGTTCTCAGCCAAGACTACTATATCGTCAGCAAACTGATGGTGAGTGAGGTACTCGCCGTTTATGTTGATGCCTAGCCTTCTCCAGTCCAGAGTCTAGAAAACATCTTCCAGTGCAGCGGATAACAGTTAAGTATAAATAACATCTCTTTGCCTGACTCCCCGCTGCAACGGAATAGGCTTCGATTTCTGGTCCTGGAGCGGGACTGACATAGTGGCGTTCTCGTACAAACACTTCAGCACTTCGATATAGCGGTAGTCCAACTTAGCACCGCTGGAAAGATTGTAGTACTGCTCAGGTTTCAATCGAATCGAAGGCTTTCTCGTAGTTTTTCTTCCTCTTCGGAAACCGGCTTGTTCGGGAGGCTGGAAGTCATCTAGCCTGCATGCGAGACGGTTTATGGAGGGAGGTTCTCAATTTCGTTGTATTTTTTTTTTAAGTTTGTTACTCCATAACTCCGTCATGTTTGAACCGATTTTAAAAATTCTTTTTTTGATTGTAAGTATATATATTCAAATTGGTCCCGTTTTTATCAAAACGCAGTTTTAATGATGGGATCCATGAGGAATCGAGGGAACTCATCAAATCTTATAGGCAAACATCTAGTGATTTTTGTAGTTTTATCAACAAATAAAACATTGTCATACAAAAATGTGACATTTGATGAAGTGGAACTGCTGATGATGATCAAAACAGAACTCTTCAACGACAAAAAGTTCACGTTTGGCGATTTGTCCTCCATGCTGTGTTTGTTAAGCAAGTTCTATTTTCACATTAATTTTTGACAGGCTCGAGTTCTGATGATGGGATACACGAGGAATCGAGGGAACTCCTCAAATGTGAAAGGCACACATATATATAGTGATTTTAGTATTTTCATGAAAAAATCAAGCATTTACATTCAAAAAAGTGATATTTGATGAAGTAGATCTGCTGATGATGATCAGAACGGAACTCTTCAATGACGCATAGGTCACGTTTGGTGAATTGTCCTCTTTGCTGTGTTTGTTAAGCAAGTTAGATTTTCAAGACAATCATTTGTCAAGCTCGAGTTCTGATGATGGGTTCTGATGTTCTGATGAAATCCTCAAATGTAAAAGGCATACATAATTGATTTTAGTTTTTTCATAAACAAATGAAGTCATCATCGTCCTAGCGTTATTCCCAGTACAGTGGCATCCTGAAGGATGCCTGGGGCTACCTAACCACAAGAATTGGCGTGGGCACAATTTTTTTCGAAAGCGAATGCCGTCTGACCTTCCAACCCAAGGGGGACACTAGACCTTATTGGGATTAGGCTTGTCAAGTGAGTGGGCAACTTGACTGTTTGAAGTTCTCAAGCCGCCCGAAGGCCTCTAACTTGGCTTAACGACTGCTATTATAGACAGCAGCCGGGATCAACGACTTAACGTGCCTTCCAAAGCACGGGAGCGCTCTGTTAGTAACCACTCAAAGCGGTCACCCATCCAAGGACTGACCGCGCCCGACATTGCTTAACCTCGCATACCGCACGCGGTACGCAGGCGCCGCGGGGCAACGAGCGCTCCCGCTCGATTTGTTTGTTTCATAAACAAATCACGTATTTACATTTAAATAAGTGACAATTGATGAAGTGGAACTGCTGATGATGATCAGAACAGATCTCTCCAACGACGCATAGTACACGTTTGGCGATTTGTTCTCTTCGTTATGTTTGTCAAGCAAGCTAGGTTATCAAGACACATTTTTTCAAGCTTGTGTTCTGATGGAGGGTTCCATGAGGAATTGAGGGTACTGTAGAGGTTGATACACTATGAGACTGGCCATGTGGAACTAGTACCATAATGTATACAATTCTACATATTTTTATGTTCTGGAATGCCTGTCAAGCAGCATTCCTGAGAAAACAGTTGGTTTTCCAGTAGATTCCTCATCTGGACTCGATTGGATTCAAACGTGTTATTTAACTCTATTATTGTAATTGTATTTCCGAAGTAAGAAGTACAATAGTATGTTATAAAGTCGTAAAGTATTTCATTACAGCTACAACCCCTAAGATCCCCTAACAGTACCTCAGCTGTACAAGCAAGGCTTTACAATTGGTGGAGGTGCAGAGCTTTAAGTTGAAGGAAGTTGAAGGAAGTTATATTTCAAGAGAGAGAGGAGAAGAAGTCGTATGTGACAGGGAGATTCCATAGTTAAGAAGAGGAGAATATTTTCCATATGTACTACGTCCACGATTTCGGTGTCGATACAAACCCGATAGGGTTTAACGACACTTTTCCGTTATACTAATGTATCAATTTTCTATTGTAAATAAATAAACAAAAAAAAACGTGAGATGTTAAGAAGAATAATCAAGGTGATATAAAACGAAATACATTGTCCTTGGATGTACAAGCCCATTTTATAATCATGGCAGCATCGAAATTCAATGGATTGTCAAATGTAGAAGATTTTGTTATTGATTTCGAAATAATCTCCAATATAAAGTCGTGGAATGATGAACAGTGAAAATATGCGCTAGCTGCATATTTAGAGGACCCTGCTTTATCATTCTATAAAGCGCAATTCGCTTCTTTTACCACATATGACGATGTAGTTGCTAAACTAAAGGCTGAGTTCCCAGTGCGTGAGAATTTTGTAGAAACTTTTCACTATCGCAAACAGCAAGAGAATGAGTCCCCGCGAGAATATTTTTATGTCCTCAGTGCTTTAGCTGACAAAGCCAAAATCACCGACAAACCCTTCATTCAGCACTACATGAAGTCGGTATTAGATAAGTATAAGCCTTGGTTTGCACCAGTGATTTGCCAAACAAAGAGTGATCTGAAAAATGCGATATGGCAAAGCATGGAAATATACGGTGACAATACACGAATTTCGTCAGAGAATCTGCCCATGTTGGATCCGAATGTGCCCAACATCTCGCCTGTCACTAGTTCATTTGGTATCTCGATGACTGAACTTGTATCTAGCCCTCATGTAAATGTTTCACAGTCTCCTCAGTCGCAATATACTTCGCCAGTGACCATACAGTAACTGTATTTAGGCATGATAATTATCAACACACGCCAGGCGCAGCTCGGTATAATTTCAGACAACGCCCACAACAGCCGCTACGTTATAGAAATGATTTTGGGAATCAATATACTCCGACTAGGCAGCAATTTACAAGAAGTGGACCAAATTATGAAGCGAGTACGAGCAGCACTTCACAACAACGATCGAATCACCCAAACTTGAACCAGCGACGCTGAAGGAGCGGAGCGCGGTGTTGCAGGGTTTACAAGACTCCGATAAAGCATTATTTGATACGATCCCTTATATTCAATGTAAAATACTTAATAAAGATGTGTTAGGAATTGTTGATACAGGCGCATCCCTGTCGTGTATCTCATTATAATAATAATAATAATAAGCCCTTTATTCCGTACTAAGAGAGGTTAATACTGACAACTTAAAAGATGTATGTATTGTAGTCTACAAAATGTCTCTTAGTTCGGCGTGCCGCTTGGCAAAGGCCTCCTCCAACGACTTCCATTGTTGCCTATCTTGGGCAACCCTTCTCCAATTAGGTCCAGCCGTTATTTAAATTTCATCGTCCCGGTGGGGTGTGCTGTCTTCCTCGCCTTCTTTTGCCATCTCTTGGGTACCATTCCGTAACTCTCTTGCTCCACTTCCCTGTTTTATCGCGCATCATGTGTCCTGCCCATCTCCACTTCTGTTGGTCGATACGTTCTATTATGTCGGTAAATTTTGTGTTTTTCCTAAGGTCGGTGTTTCTTATCAGTCATACTCCTCTCCATGGCTCAAACTGCGGTTGTGTGGAATCCATATTGTATGGGAATCACGAATAGGAAGAATCGCGTTTGTGTTGTCCATCGCATAATCCTTTGTGTTGTTACGGCAAATTTTTCTCTATGTGCTTTTGTGAGCGTCCAGGTTTCCAGCCGTAAGTCAGGCAAGGCAGTATACAAGAATTAAATGTTCTTCTTTTAATAGCCATACTTAAGTCATTGGACTTCACTATCTCGCCAAGGGCGCCAAGGGTTTCCAGCTGGATTTTTGCTGTACTGCTTGAGTATAACCATATACTCAAGCAGTACAGCAAATATTTATGATTCTGATGTAGACATTCGGTATTCCTTGCAGTTCTAGACTCTCCCATATATATTCGTGTTATAAGCTGTCAAAAGCCTTGGCATAGTCCATGAAAGCTATATAGATTTTCTTATTGTATTCTTTATACTTTTCTATAACCTGTTTGATTGTATGGATGTGGTCAATAGTTGAAAATCCTCTTCTAAAGTCTGCTTGTTCGACTGGTTGCTGCTCATCTAAAAGTTTACTTATTCTGTCTAGTATCACCTTTGCAAAGACTTTGTATATATTTGACATTAGGCTTATCGGTCTGTAGTTGTCTATGTCTTCTTTGTCGCCTTTTTTGTATAGAAGGTTGATGTGAGATTTTCCCATTGTTTCGGAATCTGGCCGCTTATTAATATTTCGTTAAAAATATTTGTTAGTATTGGAGTGAGTTCCTCTATTGTTCCTCTCATTAGTTCGTTTGTGATTCTGTCTGGTCCTGGTGACTTCTCCATCTTTTGGCTTTTTATCGCCTTTTCAACTTCGCAAAATAAGATATCTGCTGTGGCTTCTGGTTCTGGTTTTTTAATTTGGTTGGTAATTATTCTGTTGCAATGACATGTATGCAGGTCTTGTGAGGCATAAAGCTGGCGGTAAAAATTTGTAGCAATTTCGCTGATGTTCTGCCTTTTTGTAGTACTCTTCGACTTTTCCTTCAGTTTGGGTATCCATTCTTTGCCAGTCTCTCGTAATTCCTTCAGGGCTTTTCTCACGCCCCCTCTTCTTTGGATGTGGTCTTCAAATGTTTTTAACCTCTTGGATTTGCGGTCTTTGCGTATGCTTTCTCTTATTTTTTTGCTTAGATCTGCCATTTTTTCCATGTTTTCTTTCTTTCTCTGGGTAGTTATTAGCTGCTTTCTTTCCCCAATCAGCTGCAAGGTATTTTGGCTAAGTTGATACTTGTTCGGTTTTTGAGTGATGTTGTTATTTTTGTGGATACTTTGTAGCTCTCTTTCTAGAATGTCATATTTCTGTCTTGTTTCAATGTTGTGTTTTGTAATTTGCTTGTTTACTTCTTTGAGACGGTAACTCTTTTGCAGTATGAAATGGTTTGACTTTTTGTTTACAGTATTTGTGATGTGGCTACGGGGCGGTTGTGTTTGAGATTTTTTTAGGGAGCAGCGTACCATACGGTGATTTGTATTGAAGTTCAGACTCTTAACAACAGTTGTGTCTGTGAAAGCTTTTGGGCAGTTGGTTATAATGTAGTCAATTTCGTTTTTGTAAGAACCATCGGGAGACATCCATGTCCATTTGTTATTTTTATTCTTTTTGTAGTTTGAATTTAGCACTGAGAGGTTATGCTCCATTGAAAATTCAACTAGTTTCTGCCCGTTGCGACATCTTTTTCCGTGTCCGAACTTACCAATTGCAAATTCACTATCGTTTTGTCGTGCTCCAATTTGAGCATTAAAATCGCCCATTAATATTATGTGTTTTTCGGCGTTGTTTTTTAGTGCTAGTTATTTGTCATAGTAAAATGTGTCGACCACTGACTGTTCTGCTTGCTCAGTTGGTGCATATGCCTGTATGATAGACCAGGGTTTCCTGTATCCCGATAGTTTTATGTTTAGTATGGCAAGTCTATCGGATATTCCTATCAATTCAAGAATGCATTTCTTCAGATTCTGTTTTATTAAAAACCCTACTCCGCTATGGCCTGCCGTTTCACCTTTGTGATACAGTATGTAACTACCATGTTCCTCTATTCTTTCCCCCAGTCTTCTCATTTCCGATGTACCGAGTATGTCGTATTTTATATTTTACAGGGATTTCTCTAATTCTAGTAGACTTTCATGAGTTCGAAGGGTTCTCGTATTGAGAGTTGCGATATAAAGTACATCACATCTATTAGTTGGAGGGTGTTGGTCTAGTACTCCCGCGGGGACCAACCGTGGTGGGAGACTCTTTGTTTGTGGTAAATTTTTATGTTGTGGTTGTCCGGTTTGTGGTGCTTGTATCTTGACTTCTGCACATGTGCTTGTCTGATAGTGAGTGTGATCTATCCCTTGAGTACTGAAAGGATTCCCATCTCCTGACCTTTGGGTCATAAGTTTTCTTTTTTCTTTTTTTTGGGCTAGGGGTTGGATCTCTTCCTTTTCTCTTTTTTGCTTCCTTTTTATAGATGTTTCTTGTTTTCTTCCTTTTTTGCAAAGCTTCTTTGGACAGATCCTGAGGGATGTAAGAATTTTTTCTCATTTTCTTTTTGTTTTTAAGTATTTGGACCTTCCTTTAAAGGGTTGTTGTAACCAATAAGATTGGCCTAATTTTGCTATCTTGTGTATCACGTTTCCCAAGTCTTTGCATTATATTTATTTCTTCTTCTTTTAAATCAACGTCAATTTCCTTCATAGCGGTAATTACGAGGGCTTTCAGGTCTTCTTGTGTTTCGTAGTTTTTTTCTGGGAGGCCGTGTATTAATTAATAAGTTGTTCCTTTTTTCGTTTGTCTCCAGTTTTTCTATCTTCCTATTAAGTTTCGCAATTTCGTTTCTCAGCTTCTTCGATAATAGGTTTTATTTTTTCATCAACTTTATAAAGTATTGTTGTAGTAATATTCTCTGTTATTGTAATCGTTTGGAGATTAAGTTGTTCCTTCATTTTTTCTAGTAAGAGTGACATCTCTGTTGACAGCTGGGTAGACATCTTTTTGCAGTGAAACGGAACGTAATTTATATTGATTTCCGAACGCAACTATGCCGTTATGTTGGTACTGAGTCGCTTCTACAATGTCTATGACGTTTTGACAAGATGACTTTTACTTAGTAATCTTAGGATTGAAATGTTTTTCTTGTGATTTACGTTATAGAAATGATTTTGGGAATCAATATACTCCGACTAGGCAGCAATTTAAAAGAAGTGGACCAAATTATGAAGCGAGTACGAGCAGCACTTCACAACAATGATCGAATTACCCAAACTTGAACCAGCGACGCCGAAGGACCGGTGCGCGGTGTTGCAGGGTTTACAAGACTCAGATAAAGCATTATTTGATACGATCCCTTATATATGTAAAATACTTAATAAAGATGTGTTAGGAATTGTTGATACAGGCGCATCCCTGTCGTGTATCTCATTGCCACTATTCAAATCTCTAGGTCTATCTTATGCCGAATGCATGAACAATGCACAGTCGTTAGGTTATGTAGATATTAATTTAGTTATAGCGGATATGTGTGTTTCTCATCGATTTGTAACTTTAGATATTTCGAGAAGCTTAGCTATCATTGGCGATGACTTTTTGAAGATGAACGAGGCTATGGTGGATTATGCGACCGAAGGGCGTGTTTTAAATCGACTCGAGTTACAAATTACCTATTCGCACGTGTATCGTACAACGTTTTACAGTACATTTTGAACAGATTTGAATATTATGTTTTTATATGATTTGTCATGTCAGCATTGTCAAATATATCAATATTCGGTTAGCATCCAATATGTTTCATCATAGTAACGCACAATATTATGACCACTCCACATATCTATTTGAAGTTGTAATGTTTGCTAGACATAACTTACCTATGTTTAAGCGTGTTGTGGTCGCTGGTCAGACAATTCGTCCTACAGGGCGATTAAGAACAATCTCTCGTGGCATGGCACTTTTTGGCGCCTGTCTACCTAATTTGTTCATAGATGCGGAGGGGTCCGATATGAGAAAAATGATAGCTGTCAGTGTCAACTACTACAACTAGATTGTAGTACTGCCCCGCGTCTGGTATTACTACTGCGCAAACGTTATACTGTCAGCATTACGTTTAGTAAACTCACGTCAAAGAACAAAATACCTATAACATATAGTTCCCACCCCGCCAAGTCAGGAAGTCGCCTTAGGTGAAATCCGAGTATCATAGCTCCAACGTACGAGTATTGTGAACGTCTACTCGTACCCGCTGAATTACGCACGCAAATATCAGAAACAACATTCAAGCGTAGGCTAACTTCTTACTAGACAATGCGTTTTCAGTTAATTTTTGACTTAACTGGATACTTTTTATTTCATGTATAAGTATTATTATAAAATTATTGTATTTGACGATGATCCTCTCAGGTGAATTCTGACGTACTGTGAAATTATTACTCCACTTCTTAGTATTAAAATTAAGTGAATCAACCATCACAATATTATTATTATGATTTATTATTTATCATTTAGTTTTTGTGACTTTATTTTCATTTCAGGTTATTGACGTTCAAAATAGAGATTCTTTTAAATTGACATGTTATTTATAATGTAATCGTTTACTGTGAATAAATGTATATAAATCTGAAACTGAGTCTAAATAAGCGGAGAAGTTCGAGCATCTTTTTGAAAAGCTTTGAAAATTGTGATATTTTTTGCATATATCGAATGAGGCTTACTCATATAATCTTAATAATGATCGAACTTCACTTAGAAGTTCGTTTGATCATATCATATATTATACATCAGTTAATATGGAGAGAGAAACATGTTATTAAGATAGAACTTTATTTGAGTTCGATTAATGTATAATAGTTATTTGCAACTCCCGTATTAAATTAAAATAATTAAGCTACGGGACTTAATTTGTTTGCAAAGAAACAAATGTTAATTTGTTTGGGCAATCCATTGAGATTTCTCTACTTCGTATCGTTCTCTAAACGAAGATAAATCGATTATCGAACTACCATCAGTCTTGCGATGCTACGAAACGAAACATTTACGCCGACAACACTAATTTATCGAAAAATAAGCGATGGGTTTCTACCGATATTTATACTGACGAATAAAAACGCTCACTTTGTTATTTATATAGAAATTTCAAACACTTCTTGAAGTATCGAATTTTGAATAGAGTAAAGCTCTAAAATAATACATGTTTATTCTATCTCATTTAACACGTTCAATGCGGATCAAGATATCCAAAACTATTTACAAATGCTGTACGTATCAAATTTGTTTCATTAGTGACTTGCTATTCCTACGTTACACATCATTTTCAATACGTAACTATAGGTAGTGATCTAAGAGCTATCTACGTAAATAACTTTGCAATTCCACACAAAATTCGTCTAGTTAGTGTGCCATATTACTGTTATGAATTGATCCGGACGGGTTTTCAGCAGTGGGGTTAAGAGAGGTTGTACAACAAAGGGGTTGTAAAAGCAATTGAAGGTTCTCAATTTATAGAGCTCTGACTTTGGTGTTGTATTATAGCTAATTATGTATTTAAATGTGGGGACCCGGGTACATCCTAAAACTACGACCAAGACCACCGGGAGATGGGCGGCAGCATCCCTGGAGTGCGGTGGAGATAATGCGATCGCCAACCCGCATGCCAAGCGTGGCGATTATTGCACATCCCCCCCGTGAATTGGGGGGAGGCCAGCAGTGGACTTCCTTTGGCTGATATGGTGGTGGTGGATATATTTAAATAAGCTTGCCAACAAACACATACCTATTTAAAGATATACCTACTTTGAAATTATTTAAAATGTATTCTAGATGAAATTATTTAAATTTTCATACAAACCGGTACCGGGAGTGCAAGCCCTAAAATGTCCAACTGAAACAAAAACTGCCACTGCAATTTGAAACTTCTTGGTTGGACAGTAAGGTCGCTTCTAGAACGGCATAATTAGATACAATTCAGATATTTTAAGTAATTTGAACTATACCTACAATCTATGACAAAGATATCGTTTTCACTGGCATATTCGTTGAATAGTACAATAAATAAAAATTAATTACAAAATAAATAAATAATTAATTTAGTTTTTTATTATTATTTGTATTCTTTTACTTATATAAAAAATATAATGTTTACAATAAATTGAACTGTGTCAATAACATCGAGCTCCTCAGAGACCAGACGTGAGTGATTCATAATTACGGCGCCGAAAAACGACACTGTCAATTAGAAGGTTATATAGAAGAGAAAGACGTAGCGTGTGTTGTAATACTTGTAATATTGCTTGTAATCCCCTGCGCTAACAATAATTTAAGGAAAAACTCGCGTCTTTTGAGGCTGTGTATATATATGTAACTTTGCTTCGTGTACGATCCTGGAATATAAGAAAAAGCAGTTATGCTATTAAACCTAACAAAATGTAAGATTCAAGTTTGTTTGTAACTTGCAGAGGAAGTTTTGCATGAAGTAAATGAGCTTGCTGTCTAATTAAGAGTTACAATATTATGTGAAATATTTTAATATAAAACTGTCGCATAAGTAAATAAACTCAACTTATTAATAAGTTTGCGCAAATATAGTTCTTTTAGTAGGTACTTTATTGCACCAATCAAGTACTTAAACCAAAAATAAACTTAATTTTAGACATTTGTAAAAAGGCAAACTTATCCCTTTAAGCGATCTCTTCCAGCTAATCTTTATTTTTGTTTTGATCTGGTCCTCTTGCTAAAATGTATGTAAAATGGAATAGCCGCCATGTCAACTATTTGCGCGTTTGGAGACGTTTGCCAAATTCTCTGAAATTGTTCTCCACATTCTTCGTGCCTAACATATGATGCACATACCTACCTGCGTTATAACCGCCGCTGTGCTAAAGTCCCAAGGGCCCTTGAACCCGTTCCGAATCCCGCATTCAGATGAGGTACAAACGTTCGAGCAAAATTCTTTATTGCAGCATTTTTATCATTAATATTGATTGTAGAAACCATATGTATTTTGTGTATCTACGAGTACATCGGGATCTTTAATCATTCGGTTATTTTCCCTACGTTGGTTCATTAGTATATATTTCCTACTCCTATTTTATAATTGATTAGCTTTTGCCAGCGACTTAGTCCGCCACGAACTCGTACCTCTACGAGTATACCAATTCCTTCCTATCCTCCCTCCCGTTTTCACTCCCAACCGACAGAGGTACTTTCGCATTTCATCGTATAACAATACAATCATTATTGTTAAACGTCCTTAATTTAAACATTTCGTGTAATTTTAATCGATGATCGGAAGGTTAAATCGCGTTACTTTTCGAGCGTACGCCGATAGGTAGATTGAATTATCATTTCTAGTATGGATAGTGATATTTTAGATCTATCTGCCTCGTGCACTCGCAGTCAAATATTATAAATAACCTATCAAAGTAGATTCCAAACGGCGAGGTCACATGCAATTACATCGCTGTTCGGTTAAAATTTAATGATAATAACTAAAGGCTAGTTGCACCACTTGTTTTTTATACAATAAAAGATCAAAATAACTACGATTATTAGACGAGACGTTGACAACTTTACCTCTAGTATCAGTATCAGAGCATGATCGCCGGGGTGTCCCTGCGAGAGGAGCGCGCTTCTATATTTCGACCAATAGCAGAACAGTATTCTTGTGTGAGGCCAACTAGATTTCACAGCTTCAACTAGATTTTTTTAAACCAATCACATCACACACAAACTCGTAACTCCCTAAAAATCTGTAACTCACGCGGGAGGTAAATCGGCTGTAACTGCTCTACGCCTGCGTACAAGAATACCCTTTACGAGCAAATGTGTAGCAACCTACGTGCGTCATATCGCCAAGTGTCAATTTACTATTGATGATATGTTTCATATTAATGGCAATACTTGGAATCGCTATCAATTCCAAGTATTGCCACACAATCTTTGCGTCACAATTAGATTAACAGTTGATAAACATAAACTTAAAAAGTTTATGCTCTCCCGGTTTAAAAAAAAAACAGAACCTCAAGTTTATTGCAGACACGTACAGAAACGGCGCGTTTCCAACAGAAAAATACGACTTGAATTGGCTGTATATGATCTGTGCTATAATTTGTATGCATGTTAGTTCTTTTTAAAAAGTTTGGAACTCGAAAAATAATAGTACATTACTACAGAGGCCGGGACGAAAGGGGTTGCCGGCCGAGCGAAGCGAGGTCGTATAGGTCTCAGGCGGGCACCCCATATTTCTCGCCGAGGTATGTATAGTGCTTTTCTCGAGCATACAATGAAATAAACAACAAAAAAATCTAAGTTTTATTTTTAATACGCATAGTGGCAGAATGTCATGATGCCTGTGCCACAAATTCATGAGGAACGGAAATTAAAAAAGAGGACTTTGCCGGCCTAGGCCTGCAACATTTGTATGAAATTGCATTAACGACCTCTTGTCCTAACCGCACCTGAAACGTCATACTTCGCAGCCTATTATAAGGTACATAACATCAATATTTCATTGCATGTTTGAGAAAAGCAATTTATAGATATGTACCTATAACATTGTAATCCAGCGAGGCGAGCCCGCAATGTTTTTATTTATTTACTTATGACTGACCATAAACTGTACACTTCGCCTGTCAATATGTAGCGAGCATAGAATAATAATAATACCAACAAATCCGTAGTGTCAATCAAGATGATTTTTCATATAGTTGTCTCTTTGAATCCTCATGGTTAACCAAGATGAGTAAGAACGGGAAAGACAGTAGAATCATTTTCGGTTGTTACCGAATTGTCTCCATTTAAAAGCACACCAAAACGTCAAATCCCATATATTATAAAACGGGAGACACTGACAGGTCAGATATCATTTATCTGTCGTTCTCAAACTTATTGATTTATGCATTGGTGAGAATAGGTCTGAATGAGTAGATCTGCTTACTCTGATATCTGTGGTAGCGAGTAATGTCCACTTTTACAGGAATTTTTCATAAAAAATAGTATATGCGCAAATTTTTGATTTGGGCTTGCCCAAATTTAAAAAACTAACACAATAACTTGTTATTCGCCCTCGTTATGGGCTGGTTATGGTGGTTATACATTTAAGTATGGAGCAACCCCTAAAACTCCTTTATCATTATTTTCTCTATGAATCTGACAAGAATTTGCTGCAAAAATGGAAAATCACGCATATGACGATTTTCTGGGTATGATTTATTAAGACTCCAAAAAGGAGTCTCGTATCATGAATCATAATAAATCATAAATCATTTATTTGCGTGATTAGGGTCAAATTACAGTTGTTATAATACAGTAGTTTTAAGTATCTCCTAATCCAACTGCCCACAGACAGTATGCAAATATTTAAATTAAAATCTATCTATACATAGCTTTATTAAAAGTTACGTATACAAATAATTTATTAAAGAGTAAAACATTTCATTTAGTAACCACTCGTGAAGTGTTTTTTTGTTTTTTAATTTATTAAGAGGCAATTTGTTAATATCAGGTGGCAGCTTATTATATATGTTTATGCACATCACATAGCATTTTTTCTTGTTTTTGTTGTTTTTCAATCTCCAGTCTTTCGCAGTTTCTAGTATTTCTGGGATATAAGTCACCAGCCTTGATGAACATATGCAAATGTTGTTTGACAAATTTAGATATTTCGTAAACATAGAAAGAAGGTAACGGTAAGATGTTTAGTCTACGGTACATCGGTTTGCATGACTCGTAAGGCCCAATACCACAAATTGCACGTATACATTTTTTTGGCCTCGAAATCCCCGAACCATTTCTGCTCCATTACCCCATAGAACAAGGCCGTATCTAAGAATTGACTCAACATATCCGTAATAAGCCGCAATTGTAGTTTACTGTACAATTGTTCTGCTCAACCTATTTAGAACAAACACAAGTCTATTTATTCTAGAACAGACATTATCAATAGGTATGCTAATCCCAGTTCAGCGCACTATAGGTATCTAGATATGCGTGCGTTATAACCAATATTTATCAATTAATCAAATTTAATCAATCATACATAATTAGTTTTTTCTAGGTTCACTTGTAAATTGTTGTTTTCAAGACATTTGATAATAGAGAAAAGAGTCCTTGTTTAAAATCTGATTCATGGATGGCCTGTGTTTCAAATTTACTATTTGTGACAAATATTGATCTAATCAGCGAACAAGGTGCATTCATGGTGAGTTATGTCTGAGAGGTCGTTTACATAAACTAAAAAAAAAAGTGGGCCAAGGACGCTTCTCTGAGGTACCTCACATATTTTGATTTAATATTCTGAATTTGAAGTTAAACTGTTTGATATGTTTTATTTTCACACATGTAATGTAATGACAGTCCTCTTATTACTCCATAGTACTCTAGTTTTATTAGTAGTAGATTGTGTGACACAAAGTCAAAATTTGTCATATCAAAGAATAAGGTGGTGGTATGCCGTTTTTCATTACAATTAGTTGAAACTTCACGCACAAGATTAAAAGCGGCAAGTGTGGTAGTCTTCTCTCTCATCTTTACCTATAGGTACTTATATATGTTAGGATGATTAACAGCATGTTGGTAACTATTGGTCCCAAAATTTCAGGAATCTCGAATAAGTTATTGATATTTGATGTCTGTGCCCAAAACCGTCAATTTATGTATTTGCTAACGCATTAAAAATTAAATATTCTCTTTGGAAATTTATGGACGTAATGCAAAAAATCAGCAGAGACTATTGATATTTATTTAGAAGTTCATATTACAGATTTTAACGTAAAGATTCATCAAGTCTTAACTGATTACATGGTGATGTGGAGGTAAATGTTACTCTCTCGTCTTTAGCACACAATTTACGTAGTGTTGGCCGTGAATCAAGTTCCGGATGTTATTTACGGCTGTGACGTTACATCGTAAACAATGTGATGTGACCTAAATTTATGTATGCTATCCAATTTTGCAATCCAATGAGCAGTCTTGGCAATTGTACTAAACTTAGATGTCATAATCTATCTGTATATATAGAGCAGGGTAAACGGACAAATTGAAAACGTTTTAGAATACAAACTTTTCTTAGGAACTTAATTCTACTTTGTATTGCATGGGTTAGAAACATTTTATTTTTCAACTTTAAATATTTTACTTTAATTATAGACTATGTATAATTGTATTGTGTATCGATGTGAAAATATCTCCGCTATTGCTCGGATTTGGAACGGTTGGTTCTTCTTCTTCTAATCAACAATAAAAATAAAAAATTACTGTGCCTAACTACAATACTTGCAACGTCATGTTTTAATATCTTCCACTTGTATTGTTAGCCCGCACAACATTGCAGGTATAAATGGCTGGTAAAATGTACATGTAAACCACAATATTTAAATGTCGTCATTGCTATACGGAAGTATTATTGAAAGTTTAAACCTTATGTGGAGTTTAACCATAACTAACCTTCAACTAACTGATGGTCTACGAAACCGTTATTAGGCCAATCTTGACGTACGAGTGTGATGCTTAGACACTCACTCAGAAAGAAGAGAGCAAGCTCTTAGTGGCAGAACGGAAGATCTGGCGGAAGATTCTGGGGCCAACCAAAAGTGACGATGGGAACTGGAGACGTAGGAGGAATAGGGAGCTGGAAGAGCTGGTGGACATGCTGAACATAGTGGGCGCGAAGTAAAAGCAGCGCGACATCGCTGGCTCGGCCATTTGGAGAGGATGGGAGACGATCAGTCAGTGAAGAGAGCGTATGTGGGTCGGCCCAATAGAAAACGTCCGGTTGGTCGTCCCAGATACCTCTGGAGTGACGAGGCCCTCAAGAACCTAGCTAACCTCGGAGTACCCAACTGGCGTGAGGTGGCGCAGAATAGAGAAGAGTGGCGCTCTCTTATGTCGAAGGCCAAGATAATCTTCGGGTCAACGAGCCGGCCCAGTAAGTAAGTAAGTAAGTAACGGGGTTTTGTGATTATTTGTTTGTTTTAAAGGCCAGAATCTTGTCCAGGCTACAGTTTGCCTGAGGGGTCTTGCTCGCCTAACGGTGCCAATGAGCAGTCTATAGTGACCAGATCTAAGGGTGGATTGGCGTCTAGCTTTTACCTACATTAGGGTGGTCCACGTTTGTATGGGAAAAATTCAAACTCTACTTAGACTGCGGGCCACCCCCTAATTTTGTTATACGTATCGACAATACTATGTGTGCAAAATTTCAGAAAGATATAGTTATAAAAACAGGGTGCTCATCGCATATGAAATATCGAAATAATTGCTGAAAATTGATAATTATTCAATAACTAGGAAAATGTTAACAAAAACACAATTATACTAGTTTATATAGATATTTTAATTAAATGCACTACAAAGCTGAAATTATAAGCATCATACAGTTCAAAAGCTAGGTATCCTAGTTTTTAATTGCATTAATTAGTGACATTTTATTCGGTTCCGTAGGTATACATTTCCGGTTGTGTTCCACTATATGCAAAATAATTTGCTTTTCTTCTTCATCGTTGGTAAGAAGTCTATTAAACTCATCAAATAGTTTCACACCTCTTTCAGCTGTATCGTTTACGACACGTAAGCCGTGTACTCTCTGTTTGCCTTGCACATAGTCACTATTTTTGTGCCAAATTTCTATAGGCAATTGCAGAAAGGATACTTTAATGTCGAGCATGCACAGTGTATTTAATGTTCTCTTTGATGCAAAGGCTCCAAGGAAAGTCTCACTCCTTAAAATAGAGGCATTCCCTTTCACCAATCGAGGACCAGCATCAATTTTCATCCCTTCCACTATTGTTGCTTTCTCGACAGACGTCACTTTGTCGGAAAATAATGCAAGTCCTACTAGTTCGTCGGACAAGTACCACAAATGCCTTTCCAAGACTACTCTTGCAGCTCTTGCAATATCTAAATCGACAGATTCATATGCTACGAGGTTTTTCCACAACTGTAGATCATTGCCAGCTGCTTCGGCCGCCAGAGGAGCTTCAACCCATGCTGCAGCATGTAACGATTCCCCCCTCTCTTATTATAAATAAACCCCCAATACCTCCCTTAATATGAATTAATTAATAAATAATATATTAAAACTAATGGCTGTTAAAACCCAGGATAAAATTACGTATCGGCCAAAGTGAATCGTCTAGGTAGGACCCCGAAGAGTTGTGAACCGTAAGAAACCCTGAATCTTTAATGCGAATATTTGTCAGGTATTGAACTCCTCTCCCCTTTGCTGATACACTACTATCGTTACCTAGTACCTTACTTAGCCTATACCTCAATGAAATTACGTTAATACTGAAGTTAAGAGAAATATAAATTTATAGGAATTATTAATGATAAAATAGTAACCAATTATATAAGATCCTTAAGAGATTTGCCATCCCTACAAGCTCTATGTATCTAGCTTCCGAATAGCTCATATCCAGTTATGTATTGCTTATTTACAGGTTCGTATAAAAATAATCAATTTTATTGATTGGTGTAAGGTAGGGCTCCTCCAGCCGCCCTAGGGATTGCTATCCCCCTCCGGTACTAACCAGAGACCCGTGGCTCTCGACCTTAGACATGGACAAGCCCCCGCCAATCTTTTATTTCACTATGCGGAGTGTAAGACAATTTCGTCCAAATGTCAAGTTACTTTAACAGGAGTACTCTGCTAGGCTTATCCGATCAATTCGTTCGGATGGCCTTTAGGAGCGCTCGGGATAAAATCAGTTTGTAAAAGAGACTAAACCATAAGAATATGGTTCTACCTAGCAAATGCATCTACTAGCGCTTCGGAAGACGCGCCGTATGATGAGGAGAATCGCCGCAAGGCCTCATCATCGGAAGCGGGCGAAATCCTGGTGATTTCTCGCCAGAATCTGGCCCTGACCCTGAATAACCTACTCTCCCTACTCCTCGTTCCCTAATACCTATGAACTACTCTGCCAGACCTTTAAATTAACTAAAAGAAGTGAACAGCTCGGCTCGTCACTTAAGATGCCTGATTCAATGAACTGCTCAGCTTGTCACCGAATAGTCTATCATGTGAACTGCTCTGCTCTTCACTTGGAGAGCTTAATTCAACGAACGGCTCAGCTAGTCATTAAATTAGCTTATTCTGAGTAAATTTTAATCATTTAACTAGAAATCGCAACTTTAAAGATACTGTCCCTTTTATACCAAACATGACTAATTTTATCACAACTATTCCCAATACTCCAAATTAACGACAAACCTAAAATAAATTATTAAACCCTACTTCCCTAATAAATGTGTGTGAAGCTACCCTACTGTTCCCCAGGAAACTTGCTAAACTGAAAGAGCATGAATCCCTTACCAGAACCAGCTCTTTTGACTGCGAATCCCTAACCTATGCAGCGAAAGTTCAGTCGGCTAAACTGAGAATTGCAATGCTAAAGGCCTGTGTTGGTTGTCTCCCCCCACTGCGCCCGCAGGCTAGGATACAGTGAGTAAGACGCCCTATTGTGTATATAAGTTTTATATATAAATATATTTAACAAGACCGTTCCTCAAATACTGAACAATTTCGACAAGCGAGGTATACACCTCTATGCTGAGACCCCATATTGGCAGCCATGTCTACGTTGTCAGCTGGGCATTGAAGGAACGTAAGGGATTTGATTCGTCTCCATGTAGGTAAAAGGTAGACGCCAGACCACCCTTAGATCTGGTAACTAAAGACTCTGAACCCTGCTCATTGGCACCGTTAGGCGAGCAAGACCCCTCAGGCAAAACTGGTGCCTGGACAAGATTCTGGTCATTTAAATCAAATTAAATAAACTCTTAAACCCCGAGGAAATATTCAATATATTACTTAAAAACTGATTCCTCAACATGAAGAGAGTCCCCTCACGAAGAAGAACCACTTTTAAATCAATAGAATAACCCACCAAGTATATATTATTGCGAAGACCAGAGACCTTGTCAGTCTGAATGTCGAATTCTAAGTGCCGTCAATAAAACTTCGCGCCCCTTTATATACTCTAATATCTCAGACAAATGCACGACACATGTCCGACAAATATCGGACAAATCCCCGACACATCTACGACAAATCCACGACATATGTCGGACAAATCCCCGACAAATGCACGACAAATCTACGACATATGACGGACAAATACACGACAAATCCACGACATATGAGGCCGAAGCTAGTAGGGTAAACGTTACTATGCTCATCCAGCTTATTAAAACTACTTTTCCTTCATATAGGTATTTTAATAACACGTGTTTTTGTAGCCTAATTGTGTTCCGTTACAGCTGCCCTCGATGAATTTCATAAATATGTTCTCTCAGAACTTGTTTATGAAAGTCATCTCTAAGTATTATTTTTTAACTGCTTCACTCAAGCGAATAACATTATTATTATTATGTATTGTTTTATGCTTATTATATATCTTCCTTTTAATTGGTTAATTAAAGATACCCTTGTTCCTATAAACCTCATGATTAATTACCCTTTTTAAGATTTACCAATAATATGTTAAGCAACTATTAGTTTGATTAAAGTATGCCTTTCCTATCTTTGTTTTCTGAATTAATTTAATGATCTAAAGTAGCCTTTTCCCCAAAATTCCTATTTGCTTGGAGTACCAGTTTGTGAAGCTGATGGATTATAGTAATCTGATTATTGTAATATCAAACTGAATGTCTAGATCTGGCTGGGCATCTATCGATTCTGTTCACATTGTTCGAACGAGTGATATTCCAAAAACCCCTCATGCAAATTAGGAAATTCCTTTATGTAAGTACTAAGGCGTTTTTTTTCTCATTAAAATAAACTTGAACCAAAACTCTTTACCTTTTCCCTTCCCAGAGTGTGTTATAAACATGAACCTTACTCATTTTCAGAATAATAATCAATTTCTTTGAATGTTTACTCAAGAACCTGATTAAACTAATAAATGTTACATTTAATCTTAAATTTCTTCTTATTAACTTATTGTGAACTCAATCTATTGAAAATCAATCCCTCCTTCAAAGGTGATTTTAATGTGGTTTATGTTTAAACCAATAGGTTATGGTAGGCGACCATTTGGCAAAAGATAGTGAATCATTAAACTTTAACAATAATTCAAGACCACTTTTTCCTCATGCAAACCTGCCTTGTTAGAGAAACCAGGTCGTGAGTCCGGTCGGCCCTAATGACCCAACTAAGAGGTTTTACCCCAAGGCTATGTCTACATTGTTCAGACGGCGCCTATAGGAAACATTGTCCTTCCTGTAGATAAATCCCGTTAGTCGCCCCATACAAAACAGTTAAGCCTTTGGTATAAGTACTAAAGAGTTCAATCATTAGGATTAAAGTTCGATCCACCCTCGATCATCAAACAGCTCAGACCATCCCAATTGGCGTATGTAACACTTGAATAAGATAACCGACTAATCCTCTTTACACTCTAACAAGGTAATTTTTTATTACCGTTAGATATTTTTTATTCCAATGACGAAGACAAGTCAAATGTTAATTTTTAACCATTTAAACCTAAATTTTAATTTAATTACTTGAATGTTTTCTTTAATACTTGTTAGTGATAATAATCTTTTCAATAATAATCTTGAAACATTGCTGTCGTGTATGTTTGCACACAAATGTTACTTATTTATCAATATGCGAAGCAAAAAGTTCCTTTAATATTTGTTTGTAGTAACTCGTTTGATGATTAATGTTCATTAATTCAAAAGTCGGTTATCCTTTCCGAAGTGAGGTGTGTATTACCATATAACCAGCTTAGAACTCGAGTAGAGTCTGTGTCCTCACAGTAAGTCACAAAAGGACCTTGTCAAATTACGACTTTAACCTAACACGTATTACTGTGATAACACATTGTGTTTCATTTGGAGAGACCAACTACCAATAAATCTAGGTTGTACTGTAACCTTAGCCCGTCCGGAAGAAACTCCTTCAAACCTTTCAATATCACCTTCATAGACTACCTTATATTCGACCTCTTGTGTCGAGTCACCCCTCACCTACACACCCGCACAAACTAATCATTCCTTCATTCTATACTCCAACGCTCAGCCTCTACCGAACAAGCTAAACTTTCTTAAGTACAACCACAACACAAATGTTGCTGTTCTCTAAATATTCCATGGAAAACTGTATATGTAAAAAGGCAGACCCCCTTTTGTGCCTTAAATCAAATATTATTCCCTGCCCTCCACTTTAACAACTTTTATAATATGTTTGACCAGTTAAAGAAGCTACTTAATAAAAATACTCGTTATTAAACCTTTTAATCCAAATTTTATAATCCTGCCCTCCGCTTTAGCAATTCTAATTAGTTTAAGGCATTAATCAATTAAAGATTATTTATTAGGCATTAGCTGTCTTAGATTTTATGTGTATAGCAATAAATCTCTTTTCCTTTAACTGAAATTAAAAGTGAAACACTGGCTTTTCTTTCTTTGTTAAAATTTAAAATAGACATGAAATTCGAAAAGTCAATCATCGTTTTAATCTGAAATTATAGTGATGATTTTTATCCAAAATTATTTTTTTATCCCAAATTTCTTTAATATGTATGAAATTTAAATTTTCGTCCCCTATATACGCATTGAAATTATTTTTTCTAACCACAAAAGGCTCTTAAGATTTTCTGAGCTGCCCTCAAGCTTTTATTTCGTGTATTAACCTAAATTGGTCCAAACTAAAAGTCCCTATGTTACTATTAGGTGAAAAGAGTAAAGAAGAAGTTCAAAACCTTTACAAAATCGCACTCCATTTCACGGCAACAAAATGTAGCCCAAAGGCTACTTGAATATTTTTATTACTTATCCTGGTAACATCCTGGAAATACCATCATGGTAACAGCTTATTTTATCCTGGTCACGGCACCAAAATGTAACGATCCCCCCCTCTCTTATTATAAATAAACCCCCAATACCTCCCTTAATATGAATTAATTAATAAATAATATATTAAAACTAATGGCTGTTAAAACCCAGGATAAAATTACGTATCGGCCAAAGTGAATCGTCTAGGTAGGACCCCGAAGAGTTGTGAACCGTAAGAAACCCTGAATCTTTAATGCGAATATTTGTCAGGTATTGAACTCCTCTCCCCTTTGCTGATACACTACTATCGTTACCTAGTACCTTACTTAGCCTATACCTCAATGAAATTACGTTAATACTGAAGTTAAGAGAAATATAAATTTATAGGAATTATTAATGATAAAATAGTAACCAATTATATAAGATCCTTAAGAGATTTGCCATCCCTACAAGCTCTATGTATCTAGCTTCCGAATAGCTCATATCCAGTTATGTATTGCTTATTTACAGGTTCGTATAAAAATAATCAATTTTATTGATTGGTGTAAGGTAGGGCTCCTCCAGCCGCCCTAGGGATTGCTATCCCCCTCCGGTACTAACCAGAGACCCGTGGCTCTCGACCTTAGACATGGACAAGCCCCCGCCAATCTTTTATTTCACTATGCGGAGTGTAAGACAATTTCGTCCAAATGTCAAGTTACTTTAACAGGAGTACTCTGCTAGGCTTATCCGATCAATTCGTTCGGATGGCCTTTAGGAGCGCTCGGGATAAAATCAGTTTGTAAAAGAGACTAAACCATAAGAATATGGTTCTACCTAGCAAATGCATCTACTAGCGCTTCGGAAGACGCGCCGTATGATGAGGAGAATCGCCGCAAGGCCTCATCATCGGAAGCGGGCGAAATCCTGGTGATTTCTCGCCAGAATCTGGCCCTGACCCTGAATAACCTACTCTCCCTACTCCTCGTTCCCTAATACCTATGAACTACTCTGCCAGACCTTTAAATTAACTAAAAGAAGTGAACAGCTCGGCTCGTCACTTAAGATGCCTGATTCAATGAACTGCTCAGCTTGTCACCGAATAGTCTATCATGTGAACTGCTCTGCTCTTCACTTGGAGAGCTTAATTCAACGAACGGCTCAGCTTGTCATTAAATTAGCTTATTCTGAGTAAATTTTAATCATTTAACTAGAAATCGCAACTTTAAAGATACTGTCCCTTTTATACCAAACATGACTAATTTTATCACAACTATTCCCAATACTCCAAATTAACGACAAACCTAAAATAAATTATTAAACCCTACTTCCCTAATAAATGTGTGTGAAGCTACCCTACTGTTCCCCAGGAAACTTGCTAAACTGAAAGAGCATGAATCCCTTACCAGAACCAGCTCTTTTGACTGCGAATCCCTAACCTATGCAGCGAAAGTTCAGTCGGCTAAACTGAGAATTGCAATGCTAAAGGCCTGTGTTGGTTGTCTCCCCCCACTGCGCCCGCAGGCTAGGATACAGTGAGTAAGACGCCCTATTGTGTATATAAGTTTTATATATAAATATATTTAACAAGACCGTTCCTCAAATACTGAACAATTTCGACAAGCGAGGTATACACCTCTATGCTGAGACCCCATATTGGCAGCCATGTCTACGTTGTCAGCTGGGCATTGAAGGAACGTAAGGGATTTGATTCGTCTCCATGTAGGTAAAAGGTAGACGCCAGACCACCCTTAGATCTGGTAACTAAAGACTCTGAACCCTGCTCATTGGCACCGTTAGGCGAGCAAGACCCCTCAGGCAAAACTGGTGCCTGGACAAGATTCTGGTCATTTAAATCAAATTAAATAAACTCTTAAACCCCGAGGAAATATTCAATATATTACTTAAAAACTGATTCCTCAACATGAAGAGAGTCCCCTCACGAAGAAGAACCACTTTTAAATCAATAGAATAACCCACCAAGTATATATTATTGCGAAGACCAGAGACCTTGTCAGTCTGAATGTCGAATTCTAAGTGCCGTCAATAAAACTTCGCGCCCCTTTATATACTCTAATATCTCAGACAAATGCACGACACATGTCCGACAAATATCGGACAAATCCCCGACACATCTACGACAAATCCACGACATATGTCGGACAAATCCCCGACAAATGCACGACAAATCTACGACATATGACGGACAAATACACGACAAATCCACGACATATGAGGCCGAAGCTAGTAGGGTAAACGTTACTATGCTCATCCAGCTTATTAAAACTACTTTTCCTTCATATAGGTATTTTAATAACACGTGTTTTTGTAGCCTAATTGTGTTCCGTTACAAGCATAAATCAGCGCACCGAACTTGACAAACCGGAGAACGGCTTTATCTTCTCTTTTAGTCAGCTTAAGCACTTTCTGATCTCTGAACAAATAGATCTTGTATGTATAAAGCAATTTCGCCATCCAACGTGCATGATGTATCGGCCCAGGGGATCGCCAATGTATGTCATCGGGTACTTTATTAAGAACGACCATGTAACGTGTGTTGTAAAAATTTCACTAGACGTTGACAAATCTCCCACAGATTTTTTTGAAGCAGACAACGTATATCGCACTTCATTGGGCTCAAGTTTATCATAGTCATCATTTGAGTTGTCAGAAGAGCTAAAGATATGCTGACTCTGAGTTTTTGAGGTGGAGGCTACACTTTCATTGGCTTTTTGTATGAGTAGCTCGGCCCGTCTCTTACGCTTCTCCGCACGTTCAATTTTAGATGCTAACTCTTTATCTAATGATGTCATTGCCATTTTGCGTTCACTGCGTTGGTCAATAAGAAATATTTTGACTTCTTCAATTCTTATCTGGTTTATGGCATCGATGTGTGCAATATCAAAAAGCTTATCCAGTTCGGTAATAAACAAGTTTTCTCGGTCCGTTTGTGATGGAGAAGATCTAGACTTGTTTTTATTCAAAAGGAGCCATTTCTTATGAATTAATTCCAATTTTTCAACACAGTGTTTTTGATGTTTAGTCGGAATTGCAGCCCGTGCCCAGACCTCCAACAATTCTTCCAGAACTAAATGAACTGATCGTCTTACGTTTTTTTCATGTTTTAAGTACTCGTGAAAATGTCGGAGTACTTGTCGCAGGGTCGGAAGCTGATTCAGATTAGTGATCGGTTCCAATTCTCGAAAACCAATTAAATAAATTTCATTACTAAGTCGGGAAGAAACCGCCATTTTCAAACAATTTCTGTACTCTTGAACACTATTTCACAACACATTTACGATATAGAACTCACATGGACACCAAAACAAACACTTGAAGTTAACTTTATACGTTAAGAATGACTCTTAACACGTTTCCCGTAACTGTAACAATTAAGTCCGCAAGAGAGTATTTCAACAAAAAAAATTAAAACTGTCAATTAATGAGCACCCTCTTAGAGTTGACCTAGGAAGCTGATTTTTTGCGTCAGTAATACTATAGCTATAGGTAACAAAATAAAAGCATGGCCCATAAAAAAATCTCAAAATGAATTTTTTGGACCACCCTAACCTACATGGAGACGAATCAAGTTCTTTACGTTCCTTCAATGCCCAACTGACAACGTAGACATGGCTGCCAATATGGGGTCTCAGCATAGAGGTGTATACCTCGCTTGTCGAAATTGTGCAGTATTTGAGGAACGGTCTTGTTACATATATTTATATATAACTTTATATACATAATAAGGCGTCTTACTCACTTAATCCCAGCCTGCGGGCGCAGTGGGGGAAGACAACCAACACAGGCCATAGTAATGTAATTATCAGTTTAGCCGACTGAACTCTCGCTGCATAAGTTAGGGATTCGCAGTCAAAAGAGCTGAATTTGGTAAGGGATTCATGCTCTTTCAGTTTAGCGAGTTCACTAGGAAGCAGAAGGGTAGCTTCACACACATTTATTTGGGAAGTAGGGTAAATTAATTTATTTTAGGTTTGTCGTTAATTTGGGGTATTGGGAATAGTTGTGATAAAACTAGTCATTTTTGGTATAAATAGGGATAGTTTCCATTAGGGTTGCGATTTCTAGTTAAATGATTAAAATTTACTCAGAATAAGCTAATTTAATGACTAGCGGATGTAACAGAACGACATCCCTCAGGCTTGTGAAAGACCATGAAAGCTTCTAAGCTTCGGGAAAAATCGGGAAAGCTTAATTATTTTCTTGAATTTTCATTATCGATGAAGGTTTTCATGGTAAAAGTTAATGGGCTTTAAATTAAGTTTTAATAAGTTCGATTATTTACTATTTCTTCATAATATCTCCCAAGTTTTAATGTATTTTTATTGTATTTCAGAATAGTATATCAATATAATTATTAGAACAGCTTTAACAAAGTTTTGTTAATGTTTATTTAGGCCAGGCAGGGCCATCTAGCGACAAGTTGCTTAACTGACAAGAGATAATAATCCAACCGTGTTAAAAGAACGTCATTTGGTAGGTCCAGTAGCGATATCTGTAGCCATCTGAATTTATACGGGTAGTTGTGAGGACATCATTCACAGCGTTAAAGTTGAAGTAAAAATTACCTCACCTTAGACGAACCAGTGTAGGTCTGACCTCCGACTACGAGCTGTTAGTACGGATCTCGGTGTCAAGATATACTAGGCGTGAGCTGTGAGTCTCGCTGATGGAAGTTATTAATTGAATAGCAATAGCTTCCGAGCCGGCTTGAGCGGGTAGATTCGCGCCTGACTTTCATGCTTACCCGTCTAAAATGAGAGTTATGATAAAGTAAGCAATTGTTTCTGCATAGGTGACTTTTTATTATAGTCAGGTTTTAAAAGGAATAGCGAAAGTGGAGGTGCCTGGTGTCGAGTAGGGAAACTTCCGGGTTTTGTCAACCAATAGTATTTCAGATTAAAGTTGAAAACCAATGAGAATCGTTCCCTCCAAATTTACGGAAAAACATAGTGATCGCGTGATATTGGTGGCGCTGAGGACCGGATGAAGGGGGTATATAAGGAGATTCACGACGTTTTTAGGGGACTTTTTGCCTTCACCAGAGCAACGAGAAACAGTAGTCTTGGTGCTTCAGGAGTATCATTGTGAGTCGTTTAAAGTATAGTGTCTAGGCTAGGGATTCTTGTAGGGTTTTCATTATGTTAGGATATTTAGGATGTGTGTGAATAATCCTTTCTGTTCACAGGGATTTCTTTGTCAGCGAGTGTCTTAAAACCTCGTATAGAAAATATTGGTGACATATTAGTGTTCCGTTATTTGACTAGATAAACCACAAGCGTAAGTTCGTTTTCCTTTCTTAATTTTGTTTTACTGAAGTGAGACGTTATTAAGGTATTGCTTATCCAAGAATCGAACCACATTACTCGTTACTGAACGAGTCCGGAGAGTAAAGTGGTTACCCATACATATTT
The DNA here is from genome assembly GCA_905163555.1 of Notocelia uddmanniana. Taxonomy (NCBI): domain Eukaryota; kingdom Metazoa; phylum Arthropoda; class Insecta; order Lepidoptera; family Tortricidae; genus Notocelia; species Notocelia uddmanniana. The sequence goes on along the minus strand of LR991052.1, from coordinate 35,800,060 downwards.
ATCTCGCTAGGGTACCCCCTAGATTTAGGTATGTATGATGATTCGAGATTAGCATAACCTAGTCATTTTAAATTTGTTAATTTCTGACATGCTTTATCAATAATCGAACCGTATTTCTCGTTACGGAATCAGTCCGGAGAGTAATACGGTTAATTATACATATTTACCTGGCCAGATAACTCTCTGGTGTAAGATATGTATGAGGATTCGATATAGCATATCACATTCCCGTAAATGAATGATAATAGAATTGCAGTTTATCATATTCTCCATTAAAGATGCATTTTATTCTATCGTGTGTCGTATTGCCTTGAACGACGTTGTCCATATATTTGCTATGTGAGAAGTACATCGGCGGCGTTTGATTACTACCTGATTTAATAAATAAATTGTCTTTTATTCGACCTACATTTATTGTGCATGCTAATAATTTACCAATTATGGTGGCGGATTTGTGTGTGCTATTTCCTTTATTGATATACGTAGGTGCTATTCATACAAGCTGGTTATTACCGAATCTTATCTTAATTATCATGGGTCATAACTTCGTACCTTTTATACAATGACGGTAGCAAACGGGAGTACGTCTTAATGAGTGTGTAATGTTCATGTTGATTATAGTATCGGATCAGTGTTATTTTAATGTTACGAGATTTATTAATTCTTTGATGTATTTTCGGCGTATCATTTTATAATGTTATACGTAGCGCCTGATTTACAATTTATAAATTATAAACGATAAATATAACTATTAATATCCAACGCGACTCGGCTGGGCAGCGTTCGGGAAGCTACGGCACATCTTTTCGTCCAATATTCCGCAGTGTCTCAAGACGAAAGTCTTTGACCAGTGTGTGTTGCCGGTGATGACATATGGTACTGAAACGTGGTCGCTTACTATGGGCCTCATAAGAAAGCTCAAAGTCACCCAAAGAGAAATGGAGAGAGCTATGTTAGGAGTTTCTCTGCATGATCGCATCAATAATGAGGCCATCCGCAGCAGAACCAAAGTGACCGATATAGCCCTCCGAATCGCTAAACTTAAGTGGCAGTGGGCGGGGCACATAGCACGTAGAACTGATGGCCGTTGGGGCGGAAAGGTTCTCGAGTGGCGACCACGTACCGGAAGGCGTAGCGTGGGCAGGCCCCTCACTCGGTGGACCGATGACCTGGTGAAGGTCGCGGGTGTCCGCTGGATGCGGGTGGCGCAGGACCGGTCATTGTGGAAGTCTTTGGGGGAGGCCTATGTCCAGCAGTGGACGTCTTTCGGCTGACATGATGATGATGATGATGATATCCAACGCATTCATTACGGATTCTTGAATAGGTTTTGTATATTTTCATAGGTTTTGCAGTTAACGTTGTAGTTGCATTTTTAGTTTAGGGTATTTACTGGTTGTGTTAATGTAGGTAGTTAAGTAGGGTTCAATTAGTGTTTACCATTCAATTGATTATTACATCTAGTAGATTTCTATGCCATGGTTCGGGCGTTTGGAAGGTTTTGCGAAATCAAACCTTTTTAAGAAAAGGATAGCGTGCCAGCCACATCACTGATACTCAGAAGATACCATGTGGATAATCGATGACCAGATCCAGGCCACCATCAATCTACTGCTGTGCCATGACAATGTGACATCCGCCAAGCATCCATCAAACGCTATATCCAACTGCGTTCCTGCGTACATTACCATATGTTTACCAGAATTTTCCGGCGCTGCGAACAACTGACTACCAATGAAGACCATCGCAAACTACACTTGTACCAAGACGATCTGCCATACCTCCAATGCGCAACCTGTGAGGGAGTTCCTGAACACCATACCATTCTATCTCTGGGTTATCTCCTACAACCCTGAGTGGCAATCAACGGCTTTCCTTACCACTGCTAGAAGATGGTCACGAAGATGTGCTGCAACATAGAACTGGTTGGTCAAGGCTTCAACAACTACATATGGGAACTGTTGCGGCATGATGGCTTTGAAGAAGACGGCTGTATACGCACCGACGAAGAGATCCTTGGATGGTTTTCTAAGTTTCGCAAAACTTTCTGACTGTGTGAGCTATGGTACTTATTTATATTCTCTTGCGATTTAAATGGCATAAATTACATCTTTATAGCAAACCGAAATGATAACTATTTTGCTAAAGTACGGTTTTCCTCCAGATCGATGAAATACGGTCATCAATGGGTGTTAGGGACAGTCTTTACAGATTCTTAACGGCAGGCTTTCTTCTTTGGACTGAATCCACGGGACGGGCTTTGAAAAGGGCTGCTGACCCGGTTAGGTGCCGGATTCTATTACTGCTTGTCGGAATCTTTGATTCATACAAGACACTATAGATCCGTACGGACGAGAAATCTGTATTGCCGTTTGCTGAAACTGATCATTAAAGACCCCAATATATATGTACCCTTATATACTCTACTATATGGGCGAGATGGGATGTGAAAGTTCAATGGCCATACAGGTTATTGAAGACTCGAGCAAAACTTGCTGTCGTGAGAACGCTGGTCAATGCTGAGGTTTTGCGGTTGCATAACTCAGTAGTGATACTTAGCTTATGGGATGACTGTATGATTCGATTTGGACACTAAACCTGAATAGTAACAGCTTTGTTTTGTTTGCACAATATTTGGGTACGAGGTAATAGATTGATCATCATCATATGATCTGATTGACGTCCCTTGCTGGACGTAGGCCTACTTTGTGGAGTGCCACTATAATATATTTATATTTCAGCTGATCTGTGGATCATTGTAGTATATACTACTTATGCTTTATGCATTTATTCCAACTGGCTTCTAATTTAGATCACAGTTGTTTACTTTACCTATGCTTTTATGCATTATAAAATGGCTGGTCTCATAATATTATGGGCTACGCTCTTATTATTGCCATGTATATGTTCATTCATCAGGCGCTATTGTCACATATCTCTCATGGTCTCGGTCATGTGCCTTGTGCCTGTACCACCTGCGAGGATACTCTGATTGCTCGTGTTAGGTTCTAGGTAGGGACATACCCAAGTGGTTAGCTTGCCGCACCCAGCGGGTTAGCATCAGGTTCCTTCGCGAGACTTCTGCCTCGACATAGTTGCCTCACCATGTCCAGAAATGGCTTGGTGGTTTATATGACTTATGCATGGATCTTCTATGAGGTCCTGTGGCTTTATGATTGCTTGCAATCAGCTATTTTATGCTTATAATGTTCTCATATCTTTTAGATTGAGATTTATGCCGTATTTGGTAAGAAGCCAGACTTTAACTGTTATATCCTACATTGTAGGAAACAGTGGTGCTATCTCGACATAGCAAATCTATTATAGTTTAAGGTTTTACTTACTGTATGTTTTACAGGAATTTACCTACGTTCATCCACTACTACGTTTAACTATATATGCTTCAATAACTTATACTGCTCCATTAACTATTTTCTACCATATTTTCTAAACACTTAACCTTCTAGGTACTAGTTTGAAATATCTTATGACTACTTCGGATCATTTATACTTGCCTTCATTTAATTCCAAACAATTTATTTAAGCCTTTACTGATCACACAGCCAACGACGGTATTTAAATAGTAGGCTAGATTCTAAGCTTGTTCTATTCCTTATAGCATTGTGTTGATAATTTAGAATTATTTTCTTCTAGTGTTGTTCTATTATTTTTAATATTCTCATGAGAATAATGTTTTAACTTCTAGTATGTTTATGTTATAGGTTTCATAATATTGTGTTCATGGTTAGTAATTGTTTATTAATAGGATATTGTTGTTATTCGTTTAGGCAAGCTTATCCTAATTTTAGTTTATGTTGTAATATTGTTTAAACATTGTCCGATTCTCAATTGTTTATACATTTCTCACACCTCAGTGAACTATGGTTACTACGTTTTATAACAAGGTCTTAAATATGTCACTAGATGATCATGCCATTAATCTTTAAATTATTTAGTTGTTGAGTTCTTTAAAACTGTAGTAAGTTTAGTATTTCCTATGATATTGTAATTAACAAGTTACTTAAATTACTCAATATTTTGTTGTGTTTATTGTATTAGCTTTATGGCAACAAGGGTTTTTGTGTGTCCGCTTGTTTTCCCTTGTCTAGGTTGGCCTAGTAATCAAGCGGATGTCTAACAAAACTCTCCCCGGACTTTATTAGATTCGTGTTTCGAGTAAATTCTTTATTATTAAATAAATGTTTTGTTTGTTTATTTCTCTCTCTCCACTTTTTGTTTGATTTATTTTCTTTCCCTATAGTAGGAACCCTATCATTTAGATCTGAGAAACTTTAATAAAAGCTTTAGAACTTCAGTAGGTATTAGTAACTTGAGGAAAATCCTGGTTTTCAGATTTTCTGGTAAAGTAAGTATAAAGCTTTAGGTATACTTTCGGAACTTTAGGGAAAATTTAGTTGGGCTTTCTTTGGATAGACTTTCCTTGACTTTTCGATAAGTTTTCTTTAAAGTTCTCCCCTTAGGGGTTGTTACACGGAGCCGCTAGCATAGTATTAAGCTCTTCATGTGACGAGCAGAGCAGATCACATAATAAGTTATTCGGTGTAAAGCTGAGGGAATACTGAATTTAGCTTTCCATTGAGACTAGCTGAGCAGTTCTCTGGGCTAAAATTATATTAATGACAAGCGGAGCCGTTAATTAATACAGTCTGATTATGAGGCAAGCTGAGCAGTTCTCTGATTATACAAGGTTTAGGATATGGTTAGGAAGACTACTAAATAATAAATACTGTTAATATGGACTGAAGAGTTACTTGGTGTTTCTTCTCTTCAGATAACTAGGTTCCGAAACACTCGTAGAGTTTTATGTCAGGAATACCTATTTATATAGGATCCTAACAGAGCGGGTTCTTTACGTTATGATGATGGCCGAAAATGCGAAGCAGAACGGCAACAAATGCGAGACCGAAAGCCGATCATTCGCACACAGCGGCATCCTTATGTAAGGCTGAGGGCCGAAGGCCCAAAGGCTCTCTTAGGCCTTATATGAAAGGCCCAACAGAGCGGACTTTTCACATAAGGCTGAGGGCCGAAGGCCCGATGGGGTGCCAAGTCAAGCCAAGAGTGTTATTCGCGATAATGAAGGCGTGGTGGAGCGCAGCAAGGCACGCGAGGCTGACGCTAGAGCGTAGTTATACACACTATGTATATGTTATTTAGGACAACATCATGTGTTTTTTAAGCGACCATAAGGGCCGAAGGCCTCAAGGAGAGCGGCAAGGCACGCGAGGCTGAAGGCTGAGCGTACCAACAGAACGGGCTCTTTACGTAACTCTGAGGGCCGAAGACCCTAAACCGAGTAGTGAGGCACGCAAGGCCGTAGTTTGAGCACCCCAACAGAAGCCGAATGTCGAGCATCCCAATAGAGCAGGCATTTCTTATAAGGCTGAAGGCCGGAGGCCCAATGGGCGTGCCAAGTCAAGCCAACAGTGTTATACGCGATAATGAAGGCGTGGTGGAGGGCGGCAAGGCACGCGAGGCTGACGCCGGAGCGTAGTTATACACACGATGTATAGGTTATTTAGGAGGACATCATGTGTGTGCTTTCTTTCTTTATCTTTCTATTTATGTGGTACAAGTTACTGAACATTAAGTAATCGGCAAAAGTAATAGGATTGCAAAGTTATACATGTACATTTTGTATCTAGGAAACGGGTCCAAAATCTCGGTTCAGGGTCACAGTTAGCTACTTAATGGGCTAAACGCTAATAGCTTTCGAATTTGATGATGATGACGATGGTGGCAGCTGCCGCGCACACTACACAGCGTCCCGGCGCAGCGCTAGCGTTTACTTATTATTTCAGTTTTTATCTTAATATTTCACAAATTTTAAATGTAAATGTTTTTTCATTGTCGTCTAGTATGTGCCTACCAATTTTCAAACCTGTATCTAATGGATTATAGGAGTTCCCAAACAAAATTAAACCCCTCCTTTTACCCCCTTTTAACCCAAATCTGCACAATATTTATAGCCTAAAACCTGACCGGGGATTTTCTCTACAAATTAGTAAAGTTTGCATCAAAGTCCGTTCAGCCGTTTTCACATGATGCGCGATCAAGTAAACAGACAAACAGATAAAAAGATAAACAGACAAAAATTCTAAAAACTGTTGCAACGTTTCTGTTATCGATTCTAAGTATCCCCAGCCAACTTTTTTCGAATATCTTCCATGTACAGACTTTCGACCCTCTTCAGCTTTATTATATGTACAGATTTATATAAAGGTTTTTTAGGGGTTTATTTATATTAAGGGGGAGGGGGGTCGTTACAGCGCCCATACAAACCAAATATGATAAACATATGCTTAGCGGTTTAAGCGTGAAGAAGTAACAGACAGACAGACGGGTGACTTTCGCATTTATAATATTAGGTACGGATATAGATATGTATTAAACATACTGATTTGCTCTGTACTCGGTTTTTAATTAAAAATGAAGTGTAAACAAGTGATATAAGTGAACATTTGAGTGTGATAACTAGTGAATTGTGTGTTAAAATACACAAGAAACGGTGTAAACACCTTAGAGGTTATATTTTAATCACCGTACGAACTTAGCGTCATTCATGGACATTTAACTTGTCAACTAAGGTTCGTTTAGAAACATTACAAAACGTTCCGTTTCACGCACTGAGTGTTCATCACAAGTTCGAGTAGCACTTGTATTATGGATGAAATTAAAATTATGTTACAAAAAATTCAAGGGGATATAGAAAGACAGAAGCTCGACATGAAGGAAATAGAAGAAAATATTAAAGAAGCCATAAATAAAAATATAGATCTAAAATTTGGCATAATCGAATCCAGAACAAACCAGTTAGAAGTAAAAATTGAAAAACAACAAAAAACGATAGACTACATAGATAACAAATTAGGGAAGAAAAATATAGTGTTGTTGGGGTTCCAGAAACAGAGCGTAACTACGACGAATTGGTCAAAATAATATTAGACATTATAGATACAAAAATGGAAATAACGTGTCATGGATGGGAAATAGAAAATGTGAATCGGATCGGTGTAAAAAGTGGTACAGTCAGACCTGTGATAGTAACCCTAACAACAGTCAGCAGGAAACTAGAATTGCTCAGACACAAAAAGAAGTTAATAAATTCTGGAATGTATATTAAAGAGGATTTTTCTCCGGCAATTTTACAGAAAAGAAAAGAACTTCAAAATGACCTCAAAAGGGAGTGGGAAGCTGAAAAAAAAGTAGTGCTGCGATACGATAAAATTATTACATTGCAGTCACATAGGTCTAAAAACCACACATCTGCTGATAAACATTCTAAAAAACGGATGCTGTCCGAATCACCTAACGCCATCGCAGCGAGCGCGGAGACATTGAAACAACAACCCAAGAAAAACAAACCACAGAATATTATGAGCTATTTGCGCCCGTCACAACTAAACATCCAGACACCATCAAGTAACGAATCATATAACGAAGATCAAAAAAACTAATAAGCGCCTCCCACTTTTTCCAAGCCGGCTGGTCACCGTGGAGGAATACGACCAATACCCCCCCACTGGAAATGATAAGGAAATAGTGAATCGCAATTTAATAAAGGAAAATAATATCGGCAAACACCTATATGTCGCCAACTTAAATGTCAGAACATTACTCAACGAAAATAAAATAACAGAACTAGAATATGCTGTAAACAAAATAAAATGGGACGTAATCGGACTTTGTGAAACCCGGAGGCAGGACGAAGCAATAATGGAAAACCCATATTTCATTTATTATCACAGTAAAGGAAGAAATGGTAACTGCGGTGTTGGATTTTTAGTAAAAAAATACCTTATAAAAGACATAATTAGTTTCAGTAGCTACTCGGATAGAGTAGCCGTTCTAGAAATTTATTTAGCCTACAAGAGTCCGTGGACAATAATTCAGGCATATGCCCCCACCGAAGCATGCAATGAAGAGGAGCTTGTCTGTTTTTACGAAACCCTTGATGCAGCAATAGAGTCGGCAAACGCTAAAAACCTAATAATAATGGGTGATTTCAATGCACAAATTGGAAGTATAAAGCAGGATGAAGAAATGGTTTTTGGTCGCTATTCATATGGAAATAGATCAAAGCATGGGCAACGATTGGTAGAGTTTGCTCTGGAAAATAACCTAAAAATTATGAACAGTGTATTCAAAATATAAGTAAATAAAAAGTGGACTTGGAAATCGCCAAATGGGTTACATCACAATGAAATAGATTACATTCTAACTAATAGGCCCCGAGACATGCATAATTATGAGATAATAAATAACCTAAATTTAGGTACTGACCATAGAATGATACGATGCAAATTATATTCACAGAATAAAGTAACACGGAAATTTTTCAAATACAAAAATGTAAATGTAAGAGATCTACCAACTATAATAAAAGAAATTGGTATATACTGGGAAGAAAAATTTGTTGTAGCGGTTCAAATATCATCAGATGTACAAACACAATATAACAACTTGGAGAAAGAGATGAAGACCTTAATGACACAAATACCATTGGAAAAAATGAATCGAAAAGACTCAATAAACCATAACACAAAGATTATGCTGGAAAAAAGAATGCAACTTTATAAAGAAAAAAGCACGAAGGAAACAAGAAACAAGATTACACAGATTAGTAAAAGCATTAATAGGGAAATAGCAAAGTATAAAAAACAGAAGAGGCAAAGCGTATTGGAATACTTTATAAGTAAATCTGGTGCTATCAAGAAAGCACACAAAGAGCTACAAAGAACTTCCCAATGGGCAACAAATATGAAAGACAGCCATGGAAAGGTTATTTCAAACAGAGTAAACATCCTTAGTGAAGCTACTTTATTTTACCAAAGTCTGTACAAGTCGCAAGAGAATAAAAAATTGGGATTATTCGTAGAGACACATGGTCAGAAAAATATTCCAGAGATACTAGAAGATGAAATAGAATTAGCAATTAGGACAAAAAAAGAAAGTAAAAACGCCTGGTACAGATAATATTACCAATGAAATTCTCCAATCTATGGTTGAACCTTTAAAACGGCCACTTATGGTCTTTTTCAACAATATCTTACTCAACAATTATACTCCTAAGCAATGATCACAGTCTACAATAACTGTTTTACATAAAAAAAGGTGACAGAGACAATTTAGAGAATTATAGACCAATTAGCCTTATGTCTAACCTGTACAAGATATTCTCAAAAATCATATTGAATAGACTATCTAATATCTTGGATGAACATCAGCCCCGCGAACAAGCAGGATTCCGGAAACGATTTGCTACTACGGATCATATACAGGTAGTTACACAGATCATTGAAAAGTCTAAGGAGTACGGGAAAATTATATATTTATGCTTTATCGACTTCGCCCAAGCGTTTGATTCATTAGAACATAACGCAATCTGGAAAGCATTATCACAACAATGTTTAGATACAAATTATATAGAGCTAATACACAATATATACTCGAAGCTCACAGCGAAAATAAGGTTACAACGGGAAGGAGGAGTGTTTCCTATAATGAGGGGTGTTCGTCAAGGAGATCCGATCTCACCAAAAATATTTTGTTCGGTGTTGGAGATGATTTTTAGAAACCTCAGCTGGGACAACATAGGACTGAAAATTGATGGCGAATACCTAAGCAACTTAAGCTTTGCCGACGACGTAATATTTTTTGCAGAAAACCATGTTCAGTTACAAGAAATGTTACAAGATCTAGCACAGGAGAGTAAAAAAGTTGGATTGTCAATAAACATTTTGAAAACAAAAATTATGTCCAATGGCGCCGAGAAAGCTATATATGTAGGTGAAAATCGATAGAGTATGTGCAACAGTACACATATCTGGGCGAGTTAATTGCATTCGAAGACCAAACTGAAAATGATATAAACCGCCGAATCGCTCTTTCATGGAAAAAATATTGGAGCCTAAGTGAAGTTATGAAAAATAAGAACATATCAAAGAAAACTATATGAAATAGCAATTTTACCATGCCTAATATACGGATGCCAGACATGGTCTTTGCGAAAAAAGGACGAAACAAAGTTGGCTATTCAACAAAGGAAGATGGAGAGAAGTGTGCTTCGAATTAAAATAGTGGACAGAGTGAGAAATGTTGATATTAGAAAAAAGACAAAAGTTACCGACATTGTAGAAATAGTAAGAAGTCTGAAATGGAAGTGGGCTAGACATATTTGCAGATTGAAGGATAATAGCTGGACGAGAAAAGTCATAGAATGGACACCACGTACTGGACTGAGAAAAAGAGGTAGACCAAAGAAACGGTGGGCTGACATATTTAGAAAGCGTTGTGGTACCATATGGGTGCGCCTAGCTCGAGACAGAGAAACATGGAGAACGCTGGGGAGGTCTACGCCAAAGAGGCGACTTCCATAATTAATTATTAACAAATAATTGTTGTAATAATATGTAAATCATCTCGTAATCAAATAGTGTATAGGAAAAAAGTGAATCACATTTAATGTCCAATTGGATTATGTATTTATTATTTATTGTATGCCACTAGTCAGATAATATCTTAAATATGATTATAATTTTATACAGAGTCTAATGAAGTTAATAGAAAAATGAGTAATTACAATTTACAACATATTAAATATATATTGGAGGAAAATTTGTTAAAAAAATATTATGGTAGTATAAAGGCTATTTTTATTTCATTTTATTTTTTATGGATATGTACGAGTATATGGTTAAATGTATTCATAAAATGTTAACAAAACGCTTTCCAAAGTATGTTGAAAATCCGCTGGCGAAATAAAATATTGACGTAAAATAAAAAATTCGAAAGCAATTTAGTATTCCGATCACGTCGCCTGTACAACGTGTTAATCTTTTTAGGGAAATGAGAAAACTTCGACTTCGCTTACTAATTCTCTTGCTCATTAAACGTGCCCAGACGTTTGTAATTTTCATTTTTGTGAAAAAATGCTAGTTACCTGAAACCTCTGATGTAGAAATAAAAATGTACTTATATTCTGAAAAACAGCAGATTAGACTGCTCGATTGGAGCGTTTAATTAAGTTTGGAAGAGATTGGAAAATGACTTAATTAAAGTACGGTGATTTCCCAGAAGAAAATCTGATGCTTAATTTAGAATGTGCTCCCTACTTCATAAAGAAATATGAGCTCTGGATTCCAAATTGTCGATTGTTTGATGACACGAGTGAAGAACACAAATTTCATAAAATGTTTAATGTAGCGCATATTCGTTAAAAATCTCATTATATTCATAGATATTCATATTTTGTTTATTTATAAAAGAAATTTACATGTCAATAAAGTGTTATCACCAAAATCAATACTAAAATGATAAATGCGAAAGTCACCCGTTTGTCTGTCACCTCTTGACACTTAAACCGCTAAACCGATTTAGATGAAATATCCATACTATTTTACTTTTAATATTATAAGTCTGTCAGTTACCTCTTCACGCTTAAACCGCTAAACCGATTTAGATGAAATTTGGTGTAGATATAGGTTGAGTCCCGGTAAAGGACATGTGATAGTTTTTGTTCCGTAAATCGTTTCTTAGGGGATGGAAAGGGGGGTAAAATTTGTATGAGCGCCTACAACAACTGAATAGCAATTATTTATATAATATCTATATATATAAAAGAAGAAGTCCTGACTGACTCATCAACGCACAGCCGAAACTACTAAAGCTAGAGAACTGATTTTTAGACAGTCGGTTACATTTAAGCGTAGGCTAGGGATAAGCAAAGATTTTTCGAAATTCTTCAAAAAAAGGGATGAAAATTTGTATGGACTATCCGTTTAAATACAACAAATACGGTACGTCTGATGTGATAAATAACCAAAATATAAATGGTTTATGGTATCATTAAGTCATTATTTAACATAAGAATAAAGTTTCTATGTTTTAAGAATTTAATAGTAAAGTAATAGGTCAACAGGTGGCGTTGATAGTACCAATTTAATTATCTTTCAAGTCATTTTCTAAATTACTTCACGTTTTTAAATAATTTGGTGTACATATAAGAAATGAATGACCAATGGCATTTGATGATAATGATTTTTGATAATAAGGAATCTTAGACCGCCTAAATTATGTAATTGAACTAGATTACAAATAAAAGCTCTCCATAAAAACGTATCGAAGTTGCAGTAATCACAGGTAGCGCTCGAGGCGAAATAGTGTATATTCCTAGACTACCGATAATTCCATCAGACTACCCGTTCGAGTTCAAAAGAACACAATTCCCTCTTAAGTTATGCTTCGCAATGACTAAATCCCAAGTACAGTAATGCAAATGGCAGGGATTGATTTAAGAGAAGACTGTTCCTCTCACGGTCAATTTTACGTGGCATGTTCTAGGGTGAGTTCTGCCAGCAGTCTGGTCATCTTAACCCCCAAAGGAAATGCCGCTAATGTTGTTTATAATAAAGAGGTGTTACGCTAAGGTGACCAGCTTATGTTTTTCTTTATTTTCCTGTTTTCTGCGCAGTGACAACGTCCACGTGATTTTTCTCTTTTGTCAAACAGATTTGCATTCACTGTTTCGCCCTACGGTTGACTGGCAACAATATTTTCTTACTGTTTTTTTATGTCACATAATAATTATGTGTGCCAAACTTTCTATAATAATTTAATCTTTCATCCCTCTCATATTAGCCTGTACACTAAAATAAGAATCGCATGAACTCGCTTATGTGCCTCAAGTTTTGGCTGGCCCGCAATTCAGCACAATTTAGTTTGTGTTTTTTTGCTATGCCTTTTGAAATGCTAAAGTACCGTCTTTAGAAAATTCAATTTTGGCCGGTGTCGGGAACTCCACCTGTCTCTTATTTAATAGTCTAGCATCAGGCCTTAAAACTGACAGAAAAAAGTTGACCTAATTTATGAAATTTGTTGTTACCTAAAATCTTCGCGGACGAAGTCGCGGGCGGCCGCTAGTTATTTACTAAAAGTGTTAACCCGTTAAATTAATTTCTAAATATTTTTTCGTTTTACCCTCCGTTACGTAACAAAAAAAGATACATCGCTTGAGAAAAACAGCTACTGCCAGTTACTTAACAAATACTCCACGCGTTTAAAAGTAATCGGCTAACTCCAGTATACCCGCCATTTTTGTAAGAATTTTGATCGCCTAGATGTGTGTTCTAGCGCGCAAGATTACTTTGTTTCGTGTTTTTGGTGTAAACGAAGAAAGAATAAGAATAATAATAGAATAAGAATAATTTATTAAAAACTCATTTTACAATTATGTTATTATAGCCTAAACTTATCTATAGAAACAAATATCACGTGCCTGAACTAGGATGTTTCCTGTTTTTCAGGCAAATGGGCAGAGTGATTGCATTCATCTAAAAAAAAAAATAACGCGTTAATTCTTATTATTTAGTACAATTACTGATAACAGAAAAAAACATGGTTAGATTCTTATTATGTAAGTACAACTAATTAAGACTAAATAAACTAGGTATATACTAACATATCAAAGACAAAAAATATGATATTTCATTTCACAAGAGACAATTACTCTTCTGTATCTTCGTATGACATGTTGAGTAGTGCATCCCGGAGTTGTTTCTTACATTTAGTGTACTTAAGCGGGTATATGTTAAACTTTGCATTCAGCCTATTATAAAAAATAAAAAAGTCCCTCACAGGACATGATGACCAATTCACGAAGATCCTCTCGTTCGAAATTAGGGCCTTGCGGATAAGCGCTGGGACTTCAATGATGTAATTGCAAGTCTCTGTGTCCTTCTTTCCTGATTTGTGGCTCAGTCTAGTTGTGCTCAAAAAAATTTCAAGGGTCAATTCATGCATTTTTTCGACAAGGTTTTGTTGGCAAATGCATCTGAAGACTTCTGCTTCCTGCATGGCTGCTGGCACACCGATGACTACGATTCTGGGCTTTCGTTTTTGTGGTACATCCACTGTGAGTCCAGAAGTACTGAGCTGGGCCGATTGCTTTAACTTCAAGACATCGTCTTTGGAGTCAGTGCTGATAACCACCCCACCGTTTTTTATCTTGCGTAGCCCTCTCACGTGCAGCTTCATTTCGTCAGGTTTAATGATTTTCTGGACTAGAGACTTTATTTCTTCACTCGATTTTTGTCTGTCAGTAGGATAAATTGCTACTGAACTAATATTAGTGGGCTGGACGAATTGTGTGCTGTTTTTCTTTATCATGTCGGCAAAAGTAATGGTTGCTGGGATAGGTTTTGAGGATTCCGCTATACATTGCTTTAATTCCTGGATGCGCAGCGAAAGGTAATGAGTTGTGTATTTCAGGGTTTCCAAAATTCAACTCTTAAGAGGGGATATTAAATAGGGGATGAGTTTTATATCGATGACCTGTTTAGCCTAGTTGGTAGTGACTCTGCCTCCGAAGCTAGAGGTCCCGGGTTCGAATCCCGGCCAGGGCATTTATTTGTGCATTTTTCACGGATATTTGTTCTTGGGTCTTGGATGTTTTCTATGTATTTAAGTATGTATTTATCTATATAAGTATGTATATCGTCGTCTAGTACCCATAGTACAAACTTTGCTTACGAGGGTAAAACTGAAAGTTTCGGGAATAGAAGAAAATATGCAGTATAAGTGAGTTTATTTATTTTTATTGTTTTTCAAAATATTCTCCTTTGTATTTCATGCACTTATGCATGCGTTCAAACCAGTCCATAAAGCACTTTTTGAACTCTGAAGTAGGGGTCGACAAAATGGCTATTTTATAGGCCTTCTTCTGGCGTCTGAAACCGCTGACCACGCAGTTTGTCCTTGATTCTGGGGAATGTAAAAAAGTCGTTGGGACTTAAGTCAGGGCTATATGGAGGGTGGTCCAATATTTCGACTTTTTCACCGTCCAGGTACTCAGTTGTTGTCCGAGCGGTGTGTGGGCTGGCGTTGTCGTGGTGAAGGATGATGCGACGACTAGGGTTTGTTTTTCGGAGTTCAGCAAAGACGTTCGGCAAACAAATAGTGGTGTACCAATCAGCATTGACTGTTCTACGATCCTCAAGAGCCACAGTAGCTACGTGACCAGATTTAGAGATAAACGTAGCCACCATCTTCTTAGCCGTACTGCGAGAATGAACAACTTTTGTGGGTTTGAGCTCGTCTTCGAAGACCCATACTCGGGATTGGTTTTTAGTTTCAGGCTCATAAGCGTATATCCACGACTCGTCACCTGATACTATGCTAAAAACAGCATTTGAGCGTCCCTTGTTAAATCTTTTCAAAGTTTTGCGGCACCAATTGACACGGACTATTTTCTGCTCGTCAGACAATAGGTGAGGTATCCAACGGGAAAATAACTTTTTCACGCCTAATTCTTCTTTTAAAATAATTTGTATTTGACTCATTCCAATACCCAGGTGCTCTTGAATTTCCCGATATGTCACATGTCGGTCTTCATTTATCAGACGACGCACAACATCGACGTTTTCTTGCGTGACTGCCGATTTTGGTCGACCTTCACGCACTTCGTCGGTGAGGGATACACGGCCACGTTGAAATTCTGAATACCACCTGTATATTGTAGTCTTTGAAGGAGCTTCAATATTAAAAGCAGCAACCATCCGCTCTTCACATTGTTTTTGTGTTAGTCCACTTTTAAAGTCATAATAAATCATAGCTCTGAAATTTTCACGGCACAATTCCATTTTAAGCAGTGACTCGACGACTTCAATAAACAATTGAAACCCAACCATACTTTTTTTTTTCTAAGTGGCCAGTGTGTTGAGATAAGGAAACTTCAGAGATTATAAAAAGGTATAATACATGTTAAAAATAAATTAATAAGTATTCGATTCCCGCCACTTTCAGTGCAAGCCTCGTAGTTTGGGACTAGGTCGATTTGTGTAAGATTGTCCAAGTTGGTCCCGTTTTTGTCAAAAGGCAGTTCTGATGATGGGATCCATGAGGAATTGAAGGAACTCCTCAAATCTTTAAGGCAAACATATAGTGATTTTTGTGTTTTTATCAACAAGTCAAGCATTTGCATCCAAAAATGTGACATTGGATGAAGTGGAACTGCTGATGATGATCAGAACAGAACTCTTCAACGACGAAAAGTTCACGTTTGGCGATTTGTCCTCCTAGCTGTGTTTGTTAAGCAAGTTCTATTTTCACGATTATTTTTGTCATGCTCGAGTTCTGATGATGGAATCCATGAGGAATTGAGGGAACTCCTCAAATCTTAAAGGCAAACATATAGTGATTTTTGTGTTTTTATCAACAAATCGAGCATTATCATACAAAAATGTGACGTTTGATGAAGTGGAACTGCTGATGATGATCAGAACAGAACTCTTCAACGACGAAAAGTTCACGTTTGGCGATTTGTCCTTCTAGCTGTGTTTGTTAAGCAAGTTCTATTTTCACGATTGATTTTTGTCATGCTCGAGTTCTGATGATGAAATCCATTAGGAATCGAGGAAACTCCTCAAATGTGAAAGGCACACAAATAGTGATTTTAGTATTTTCATGAACTAATCAAGCATATTCATTCATAAAAGTGACATTTGATGAAGTGGAACTGCTGATGATGATAAAGTAAAGTAAAGTAAAGTAAAGTAGTTTATTCTTCAAATTAGGCATATTACATGCACCTATGAACGTCAATAAACTACCACCGGTTCGGAAAAATAAACCTCTGCCACGAGAAGAACCGGCGTAAGAAACTCGGCGAGGTGTCATTTTTTCAAAACAATATACATTGTATAGTTAAATATAAAATTACAGTCTCAGTTACTACAAAAATAACAAGCTACAGTAGAAAACCTATTTTCGCGATAGATTAGCCGTGCAGGACACTATCACTGCCAAACATCCCTGTCCATGATGTAATCGTTTACCTTATAATATGCTTTTGAAATAAGTGTTTGTTTTACTACAGATTTGAATTTAGAATTGCTAAGTTCAGTAATGTGTTTTGGAATTTTATTGTAGAATTTAATACAATTTCCCAAGAACGACTTTTTCGCCTTTACTAGTCTATAGAAGGTTATTTTCAGTTTCCCAGTGTTTCTGGTGGCTATTGGTTTATCAGCGTTCGTTGGGAAATTGCACAAATTCTTCCTAACATACATTATTATTTCAAATACGTATAGGGACGGCAGGGTTAGAATATCTATTTCTTTGAAAAATTCTCTTAATGAGTCACGCGACCCCAAGTTATAAATTGCCCGGATAGCCCTTTTTTGCAAAATAAAAACAGTTTCAATATCTGCAGCTGATCCCCACAAGATTAGACCATAAGTAATTATACTATTAAAATAAGCAAAGTAAACTAACCGTGCCGTTGCCACATTGGTAAGCTGCCTTATTCTCCTGACTGCAAATGCAGCAGAGCTCAACCTACTTCCTATCGCTGTTATATGGGAACCCCACTGCAATTTTGAGTCCAATGTAATACCTAAGAATACAGTTGACGTAACAAATTCTAATGTTTGGCCATTAAGTTTAATATTTGTATCTAAGTTTCTATTTGACGAGTTCGCTAGAGAGAATTTCATACATTTAGTTTTTTTCGGATTCAACACTAAGTTATTGGCAGCAAACCAGTCAGATATCATGGACAGGGTATTATTTGGTTCAATGAGTTCAGTATCTTTCCTATTTACCTTGAACAGTAATGAGGTGTCGTCTGCGAACATTACAATGCCTGATCTTCGGCTTACCATATATGGTAGATCATTTACATAAACAAGGAACAGGAAAGGGCCTAGAATAGACCCCTGAGGTACTCCCATCTCTACCACTGTCTCTGACGAAAGGGCTTTATTTATCGCTACCTTTTGATTTCTCTGTGTTAAATATGATTTCATAAGATCCAATGCATGTCCTCTGATACCATAGAAATTAAGCTTACAAATTAAAGTTCCATGATCTACACAATCAAAAGCCTTGGAAAGGTCACAGAACACTCCAATGGCATCATATGACTCTTCCCAAGACTGCAAAATAAATTTTATTAAACTTGCACCTGCATCAGTAGTTGATCTACCTTTCGTGAAACCGAACTGCTGTGCGTGCAAAATATTGTGTGAATTAAAATGAGAAACCAATTGCGTAAGCATTATTTTTTCGAATATTTTGCTAAACGCAGGTAGGATAGAAACTGGACGATAATCAGAAGGATTATCTCTATGACCTGATTTGAAAATAGGAACTACTTTACTACACTTCATTAAGTCTGGAAAAATGCCATTGTCTACACAACTATTAAAAATGAGAGCTAGAGTGGGTGCAACGACCTCGAGAATAGATTCCAGTACCATGACTGACACGCCCCATAAGTCCTCAGTCCTCTTTATTTTTAACATTTTAAAAGACTTCAGTACATCTAGAGGAGAAACATGATGAAATTTGAAAATATTTAGTGACTCTAATTTTACGTTCTCATTCAGAAGGGATTCTGCTATTGTGGTAGATGATGCCAAACTTTGAGTCGTGACTATAGGAATTTTGGAAAAGAAATTATTAAATTCATCGGCTACTTTTAGTGCATTAAGTCAAAGTCAAAGTCAAAATATTCTTTATTCAAATAGGCCTAGCAACAAGCACTTTCGAATCGTCAGTTATAACATGTATTAACATATATATTAATTAATTATTTAGAGCAATTTATTGATGCTATTATTATTCTTCAAAATAAAAATTGTTGTTGTAGACATGTCAAAGTAAGAAATTATTTTGTAGTAAAATTCACAATAGGATCGTCAAAAAATAAATAATAATAATAATAGAAAAATATATAAAAAATAGAAATCTAGACAGTTTCTAGAATAAAATCAAAAATAAAAAGATCATATTAATATCTAACGCCATAATGATTAATTCATTAATATTTCAGTCACAATTAATCCCACGGTGTTTTATCATTCATGTAGTCATGTGTGCTATAATATGCTTTCGATATGAGTTGACGCTTTACATAATTTTTAAATTTATTAATAGATAATTCAGTTACATTTCTTGGAAGCTTATTATAAAACTTCGCACCATTACCCATGAATGATTTTCTAATTTTCTGTAGGCGAGTGGTGGGCACCGCGAGTTTGTGTTTATTTCGAGTATTAATATTATGTATGTCACAGTTCTTCCTGAAATTTACAATGTTTTTATGTACATACACAATATTATCATAGATGTATTGACAATGCAATGTCATTACATTAATGTTCTTGAACTTATCTCTAAGTGAGTCTCTATGGTTCATTTTATATATTGCTCGAATAGCCCTCTTCTGCAGAACAAAAATGGTATTAATATCTGAAGCACTGCCCCATAGTAAAATACCATACGACATAATACTGTGGAAGTAACTAAAATATACTAATCGAGCTGTCTTCACGTCTGTCAGTTGGCGGATCTTGCTCACGGCAAAAGCTGCAGAACTCAGTCTATTCGAGAGATTAGCAATATGGGGACCCCATTGGAGTTTGGAATCTAATGTTAATCCAAGAAAAACTGTACTATCCACTAGTTCCAATTCCTCATCTTTCACAATGACACTTGTTTGATTGTGCTTAACGTTAGTCGTGACAAACTTGATACATTTGGTCTTTTTCTCATTTAACAATAAATTGTTGACATTGAACCAATTAACTACTTTAGAAATAGCATTGTTTATATCTATATTAGCTTGTTGCTGTCGTTTGACTTTGAATATAAGAGAGGTATCGTCTGCAAACAATACTATATCATGGTGGGTCTTTACGAGGTATGGCAAGTCATTTATGTAGATAAGGAATAGGAAAGGTCCCAATATTGATCCCTGTGGTACACCCATCGAGACCACTGATCCTGGAGATCGCTGTCCATTCACATCGACCCTTTGTATTCTACCATATAGATAAGATTTTAGCAAATTCAGTGCCGATCCTCTAACTCCATAGTAGTGCAGTTTCCTGATTAATGTTTCATGACATACGCAGTCGAAGGCCTTGGACAAATCGCAAAAAATACCTAAGGCATCCTGTGACTCTTCCCAGGCATCGAATATATGTTTAGTTAGCTCAACAGCCGCGTCGGTTGTCGAGCGACCCCGCGTAAAACCAAATTGCTTATTATGCATTAAATTGTTTGCATTAAAATGTCTTATTAATTGGGACAAAACTAATTTTTCAAAAATTTTACTAAATGTTGGCAGCACAGATATTGGTCTAAAATTAGTGGGGTCAGAAGTGCTACCTGATTTAAATAAAGGAGTTATTTTACTATGTTTCATTAGATCAGGAAACTCACCGCAGTCAATACTGTTATTAAATACAACTGCCAAGTCAGGCGCTATGACTTCTATTAGAGATTTGACAGCATGGACAGAGACTCCCCAGAGATCACCAGTTTTTTTGACATTAATTGATTTAAACGCCTTTATTACATCTGGGGTACTAACATATTCAAAATGAAGATTTCCACTACATTCTGAGGCGTTATCTTTTAACAATGTAACGGCAGACGAAGGTGAAGAATTTAATGTCTTTGTTGTGGATACTGGTATCTCAGTGAAAAATTTTTCAAATTCTGTTGCTACTTCTAAACTTGAATCTATAATTATGCCATCAATTTTTAGTTTAAGATCATTCATTTTGTGCTTTGATCTACCAGTTTCCACATTAATTAATTTCCATGTTGTTTTGATAATGTCCGAACTATTTGTAATTTTCTGGCTTATAAAATTACGTTTAGCTATATGACAATCTATTTTAAATTTCTTAGAATATTGTTTGACATGTTCCTTAAATTCATCACTCATATTAAACCGGCGTTCCTCATATAAAGCATACAGTGCTTGTCTACGTTTATGTAAGTCCTCAGTAGCCCACTCACTAAAAACTGATGTCCCACCAACCACGACCGATTTGGATGTAAAAATCGCATTATAATGTTTCATAAAAGTGTGAAAAAATGAATTGTACATTTCGTTTGGACTCATATCGGAAGACAGAAAGGGTAGCGCCTGGACTAGACTTTGCTTCATTCGTTCCATACGGCCCGTGGTTACTGGTACAATAGTTATTTGTTTCCTCAGGGTATTTCTTCTTAATGTCTCAAATACCATTAATTGACCTAAGTGATCTGATTCTAATTTACTGATTACACTTTTAGTGATTGGAATAATATTAGTGAAAATGTTATCTATACAGGTGGCGCTTGTAGCAGTGACTCTAGTAGGCTCCGTAAATATATGACTCAAATTACAAGATTTGAAAAGATTCAACAATCTGATACTTGTTGTTGAATTTTCTAAAATGTTTACATTGAAGTCTCCGCATATAAGTAATTTCTTACTAGAGAGTGATATTTTAAGTAGCACGGATTCCATTATGCTTTCAAAAAGGTCAAAATTACTTAATGGCGGCCTATACACACAGACAACAATAAATTGCTCTAATTCTACTGCACTTATTTCTATGGTCCGTTCAACAGACAAGGATACAATGTCCTTACGTTCCTTAAATTTTAATTTATTATGTAATATTATTAATGACCCACCATGTATGGAACTAAGTCTGGTGAACGAACTTCCCACCTGGTGGTTATTAAATTGAGGCATTAATTCATTATTTTTTAACCAATGTTCAGTTACACACAATATTTCAATATTATAATCATTCAAAAAGAGTTCAATCTGTAAGTCTTTTCCTCTAATAGACTGAATATTTTGGTGAACCAGGTGCATATATTTTCCATGATGGCAGTATCTTTCATTAAATTTATTAATAACTAAATTGCCAGAGTTTGAGTACTCCTTTGTCTTAAAATCTAATTTAAATGATTGGTTAAAACTGGAACCAATTCCAACTGTATATTGAACTGCTCAATAGGAGCAGTGTTATGTGCCAAATTCTTGGCAGAAATGTCAAATAAATAGGATAGTGACAAAGCTATTTGTCTTTTATAATAATTACAAAGGTAAAACTTACCTTTAGTCAATAAATTGTGTTTACCAACATATTTGTTAGTGTCAATTATGCTAAACTTACTACTATATGTACAGAGATTATGCAGAGCTATATTCAAATTATATCTAGTGTCATTTTCTGCCTTTGAAATCTGATGACAATAGGGGAATGTGAACATAATAATTTCTTTTACAGTTAATGTGTCCAATTTTTCAAAAAAATTAATTAAATTGTGTTTGTTCACATTTCCTCTGTTACCCATAAGAATAAGCAGTGTTGTTTTAGAATGAATACTATTATCACTCATAATTTGATGTGACATATTATCAAGGCTACTATAAGGCAGACAATTGCTTATTGCGCTAAGCCCTGTTAAGTGATCGCTTAGATATGTGCCCATATTACTTCCAAACTCATCACAGTACATAATTACATTAGGTGTGTTCGTTTCTGAAGTGTGGAAGGAGCTATTATTATTTTGTTCTTGTGGAGGTACACTGGCACAAAGGTGTGGGTTCGATGGACCATCTGATAAATGACCACTCATTTGTTTACATAAACATGACTGGCCATTGGTCAGTGACTCAAACCGTTCCGAGTTATAATTAATTTGTGTTATTAAATCATCCATGGCTAATGAATATTCATTAATAACTTTTTTTGAATTTTCATTCATCCTATCTAAAGATTTTATTGAGTCCTCCAACTTATGAATTTTTAATTTCAATATCTGTGTGTCAGTTTCATATTTTGATCTACTATTTTTCAACTGAGCAGAATATATATCCAACTTATCCACTAAATTCACATTAATTTTGCTAAATCTCAAGTTCTTGAAAAACAATTTATTCCGTTTTGACAACTTTTGTGTTTTTTTTATGAATCTGTTTAGTCTAAGATATTTCTTTAGTTTATTACCGCTGCAATGTTCTAACCCTGATGTGTTAGAATCATTGGTTAAATCTATAGTAACCACAGGATTATCAATTGCAGAGGTAGCCAACTTTGAGTCGGGCCCGACCAGTTCCTCGAATAAACTCTGCGTGTGAGCCTCTGCAGCTTTAGTTTGGGCTTCCTGTAGGTCGTAGATTTTTTCGTGGGCATCATGTAGCGCTCTCTCCAGTGAGTTAATGTCCTTCAAAGCCTCTTCATATGCAGCACCACACTCAGTAAACCGGTCTACCGTCTCCTGAAGCCGGGCCCGCTCAGAATTTACATCATTGTAATCACTTTCTAAGGAACATAAATCTTTTTTTAACTTATCTCTGCTATCAAGTACTAATAATAGTTCCTTCTCACTGTCCTCTCTCTCACCAAGCAATTGAGCACACAATTCCTTGGATGTTTTTAGTTCAAGCAAGGTAAGTTGAAGTTTATCAGTTTCCTGCTGGCGAGCCGCAGCAGCTGCTCTGCGAGTTAGCATTATTGTTTTTCTTAAGTTAAGCACAAAAACAAAACAAGGAATTGCTTACTCAAACTAAGCGAAATTACAGTTAGGTACTTACATGAAATTCGGGCGTCTCACTATGCCCATACACTGCCTTTCAATACAATTCTGTACAATGATTTACGCCTTGTTATACACACAATTAAACAAATAATTAATAAAGCAAGCAAATAGGACTGCGAAACGAACACAGATTTCAAATCCAGGCTCCAACGTACAAACGTCCGTTGACAGCTTCAAATACACGAGTGCCCGGGCACTGTACTAAGGAATTATATATTAAACTAACACTGGTGTCGCTTATTTACTCTATTTTCACCATTCGAATTTACTTTTAATCGTAAAATATTAATTATTATATTAAAATTAATCAGCTGATACAACTTTGACGTTTGACGTTGGCGAGTGTTGCCACAGATCTCCGCTCTCTCAGATTAGTAATTAAATTATCCTCTATTTTCAAAGAAATCGTGGACTCTTTATTACTTCTCTGCCCAGTCTCTGTGTTTATTATTTTCCAGACAGTCTTGGCTTTGTTATCTGAGGACTTTATTTTATTATTCAAGTGCATTGCTTTTGCCTTTGTGCACACTGTTTTGAATAATTTGGAATAATCCCTAACATACTGATGGAAGCGTTCGTCAGTGGTGCAAGATCTCCTTTCATAAAGTTGGTATAAGTTATCTCTACTCTTTCGAATTCCGGTAGTTGCCCAATCATTAAATCTCATTTTATTGTTTATTTTAATACGCTTTTTACTACAAGTCCTATTAAATTCGTTACACACTGTATTCAGAAGCATTTTGAATTGATCATTCGGATCATTTGATTCTACCTGGGTGTTCGGCATGGCGACTAGTAGATTTGACTTTAGTAGTTCTAGTCTACTTTTACTCAGGGGTCTTATTTCTATAACGCGATCTGGAGGTTTTACTTCGCAAGGTAGCCTGACCATCTGAGCTTTATGATCCGACCGGACTCCATTCACTATGCTTCTGTCTAGATGAGGACAGTTTAACCAAATATTATCTATGCAAGTGGCAGAGGTCGGAGTAACTCGGGTAGGTGCTTCAAATAAGTAGTCAAAATTGAACGATTTAAAAAGAGTGATGTACTTATCTTTTTCGACTGATTGTGATAAAATATCGATATTAAAGTCACCACAGACCACTACTGGTTTTTTACCACTTATTGCTTTACTAAGTACATCCTCCATAATTTCTATAAAAGATATTAAGTCACCTGATGGTGGTTTATAAATGCAAAATATCAGATACTGATCCGTCTCTGCACAAGCAATCTCACAAACACGATCAACAGAACAACCTGAGAGGTCTTTACGTTCTTTAAAAGTTAACCCATTTTTCACTAAAATAATAGAGCCACCACCCTCTGCGGTAGTTCTGTTGAATGCGCTGGCCAATACGTAATTATTTACATTAAATTTCATCATATGATTCTTTAACCAAGTTTCTGTTAAGCAGACTACATCTACATTAAGCTCTTCTGTAAATAATTCTAAATCTAGTATTTTGCCAGTGAAGCGATTTATATTTTGGTGTAATAAAATTACACTATTGTGCTTCTCCATTGTCCCAACAGTCAGTTTAAAGACAAATCCGCTATTGGAGATGTCGTCCTATCCAAGGGGGAGGGGGAGCTTATATTTCCAAAAACGGAATTAATAAAAGATGCTAAAGATTTAGCAAGTCTGTCAGTTGTAATACGGTAATCACTAATAGCATTATTAGTGTCAAAAAATATAACGTCACTATGACGGCACGTCAGCTTATACATAAGCTTATTGAGATTACACGCATGACTGTTAGCACTGCAAGGAGAAGCAGAATAGGGTAACGCGCCTATAATAACATTTTTAGCACCTAGCTTTGACAGGCATTCGAACTCAGTCTTCATCTCAGAGTACCTAATATTTGAGCCATCACCTAACATTAATACAATTGTGGTCTGTTCATTTATATGGACATCTTTAATATTATTTATGATTTTTTCAAAAGAGGCATCGGGCATACAATAATTTATAACACATCATCATCAGGCCTCAGACATCTTGACAGATGATTCAAACAGCGTCTGCACGCGAGAGACAACACCTCTCGTGACTATATAAGCCAATCCGGGATCGACATTTGCGACCACATTTGTGGCACACGAATTGAGGGACCGTAACATCGGTACAGTCTTGATGGTCATGCCGTTTAACACGCTTGTGGGCAAGATTTTGGAACCAGGTGTTATCGTGGACTTCGCGGCCCTTTGCGATAGTATTTCTCCACTCATCGCGATTCCCAGCAAGATCTTCCCAAGTGCTGCAATCAATGTTGAATGCAACCATGTCACGTTTCACGCAGTCCTTGAAGCGGAGCATGGGACGTCCCACGTTGCGCTTTCCGAATGCAATTTGGCTCAACATAATCTGCCTGGGCAAACGAGAGGCGTCCATGCGTTGCACATGCCCAAGCCACCGCAGACGCCTCTGTTTCAGCAGGGCGGTGATGCTGTGGAGCTGTGCAATGTCCAGCACTCTCTCGTTAGTAACCTTATCCTTCCATGTAATTTTAAGAATACTCCGAAGACAGCGCATGTGGAAGGTGTTTAGACGTCGTTCTTGCTTTGCGTATGACGTCCAGGTTTCGGCTCCATACAAAAGTGTGCTCAAGACGCAAGCTTGGTAAACAATTATCTTGGTCTTAGTTGTAAGGTGATTATTGTCCCACACTCTTGTGCGCAGCCTGCCAAACGTCGTAGCCGCCCTGCCGATGCGAACGTCGACCTCTCCATCGAGGGAGAGGTTGCTCGACACAGCTGTTCTGAATATTATTACATAAAATTTTGCCCAATCCTCGTCCTACCCTATCTGAGAAAACCAGAGTTCTATTTACATTATTAGAGGCTGGGGTTATTTTTTCCGGTGACACCGGCAAGCTGCTGTTCGACACAGATGAGTAAACTGCATCTCCGGGCAGAGGGTGAGCCTGCCGGAGCGCATACTCACATTCACACGAAGACTGCTTGGTAAGCAGTGCTTCCAAACATTCCTCGTTGTGGTGGCACAGCTCCAGCAGTTCATCCGCTGCCAGGATATGTTCACTAATTTGCTTCTGAGACATTACATATTTATTAGTTAGATCTTTCAAAGAATTTTGTAATCTGTTCAGTTCGGCTTGCAGCTTGTCAGTGTCCGTTTCATAAATGGTCCTACTGTAGCATAATTGCTCTTTGTAAGAATTTAACTCTTTCAAGACACAGACATGATTTTTTCTCAATTGAGTAATTTTATGAATATTATTATACTGTCTGTACAATCGTTTTGATTTTTTTATAAATCTATTTAACTTAACATACTTTTTGTATTTCTTATAACTTTTAAAACAAACTTGCTTATCATAAAAGGAGTCCTCTGTCAAATCTATTACACTAGAAGGTCCAAAATTGCTGCAATGCTTTGCATAAGCGTTTGGTGTCACAAGTTCTTCAAAGAGCCGCTGAGTGTTATTTATTTGCTGGCTCTCTGCCTCTTCTTGCAATTGACGGACCACCTTGCGGGCATCGGAGAGCTCATACTCTAGGTGATCCACACGTTGCAGTGTCCGCTCATGGATATCACAGCACTCTTGAAGACTGTTCAGTTTCTCCAACAGATGGTCACGCTGTATGACAGTATCCGCATGCAAAGCATCCAGGTTGGCTAACTCACATTTGAGTCCTGTGTTTTTTTGAATAATCAATTTAACCTCCTCTTCACTTTCATCTCGTTCCCGCAGTAGCTGGTCACACAGAGATTTAGATTGCTTTAGTTCCTTGAGTGTTGCATTTAATTTCCTTTCCAGTTCACGTACTGTGGCCTTGCGTGTCATAACTGAGCTAGACATGTTGAGCTAGCTGGACACACAGCTCTCCACAGCACCTGAAATATGATGGCAACACGACTAAACACCAAGCAAGGAAAGCACAGTCGAGAGAGAGTAGGACTGAACAGATATTAAGTGTATAGATAGAATATAAATATGAACGTAGAAGGCAGAATTGAATTGTGAATATAAGAGTGAAAATATGTATGAAAAGAATATTTGACAGAGTGAAACACAATTGGCATAAAAGTTATGAATCAGCTGACCGAGTCCGATGTCAGTTCCGAGTGAGGTTATGCTTGTAGTTACTTATTAATTTAATACGGGAAGTATTCAAGTTAAATGTTATTTAATGTAACATAAAATGCAGCTATGACTTATTTATATTGAACACAATACTCCCCAGATTAATCGTTGAAGTTTCAAACGATGATGCGTTACGATGACGTTTGGCCGGTAGCAATTTTAGTTCTTCTTTTTCGTCTTTACACTGTCTCTCGCGATTAGTTTATATAACTAACACTATATTTACACACTATCACTTGATTTAACACTAAGTAAGTGTTTTTTTATATTTAATTATATTATTTTTACAGCTGTGTAAAATTTGACGTCTATGCTTGGCGGTGTTGCCAGCATGTCCTCACTGATCAGAACGGAACTCTTCAACGACGCGTAGTTCACGTATGGCGATTTGTTCTCTTCGTTTTGTTTGTCAAGCAAGCAAGGTTTTTCCATGATTTCATGAGGAATTGAGGGTACAATACAATACAATACAATACAATATGCTTTATTGCACACCTCAAAAAAAGAACGAAAGGGTACTTAGTCTTCTACCATTATAAACATACTTATAGCCATTTTTGTATTTTATTGTATGGAATCTAAGAGTGCACCATCTAAGATTAATAATCTTTCACCGGACTCCCCCATTGAAGTCGGTTTTTTTTCTTAAAAATTATTATTGTTAATAGTTCCCAAGTCCGCATGCAAAGTATATAATTGCCTAAATAGTTTAGGAATCATCTTAAATGTGCCATCACCATAAATAATTTTGGCTCGTTGAAATATCTTTTTACAGCTATCACTTACGTACACCAAAATTTTGTCGGCTTTTCCGTCGTTACATAGTAAATTTTTCTCAAATTTTGCAGGCAGTTCAACTTCATCTAATGACCTAAAATTCGTTTTTATTACTTCATTAGCTTTATTTCGCATGTTATATAAGCCAGATTTCTTGTCATAATAAGATGGAATATTTTCAATAAAGTTGATACCTCTCTCTAATAATGACATCATTGATTCTTCAAAGATTTTTGGTATTGGCTCATATTCTTCTATTACTCTTTTTCCGGCAATTATCCAAACATTTCAAAATTGAAATTTTTTCATCATTCGGCTTACAAGATTTGTCATGCGGGGCCCACTTTTGAACAGCATCCTGTTCTGGATTTAAGGTTACCGACGCGTTACAGATATCGCGACGGCTACATTGTTGCTAAAATCTTCCGTTTTCGGGGCATCTAAAAAAATAGTTAAATAAATGTATTTTCCAGAAATAGGATGCAGTAGTGTAGTATTATATTTTTAATATGCCACTAATAAACCTAGGTAGGTATACAGGGTGATTGGTAATGTGATGTGCAGCTTATTTGCAATATTTTAGTTTAATTTAGATAGCGGTGCCTGTTGGATACTCGTACAAAAGTTTACGTAAGGTTTGTCACCGACTTTAAAAGGTGATTCCAATGTAATCTGTATATGAACGGGTTATTTTTGTTATTCAGTTTTTATTGAAAGCGGTTATTTTTTTATATTATTTTATCTAAGATTCATTTTTAAATTAAGGTTCTGCTTTCAGCTTATCATCACAATCACAAAATTTTTTTTTGAGAGCAGCTGCATGAGTTACAAACCTTTTGTTGTATTGTATGCCTACAAACATACGAGTTAAACAGAGATCCTCCTTAGAATTACTATTCAAAACGGGATATTTACCATGTACGTTAATATTATTGAGTTTCCGATATTCTATTATTAGTGACCATGTTAGCTTAATATCCTATAGAGATCCTCCTTGTTTTTGAAAGCTGTTAATAACCATTTGTTAATATCATGCACAAAAACTGTCTCAAGAATGTGACAAATACTTTTCTAAAAACCGCAGCAATAGCGGTTTAGCCGAACGCGAGATAATTGTGGACAAACAAACGTAAATACAAACATACGGGTCAAACTGAGAACCTCCTTTTTTATGAAGTCGGTGAAAAACAAATGTTCACATAATGTCAAATAAAAAAACTGCAGTTTGAAAAAAAAAATGCAGTATTTGAAAAAAAAAAACTTAAATCCATTATTTATCGTGGACACTCCCGTATCGCACCGGCGCTCGAGCGCTCCGGCCAAGGATTCAATCATGACCGACCGCATGTTCTGAGTGTTGCGTCAGAAGCGTAGGTATTATAGTTTTTGAGAAATTTGACTTTTTTCAATCATGACGTGTTTCTATTGTCCCCGGTCTACCCTACTGTTCATGCCTTTACTAAGTAAGTGGGAGCTTTTTTTCGCTTCAATAGTGTGTAGTCATAGGTGTGGGGGGTTGTTGGATAGGTCTTTCAAAATAAATAGAGGTCTTCATCAAACACTTTTTGATAAGTGAATAGTTTTGGAAATATTTCTTCCAAGAGAAAAAAAATGTTTCCTCCTCTAACTTTGGGTCCAAAAAATATGAAAAAAATCATGAAAGTAAAATTTAATAAAGACTGAATGTAAACTATAACGGACGTGATCAGTTGAGCTGTTTTTCAGCTATAGTAAAAAGTCTTCCCTTCTTAGTAAAAGACGTATGAAATGCTGTGAAGGTATTCTCTTTTGCTTGTTATTGATTTTTTTAAAGCAAGTTCATTGGGAATATACCGAACGAAACCCTACACTGAGCATGGCCCGACATGCTCTTGGCCGATTTTATTGTAGCCATATAATAGGTCGATTCGATTCATAAAAGATGGCGCGGATTTTGTATGAAACTATCATATTTTTCACAGACATTTTGCGCTAGCTTTTGTCAATTAACTTATACTTCATTTACCTTTGTATATGTATAAGCATAATCCGCTAGATTCCGGGGTGAGTTGCTAGTTAAAAACGATTGTTAGTCTGTACGTACTATTTCCTAAAATCATTTATAAATTTACTTACCTACTTGTAAATGCCATAAAACATCATGCCCAATCGACGCCGTAGTCCATAGATGTTCTTAATTTCTAACTTCACCGTAGTTTAACAAATAAACATAACTATCGGTTATTAAATAATCATGTTTCATCTGTCTGGATGGGCTTATACTATGCGGAGTGAGCGAGGCAGCAACAGACGCATCGCCTTTACGCACAGCGGGCCAGGCGCGGGACGCGCGGGTGATTTCTACTTTTATTTATTTATTTAAACTTTATTGCACAATACAAGAAATATGTACAAATGGCGGACTTAATGATTTTCCTGGCGTTATGCCCCCTCTTAAGCTTTACTTTTATGATTTTTTAGGGTTCCGTAGCCAAAATGGCGAAGACGAAACCCTAATAGATTCGTCATATCTGTCCGTCCGTATGTCACAGCCGATTTACTCGGAGACTATGAACACTACAGTTATGAGCACAGTACCAGCTTCTCCCTCTGGACCGCATCCAACGGAGAGCGACTCGAATTGTCGGCTGCCAGCGGGTTTCGGAACGGCTTGACTCCTTGGCGCTGTGTAGAAATGTAGCCTCGCTCTGCATTTTCTACCGCATGTATTACGGGGAGTGCTCCGAGGAATTGTTCGGATTAATCCCTGCCGCCATCGCCCAACGCGGCAAAATTTCCATCCTCACCACTTAGGTGGTTGGCAGTCCTCAACTGTGCGTTTCTCCAGAAATTTCTTGCCTCGCACAGCTAAACTGCGGAATGAACTGTCGCCTGCGGTATTTCCGGACCGATTCGACCTTCAAACCTTCAAGAAAAGAGCGTACTCCCATCTTAAAGGCCGGCAACGCACTTACAACCCCTCTGTTGCTGCGAGTGTTCATGGGCGGCGCTAATCGCTTACCATCAGGCGATTCGTCTGCTCGTTTGCCACTTAAGTCATAAGGTGTATTCCATGAACCACTATATCAATATGGTGTGAAATTATAAAAAAAAAAACTGTTAAATGTATGGGGTCCCCCCCCCCCCATACATGTAACAGGGGTTCAACATTTTTTTTCATATGTGCATTAAAGAATTGGCGTGTGCGATATCTAGGAATAGGCCTTCAAAAATTAAATAGTGGTTTCTAAAAAACTTTTCCTAAATGATGTACATTAATAAATACTTTCGACGATTTTTGGTTTGAACAGAACAAGATAGATCTAACGGTTTTTGAGTTATTGCTGAAAAAACTGTCTTGCCCAAATAAAAGAGCGTAAGTGCCCTTAGTTCCCTATGAAGATACGACCTTTTTTGATTTAATGTATTGTACATTTGTATAGTGGTTTTAAATGTAGGTAGATTAAGTGTCGGTACGGAACCCTTCTTTATGCGTGACCCGACACGCAGTTGGTCGGTTTTTTATATTTTTTGGATCCATAGTTCAAAAGTTAGAGGGGGGGACACATTTTTTTTTCTTTTGGAGCGAATATTTCCGTAAATATTCACTATAATAAAATATTTGATGAAGGCCTGTATTCATTTTGAAAGACCTGTCCAACAACGGCAACAACATACCACACCACATACCATCCCACACCATAGGGTTGAAGCAAAATAAAAAATCATCCCAACTTTATGTAGGGGAGGTACTCTTAAAAAAATGTTTATTTAGATTCTATTTTAGGACTTTATCAGTTTTATTGATTTATATATCCACACCAAATTGCAGCTTTCTAGCACTAACCATCACAGAGCACAGCCTCGGACAGACAGACGTACAGACAGACAAACGCGCGTTTCAACAAGACCAAGTCGAGGGACCAGAAGCTCAACTCATCACTACTGGGAGTCGGAGGCGTTGCCGTGCCTGTATATATGTCCTCAGCGAATAAATCTCTTCACTGGGCCGCAAGGAAGAAAGCTAGTGAACTCTCTTAAAAATATGTATGGGTCCGAAACGGATGCATATTTCTGCGTAAGGACGACAATTCAAAATATATTGTCGTCAAAAACCAACTGACGTCGGATTCTCTCTGTTGATGTGTAACATTATTTCCGTAATGGCTAGTTCTCCTAACAATATTAGTATATATTATCAAAACATACGTGGTATGAGATCTAAAGTCTTACACATATGTAAGTCTATTTTAGGATCTAATTATGATGTATGTTTATGTTAAACGTGGCTCGATAATTCGACTTCATCGTCTGAATTTACTGATCCACGTTACGTAGTTTATAGAAGAGATAGATCAGTAGAGTTTTTAAACAGGTTTAATAAAACAGATGGTGGCGGTGTTTTAGTTGCAGTTAAAAAATCCTTGATATCCGAACACTTAACTAGCTGGCAGTCCACTATTATTGAAGACCTATGGATACGCATTAAACTGAAAAAACAGTACCTTAACTTATGTGTATTATATTTACCATGTATGTATCTAATGAAGATATCCGTAATTTATATGACACATATGAATCTTACGTTATGTCTAATTAAACTGATCAAAATATAATAGTTGGAGATTTTAATACACTAAAGCCAAACATGGGCTCCACCACCATCCAATGCTCCACACCATCTACCTCCGTACTTAATACTAGAACCACCTTACTTGTAGACTTTGTAAGTCGAGCCTGCTTAACTCAACTAAATGATACAGTTAATCAGCTAAACCGTACGCTAGACTTAGTCTTAGTTCAATCTAATGTACTTTGTAAAGTATCGAAAGCTCTTGCTATCAGCCGTGTAGACGTTCATCATCCGTCCATAGAAATAAGTTTATCAATTGAACCATCGCGTAAATTAAAAGACAATCTTGAACCCCAATATCAGTTTAAAAAGACTGATTGGGATAAGTGCATAGATCAATTAAAATCAGTAAACTGGGATCAGTATCTACATTTAAATAGTTATGAACTTCTTAATATATTATATACAGTTGTTTGGGAAGCCATACAAAAATTTACACTAAAAAGAAAACACAAGAGTACGCAATATCCAACTTGGTTAAGCAGGTCATTGATACACATTTTTAAAGAAAAATAATAATAATATAATATATATAATATAAAAGCCTTTATTATTCCTTAAAACTGAAACAGGTTACTAACATTCATATATAATAAATTTCATGCAAAAATATTATCTATATCTAAATATATAAAAGAAGAAACTGACTGACTGACTGACTGACTGACTAACTGACATATCAACGCACAGCCCAAACCGCTGGTCCTAGAGATTCCAAATTTAGCACGTAGGTTCCTAATAAGGTCTAGGGGTGCACTAAGAAAGGATTTTTCAATATTCAACCACTACGGGGATGAAATGGGGGTCCGAAGTTTGTATGGGGAAACAAGATTAGCAGGACTATTTTATTCGAAACTTCACAGAAGTATTTCTAACGATAAATGAGTAAACACGTGTTTCAGGTTTTCTGAAAAATCAACCCCTATAAGGGGGAAATTTGGTGACAAATTCTAAAAATCGACATGGGTATTGTTTTTATGGTTTATTAGGTCGCTGATAACGAAAACAACAATGATTTTAAAATCCCACGTGGAGGACGTGAAATACCATCCCCCCTGTTGGGGTGCCAGGGGGATGAAATGTTTAAATATTAATATGGGTGTCATTTTTTTGTTTTTTTGGGAAGTTAATGACGAAAATGGCATAGATTTTGAAATTTTATATTGTAGACATAAAAACTTTTGAAAGTTTGTGCCAAATTGCAAGAAATAACTGACTGACTGCGTGAGTGACATATCAACGCACAGCCCAAACTGCTGGTTTTAGAGATTCCAAATTTAGTATTTAGGTTCCATATAAGGTGTAGAGGTGCATTAAGAAAGGATTTTTTAAAATTCAACCCCTAAAGGGATTAGTTGGACTATTTTATTCGAAACTTCACAGGAGTATTTCTAACGATAAATGAGTAAACTTGTGTTTCAGGTTTTTTGAGTAATCAATCCCTAAAAGGGGGAAATGTGGTGACAAATTCTAAAAATCGATATGGGTATTGCTTCAATGGTTTATCGGGACGCTGATTACGAAATGGGGGTCCGAGGTTTGTATGGGGAATCAAGATTAGTTGGAATATTTTATACGAAACTTCACAGGAGTATTTCTAACGATAAATGTGTTTCAGGTTTTTTGAGTAATCAACCCCTAAAAGGGGTTTTGAAATCCCACGTGGAGGACGTGAAACACCATCCCCTCTGTTGGGGTGCAAGGGGGTTGGAATGTCTAAATATTAATATGGGTGTCGCTTTTATGGTTTTTTGGGGCGTTAATTTGGAAATTAGCATTGATTTTGAAATATCATATTGCGGACATAAAAAGTTAAAAGTTTGTGCCAAATTTCAAGAAGAAACTGACTGACTGAGTGAGTGACATCAACGCACAGCCCAAACTGCTGGTTCGAGAGATACCAAATTTGGCATGTAGGTAGTAGGTTAAAGGTGCATGAAGTGCCGTGAATTCATATGAAGATACGACCTTTTTTGATTCAATGAATTATTAATCAGTATATCATAAGTGGTTTTATTATTCAGTGCAGTCCGATACGATTTTGACAAAAATCGATATATGAGCGTCCGAGAGGTTTCTTAATACGAATCCGAGGAAAAATTTGGAAAAAGTGGCGGTCATATTGATTTTCTTAATTTCCAACCCGATTTCATTCAAAATCGATATCTGAGCGTCCAAGAGGTCCCCTAATATGAATCCGAGGTAAAATTTGGAAAAATTGGCGGTCATATTGATTTTCCTCATGTCCCGATTTCGTTCAAAATCGATATCTGAGAGTCTGATAGTGTAGGTCTCCCTATACGAAGCCGATGTAAAATTTAGAAATTAAAGTGGCGGCCATATTTATTTTCTTCATTTCTGTCCCGATGTTGTTCAAACTTGATATTTGAGTGTCCGAGAGGTCTCTTGATATGAATCCGAGGTAAAATTAGGCACTCCATACATGCCAAGGGTTTAAAAAAAAAGTTTAATGTTACTATATAGGCGTGTGGGATATCTATGGATTGGCTTTTAAAAACGACAAAGAGGTTTTTTAAATTTTTTACATTTAAATCAACCTTTATAATAGTATTACATACTAGCAGCCCGGCCCATACAAATAATTACCAAATAGTTATTTATCATCAATAGTTTTCGCAGCGCACGCGATTTAAAGAATATTATTGGTATTTTTTTTTACACCTTGGGTTACATTATTGGAATTTTAGTAAGAATCCTTAGTTTTTTGAAAATATAATATAGCCCATGTCAATGTCACCCGAGAATAGTGTAGCTTCCCAACAGTGAAAGAATTTTTCAAATCAGTTCTGTAGTTTCGGAGCCTATTTAATGCAAACAAACAATAAAATCTTTCCTCTTTATATTAGTATATATTATAGTCGTAAAAATTTAGTCCCCTCACAGTAATTTCCAAATTATGAAGTTTAAAATTTCTAAATAAATTTAGATGGTGCATAAATACTTTCATCAACTTTTGGTTTTAACAAGATAGGTTTACCATTTTTTGAGATAGATAGATTTATTTATTTCTCTTAGAAAATAAAATTATTATTTTACATCAAAAATAAAATGGATTCACTAAAAGATCGTCTATAGGTATAATAATTTGAGAATTTAAAACCAATATAATAGAAAAATAAGTAATGTCACATGTGAATGAAATAAAACAAAAAAATGTCTTAAAAGTAGGTATACATATATCTATCGTTGAAAAACAGTCTTGCCCAAACAAAAGGACTTAAGTGCCGTGAGTTTCCTATAGTGGTTTTGAATATGGACTAGTAGGTGTCCGTACGGAACCCTTCTTTGTGCTTAATCCGACACTTGGCCAATTTTAATTTAATATTATGGACATGAAAATTCTTGATAGTTTGTGCCAAATTGCAATTCAATCGATCCAGTAGTTTTAAAGCAAATCGGTTGTAACACACGGACTGACAGACAGCCACACGAGCATTAGGAATAAAGGTCTCTTTTGCTTTTGAGGTACGGAATGAGCCCCGCGTATCCTAACATATTTTTGGGTTTGATGTGATAGCTTTAGAGAGGTTAGTCTGGAATAACTATGATTCATTAACAGATGAACAAAAGTCAGTATACGAGCAAATAAAGTAAAGAGTGCGAAAGGAAGTGAGGCCACATTTTCTCTTTGGATGCTCCAATGGGAACTGGCAAACCCTACCTATACAATTTAATTTTAGGAAAAATAAGGGTTAACGTGATACTGAATTAGCCGTATTTCTGTACTTCAAAGGACCAGAGTTTATGACCGCTGCTTGGCCGTTACTTCTATTGGTGTTACTGTAGTACACAGATACTTTTACTAAGGGCTATTTAAGACATGTTTTTATTTCATCAGCTCTTTCTCCTTCGGCCTCTTGGAAATGTATGATAATAGTTTTCGATCCTTATTTTTGTAAAAATCAAATGAATTTCAATAGTTTGCCGGTTCTTAGAATGTTACTGATTTTTCATCTGTTCATCTGTTAATGAATCACAATCACCAAACTTCGTATTCCGAAACCCCCAGAAAGTAACAACTACTTTTCTGGAAACCGCATCTAAGTCGGTTCAGCCAATCGCGAGATAATCTTGGACATACATACATACATACCTACATACGTACATACATACATACGGGTCAAACAGAGAACCTCTTTTTTGTAGACGGTTAAAAATTATTAAACTGTACACTATTGAGCTCTCCAGCAATTATTTCCAAATGATTTTAATTGGAAAAAAAAAATTTTTTTTTGGTTTTTTTTTCGTAAATGTAGCTTAATTGTACTTTTTTACTCTACTGGAGTGATATTAATAACAATTTATTCAAAAAAAACTAAAAATTTATAAAAAAAATTAAAAAATTCCCAAAAATATTCTTTTATACCAAAAATGCGAAAAAGATTATGAGTCATAACTTGAAGCAACCTCAAAATCAGCATTGACTGCCGCGCTATAATCTCTGGGTGTCAAGATCCATTACTTGGAGGTCATAACTTTAGATCAAAATTTCTCCCAATTGAAAAAAGATGAATTTTTTTTGGACACAAGAGGTTACTGCAGATGCTCTAAGGAAGCGTCCTTTAAATTTATTGCTCCTATTACAGGCCACACCCTGTATAATAAATCTCTAAAATTCCAGCCAGTATCTTCAGAGAGGGTTTTGTGTCCCGAAGGATATCAGGATCCGCTGAATCGATTTAAACAATTTTTGCTGTATATGTAGATTATTGTGCTGGCCTTGTCATAGGATAGTTTTTATTTGAATGCGATTCTTAAATAATTTTCCGTGGCCTCTTTGGATTTTTCTTTTATTTTTCTTTAAGCCTGCTGCCGTCATTACTGTCACTTCTGTCCTGTCAGTGTGAGCTAAAGTCAAAATAAAGCTCATTCTAATTTGTCAAAATGGCGCCATTTTGCAGGTACCTATTTAGTACATTTATCTGCAAACATGTTGTTTTTAATAAGTGAACAAATAAGCAAAACCAATGAAGTGAAATAAAAAAATATTATGTATTTCTAAACGGACGTATCGGAACACAAAACGTTACTGCTCTGACATTTTGTCAATTGACATTTCACTTGACGTCAAAGTTTCTGAATATCCAAAGTTTTAAAGTAAAACGAGTTAGTTTGTTATTGCTATAAATAAACTATAAAGGACAGAATGCTGAATGCTAACGAGAAATAGGTTTGGTTGCTCTTCTCGCAGGCTTGACAGCTTGTGCCCACCAAATAGGGTAAAAATGGTAAAATATAAATACCCAACCGGCGACAAAACTTACTTAGTTTCTAACTGATGTTTCAAAGTGCCAAGGAAATTAAGAAATTCTGCTATGAATAGATGTTAATTGTGAAGCCATTCAATTCCTATGAAGAGATAAACTGACACATATAGTGTGAAAGGTGAGGAAATTATTTGGGTAACTCAGTTAAGTTAGAAATACAAACGAATGACGAAAACGCTATGAACTATACTATCCCAACCAGATAAAGTGAAATAATAGTGCGATAATATATACTTATACATAAATAGAGCCGAAGTGAAATACATATAGTGTGATATGAAAAAGGCAAAGTGCTGTGTTTTCTGTTGTTTTTAATCTCACATAGTAATAAATGGTCTATGATTATAAAACTTGAATAATTTATAGTATTTTTTTCAATTACTTTTACCACTTATCTAATTCTAGACAAAGTAAATAAAGCTTTTATTTTTTCTCTCTTCATTTTAAAATAAAAACTATATAAACTAATTACGAGTAACATTTGGGCTGTCTAGGGCACTATAAGTTAGACCAACACTTGATGTTTGAAGTGATTTTAATGATCAGAAATATAACGGTGCTGATGTGAGATTACAAAAATTACAATTATTTTGAACTTTGTAACCAACATAGCGGAATATTAGCTAATATATTATTCTTACTCTAGCATATGAATGGCACCACCAGTAAATTGTAATTTTGTTTGAAATGACATCCGCACACATTTATTATCTTAAGAGGCTTGATATGAGGTGTGATATCGAACCTTTTTATAGTAATTGATAATTTTCAATGAGCACATCTATATATCAACATGTTTTTTATTAATATCAAATCCCTAGAATGTGCCCCGATTTTGATTTATCACAGGTATGCTAATGTACACAATTAGTCAGCTTTTTGAATTTAATTTAATTGTTATGTATTGTGAAGAACTGAGGATTGATTTTTTATTTTATACTAGAGTATTTAAGAGTTAATTAATAAATTAAAATAGAGAAACAACTTTTATTTCTTATATATTAGGTATTTTACAGCAATACACAGCATTACCTAACAATTGAGAACCTTCTGAAACAGTGTGCAGTAAGTACATATACTTACATTTCAGAATTCAGGAACATCAGCTATTGTTTTCTGGAGTCACCATACTTTCTTACAAGAACAAGCATACTCAACCCAAGTACTTTATATACAAACTGGTTTCTATATCATTTGATCTAAGTGTTCCAGGCATATCAATTAATTTATCTGTAGTAATATTTATTAGGTTGGATTGTCCAGTCAGCTGTAGAGAAACGTGACCTCCACTGCATAGAAGTTTGTATACACTATACAGGAGGCGCAAAGTAGAGATGCGTCGCTCTGAAATAGTCATTGTAGTTACTGGTTAGCTATTACCACCTAATTTTGTGTGATTTATTACGTTAACGCTATGGCTATGAACCAAGGAAGGAAGGAAGGTATTTTTATTCCTAAAAACGACCCTCAGAGGGTTGAAGACGAGTGTACCCATGCGGAAGTATTGCGCATTATGAACATGTCGTCGAAAAAACTTATAGATTATTAGGATTTAAATATAGAAGCATAACACCCTTTAAGAACATCAATTGTATATTAACCATATAAATATTTTGCTTTAATTAGAAGTTGTTTGGAATATTGTTCCACTGCTTGGTCACCATACTATAACACTCATATAGATCGTATAGAAGCTGTTCAAAGGAAATTTCTGCGATATTTAGTGTACAAATTGCGACTTAAACGAAAACTACCGACGTACCAAGATAGATTACGCCATTTCAAAATGGATGGTTTGCAAAACAGAAGAAGCTTAAACGAATTAATAATACTATATAAAATTATTAACAATGCAATAGACTCTGATCTTATCAGTAACATACAATTTCGTGTTTATCCTAAACCAAGTCGCAGTCCTGTTCAGTTTCTAGTACCTATAGCTTCCAACAATGTAAGTCAACACAGCCCACTAGCACGTATGTGCACATCTTACAATAATATTTGTAAGGTTGTTGATATTTTTTGTATAAGTCTCAACTCATTCAAAAGTTGTGTTTTAAAGTTGTCTAATAGTTAGTTAAGTTAATAATTTATCCATGAACTCATGCGATCTCATTCATTTTAATCCATGTACTTAATTAAGAAAGTTAAACTCACATTTATTTATTTTCTATTTTATGCATGTGAACACTTCATTGTACCAAATATC
Source organism: Notocelia uddmanniana (assembly GCA_905163555.1). Classification (NCBI taxonomy): domain Eukaryota; kingdom Metazoa; phylum Arthropoda; class Insecta; order Lepidoptera; family Tortricidae; genus Notocelia; species Notocelia uddmanniana. Next base: position 35,759,641 of record LR991052.1, on the reverse strand, counting down.
AGAATAAAACAATACAGGTATACACGACACATAAGAATAAAGTACAAAGACTACAAAGGTGAACCCTTCCCTATGAGGGATAAATCTCTTCTAGAGATATTTTCTTTTTATTCTTTAAATTATAATTTGTTATAAACATGTTGTGCTTGGTTGTCATTGAAATGTAAATTTAATACTGTTTTTTATGAAGCTGTTTAAAATATGTTTAGTATAATTTACATTTTGTTACCTTGCCTAAATAAATAAATAACGCTAACGCTTCGACGTCCATCTCGCAAGACGATTCGATCACAACTGAATGTCGCCATCGTGTAGTGGCGTTCAACCATCGCATGGCCATAGCGCTGGGCCATTGGATGGTCCATCATGTAGAGGAGCCATTATTTATCTTAGAACTTAAGTTAGGTTTTTTTTACAAAACATTTATAAAAGCAAAATATAAAAATATCCATACAACAAATAAAAGCATTATAAAAAACCTAACTTAGAGTGCCGCCGATTATTATATTAAATTATCAGTATTTCTCTCTTATATTGTGCATGTAGGTATTATACATATAAACTTTCCTCTTGAATCACTCTATCTATTAAAAACCGCATTAAAATCCGTTGTGTATTTTTAAAGGTCTAAGCATACAGAGGGACAGACAGACAGCGGGAAGCGACTTTGTTTTATACTATGTAGTGATTTTGTTTTCTAGTAATTACTATACTGTTTGTTGTGCGGCTTGTGTGTACTACACTACTTGGTAATATATACTCGTACTATAAGATAGATATTGCAATCTGTCTTCTAATCCGGTGTATTTTTTCTTATCAGGCGATCGTCATAAAACATTTAATAAATGGACTGTTGCCATTTTCCACATCACCAGAATTAGATGGAGTAACAGTAGGAATTTCGTTAAGGCTCCCGCACTATTACTGGGGATATTTTATTTGTACTAGTTACAACTCACTCTCATTAACCGACCAATTTCTACCCTACGCAACGTTTACAACGTACCCTCTCTGCGTGTAATTGCTCTCGGCATCCGTTCGCAAACATTTATACATATTACTGGACCTATTAGGGCAATCAAACCTTTTGAAGGACGTTCGGCATTTGCTATAATATTAACTTTTAGGGTCTCCAGTAATCTTGCGCAAACTCACATGAATAGATAAACGTGGTTAGATAACACAGAAATACTTGAAGATACCATTTCTCTTTAAGCCTATTAAAGTTCTAGTCATCGATTATCAACCATATATAGCCGACCGAGCTCCATTGCTGGATTACACTTGTTCAAATACATGAATGGTTTTTCTGTGTACCTACTACAGCGATCACTTCTAAAACGAGAAATAGTGATAGGTACAGACATACATATATACTTACTAGTATTGTTATTATTCGTATGACATTTGTTTTCGAACCGTGTGATCTTCGAGAAGACAGTTCGCGTATCATCCGCAATTGCACAGTTTGTTGTACTTTTAGTATCACCCAGGGGTCACGTGTAGGGTAACGGTGGGTACTCCCTACGGACGTGGTGCATCTTGGACTGTTAGAAGTTCTCAAGCCACCTGAAGGCCTCTAACTTAGCTTAACGACTGCTGTGGTCAGTGGTAGACAGAAGATATACAGGGTTGGGCACATTAAGTTTCCTAGCCTTATATCGTTTTTTTTTCGAACATAAATAATGTAACTCTGTTTTTCTCGTGCTACTTCGCTTACATTGTTTTTGTCTTGGTACACCCCTTAGATAATAATATGTGTTTGTAATTAATAATGGAAACTATAGGTCTAGAATTAAGTGAAGAAACTGTAACAATGTCTATTGTGTGACCGTTTGTTTCATATTTAAATAAATAAAATAATATAATCCATTTTTTTACCGTATACCTACATATGTTTTAAATAGATAATTTATTCGTCTTTATGATCTCTAAACTATATCTTGACTTTTTTTGTCTTTCTTTTGTTATCAACAATGGACGCGAAACGTGAGCTCGTTGTCAATTTGCACATGAAGGATTTTCGCCCGTGTGAGATATTAAGTAAGCTGAAACATTTAAATATCTATATATAGGTTCTGTTAATGATGAGTAGAAAATGCAGATTCTTGATGTTCAATATTTAGTTTACAGCGGTTACAATTAACTTTTATTTAAATTTTGTATGGGTGCGTGCGCGCGTTCTCCTTGGCGATTGCTTAGGCTCTGGCTGGCCCGGTTCCCCCTCGCGCCTACCCCTTCGCGCCGCCTGCAGCAAATCTCCTTCTTTAAGGTTTATTTGCCTATAATGCCATTTCGTTCGTTTGGGTCAGGTGATAAAGCAGTTAGGGGCTGGGAGTTGAGGATCGCTTCAATTTGAGTAAAGAGCGTGATCAACTCCTCGTATGTAAGACTAACATTTCCTGCTATACGTTTCAGGTGAAATTTGGCACTCTTAACGCCTGCCTCCCAGAGGCCACCAAAGGTGGGAGAATAAGGGGGATTGAAAACAAACTTTATGCCCCTGTTAGTTGCAAAATCTGAAATACTATTTAGGTTTGACTGCAACACTCTGCCTAACACATTGCTCGCCCCGACGAATTTTTTTCCGTTATCACAACAAATGTAATCAGGTTTACCTCTTCTAGCGATAAATCTCTTGAGGCAAGAGATAAAAGCTTGTGTTGTCAGATCAGTCACCGTCTCAAGGTGCACAGCTTTAGTAAAAAAACAAATAAAGATGCACAAATAGCATTTCGTCGTTCTACTACCACGACCTTTCTTGCTGGCAATCATGAAAGGGCCGGCAAAATCAGTTCCGGTTGTAAAGCTATAGGATTGAGATACCCTAGTAGCTGGTAAGTTACCCATCAAAGGTGCCATAGTTTCTTCTGTTCTGTGAAGGAGCTGAGAAGCAGTTGAGGACCAGCATGAAATAATCTTACGTGTTCACTTATCATCATTATTTTTGTAAAATGATGATTTGACCTCATTAAATTGGGGTGCTTTGCGTCGTAATTAAGGTTCGCGTTTTTCAAACGTCCGCCTACTCGCAAAAGTCCACTGTCATCAATAAAGGGAGACAATTGCAAAACATTAGATTTTGGTTTAAGCGGTTTATTGTTGCGGAGTGCATTTATCACGAAACCAAAGGACTCTTGCTGTGCAGTTTTAAGGATAAAATTGAGAGATTGATGAAGTTCATTTTCATTAAGAGAACCTGTCAATTTCGTCATATGTGTTTTACAATTGTTGATGAATCTTAAAATATATGAGAATGTTCGTTTCAGTCTTAAAGGGTTTGAATATTTTTCGAAGCTGATGATTTTGAGATCAATGTTTTGAGCGTGATGTGCTTTAATTTCAGGTAATTGAAGTTCGGCGTTAACATGTTGCTGTGGCCATTCTGACTCGGGCTTTGGCAGAAACTGAGGACCGCTCCACCACAACGCTGAATCGACAAGCGCGTTGGGTTCGATCCCTCTTGAGGCCATGTCCGCTGGATTGACTTCAGTCGGTACATGCCTCCACGATTCTCGTTCAGTCAGCTCATGGATTTCATTGACTCGGTTGCAAACGAAAGTCTTCAAGAGTTTCGGCTGAGTTTTAATCTATGATTGTCAAATCCGACCAAAACGTTTTAGTATCCACTTTGCAACGCAAAGCTTCACTAACCTTTGTTGTTAAGCGTGCTCCTAAAAGAGCAGCACAGAGTTCGAGCCGTGGAATGGTAATAGGTTTTATAGGCACCACACGAGTTTTCGCGCACAAAAGGTTAGGGCTGACGTTACTATCACTGTCTGTTGAGCGTAGATACACACACGCTGCATAGGCATCTACGAAACAATGAATTTCTGTAATGACAGGAAAGGGGCACAAAACAAACTGGGGATCGCAAGTGAGAGCAAGACATCTAAGTTTTGAACAATTCTTTCCCTAGTCTTTTTTATGCCGTTTGGGACATTGTCATCCCAATCTAACTTAAGCTAACAAAGTTTTTGCAGAAGGATCTTTAGTGAAATAGTACAAGGGCTCAACAAACCTAAAGGGTCAAACACCTTGCACGTGTTCGACAATATAACACGCTTTGTGAGTTTTTTATGTTTATCGATATTTATTTCAAATGTGAATGTGTCAGAAGTAGTTGCCCATAAGACACCCAAAACGCTACTCTTTGGATAAATTATGAGAGTCTGATTCTGTAGCTTCCTCACAGATTTGTGGACAGTTTGATCGAAATTTGTGTATAGGGAAGCCGGCAGATTTAAGGACCTCGGTAACCTTTTCTTTAATGTGTGCTAATTCATCTACTATTGCGGCACCTGCTAAGAGGTCGTCGACATAAAAGTCGTTTTTATTAACTTGGGATACAACAGGATCTAAATATTCCACTGCTAACTGAATAAGACACCTAGTGTCAAATAAGGCGCACAACCTGTTCCATACGTTAGCGTGTTGAGTTCCAGAGTTTTAAGAGGCATGCTGTCCTGTTCTCTCCATAAGATAAGCTGGAGATGTCTTTGCGACTCTTTAACCATGATTTGCCTGTACATTTTTTGAATGTCTCCAGACAACACGAATTTATGCTGGCGATACCTAACTAGTATGTTGAACAACTCATCCTGTACTACAGGGCCAATGTGTTGAATGTTGTTCAGTGACTTGTTTGATGACGTCTTCGCCGAACAGTCAAAAACGACACGAAGTTTCGTAGTCTCACTTTTTTCCCGAATAATTGGGTGGTGAGGCATAAAGTACCCGAATTGGGTAGCCCCGCGGGTGGGTAGTCAAACAAATAACAATTCAAAAGTTCAGAGCTTAATTTAAAAGTTAAATAAAATAGAAATTTACATATTTTGCATGTATTAATGACTTACATGTAATATTTACTGCCTCATTGCTGCCCTCCGCTAATATTCATCTAAATTTATCACCTTTCTCTGAACATCAACAAGAGTCCAAAGGTCACAGTTAGTGGACACACCTATCAACACATAATGGACCACTTAGTACAACTGCAAAGGAGCATGGACAATATGAAGGCAATGTTTGCTTCAAAAATAGCTTCTTTTGAAAGCTCCATGGCCACCCAGGGAAGTGAGGCGCTGGCAAGCGACTACAGTGCATTCAAGAGTCTACTGTGGAATGCCGTAGAGAGCCTCCAGGAACAGATGGGCTTCGTATTGAGGACTTTGGAGGAGATGGAGACCCGCTCTCGAGCTGGAATTCTGTTGCTGCATGGTGTGCCGGAGGTCAAGGGTGAAGACATTGCAGCTACGGCGGTCAATATAATCCAGGAGAGTTTAAAAGTGGAAGGAGTCTCGGCTCACTCCTTTATGGCTTGTTACCGCCTTGGTAAGACACTTGTACCGTCTAAACCACGGCCTATGCTGCTTAAGTTCAGCTGTCACAGGACTCGGAATGCTGTTTGGGCCTCGAAGAAACTGCTCAAGGGCTCAGGTAGAACACTTTCTGACTTCCTCACACAATTCTTGGAGGCTCGCAGGGTGTACGGCGTCAGAGGCAGCTGGACCAGCGACGGGCGGATTGTGGTGTAGTGCAGTGATGGAGTGCGCCGGAAAGTCACATCACTGGCGGAGCTGCATGCTTTTTCGGCGTCTGTGACACAGGCGGAGGAGGTTCCCGCAGCAGGGACAAGTGTGGTGTCAGCATTGGCTCAGAAGGTATCGGGGGCTGGGGTAGCTCCTGCGCAGCCGCGCCGACCCAAATATCCAACTCGATCCTGCACTAATGCGGCACGAAGCGGTGCCCAAAGTTAACTTTCAGACTCGTTTTGTGTGTTTTTTTTTTTTGAGTTTCCTTTTACTTGTATTTATTATTCTCTGTACCGCAAATCATTTCTTTTTCTTCTGATTGCATTGCGGTACACCTTAGAATAACTTTATGGTGTTGTCTTACTTCATACTTCTCAACGTCACTATCACTAAGTTAGTCTGACGTTTCGTTACGTTTCGTTCTTGCAGTGTGAATCACATACCCAAGGAGTATTTTTCTATGTAATACTGAGCTTGTTTTTTTTTACACTACTAGTATGTTCTTATTGCGGTGTATATTAATTGTTTATTTTTATTGTGACTTTTATAAGCTCTTGTTTTAGCTGGCGAGCGATTGAGGCAGATTGCATTTGCGCTAAATAGTTTAATAATTAATTACCAGTACCTAGTAATATATTTATATTTATTGTCTATATATTATATATATATTTATATACTCAGTATTCAACCTTATTCTTAATGTCAGATGTTTTTAATTCAAGTTTGGACAGCGAGTTCTTTTCACTTTCTTCTTCTTCAAGTTTCTATGATTCTTTCTGTGACGCGTCAGATATGCTTGATCTAACTGAATGCCTGCAGGTTACTGTTGACTCTTCAGTTAAGAACTTTAATGTCGTGCATATCAATGCACAGAGTGTGCCGGCTCACTATACTGAGTTGTTGACGTCGTTCAGTTCCAATAAAACTCCTTATCTCCGAGTCGTGGTTAAAGCCCACACTTCCTTCTGCATTATATCCTTTGCCCGGGTATTGTCTGATTCGTAACGACAGGATCGTCACTAAAGATGGCGGATCGGGAACTGTTCGTGGTGGCGGTGTGGCCATTTACATAAGGAGTAATCTGGCTTGTCAGGTGGCCCCGCGCAGTCTCCATCAGTCTACTCAAATCTCCTGAACATATTTTTTTAGAGGTTACTCTATACCACTCAAAAGTTCTTCTTGGTGTTTTTTATAGCCCATCCTCCCAAATTAACTACTTCGATTCCCTTCAAAATACCTTAGTTGATATGCTCCCCCAGTTTGACCACACTATTATCATGGGTGATTTTAATACCTGCCTCCTCAAAAATGACCATCGTTCCCTTAAACTCCATTCATTAGCTACTTCTTTGAACCTGAGCATTTTACCACTCAGTGCCACACATTTTCCGCATAATGGCCCTCCTTCTCTATTAGACATAATTCTAACTTCATCACCTCACTTAGTCTCTCTTCATGGTCAATTCAATGCCGCTGGATTTTCCAACCATGACCTGATCTATGCTTCTTTCAATATACGTCCTCCAAAAAAGAAATATAAAATAATCATGCGTCGAAATTATCAGGGCATAAATCAACAGGCGCTCTTTGATGATATTTCGGGTGCAGATTGGAGTGGTGTTGACCGTGATGCTGCTTGGCTTTCAATGGCACATTGCTTGCGATTTTCGACAAGCACGCTCCGTTGAAACCTACGCGCGTTAAACATTTCCCTGCGCCGTGGCTCACGCCTGAAATTAAACTGCACATGGCTAGACGCGACCGAGCCCGTGTTAAGATCCGACAGGATCCTTCTGATGAAAATCGTCAGAAGTATCTTTCATTACGTAACCGCTGCAATAAAATCTGTAGGGAAGCAAAGCGTAGATATATTCACAAATCCATTGAGGAGTGTCCCCCTTCTAAACTATGGAAGTTTCTGAAGTCTCTCGGGGTGGGCAAAACTCAACAATGCTCCACCAGTTTTTTAGATATAGATGCCATCAATAAGCATTTCAGTGCCTCACCAGTTACTTCCGTTAAGCAATCTACTTTATCACTTCTTGCCAGTACCAGACACCCTGACTTGCCTCCTTTTGAGCTTGGTAGCATTTCACCGCAAGAAACACTTGCCTTCCTCAAATCTATGAAGACGAAGCCTGTGGGTGAGGATAACCTCAGTGTGGATATGCTCATGCTCGTGGCGGATTTCATTGCTCCGATCCTCTCGAATATTGTAAATTTTTCCTTATCCACTGGTACATTTCCATCTTCCTGGAAACTCGCCCACGTAATTCCTCTCCCTAAAACCTCAAATCCTGTCTCCTTTTCTCAATATCGACCTATCTCCATTCTCCCTGTTTTATCAAAAATTATCGAGCATTTTGTAAATCGCCGTCTCCTATCTCATCTTAATAACCATTCCTTGTTACATTTTTACCAATCTGGATTCCGCCCGGGGCATAGCACAGTCACCGCTTTGGTTAAGGTCACCGATGACATTCGTCTTAATATAGAATGCAAAAAACTCACCGTCCTTGTCTTTGATTTTAGTAGTGCGATACGGTGGACTTTGACATTCTGCTCGGTATTCTCCGCACTATCAATGTGTCCAAAACTTCTTTATCATGGTTTCGCAACGACCTCTTGGACAGGCACCAGCGCGTTAGTTTCAACGACAAGATGTCCAATTGGTGTGAACTAACCGCAGGCGGCCCACAAGGAGGGGTGCTTTCTCCACTTCTTTTTTCCATCTTTATAAACAATGTCACCAAATCTCTTGCATCATCATATCATCTGTACGCGGACGACCTACAGATTTATGCAACGGCGAGTATAGAGGACTTATCTTCATTAATAACGCAGATCAACAAAGACTTGGATTCCATTCGTTGCTGGGCGCAGAAATTTGGGTTCAAAATAAATGTACAGAAATCGCAAGCCATTGTTATTGGTAGTCGTTACTTTATAAGTAAGCTCTCAGATGTGAGGGTGCCTGACATCCTATTTGATGGGATTTCCATTCCCTTGTCCTCTGCTGTCAGGAATTTGGGCATCACCATAGATCAGACGCTTTGCTGGTCACCCCATATTGCCGAAGTAAGTCAAAAAATATTTGGACCTCTCCACTCACTAAGGCGCTTACAGAATTTTCTTCCTCTGCACACCAAGCAGACTCTTGCCCAGTCTCTTCTTCTTCCACTTCTGGGCTATGGGGACATTGCGTTCCTTGACCTCAATGAAGAGCTGCTTGACAAGCTTGAGCGCTTACAAAATGTATGTATCAGGTATATTTTCGGTCTCCACAAATATGACCACATCACCAACTTCCGATCTCAGCTTCAGTGGTTGCCGATCCGCCGGCGCAGAGATGTGCATATTCTGTCATTGCTTTTCAACATACTTTTTAATCCTGCTGCTCCTCCGTATCTTACTGACAGATTTAGATATATGGCTGACGGCAGTGGTCACCGTCTGAGGTCTAGCGCCAACCTTACTCTTTCTGTACCGTCAAATAAGACGCGAACGTACTCTGAATCTTTCACGGTGGGCGCTGTGAACCTGTGGAACGCGTTACCTTTGTCAATAAGACAGTCCCAGTCTGTCGCGTCACTTAAGAAAAATTTTAAGAAATTATGGCTCTCCAACGATCTGTGATATGGTTGAGTATATACTACTATAATTATTTATATATTGTAATTTTGAATATAATTATTCTGTATTTATGTATTTATTATAGGTATATGTATTTTTTATTCATTATATATGTATACTTATTTATTACATATGTATTTATGGGTATTTATTTAATTATGGTTTAGCTACAAATTATATTCACTCATTGTAACGTGGTTGTACACGGTGTAAGTTTGTCTATCTCATTCTTTTTAAAAATCTCCTCTCAATCCCTCAAAGGTTAGCTGGAAGAGATCCCTCATAGGGATAAGTTCGCCTTTGTACTCTGATCCTGTGTGACATGTATATGTTTTAAACTGTTATTGTGTACAATAAAGTGCTTACATACATACATACAATTGGGGTCTGTTGATCTCAATTAAGTGAACTAGTTTCTCATATTCTTAAATGAACTTATAATATTCTCTTTTCAAATCATGATCTTTATTGAGCCTTCTCTCAAGGCTCAGAAAACGCTTTTCAGCCATCAAGTAGGAATCACCAAGAGCAACTTCAGGAGATTCTTAAAAGGGTTTGAATCCGAAGGGCTGAAAACCTACCATCATCAAGACGCTTCGTGGTCTCAGTAAAGTAGCGTTCGCAAAATTCATCATCAGCTGACAAAGTTGGTTTTGGAATTGGAACTTCTTCAAGCGTCCAAAAGTTTGCTAGTTGATCACTGATCTCTTTAGTAAAGTACAATATACTTGTCTTTTGTCTTGCAGATTACTAGTGTGAAGTAGACCTGCTACAATCCAGCCTATCTTGGATTAGTAAAGTAAAAAGTAAAAAAGTAAAAGTAGTTTATTCTTCAAATTAGGCATATTACATGCACCTATAAACGTCAATAAACTACCACCGGTTCGGAAAAATATACCTCTGCCACGAGAAGAACCGGCGTAAGAAACTCGGCGAGGTGCCATTTTTTCAAAACAATATACATTGTATAGTTAAATATAAAATTACAGGGTCAGCTACTACAAAATAACTTAAATAACAATGCTACAGTAGAAAACATATTTTCGCGATAGATTACCCGTGCAGGACGCTATCACTGCCAAACATCCCTATCCATGATGTAATTGTTTATCTTATAATATGCTCTTGAAATAGGTGTTTGTTTTACTACAGATTTAGAATTGCTAAGTTCAGTAATGTGTTTAGGAATTTTATTGTTGAATTTGATACAATTTCCCAAGAACTACTTTTTCGCCTTTACTAGTCTATAGAAGGTTATTTTGAGTTTCCCAGTATTTCTCGTGGCTATTCGTTTATCAGCGTTCCTTGGAAAATTGCCCGAATTCTTCCTAACATACATTACTATTTCAAATATGTATAGGGACGGCAGGGTTAGAATATCTATTATTTGAAAAATTCTCTTAATGAGTCTCGCGACCCCAAGTTATAAATTGCTCAGATAGTACTTTTTTGCAAAATAAAAACAGGGTCAATATCTGCAGCTGATCCCCACAAGATAAGACCATAAGTAATTATACTATTAAAATAAGCAAAGTAAACTAACCGTGCCGTTGCCACATTGGTAAGCTGCCTTATTCTACTGACTGCAAATGCAGCAGAGCTCAGCCTACTTTCTATCGCTGTTATATGGGAACCCCACTGCAATTTTGAGTCCAATGTAATACCTAAGAATACAGTAGAAGTAACAAATTCTAATGTTTGACCATTAAGTTTAATATTTGTATCTAAGTTTCTGTTTGATGAGTTCGCTAGAGAGAATTTCATACATTTCGTTTTTTTCGGGTTCAATACTAAGTTATTGGCGGCAAACCAGTCAGATATCATGGAGAGGATATTATTTGGTTCAACGAGTTCAGTATCTCTCCTATTTACCTTGAACAGTAATGAGGTGTCGTCTGCGAACAATAGAATGCCTGATCTTCGGCTTACCATATATGGCAGATCATTTACATAAACAAGGAACAGGAACGGACCTAGAATAGTCCCCTGAGGTACTCCCATCTCTACCACTGTCTCTGACGAAATGGCTTTATTTATCGCTACCTTTTGATTTCTCTGTGATAAATATGACTTCATGAGATCTAATGCATGCCCTCTGATGCCATAAAACTTAAGTTAAAAATTAGAGTACCATGATCTACACAATAAAAAGCCTTGGAAAGGTCACAGAACACTCCGATGGCGTCGTGCGCCTCTTCCCAAGACTGCAAAATAAATTTTAGTAAACTTGCACCTGCGTCAGTAGTTGACCTACCCTTCGTTAAGCCGAACTGCTGTGCGTGCAAAATATTGTGAGCATTAAAGTGAGAAACCAATTGTGTAAGCATTATTTTTTCGAATATTTTGCTAAACGCAGGTAGGATAGAAACTGGACGATAATCAGAAGGATTATCTCTATGACCTGATTTGAAAATTGGAACTACTTTACTACATTTCATTAAGTCTGGAAAAATGCCATAGTCTATACAGTTATTAAAAATGAGAGCTACTCGTAGAGTTGGTGCAACGACCTCCAGAATAGATTTCAGTACCTTGACTGACACGCCCCATTAGTCCTCAGTGCTCTTTATTTTTAACATTTCAAAGGACTTCAGTACATCTAGAGGAGAAACATGATGAAATTTTAAATGAGTTAGTGATTCTAGTTTTACGTTGTCATTCAGAAGGGATTCAGCTTTTGTGGTAGACGATGCTAAACTTTGAATAGTGACTATAGGAATTTTAGAAAAGAAATTATTAAATTCATCAGCTACTTTTACTGCATCAGTTATTAAATTATCCTTTACTTTCAAAGAAATTGTGAACTCTTTATTATTTCTCTTCCCAGTCTCTGTGTTTATTATTTTCCAGGCTGTCTTGGCTTTATTATCTGAGGACTTAATTTTATTATTCAAGTGCATTGCTTTTGCTTTTGTGCACACTGTTTTAAACAATTTGGAATAATCCCTAACATACTGATGGAAATATTCGTCAGTGGTGCAAGATCTCCTTTCATAAAGTTGGTATAAGTTATCTCTACTTTTCCGAATTCCGGTAGTTGCCCACTCATTAAACCTCATTTTATTGTTTATCTTAATACGCTTTTTACTACAAGTCTTATTAAATTCGTTACACACTGTATTCAGAAGCATTTTGAATTGATCATTCCGATCATTTGATTGTACCTGGGTGTTCGGCATGGCGACTAGTACATTAGACCTTAGTAATTCTAGTCTACTTCTACTCAGCGGTCTTATATCTATAACGCGATCTGGATGTTTTACTTTGCAAGGTAGCCTGACCATCTGAGCTTTATGATCCGAACGAACTCCATTCACTATGCTACTGTCTATATGAGAGAAAGATTCTTGGAGCACTGGTTTGTCCAATCCTAGTTTTATCTGGTTGGAAGACATGAGTTCAAAAAATAACTCAGCGCCCAGAAGTAAGTCAACATCTGAAGGACGGAAAAAGTTAGGATCCGCCAGTTGAATATTATGAGGTAAGTTAAGTTCTGTTACATTTATTAAGGAATTGGACAACAATATCCCTAAATTCTAGCCATTTTAAATAATTACCATCATAAGTGGGCAATTTTATGGTGGGTAGCTTAATATTATTTAAATTATGGTTACTACACGAATTTGAACATATCATGGAGCGAGAAGAGTGGAGGCTCCCTTCCTTATCTTCCTCATTTTTCTGACGCGATTCAAGTATGTGTTGCGCTAACGACACTGTGCTGTAGTAAGTACTTTCAAGAGTACCCATCTCAATGTCGTCCTCCTCGGGTAACAACAAATCAAGTCGATACTGAACCTCATTAAACTCAAACAATATGTTCTCATTTTTTTCTAAACGAACTATCAATTCTTTCATTTTTAAGTCGCTAATGACCTCTTGTTTACTTGTGTTTAAGAGTGAAACATAATCTATAAATCGTGTTAAACGACCCATAATAATACCCCGTGATTTAGTTAAATCTCTAATTTTCTTTACCTCAGATTCACCAGTAGAAGATTGACCTTTCAAAGTTTCACTTAGTAAACAATGAGTTCGCAAATAAAAATACACCAAACCAGTTAACAATAAAGTTGCAAACGTTGCAATTACCGGCCGCTTACGAGTTACGTAACCGATCCCGCCTGGAATGCTCGGCGATGACAAATTAGCAGATGTAATTTAGTATATTTAACCTTAGGAGTACGTTTGCTTTTGCTAATAACTGAAGAAATACAACTAATAAGGGCAGAAAGATAGTTTGCCTTTAATACTAAAGTGCATAAATCATGCATAAATTAAGTGCTAATCAATATCTGGTTTTAACCAAGTTTTATTTTATTTAAGTTTAATGTTACGAGAACGCTGCGCTTGATTTATGTAGGTATTTACGTGCTATTTAAGCGTTTAGCTATAAATAAAGAGGTAAGCATTCACATTCGTAGCATTAAGCAGTGTTTGAATTTAAGTAAACACTTTTTATTAAGGCGATAGTGAAATTTACTATAAGGTACCTACGTAATTAAGATAGCCAACACACGTACCTAAATGTAAAAGCACCCCGGTGTTCGTAAAAACTAAAAATTATGTCTTAGTCTTAAGTAACACCCAAATGCACACAAAAAATACTAGTATTACACACTTGCAATTTAAGTCGTCTTAAAACAAATTGAAGTTATTAGGAATTAAAGGAAAAAGGCCAGAGAACTCCCCTGGATATTGTGATCTCGCCGCGATGTACCACTGATTCACACAACTCCTTGTTCCAGCCAGTATTTCTGATGCGATTTGCAGCCGAAGTTTAATTATATGTCCGTTGAGTAATGACTTCCACCTTCTATATTACAATCTTCGTTTCTTGTGTGTCGTTGTACGGTCGCCACTTTTGTTAATGATGAGTAGAAAATGCAGATTCTTGATGTACAATATTTATTTTACAGCGGTTACAATTAACTTTTATTTAAATTTTGTATGGGTGCGTGCGTGCGTTCTCCTTGGCGATTGCTTAGGCTCTGGCGGGCCCGGTTTCCCCTCACGCCTACCCCTTCGCCGCCTTACGCGGTCGCCGACAGGTTCATATCGCGGACCATCAAGCGATTCAATGAAACAGGGTCTTCAAGAATCAGTCCCAAACCTGGATGTAAACCATCTGTTCGTGTCAAAAAAGTGATCAAAAATGTTCTTGAGCGTATTAGGCAAAATCCAGCCCAACGTGCAAGTAAACTCGCGAAAGATATGAAAATATCCCGATGATCCATTGATCGATCGAATCGTATATGATCTTGGATAAAAAATTACGGAATAACGGACGCCCAGAAAAAAGCTAGAGTGACAAAATGCAAATAGCTACTAGCATGGCACGAGAGCGATGACATTAATTTTCGGATGAAAAAATGTTTCAATTACAAGATAGCCACAATCAAAAAAAATATCGCGTGTATGGCTTTTCGTTAAGGGACATACCAGTGGACAAATTAGCTGTACAGCGATTTCAAAGTGCGTTGACTGTCATTGTGTGGGGTGCGATATCGCCTAGAGGCAAGTTACCACTGCTGTTCATTGATCGAGGAGTCAAAATCAACCAACATTACTATATTCAGAACGTATTGCAGGGTCATTTGCTAGAAAATGCCCGAAAGTTATATAGGAGTGATTATTTTTGTTTCCAGCACGACAGTGCCCCATCTCCCAAAGCCAAATGCACTCAAGACTGGTGTCGAAAGAATTTGACAGACTTTATACCTTGGCAAGAATGACCTTCATTTTAACCAGACTTGATACCGTTGGATTTTTCAATATGGGGATTTATGCTGATTTAGTCTATAGGCAAATTTGCAAAAAGTCGTCTCCTTCACGATTTTCGTCGACATCTCTTCTATATACCTAAAACAGGTATGGATGTGTTCCTTGTTGTCTCTAGAACACGAATCTACCTGTTTTAGTTCATGGAGGGGGGAACACACATAGCTGTGACGTCATAAAGATGGCGGCCGACCGTCGTCGATTTATGTCCTAATCTCGGGTTCTATTTTACCAATCGGTTCGTGTGAGGCGTCGTTTAAAAGCTTATTAAACTTACTTCTTTGCTTCTTTAAGGCCCTCTAGTCCTGCGAGAGTAGGTATTTAGCGCTGTCCTGGCGGTGCGTGAACAAGCCCGCGCGGACGAAGCGACTGTGAACTCGGATGACCCCGCTAGCTTCATACTGGTCACAGTATAGAAATATAACTGTATTTTGACTTAAGAAATGCATTAATTATGATTAAACTTTAGTATGTAATTGATATCATTTTTTAATAAATCGGTAGTAAATAAATAATTGAAAGTCGAACTTACGATAGGATCCATTTATAATGAAAAAAAAAACAGATTTCATAGTACAACCCTGAAATTCGTTATTTAATCTATGAAACCTAAGAGCCTAAGAAATATGTCTTATACCTCTCTACTCGATTTGTTTAATAGGTCATGCAATTTTTATCTATTTGTGTTATATTTATACAGGATGTTTTATTTATTTGTCGTGTGCGTGTCATCATCATCATCATCATTATATCAGCTGATGGACGTCCACTGCTGGACATATGCCTCCCCTCTCTCGCGACCTTTACCCGGTCATCAGTTCACTTTGTGGGGGCCTATCTACGCTACGCCTCCCTGTACGTGGTCGCCACTCGAGAACCTTTCCGCCCCAATGGCCATCGGTTTTACGTGCAATGTGCCCCGCCCACTGCCACTTAAGTTAAGGGCTATATCGGTTACTTTGGTTTTTCTGCGGATGGCCTCTAGTCCACAAACGCCAAACAGAGGGCACAGGTAACAGATTATATTCCTCAGTCTAGTGTAAAGCCTGACGAAGCGTATGGATATAAGTTGATAATACACAGGCCCAGTAGTAGTGAACCACGACTGTCGTAAAATTATTACTAATATAGTTTTTTGACCGAGCGAGCGAAGCATCCTTGTTTCAGCTTTCGACAAAAATTCTTTCATAATATGTCTGTCTGTTTGAATGTTCTCCTCTACAGGTCGCATTTCTCAACCGATTCTCGTGACATTTCGTGAGCAGGTTCGATAATTATAATGTTTTTTTTTTCAAGACGGTTTTTGTGAAATTTGAAATTTGAAAACTTTTTTTTTTGCGTGGTCTACAGCTCACAGAGCCACTGGTTTTAAGCTTTATTATAACAGCTAACATAAAATACAGACATAATATTTTTTGGTGGTTTAATTTATTTGTCAAAATTTCTTAGCTCTCAAAGCATGAAAAACATCGCGAAGTTTTTACTTTTTACTATCTATGCGAAAGATTACCATATTCTTTTAAAATAAATACCAGAAATGATTTTTACATAAAGATGATAAAAGAATCAATACGGTATATGAAATAATACCAAACTTGCCACGGTAGCTACCTGGAAATGGGTAGATCTTTTAAAAGAAGATTAGCTAGAATGATAGTGTATAAATTTTAAAAGGGTCGGCAACGCGCATGTGACTCCTCTGGAGTTGCAGGCGTCCATAGGCTGCGGTGATCGCTTATCATCAGGCGGGCCGTACGCTTGTTTGCCACTGACGTGGTATTTAAAAAAAGACGGTCGGAATTAATGTGGTGAAGCTCATAGCTTAAAAAAAATATTCAAGAGCAAAGCAGTAGATCTCTTACTATATCTACAATTTCTGGTAATAAACATTTCATTTATAATTTTACCAACTTTGGTTCTATTTCTGCAGGGGTTCAGTTCAGTTGTTATACTGTCATTTTTATATTGCGGCACTATGACCATAATTTATTTGATAATAATTACGACTTTTTTCATTTGGGTTTTTATTGCCCTTCTTAAATAATTTGCAACAATTATATAAATTCGTCAAAAACTGCTTGTTTGGTGCACGAAACGGTCGCGGATAAAACTGACACAGGTCCGTTGTCCGTAAGCGCCAGCGCGCGACTGATCGGGCCTGCCGAGCCTCCGCGCTCGCGCATTTTGTAGGTATTTAAACATATTAATTAATACAATCATTTTATCTATTTAAATTCTGCAATAATGACTAGAAATACTGAATGGCTTTAGTTTAGTTCAAAAACTTTATTTAAAACATCAATAGTTTAGTCGTCAGATTGTAAATGCTTTACATAAAGGAGTAACTTTGGGGTCTCTTTCTATCGAGCGAAATTCATTAAATCGTGTAACTGGGTGCAACTTTGACTAGACTAGATCCTTAAGTAAAACATATAATTTTTTCAAATTTTTAAAACCCTTTTTCTACGTTTCTGATTGTTTTTAGAAAACTCGAAAACGCTAACTCGCTTGACAACCTCCCCTTAACACTTATACCAGAACTACAGTCATTTTTAGAATATTTTATAAAATGTGAAAAATGTCGCGCCTTGGTGTAAATATTAGTAGGAAGTCTGTATGTTTTCTCAGTAAATATATTGCAGACGGTCATTATTTAGTTTGCTTTATGCATATAAGGTGGTAAAATAGAAACCGTCACAGATCGCGGGCATTTGCAGCCCAAGCCTCTAGGACCCTAAGGCGAGGATTTTAAACATGGGATCTGAGGCTCTTCTATCACCGACCGTGCGGCGTACAAAATTTTACGTCTTGCCTTTGCTGTCCCTCTTAATTGTGTTTAAGCTGTGATGCCCTCAAGTACCCATATAGATCGATTAGGAAGTGTTAATAAACGTTTGTTCAGGTAGTTGAATCGTTATGATCTGATTATAACTCGAATTTAATTTTTCTTTAATTTTTTTGTTGGTAAAATTTATTTGAACGCCTGCAAGTTAAATATCAAGATCGATTAGGTAGTGCTATAGGTGTTTGTGTAGGAAGTTAAATCGTTAGGAGGATCCTATTCCAATTCTGCTTTTGACCCCTGTGACTTAAAACTCCAATTGACTAGTAAAATTATTGTTAATAAAATTATTGGTCAAACTTATTTGAACACCTGCAAGTTACCTATTTAGATTGATAAGGTAGAGTTAATTAGTGTTTGCGCAGGCAATTAAAATGTAAGGATTCAACTCCAACTCCACTTTTGAACCCTCTAACTTAGATACTCCACTTGAATAATTTATATTTACTTTAGATTTTTTTACTTGTTAAACTTATTTGAAGACCCGCAAGTTGCCTATCTAGATCGATTAGGTAGTGTTAACAAATATTTGTTCAGGTAGTTAAATTGTTA
The DNA here is from genome assembly GCA_905163555.1 of Notocelia uddmanniana. Taxonomy (NCBI): domain Eukaryota; kingdom Metazoa; phylum Arthropoda; class Insecta; order Lepidoptera; family Tortricidae; genus Notocelia; species Notocelia uddmanniana. The sequence goes on along the minus strand of LR991052.1, from coordinate 35,741,299 downwards.
GGATCCGATTCCAACTCGACTTTTGTCCCCTCCGACTTAGATAACCCAATTGAATAATTAATTTTTTATATAGATTTTTCACTTGTCAAACTTAATTGAATACACGCACGTTGCCTATCTAGATCGATAAGGTAGTGTTAACAGACATTAGTCCAGGTAGTTAAATAGTTAGGATCCGATTCCAACTCGACTTTTGACCCCTCCGACTTAGATACTCCACTTTAATAACTGTTATTTTCTTTAGTTTTTTTTTTACTTCTCAATCTTATTTAAATGCCCATAAGTTACCTATCTAGATCGATTAGGTAGTGTTGATAGATGTTTGTTCAGGTAGTCAAATCGTTAGGATCCGATTGAAACTCGAATTTCCCTCCCTTCAACTTAGATACTCCACTTGAATAATTATTTATTTCTTCAGTTTTTTTTTACTTGTCAAAATTATTTGAACGCCCGCAAGTTACCTATCTAGGTAATTTAGGTTGTGTTGATAGACATTTGTTTAGCTAGTTTATTATTAGATTATTACAGTATTTGCGTCTTTTGAGGGCCTCAGCCGCCTCCGCCGCCGCGCCTACATTGTGTGTGGTATCGTGGAGATGGGACGGCGCCAGCGTGTCCACGCAGGTAGCGTCCCACACGAGCACTCGTCCCATCTTCCACGGTATCAGTGACATACCGTCGGATCTCTTGCCATCGTCTCTGGCTATACTGCTAGGCTCTAGTATTGCCGGTACGTTGACGGTGGCGAGAGACCGACGGATTATGTCATTTATAGCGTCTCTTATCACAAGTATCTCTGAATACTTAAAAAGAGACATCTACCCTGTTACTGTAAAAAGTTTGTATGCTAACGAATAAATAATTTTGAATAATTTGAATAGCGGCGTGACGCGAAAAGCGGCCTACGCTACGCTGGCAAGATAATCCGTGGTGCCCCAGCATCTGGCGCGCATACTTGGACTCCTAAACGCAGCCCGACCGCCAGACGGAGAGTATTTCTATCTAAATGGGAACAAACCAACAAACAAACCAACCAACCCACACACCACAACGCATGCAACGTCGTCATGTCTCTTTGCAGTGGCCTGTTGTACAAAGGACACAGGTTTATACTGATAACTGGTAGAACAAGTGTGGATCATGCTAGACAAATTTTAAATATTGAAACCCATCTTGTGGATTTTTACCTTCTTAAGAGAGAAGAAGGGCGAGGTGGATTTCTTAAGAAGAAAGAAAGAAATATGCGGCCAAAGAAAGTTCATATGAAATCACGGTCATGAATAAGAAGGACAAAAAAGAAGTTTTGCTACTTTGGACAAAACATTTTCACCAATTTCACGACGTCGGAAAACGTGGTTAAGTGATCACGAAGCCCAAAATAGTTATTGGCTATAACAAAGCAAAAGGTGCGGTAAATCTAACAGATCAAACGGCAGCATATCCTTGACTTCTTCACAAATCAGTAAAGTGGTACAAGAAATTCGTTATCAACTAGACCCTAAATACTGCCATAGTAAATGATTTGTTCTTCTAGCAAAATGTTAGAAACCAAAAAAGGCAGTTACAGAATTTTGTAAAAAAAATTAAAAATTTTCGTGGGCATCGTTTAACAACACAATCTCTATCATAAGCTAGAAAAGTAGCCTATAGAGTAGTTAAAAACCAGATCCAGTCAGGACCAGCAGACGCACTTGTGTCCTTGTGTTACCGGGACAATGAAGTTGCCCATGAGTGATAAGTGATATTTTCCAAAAAAAATAGGGCTAAAAAGTAAATACTTAATGTGATGACTGTCCTGAAAAACCCGTTTTATGTCTTTCTAGATGTAACGAAAAAAAAAGATCGATGATTGACTATTTAATTTTTTTTAAACTTGTGAAACTACCTATAATAACCTACCCCCCTACCCCCCCCCTACCTATAATACCTATATACATAATTTAATGTTTAATGCCAATAGATTCATGACAATTATGTAAATAAATAAATTAATATAATATTTGCAGCAGAAAACATTGTTTTTGTTGTACAATAGACAATTCCAATTGGGATGCGGCTTTGAGTGATGATTGCGATAAGTCTCGCATATCGTTAGATATAAATGAGAACCATAGCGAGCAAACTGTTCACCCATGCCACACCATACACGTCATTGAGATATTGGCCTTACAATATAGTGCACATCAGTTAAAAAAAGCCTTTGAAACTTGAACCTACACGGCGGTCACTGGTGACCCCCAGGGCCTAAACGGTTAGTGTACATGCAGGTCACCAACGCGGCTCAAACGGAAATACTAAAAATTTCCTGTGGCGTTTAACGTGTTAAGAAATTGATTGTTTTGAATTGCTCACACTTGTGCGTCACAAGTAAAAGATAAACGACATAGTGATGTTTTTTGATGGACATCCCCCTAAAGGTTGTTCGAGTGACGTCTAAAATATTGCAAGAAATTGCGAAGTTCGAAAATATGATACATTTTTAAAAGCTTTATTTTGGAAAATATTGAGTCTACAGTGACAATCTGGTCTCATATTGTATTAAAGTTAGACCGGTGTGAAGTTAGCGGCCAAAGTTAGCGGCCGCCTATAACCCGACCAGATCAAGAAGTCAATATTTTATAATAGTCGATACTTTTGAAAAAAGGGTCTAAGAACACAGCAAAGCCACATAGGACATTAAAAACTTCAAGATAAAATACATAAATATTACGCTGATCGAAAATTTACACGAAATAAATTTGGCTACTAACTTTTCAACATAGCGGCCGAAATCGATTATATTAAATACCTCAATTTTTCGTTAGATAATTGGACGGTTAAGGAAATACTGAAACATGATAAGTAAAGCAAGTATACAGCTTGTATGGTGCAGAAAGTTGGAAGTGGTACTCGCTGGTTTACTGGGTCAAAGGGGGTCACCAAAGAAATCCTACCTGTTTCTCGAAATACTCGCGGTTTTCATTGATTATCGACATGAAAGACGGCAAGTAAGGGATTTCGGACATCTAAATTAGTTAAAACTGAAACCAAACTATCATTACAGACACATTTCAGAGTGATACTCGATCGTTTAGATGGATCGACTCAGACGAGAACACAATGGAAAATATTTTTTTAAATTAATTTATATTTCCTTAATTATCACTAAGTTAAACGGTTAAGAAGATTTCGAAACCTATTACGTACAGTTAAACCATCAAGCTCTACTCGTATGTGGCAGAAATTTGAAAGTGGTACTCGAACGTCAACTGGGTCAAAGGGGGTCACCAAGGAAATCCTACCTGTTTCTCAAATCACTCGTGGTTTTCATAGATTATTGACATGAACGACGACAAGAAAGGGATTTTGGACATCTAAATCAGTTAAGCCACAAACCAAGCTATCATGTTGTAACGGAACGCAATTAGACTATACGCATAACGGAACGTAAAATAAGTTATTAGTTATTTTAAACTTCGTGAAAATAAAGTAGTTTTGAAAGTACTAGCGAATGTCAAACGTAAGAATTAAATAAAATCGTAGACATTCTTCCAAGGAACACAGAATTCACGAAAGGTTTAACAAACTTTGGATTAATATCAAAACTTGAACTCTACCAGTAGAAGAGTTATGTAATTCTAGTACTTTAACGGTTAGAAAAGTCCCTGGAGATCTTGTCGATGGTTCAAACTACTTGTTGAAAATAACCTAGTTTAAATTTCGAATTACACTAGTTGAGACTTATGTAATCCTAGCACTTCTATGGTTGGAAATGTCTTCAATATAACCAAATAGGTCGAGACAGAAATATTTTAAGTTTAAATTTCGAATCATACTAGCTGAGAGCTATGGGACCCTAGTACTTCAATGGTTGGAAAAGCTTTTAACGTAATCAAAAAGTGGTCATAATGACGATTCTACCTGCTGTAGTTTAAATTTAGAACTCCAATTATGCCAATTCAAATTTCGAAATTCTACCATAGCTGGAGTAGACGAAAGGACGTAAGAGTCTCTGTCAATTTTGGGTATAAAAGGGGCTCGAATTTGTATTAAAATCACTTAGAATTCGTCACTCAGACTGTCAAGATCTCTGGTCTACGTAATAGTAAATATTTGGTGGGTGAAATTGCTGTCCTAGGGGTGGTTCATCGTTATGAGGAGCTACTCCTCATGATGAGGAATCATTCTTAGACAAATTTATCTAATATTTTATGGGGATTTGTGCTATTTCAAGTATTTCAAAAGACCAGAATCTTGTCCAGGCTCCAGTTTGCCTGAGGAGTCTTGCTCGCCTAACGGTGCCAACGAGCAGGGTTCAGAGTCTTTAGTTACCAGATCTAAGGGTGGTCTGGCGTCTACCTTTTACCTACATGGAGACGAATCAAATCCCTTACGTTCCTTCAATGCCCAGCTGACAACGTAGACATGGCTGCCAATATGGGGTCTCAGCATAGAGGTGTATACCTCGCTTGTCGAAATTGTTCAGTATTTGAGGAACGGTCTTGTTAAATATATTTATATATATATATATCTTATATACACAATAGGGCGTCTTACTCACTGTATCCTAGCCTGCGGGCGCAGTGGGGGAGACATCCAACACGGGCCCATAGCTTTGCCATTCTCAGTTTAGCCCACTGAACTTTCGTTGCATAGGTCAGGGATTCGCAGTCAAAAGAGCTGAATTTGGTAAGGGATTTATGCTCTTTCAGTTTAGCGAGTTTACTGGGGAACAGTAGGGTAGCTTCACACACATTTATTTGGGAAGTAGGGTTTAATAATTATTTTAGGTTTGCCGTTAATTTTGGGGTTTTGGGAATACTTAGCTGTGATAAAGTTATTATTTTTGGTATAGATAATGGTGGTTTCTTGAGTTGCGATTTCTAGCAAAATGATTAACATTTACTCAGCATAAGCTAATTTAGTGACGAGCTGAGCAGATCACTAAAGTTGACTTTTACAAAGTGACAAGCAGAGCAGTTCACTGGGATAAGCTAATTTAGAGACAAGCTGAGCAGATCATTGAATTTAGCTTTCCAATGAGACGAGCTGAGCAGTTCTCTGTGTAAAATTATATTAACGACAAGTAGAGCCGTTCATTAATATAAGTCTATTTATGAGGCAAGCTGAGCAGTTCTCCGGTTATACGAATGTTAGGATATGGTTAGGAAGATTACTAAATAATAAATGCTGTAACATAGACTGAAGAGTTTCTTGGTGTTTCTTCTCTTCAGAAAACTAGGTTCCAAAACACTGGTAGAGTAATATGTTAGGAATACCTATTTATATAGGATCTGAATAAATGGGTATCAGGTGGGCTAGGTAGGCTAGCTAGACGATCAATCCTCACCCAGGCGTATTCAGTAGCAAAAGTACGTATGTAAGTAAAATACAAACCATTCACCTAAAGAGCTAAGCTAGGGCTGAATTAGTGTGACACTGAATTTCTTTTAAAGAGTTCAATGAAAAGGTGAAAGTTTGTGTATTTAGGATTATTTAGAATATAGTAGGGTTGCTACTGATGCGGTAACGGATCACGGTAGGGCCTGGTAGGGGACGTTCTACCAAATAAATAAATTATTTTTATCTTAATTTAACTCTCGGTAAATAAATATTTAGCCGAAATTCGTTAGAAACTTTATTCTATTATTGAATTAGGGTAAGCTAGATTTCAATTATTAGGAAGACAAGTCCAGAACCTGACAAGTATTCACATAAAAGAATTTGGGTTTTACGGTTCATAACATTATTGGATTCTACCCTAGACGATTCACGTTGGCCATTTCTAGTTTAAGTTGTAGTTAGTTTAATAAAATCACATCGTCAAAATTATACATTTAATTAAAAATATACAAGGGGGAGCGGGGGGGGGGGGGGCGTTACAATGTTATACATATTCCAGAGTGATACTCGATCGCTTAGATAGATCGAACCAGGCGAGAACACAAGGGAAAGAAATTATAAAAATTAATTGATATTTCGTTTATTATCACTAAGTTAAACGAAACGCAAGAAGTTGATGATACGTACATCATACAGCTTAACTGTCAAGGTGTATGTGGCAGAAATTTGAAGTTGTACTCGGTCGGGTGGCATCCATTATCCAGTGAAAGAGCTGGCAATGGCACCTTGCGTGGGTGTATCGCTGCCAGAGAATGGCTCAGAAAGTCCAGTGTATGAGCCATCACATGAAAGTAGCCTGGTTTCGCCCGCAGACTCGCTTAAAAGTATACTGTCGTCGACCCAGGTGGAATCGACGAAGAGTCCAACTAAGGACCGCTCAGAGGAATCCAGTATGGATTCACAACTAGAAAGATCGAGTGCGATTGAACAAAGGAAATGTGACGTATTTCTGGAGGTACCTAAAGTTCCTAAAGAGAAGCTGATAATGACACCTTGCATGGTTTTATCACTACCAGATAATGCCTCAATAAGTCCAGTGTATGAGCCATCAGATGATAGCAACTTGGTTTCGCCAGCAGATTCACTTAAAAGTGTACTGTCGTCGACACAGGTGGAAGGGATGAAGAGTCCAATTGAGGGGTCCTTAGAGAAATCCAGCAACGATTCGCAACCAGAAACATCAAGTGCGATTAATAAAATAAAATGCGACGTTTCTCCGGAGTTACTTAAAATTCCTAAAGAAATATTAAACATATCAAGTCCAGGAGACAATGCTCCTATTCTGCCGACAAATGCGAAAAACATATCAGTTATTGATAAAAAATTGAAATGTACCATCCTAGATGGCAGTTTCTCCATAGAAGAAGCCATGTGGAGCAAACTATACACGGAAGAGAAAAAAATGAACGTGTTTACCTATCCGTACATTTTAAAGACTTACGTAAAGAGGTTCGTCAACAACACATGCATTCTTATCGTTAATTATGTGAAATACAAATCTAATGGCAAAACAACAATAAACTGTAAGTGTAAACATGACTCATGTAAAAAATTCAAACTAATCTTGAAACCATATAAAACTTTGGACGTCTGGAGTCAAACTGTCAATTATTCACATTCAACACCGTTAACGTCTCAGGTTCGTGGTGTGGATAGGGCAATAAGAAGAAATAAGCTCCACAATATGAATCCATCTGCCGTCAAAAAACAAGATCTCATGAATTTAAATGAGGACAGGTTGAATTTGACGAAATGTTTGCAAAATGTGAAATCAGATTCAACCTTACGTAAAATAAGATCCGAAGCTCTTTGCTACAATGACCGGTCAAAGAATGACATCATGGACCTGGTCCTATTTCAACAAGAGCATTTGAACTATGTACGGGAGATTTCATTTCCCTTCACCGTCAAAATTCACGGCACCGAACAAATTCTAGTCCTGAAGTCGCAAAAAGAGAATGCACCATTACTGCACTTGGATGCTACCGGTAGTGTTGTAAAAAAAACCAGTCTGTGGAGAGTATGAAATTCAATGCAAGCGCGTATACCTCTACTCCGGTGTAATACAAATACCATCTCACGGCAGACTTTTCAGTGTATATGACATGATAACATCGTGCCATAACACCAATTCAGTCTTTAAAATGCTTAGTGATTTAAGAAGACACTGTGCTGAACATAATATCTGGCCAGTGTTTTCAGGAGTGGTAACAGACATGAGTTTAGTTCTCATAAATGCTAGTTGCCAGGCGTTTAACGATTGTTGCCTTTTGGAATACTTGATCAATGTGTTCAATGTTTTAACCCACAAAGAAAACACGAAAATACCGTACACTCCACTATTTCTTTGTTGCGCACATTTATTCAAAAATTTCTGCAAAGACATTGATCGTAGCCAAGTGGAGGACAAAAAAATGCTTAAAGACATACTGGCTAACCTGGTAATGACGACATCCATGGAGCAAGTCGACCATTTTATTCGAAACATCTTTATTCTCCTGAACAAACAATATCTGTCACCTGACACTACACAGGCTCAGGATAATATAATTCAGATGTGTAAGAGTGAAAGAAATTCGGTGGAGTCCGTTTTGAACATGGGAACAACGGTTTCGTCCGATTTAAAAGGGGACGAAATGAAGACGTCGTCGGTGTACAAAAATAGCCCATTTTATAAACGGGCTTTAGATGTTATCAGTAAGACTGAGTTCGTTGTTGATGATGGGGAGACAATGAACCCGTTCCATGACCGCGCATTGTTTGAAAACATCCTAAATAAATATGTACCGTTTCTACCAATGTGAACCAATATGCAGAAAGAAAAAAGGGTGAGCAATGCTCCAATTGAATCCCATTTCGGACACATAAAAAATAACGTATTAAAGGGTCAGAAAAACCTAAAATGCACACAGTTCATCCGAAAACTGCGTGGTGAGACGATTTCTAAATCAAAAGAAATTCTAAATAAAATCCCAAAATCAAGATTAACCAAAACTAACAGAGAGGATGAACCAACAGAAACGTGGAAAAAAGACAACGAGCTGACCAGACACATTTTGTGGAACGGTTTTTAAAGAGACAATTACGAACGGGTAGCGAACCAGATGAATCAGTGCCACTGCTTGAGGACGATGAGGAAATCGTCAACTGCTTTTACTGTGGACACGGCACTGGGATGGGCCCCGATGAAACCACGATGTGGTTCGCGTGTGACAGCTGTAATAAGCGGGTGCACGTAGCCTGCGCAAGCGACACAAATAAAGAAGCTGTTGGGGAAAAGTTCACATGTGATATATGCATGGTATCCAACGTGTCCAGTTCGGGAAGGTCTGAAACTTCTCTAAAAGACAGTACGCGATGTGACACGATTCCCCGGTTTAAAAACGGCTTATGCAAAAATGCCAATTATTACGATGTTTTACCGGACAAGAGAGGATACATCGTATCGAAGATGACCATTCCAAATCAGAAACTCAGCGAACTTCTTGTTGAGGATTTCAAAAGTCTAGATCCTCAACAAGAACTGTCAAATTTTGTAATGGATCACATTTTGTACACGTACAACGTTGACAATAAATATAACGTCATCAGTGTGGCCAAGTCGAATTACATATTCGATGATTCTGAGAAATTACCAGAATTCGTCGATTCTGTCCAATTGCACTCAGATAAAGATAATGTGTTTCCGTTGTGCCTGCATCGACATTTTACTACGGCAATTTTATCTTTAAAAGATAAATCATTAACAATCATAGATCCGCTGGGGATGGAAAATAATTTAAAGTCGACATATAAAACAAAATAAATGAATTTCTCGAAATGAAAAACATGTCGGCACGCATAAGAACAACCAAAACGCCTCGTTACGTCTTACAGACAGACGATTACAATTGCGGCCCCTTTTTGATACATGTGTTCAGTCTCCTGGTTCAGAATAAGACCCTCGTCCAAAAGAAAAATTTCGATGTATACCGCGACGAATTAAAAACTCGACTGCTCGAACACAGTGAGTCTGTGGAAAACGTATGTCTCTTTTGCGGTAAACTGGTAGATCCTATCGAATTTAAATGTCACTGCTGTAAGAGGGCTATTCATAGCGTGTGCTATGTTAGCCGCAACGACTCAAACATGGGTTTGACCTATAAAAACAAGACAAAACAATTTGAAAATTTGTGCGACTTATGCTACTATTGGGCAAAAAAATTGAAAACTAAATAAAAAAAAGCGCTGATTCCGTAATAATAATAATAATAATTTATTTATTTCAAGTTACTAAAGACTCATATTTAGACAATTACACTTTACACTTTTGATATTTTAAATTTTAATTTTAATATGTGGTTGACACATGAAACGTACACTCCCCATGCTTTCATGTGTCACCCACAGTGCCGCTGGGCGCATGAAGTCCACAGCAATGAGCAACATATGGGCAGAACCTATCTGCAATCATTGCCAGCACACTGTTGGTAAAGTTTTCATAATATTTCATTCGGTTCTATCCCATCAATAACGGCGCCATTGTAAAGTGGTTAAGTTAGAATGGGCTTTAATGTATATATAATATGTATATAAAATAAACACAATAATGTAGAAAAGTAAAATAAGGGAAAATCTTTACGCCTTCGCAATCAAATTTCGGTTTGTAGAAAACTGCCCAACAAAATGTGTTTGGTTATAACTCATAACGAGGTCTCGTTCTTTGTGTATTGACTATTGTTTCGACAATTTAATTTGATAAATACAAAAAAAGAAACAAAAAAAAATTCACAGATCTCGTGCTCTACACGACCATCAAGGTACATTGAAAATGAACTCAACAAAATAAAAAAATGCATTACATTTGCTAACGTTATGCCAATTTGGTTGATATATAATATATAAACATAGCTCACATACAAAATTCCTATTAAATTGGCAATTTTTTAAAGCGCAGCCAAGTTACGGTAACCACATAAAAAGGCATTTGCCACTTTACTAATATTCACGCAAGATAACGGCGACTTCAAATTAACTCGACCTCCAAACTCCGACTATAACTATAACAAGAATTTTCAAAGTCGAATTCAACATGACACCCTAGGCCCCAGGAGAAGGATAAATTATATGATATCATAACCTTGATTATTTGTTTAATTTTCTCGCAATCGAAGTGAAAAGCAGATGTAAAACTCATGTATAAAACTCATTTTATCCTCTACTTTATATCGACCCTTGCCTGCGGCTCGGGTCGATAAATTGTCTCGGATAGAATGGCTTGTTTTATGCAATCTCAATCAACTATTTTATTTGCCAAGGTTTTGGAAAATATTGGTCTTCCAAAACATGATTGACTTATCCACGAATTGCTATTTCCCGGGCACTGCAATAATGTGCTATTGTTGTCTCGAACTATAAATAATAATAATTTATTATAGAAACAATACATGTTTAATTTAAACAATTTGAAATATAAAACTAAAACTAACTACAATTGTACAATTGTGTTGATTTAAAAAAATATATATTACCTACTAATAGTCGTTCTGACTTTTTGACTTCTTTCAAAAAGGTTAGGCTACAGCGCAAACCCTTGACCCGATCGTCTTTGTTTTAGGCTAATTGTAGCCGACTAAATTGTCCAGAGGAGTTTTGACCAAAATTTTGGTATCATTCTTCGTTTCCAAAATATCGAGTGCCAAAAGGAAATAGATTTTTTTTTTCACTATTTCGGCCAAAACTTTTTTCGTTCTGGACTTACTCAAATAATTCTCTTTGCATCTTACACATCTCGTAAATACGCGTCTTTTGAGCCTAGTTTGAATATCATACCTTCACAACTCTGAAATATAAGGGGATCGCACTATTTCGTGAAATGGGACCCTAAACTGGAGCGAACGAAAAGACATTTTCAATGTCAAAAGAATCTAATCATTTAAGTGGATTGTATATCAGAATTTTTCCATAAAAACAGCGGACACGTTAATTAATACCTAATCAAGTAATCACCACCTGAACCAATTTGCATGATTTTTAGAAATATTGTGGATATTATTAAATATTAGGTTAGATAAAAGGCGTTATTCTGCGAGAAATACAGACGCCAAACGGCGGCCACGATGCGGGTGGAAGACGGCGACGGATGAAACATACAGAATATTCCCAAATTCCTATTCTCGCTGTGAAAGATAGGTTCACAGTAGTCTTAAGATCAACGAAAAAGTTAATAATCGAAAAAACCACTTACCGGTACATTTTGCCTTATTCTCCTCCCAATTTAACTCAGTTAGCAATCGAGTATCACTTTAAAATTCCTGCATCATACAGCTTGATAGTTTGGCTTTGCGCATCACGTTTCAAAACCTTCTTCCCTGCCGTTTAACTAGTGATAATGAACAAATTATATATTACATAAAAAACCATTTTTTAAGTTCTCCTCTACGTCGATCTTTTTTCCTGCCGTTTATCTCAGCGATAATGAAGGAAATATAAATTAAATTTGAAAATTATTTTTCTTTATATTCTCGTTTACGTCAATCCATCTAAACGATCGAGTACCACTCTGGAATGTGTATATAATGTAAGCTTAGTCTGTGATCTAAACGATTCTGATGTCCAAACTCCCTTGCTTGCCGTCTTTTGACAGTTTGACTGTACGTATTATTTTTCAAAACCTTCTTCCCTGCCGTGTCACCTGGTGATAATGAAAGAAATACAAATTAATTTTAAAAATTGTTTTGCCTTGTGTTCTCGTCTGAGTCGATTCTGCCACGTACAGCTTCACAGTTCAGCTGTACGTAATACGTATAAAAACCTTCTTGCTTGCCGTTTTACTTAGTGAAAATAAATGAAATAAAAATTATTTAAAAAAAATATTTTTCCTCGTGTTTTTATCTGTGTCAATCCATCTAAACGATCGAGTATCACTCTAGAATGTGAATGTTATAAAAGCTTGGTTTGTGGCTTCACTGATTTTGATGTCTAAAATCCCTTGCTTGCCGTCGTTCATGTCAATAATCTATAAAAACCGCGAGTGGTTTGAAAAACAGGGAGGAATTCCTTGGGGGGGCCCTTTTAACCCATTAAACGACCGAGTACCACTTTGAAATTCCTGCCACGTACAGCTTACCAGTTGAGCTGTACGTAATCTTTAACAAAACCTTCTTGGCATCCGTTTAACTAAGTGATAATGAACGGAATATCAATTAATATAAAAAATATTATCCCTCGTGTTCTCGTCGAGTCAATCCATCTAAACGATCGAGTATCACTCTGGAATGTGTATAAAGTGATAGCTTGGTCTGGGTTCTAAACGAATCTGATGTCCAAAATCCCTTTCTTGCCGTCGTTCATGTCAATAATCTATGAAAACCGCGAGTGATTTGAGAAACAGGTAGGATTTCCTTGGTGACCCCCTTTGATCCAGTTGACGTTCGAGTACCACTTTCAAATCTCTGCCACATACAGCTTGATAGTTGAGCTGTACGAAATTTGTATCAAAACTTTCTTGTCATCCGTTTAACTAAGTGATAATGAACGGAATATCAATTAATTTAAAAATCCTTTTCCCTTGTGTTCTCGTCTCAGTCGATTCATCTAAACGATCGAATATCACTCTGGAATGTATATAATATGATAGATATGAACGATTCTGATGCCCAAAATCCCTTGCTTGCCGTCTTTCATGTCAATACTCTATGAAAACCGCGAGTGTCCTGAGAAACATGCAGAATTTACTTGCTGACCCCATTTGACCCAGTAAACGACCGAGTATCACTTTTACAGTTTTGCCACATACAGCTTGATAGTTTAGCTGTACGTAATAGTTTTCAAAATCTTCTTCCCTGCCGTTTAACTTAGTGATAATTAAGAAAATATAAATTAATTTTCCCTTAAACATCCCTTGCTTGCCGTCTTTTAACTCCATAATCTATGAAAACCGCGAGTGGTTTCGGAATCAGGTAGGATTTCCTTGGTCTCCCCCTCTTTTTACCCAGTAAACGACCGAGTACCACTTTCAAATTTCTGCCACATAGAGCTTGATGGTTTAGCTGTACGTAGTAGGTTTCGAAATCTTCTTCCCTGCCGTTTAACTTAGTGATAATTAAGGAAATATAAATTAATTTAAAAAAATCTTTTCCATTGTGTTCTTGTCTGAGTCGATCCATCTAAACGATCGAGTATCACTCTGATATGTGTCTGTAATGATAGTTTGGTTTCAGTTTTAACTAATTTAGATGTCCGAAATCCCTTGCTTGCCGTCTTTCATGTCGATAATCAATAAAAACCGCGAGTAGTTCGAGAAACAGGTAGGATTTCCTTGGTGACCCCCTTTGACCCAGTAAACCAGCGAGTACCACTTCCAACTTTCTGCACCATACAAGCTGTATACTTGCTGTACTTATCATGTTTCAGTATTTCCTTAACCGTCCATTTATCTAACGAAAAATTGAGGTATTTAATATAATCGATTTCGGCCGCTATGTTGAAAAGTTAGCGGCCAAATTTATTTCGTGTAAATTTTCGATCAGCGTAATATTTATGTATTTTATCTTGAAGTTTTTAATGTCCTATGTGGCTTTGCTGTGTTCTTAGACCCTTTTTTCAAAAGTATCGACTATTATAAAATATTGACTTCTTGATCTGGTCGGGTTATAGGCGGCCGCTAACTTTGGCCGCTAATTTCACACCGGTTAAAGTTAGTATACTTTAAAAACGTTCTCAGAGAGTATTATCATAAACTAGTCCTTTAGGGTTATAATCGCCAATATCTGAAGAAATCCGAAATTTTCGCGGCTCATTTGAGGTCACATACTTAGATTATTCATTGGGCCAACACATCATAAACAAGTCAGCAAAAAATCTGACCTACCGGATTTGACGCAAAGTACCCAATACTTTCTGGCAACAAGGTTAATACTGGACTGTGAGGCGCGCAGGAATAAAGTAAGTAAAAAATTTTGTTCGGCTCGCGTACGATTTCAACGGAACGGCGCGCAACGAGCGCTCGCAGCTCGCGCCTGTGTGCGTGCGCTCATACATAGACAGCTCCCGCTCCCGCCAACTTAACCGATTTGGAAAATTCTTTTTTTGTTTGAAACGTTATTCTTCGTGGTGGTCACATAGTTATCAGGTAAGAATCTGATTCATAGGGTCCTGGAGAAATCGAGGGAACTCTTCAAATATTTGAGGTGCACCTACCTATAGCGATTTGGGTATTTTGTATACTAACTCGTGCATTTGCTCTTAAAAAGCACCATTTGGCGAATATTGACAAAAAGTAATGATACCCCATCAAAAACTTAAAAGTGAAAATGGGAGCTTAGGTCAATATTAAGAATATGCGATGCTTGGTTTTCGTCTTGACCGACAAAAGGATTGAGATCTAAATGGGTGCCAAGTTCCGTAGAGTCTCTGAAATGGTGCCAAGTCCGGCACTACATTGTTTACCGTAAAACTAATTTACTGCGGCTTAATGCAGTTTGAGCCTTAACTTGGCAGTTTTCTATGCAGTATGTTATAATACTATAAAAGCTGTTGGATATTTAAGAAAACTGCCTAGGTAAAGCTCAAAATGCATAAAGCCGCAGTAAATTAGTTTTACTGTAAACAATGTAGTGCCGGACTTGGCACCATTTCAGAGAATCTACGGAACTTGGCACCTATTTAGATCTCAATTATTTTGTCGGTGAAGACGACAACCAAGCATTCACCATCATCATCATCATGTCAGCCGAAAGACGTCCACTGCTGGATATAGGCCTCCCCCAAAGACTTCCACAATGACCGGAGCAGCATATTCTTAATATTGAACTTAGCTCTCATTTTCACATTTATGTTTATGATGGGTTCTACACATTACCACAGAATAAGTAATAGTACAAGTACAGAAGTTTCTCTGTTAACAAATCCCCCGTTTAGGTATGCCAAACGTGCCTAAACGTGGCCATCTCTTTCTATCGCACGCAACGCGCTCTTTCGAGGCCCCGCCCTCAGTGCTAGGGTTACCACCAGCGAGAACCTATTTTAATATACGTACTTTATTATTATTAGTGTTCTTTACAATACAATTACGAATAGTACTTTTAAGGTTCCCTAGCCAAAATGGTGAAAGCGGAACCCGTCCGTCAGTCTTTTCGTCTGTATGTGACAGCCGATGTACTCGGAGACTATAAGCACTATCCACCACCACCATATCAGCCCTAGGACGTCCACTGCTGGACATAGGCCTCCATGTGTGGCATTTCATGGGGGGTAAATGCCATAATCGCCACGCTTGGCATGCGGGTTGGCGATCGCAGTATCTCCACCGCACTCTAGGAATGCTGCTGCCCATTCCCCGGTGGTGTTGGTCGTAGTTTTAGGACATACCCGGGTCCTGCACATAAGCACTATAAATACAATTAAAACATTTAGCAGGCAGGTGTGTTCTACTCGTATGAACCGCTACGTAAAAGTGATGTGAAATGACGAAAAAATATTAAAGTAGGGGGAGGGAGGCACTCCATACATGTAACAAGGGGATACAAAATTTTATATAATTTTTAAAGGCATCACTTTAAAAAATAAAAAGAGTTGTCTTAAAACCAACGTTTTCATTTTCGTTTTCTTTTATGTCAACCGTTGGTGAATACCAAACTTAATGACTGTCAGTTTTTTGAGTGATAACTGTCAGTTTTTTTCAAAATTTTAAGATAAAAACACAGATATTGGGTAACTATATAAAGATATTTTTTTATTGATTTTATATCTATATCTATCTATATCTTTAAAAATCCCAACACATTGTTGCTTCTTTATAATGCATTTGTTAGGTCACATTTAGAATATGCATCCACTGTATGGAGTCCACTTTATTCAGTACATGTAAATTCATTAGAGCGTATACAAAAAAAGTTCCTTAAACACCTTAAATATAAATTCAATTCCTTTGTCTGTGACAATATCGAAAGTCTTCAGGTGCGAAGAGAAAAAAGGGATGTTACGTTTTTATTCAAATTGGTAAATAATTTAGTCGATTCCCAATATCTTGTAGATAAAGTGTCGTTCCGTTGTCCTAGCTTCCGGACTCGGTCTACTGATTTATTTTCCATTCCATTTAGTCGTAAAAGATACGTTAAGAATAAATATTTAGCAAGAGCATGCAATATTTATAATAAAAAGTATTCACATTTAGATATGTTCCAATTAAACCATAACAAGTTTGTTTCTGAAATGAAAGTAATTGTTAATTAAAACATAAGTCTACTCATATTAAATGTTTGTAAAATATTTAAACTGGAAAATGCGCTAGTGTACTCTAAGTAATTGTAATTAACTTTTGTTCTTTTTTCTTTTCTCCACATTATATATATATATATATATATATATTTATTTTTTAATTCTTTTTCGATTTTAACAAAATGTCAAAGGTTTTGTTATTTGTGTTTGCTGCATCGTTTGTACTCAGAGCAAAAATGTTATAACTCTTGGTGGAAACTGTTTTGGCCTATGTATAAACTAAGTTGTTTTCCTATACATTTGTGTAATGTATGCTGTTTGTTTCCCATTACAATAAAATAAAATAAAATAAAAAAAAAAAATCTATACATTATTCTGCAGCACCGCGAAGGGGATTTATTAAGGTCCATAGCGGCTAGTCCAGGAGCTAGAACTCGTGTAGGTCTCTTTAAATGTCCTAAAAGCGAACGGTCGCATTTTTTTCTCTAAAATCCATTATAAATGTAAATGTACCTGCTGCAATACAATAATGCTGTGGGTTTGACATTATTATTTAACACGAAACGGATTATTTTATGATCGTAAAGCTGTAGCAGCGCGTGCGCGTGCGGATCGTAACGCTGCGCCGCAACCATTGAATAGTCACACGACGTGTGAGCCGGCGGCCGCATGTACTTTGCGCGGCGCGATGACGTCACGGTAGTAAACCACCCCTGATATTACCTCGTTATTGTTAACAGAATAACATAATAGGTACTTTTAATTTCATGACAATCATGACCGATCCGATAAATACATTTGTAAAACAAATATAGAGAGGGCTTTCAAAATTTGTTTCCTCACCATATCAGTCAAAGGACTTCCACTGCTGGGCATAGGCCTCCTCCAAAGAGTGCCAAAATTTGTTTGTTTTGCAATAATTAGTTCATAAAAATTGCTTTCTCAAATAATATAAATATGTAAAACAATAGTAAAGGTTTACCCTAATATATTCAAATAATATGAGAAGTATAACTACAAAATGTTGACAATTTATTTAGGAATGTATTTATGTTTTATTTATCAATACTGGAATTAAACATCTAGGTATGATGTGGCAGAATGTCATCTTGCTCATAAATGGAGCAGAAAAATGGGAGAAACAATGAGATAATAATTATGGTCTAATCTAATGGCCAACATCACTATTTTTATGAGGAAGATTGGGCATAGCAAAAGCTAATTCAATAGCAGTTTTTAATATCATACCTACCAACCTAATTTGGTATGACATCAATAAAGACAAAAACTACACATTCTAAGCAGTAACCCTATCTATGTAAAGGTATATTAACAAAACTATGAACAATTTAATTCATCATTAAATTTATTACAATTGAAAAGAAGATAATGTAAAATTGATTGGTTCTTCTCTTAACCTAATCCTGGTACTATTTACTCAATGTCAATGGGTCTGAATGTGCCACAAACATTTTTGTTTTTTTACACTTCAGTCTAAAATAATTGCTCATGCATCTCCATTCTGCACCTGAAATAAATTCCCATGTTATTAAAAACATACATATGTACATGTATTTGTATATATCAACATCTACTTGTTAAGATTTTTACTATAAACATCAAGTTGTGTCCAGGAAGCCCGGGGTCTGCTTTTATATTCAAATTCAAAGATTAGGCATAGGCACTAGTTTTATGAAAGCGACTACCATCTGGCCTTCCAACCCAGAGAGAAAACTAGATATTGTTGAAACTAAACTAGTTGATGTTTGCCCCAAAAGCTATTGTTAAAATCAATGTCATATGATTTTTCACACTCGGACCAAGACTCTAGATTGAAAGTCGCGTGCTTTAACTCTCGGCTACAGAAGCTAGTTTGTAAAGTACAAGCTTGTTAAGTAAAAAAAGACGAGAAATTATGTTTGCGATCGCAAGATCAACGAGTATACAAAAGATTTTTGTAAACAGTTTTAGAGGTTAGGTAAGGTTCCGTGAGTTGGTAGGTAGCGGTAGTATGTAATAGAGGTAAAATATTACAACTCACCGTACGTATTGAAGAAGGAGAACCTTATCAATCAAGCATACAAAGCTCACAAGTGAAACACAAGATGTTCTAATGACGGGTCGTCGTTTTGAGAAATCTCACTCGGTAGAGTTTATTGTGCCCATGAATATTAGTGGCAAGTTTCTTGACTACCACCACCATATCATCCAAAGGATGTCCACTGCTGGACATAGGCCTCCCCCAAATTCACGGGGGGTATATGCCATAATCGCCACGCTTGGCATGCGGGTTGGCGATCGCAGTATCTCCACCGCACTCCAATGATGCTTCTGCCCATCCCCCGGTGGTTTGGTCGTAGTTTTAGGACATACCCGGGTTCTTGACTACACTTTATTGTTACTTGATCGATTAACATATAGTCGCCTAAAATATTATCCAATTTATCCGTATTTTAACGAGTAGCTACTTTTAGCGCGTTTTTATCTCTTGTCAAAAGTGACACGAGCACAAACAATAGTTATTTGTTATACAAGGGTGCAAAGTTGTATTTTACCCGTGAGTGTGGAATTGAAACACGAGCCAGCGAAAGGATTCTATAGTTGAACCACGAGCGAAGCGAGGGGTTCTAAAATAGAATCCTGAGCGTAGCGAGTGTTTCAACACACGAGAAGTAAAATACAACTTTGCACCCGTGTGTAACACAAAACTTTTCTCCTCACTATAGCGAGGAAAGTGCAACATGCAAAAAAACACAGTTCCACAGGCATGATTTTCATCACTGGAATCACTGATTTTTTTACGATATTATAACAGAAAACTCTGGAAGTATTTGAAATTGCATCGACTCAACTTGTGCGTTTACAATTATACTCAATATCATTATAAAACAAATGTTACTTATAGAGTTTGACTTAAATCATTAAATAAAGCTAAATTTGGTATTTTTTTAATTCGCTAACCATTTATTTAATGATAATTGATATCAAACGAACCATTATTATGAGCGTTTTACGTTTTGTTATCTGTCAAAAGCTACTCAAACACGCTCCAAGGTCAAATTACTTTCCCCACTTGTGGATAAAATGCGTTTTTACCCGCTTGTTTCAAAGGATAAAATACGGCTTTCCGAGCTAGTGAGGGGAAAAAATTATTTTCATGCTCGGTTGCTATATGAAAAAATAATTGCCCAAGAATTATTTTGGTGAAAATGCGTTTCTCAATTAGCAACCTGATTAACAATTACAATCCGTGATTTTGAAGATGGTGCAACCCATCTGATTTAACGGACGTTAAAATCCGCATGTGATCGTCAGATTTTGACGAACATCGCTTATAATTACAGGCGGTTTGGTGCAATCGACCCAAATCTTTAAAAAAAAATTAATTACATCCAGTCCCCATGGACCCTGGATTACCACTGCAAATTCCACATGTATGTAGCTCTCGCCAAGAGTAACATATTTGCGGCGCTTTGCTGCCTCTGCTACGGCGGCTGCTCCACCGGCCCTCAATGACGTCGTGCCCAAGTGGGACGGCGCTAGGGTGTCCACGCATGGGGCATCCCAGACTAAGGGCCGTCCCTGATGCCAGGGCACGAGAGTCAAACCATCGGGTCTCGTGCCGTCGTCACATGCTAGGCCGTTTGGCTCTAATGTGTCCGGCACGCTGACGCTGACCAGAGCCCGACGGATGGTGTCATTGAGACAGGAGTGTCGGGACATGAACATTTGCAATTATGAAAGCGGAGACACTGACAGCTGAAGCCTTGTCAGATATACTTATCTTTCTCTCTCTAACTTACTGATTTGAGCATTAGTGAGACTAAATCAAAAATCGTTCAGCTTAAATGAGCGGATCTGTTTTACTCTGCATGATATCTGTGACCTGTACTAACGTTTATATATTTCTTAAACATTTATAACCTAGAAAAATTCGAGGTTTTACGATTGTGACGACAAAACATTTCTCAAAAGATTCATCTCCTCGATGAAGAGCATTATTATTCTTATCTCTTTATTTCTTTTTTTTTACTTAAGCTAGGATTTTTTTACAATATCTTTATAAAGTAAAATAAAAAAGATACGTAAAAAATATAAACGCATTATAAAAAACCTAATGTAGGGCGTCTTATTACAAAATAATTTTTAAGAAAAAAAAAACCGACTTCAATGGGGGAGTCCGGTGAAAGATTATTAATCTTAGATGGTGCACTCTTAGATTCCATACAATAAAATACAAAAATGGCTATAAGTATGTTTATAATGGTAGAAGACTAAGTACCCTCAATTCCTCATGAAATCATGGAAAAACCTTGCTTGCTTGACAAACAAAACGAAGAGAACAAATCGCCAAACGTGAACTACGCGTCGTTGAAGAGTTCCGTTCTGATCATCATCAGCAGTTCCACTTCATCAAATGTCACATATTTGAATGACAATGCTCGATTTGTTGATCAAAACACAAAAATCACTATATGTTTGCCTTTAAGATTTGAGGAGTTCCCTCAATTCCTCATGGATCCCATCATCAGAACTCGAGCATGACAAAAATTAATCGTGAAAATAGAACTTGCTTAACAAACACAGCAAGGAGGATAAATCGCCAAACGTGAACTTTTCGTCGTTGAAGAGTTCTGTTCTGATCATCATCAGCAGTTCCACTTCATCCAATGTCACATTTTTGGATGCAAATGCTTGACTTGTTGATAAAAACACAAAAATCACTATATGTTTGCCTTAACGATTTGAGGAGTTCCTTCAATTCCTCATGGATTCCATCATCAGAACTGCCTTTTGACAAAAACGGGACCAACTTGGATATATATACATACAATCAAAAAAAGAATTTTTCAAATCGGTTAAGAAATGACGGAGTTATGGAGTAACAAATATTAAAAAAAAAAACATACAACCGAATTGATAACCTCCTCTTTTGAAATCTTGAAGTCGGTTAAAAAGTTCAGGACACGTCACCAAAATTAGATTTTCGCCAGTTAATATATTTATAGCTAACTCCATAGGTACTAATTAAGTAATTTCCTATTTTCCATTATGGCCGAATGTGAAAAATGGAATATTAAAAATCGCGCTGGGGTTTTCACCCATTAGTAGCTCATTTTCTCTAGCTACAAAATACGAACTCCAATGTCTGCAACACTACTACTATCAAGGCATTCTTCTTTTGTGAAAGGATTTCAGTATACTAACTCTCTTAAACTACGCGCTAACCCCTCAAAACCGTAATAATTTATGTGGATAATTCCGACCCAGTTTGATAATTCACCATTTTTATAGGTCGCACGGCTATAAAATTTATGCGGTCATAATACGGTAAATTCGCGCAGTTCGATCGTTTATATTGATACGTCTTGATCATTTAACGCGTTTTCGGGGTTACTTTTCGCATGAATTTTCTTTGTTGTGTACGGCGCACGTAGGCATAGTGGTACTTAGAAAGGTCGTAAATTCTAATACAGGGTGGGAAGGGGTATACCGACAAACTTTAACCATAGATTCCTGGTGGTATTACGAGTAAATAATGTTATATCAACATTGGTCCAAAACTGCCTCATTAAGTTACTTAATTTCTGGAACAAAAAATTTAATTAACGATAGTACTTTCTTGTGAACGCAACCTTAGTCTAAAGAGTGATAGGTAAAGAAAACTTCACACTTCACGAACGACTCCCGACGTTTTAAAATCTGATTAACGGACAGTACGTTATTCACAAAAAAAAGTTTGCGCACTTGCCGACTCGTTAGTAGAGAACAGAAGTAAAACTAAAGACCAAGCTACTAATAATAAGTTGATCACTTTTGAGTACTTATTACTGATTTCGATTAAATATATCTTACGATAAAGTATGAGTGTCTAATTGTATCTTAGTTTTGTACACAGCAATCGCATCTAACATTATACATAACATTCATTTCTCTCAATATCTAATGAAAAAAAAAAATATTCATAGTCAATATTATGGCAGACGTCAAATCTCTATCTCTTCATTCGTAAACGGCTGTAGCACCACCTGCATCACAGACTATTCCACAAAACACGCTAGCTCGACCCCCGGAAATGGCAGCAGCTACCCTTGAGATGGAGTCAAGCTAGCACTAAACTCTCGCTGAATTTGCTCTCTGAGACGGCGGATATCTTACCTGCATCTGAAATAATCCTTAATGATCAAGATAATGTTACAGTGATGAAACCGAAAACGACTTTGCACTATTCTGCAGATAATATATTTAAAACTACACTTTACCATGAGGACACAAAGGACACTGTGAGATCCTCGAATAGTCTTCCGAATATATCAATTTTGGATAACACAGAAACAGAACAATTGAAGGCGGAAATTGATCAATTAAAAATGCAATTAATTAGTGCGCACGAAGAGATCATTAAATTAAATGGAGAGGTTACGGACTTGAAAAGAGCAGTGGACACTTTCCAAAAACAGATAGCATCATATGAAAAAATAATATATGACGAAACACCAATCAAAACTGTATCGGTACGGTACGAACCAGCATGAAGCAAAGAAGGAAGAAAAAGGAAATTAATAAAAGTTTGAACATAAATGTAAGCACTCCGCCTCAGAAAGGTATGTTGCTAATGAGGAACACACCATCCTCAACCTCGCTAACGGGCATGCAGCGCTCTGATTTAGAGGATTATCAGGACGAGATCAATGAGACTTCTATTTTAACGGATGAAGAGGCCCCACCGCAGCCTTTTTGTCACGATAAACAACACCTACAACATGATATGGAACAATCCGAAATCGAAGCTACTAATAAGATGTTAAACGCTAATAGCAAAAACATTGAAGTAAAAGATACAAAAATCCATGCTGATCTAAAACCCAGTGAAAAGAAGAACGAACACACAATAAATAAGAACGTTATAATTTTTAACGATCAATATGGGAAGGGGCTCCGCAGTGTACTGCAAAATTTACTAGGCGACAAATTTAAAGTGACGGCTATAGTTAAACCCGATGCACCAATAGAACAGATTTTATCATCATGTGAAAATATGTGTAAAAACTTTACCAAATCTGACTATGTAGTGATTATTTGTTGATCAAATGATTTGAATCCACTAAGTTTTAAGTGCCTACTATACAGCAAGTAATCGCTCCTCTCGGATACCAATGTCTTAATTGGTGAGATAAAGCACAATCAATATTTAAATGTACATGCACTCAATAACTTATTGCGAATAGTTTCTTTTCAATTAGAATTTGTAAGTTATATACCCTTTGTAAGTGAAAACACAACGAAAAACTTTAGCGGGTCGTTTTTAAGAGAAATATTACGCATTGGTTACAGAAATAATATTATTCAACATACATGTAAACAAACTAACACTACCAAATCAAAATCGTCAAACACGCACAACCCAGAAACTGATATCCGACTATTTTTCAAGTAGTAGCGAAGAAAACATTCAAAAACATAGTATTGTCCCGACACGTAGGCCACAAAATACAACAATCCCGTATTTATTTGAGCGAATGAAAGTCAAAAATGCCATTATGGACAAAACAAAAACTGAGAAAATCGCAATTTTTTTTCGTTGTTTCAGATCACACCTCTAAACTTAATCCTTCTAAGAAATTTAGAATTATGCATCAGAACATAGGTGGGGTTCTGAATAAACTAGATTTCTTAGAAATTGCTCTTCAGGATTTTTATCATAACAGACAGGATATTGATGTATTGTGTCTTAGTACGTATTAACGTGATCAAATATAAAGATCAGCAAAAAATTAGAAAAAAAATATTTAAATTTTTTATAATTATTTTTAGACGGAAAAAGGATAATTTTGATAGAATAGTAAACATTTTTTTCTCAAAAATTTATTACAATGAGTTTTTAACGGCAGCTTCGAATTCGGTTTCTTCACCAGAATAATCACTTTGGTCAGACAAAATGTAATCGTTTTCATCTGCCGAAGAATCATTGGACTTTTTGAGCCACGGCCTGATCTGAACTTCTTTCACAAATTTCAACTTTTTGTCTTTTTCGTAAGGTGTTCATACTCGCGCCGTTGATTTTGTCGACAAAAGTTTAATTGTTAATCGTGTTAAAAAAGTTACACTAATACTAACCATACGAACCATATACGTCAAGAACTCAAATTTAACTATTTAGAAATATCGTAGACATTCATTCTTATCTGTTTTGGTCGCGTCACTGCATGCTAGGAAAATAATAAAACCTGCGTTAAAGACTACCCACCAGAATAAAAAATATGAGCGAATAACAGTTTACACAACGTACCTCATTCGTACGTCAGTGGTTAAGGGATACTAAACAAAGAGATGTCATGTCAAAGTGCTAACCAGGGGCCTTTCAGCTCGAAGTACGATTTTTTCTATGGAAATTTTAGTTTAACTTGTTTGCATCAGATGTCACTGGGTGCTATCTCTATCGCACTTGCATATTGAAGTGACAGAGATGCAGCGTTCGTGCGGTTAGTTCTTACTAAATACACAACGGCGCTGCGATCTATGTGGAGTATTTCACTGTTATCTCTATCTTAGTATATATATTGTACTTTGTACATCACTGGCTTTCTCCAATTACGTATGCCACTGCCATACTTGCCTGGAAACTAAACAAAGACCCTTTTATGACCTTGTTTATCGTCGACCGCAAGAAGTTCCAAGCGAAATGATCGTTAAGCTACCTCTTTTCGATTCGATTGTGTACAATGGCACTTTAAACGGAGCATTCGACCAACCTCTAAACCGTGAATTGTGTGATCTAGCGATCGAAAATAAAAAACGAACAATATTAAGTTGTTCACGCTCATTTAGCTATATCTAATTGAATAAATACGCATTCTACAGTGGCAATTCCGGTGACTTTGAAACTCGGCGAATATCAAACTAGGCTAGATCTTGTAAATGCTTTATTGAATTTCATATGTCTTTTACGCTTACGGGACTAAGGTGTCCCGGACATTTTGAAGGCGTGCGAGGAGCCGAAGTACCAAGGTACCGAAGTACCAAACGAGTACCACATAGCCAACACGTCCTTTTGTCAATTTTATGAAATGCAACGGGTACACCGAGCGGATACTGTCCCTGCCCGTGTTATGGGACGCACACAGAGACAGCACCCGCCCGGGTGTACAGGGACTATTGCTGGTTGATGGAATCTAAATGAACCGGATTATTGGGTGAATATGCTGGGCTATTGAGTGAGATGACATTTTTATCTTAGGCAGACGGTTGGTTAATTTAATTAATTTCATATTAATTATATGCGTATAATATGATAATTTTCTATATATATATAATAATAATAATAATAATTAATAAGACCACCGGGGGATGGGCAGCAGCATCCCTGGAGTGCGGTGGAGACACTGCGGTCGCTAACCCACATGCCAAGCGTGGCGATTATGGCAATTACCCCCTATGACAGATACAAACAGGCCACGGCCCCGAGGTTGCGGCGACCCCCAGTGCCCTGGCTTTGGTAGCGGCCAGGATACTAGCGGGGTCAGGGGTGCGAAGAATCTCCGGCAAAGATCCGGCTACCACCACCGACGACTCCTGGCCCTGGCAACATATAACACACGAACACTGCGGACCGACGAAAAGGTAGTGGAACTGGAGGAAGGATTGAGCAAGTTGCGTTGGGATATCGTAGGGTTATCTGAAGTCCGAAGAGAGGGGGAGGACACGATAACCCTGAAGTCCGGCAACTTGCTCTATTTCCGGGAGGGCGACCAACAGTCCCAGGGAGGTGTCGGGTTTATCGTCCACAAATCCCTCGTGATTGTTCACGTGGTGAAGATTGAGAGTGTGTCGGCCAGGGTGGCGTACCTTATACTCAGAGTATCCAAGAGGTACTCGTTGACGGTCATACAGGTGTACGCGCCGACCTCGGCACACTCCGACGACGAGGTGGAGGCTATGTATGAGGATATATCAAAAGTCATGCATAGTTCCAAAACCTACTTCACCGTTGTTATGGGGGATTTCAACGCGAAACTGGGCAAGAGAGATGGTGAAGAACTGAGAGTGAGGCAATTTGGAGTTGGAAGTCGGAACCACCGGGGCCAACTACTGGCTGGTTTCTTGGAGAAGGAGGGACTCTACATGATGAACTCCTTCTTCAAGAAACGCGAGCACAGGAAGTGGACCTGGATGAGACCCGACGGTGCAACAAAAAACGAGATTGACTTCATCATGTCGACGAAGAGGCATATATTCAATGATGTCTCTGTGATCAATACGGTTAAAACCGGAAGTGATCATCGTCTGGTAAGAGGCACATTGAATATATGCGTCAAGCTAGAACGCTCTCGACTGATGAAGTCTAAGCTCCGTCCAGCAGCAGTCCAACTCCAAAACCCCGAGAGCTTTCAGCTGGAACTCCAAAACCGTTTCGATTGTCAAGGCGGCGATGTGGACGAATTCAACGACGGGTTTGTGGAAGCTGTCCATAGCATTGGGTCTAAGTTCTTTAAGGCCCAACGAACTCAAAGAGCCAAAAGGATCTCTATCTCCACTCAGAGGCTCATCGAGGAAAGGAATGAGATGATTCTGCAGTCTTCAGCCGATGCGACATTATACAGGCAGCTCAATAAACAGATCTCCAAGTCCCTTACCCGCGATCTGCGCCAATTCAATACAAATCGTATTGAGGAGACCATCGAGCAGAATAAGGGCTCTAAAGTTTTTTCAAGAGATCTGTCTATTGGGCAGAGCCAGCTCGCCAGATTAAAAACTGAAGATGGTAGAATCGTTTCGTCCAAACCTGGGCTTCTGAGTGAGATAGAGTGCTTTTATGGACAGCTATACACGTCAACTAGCAGACCCGAAGTTGGTCTGGCGGAAGACGGAAGAGCTAGATTAACCCGGCACTATACCGAAGATATCCCGGACATCAGCCTGTACGAGATTAGAATGGCTCTTAAACAGCTTAAGAACAATAAGGCACCCGGTGAAGACGGAATTACAGCGGAACTCCTGAAGGCGGGTGGAAAACCGGTCCTTAGGGCCCTTCAGAAGTTGTTCAATTCCGTCTTACTGGAAGGGAAAACTCCAAAGACATGGAACAGAGGTGTGGTGGTCCTGTTCTTCAAAAAGGGTGACAACTCCTTACTGAAGAACTACCGACCCATCTCACTTCTGAGCCATGTCTATAAGCTGTTTTCAAGAGTCATTACGAACCATCTCGCACGCAGGCTAGATGACTTCCAGCCTCCCGAACAAGCCGGTTTCCGAAGAGGCTTTAGCACCGTAGACCACATCCATACGCTCCGTCAGGTTATACAAAAGACTGAGGAGTATAACCTGCCCCTCTGTTTAGCATTCGTGGACTACGAGAAAGCCTTCGATTCGATTGAAACGTGGGCTGTTCTACAATCTCTCCAACGGTGCCAAGTGGACTACCGGTATATCGAAGTGCTGAAGTTTTTGTACGAGAACGCCACTATGTCAGTCCGACTCCAGGACCAGAACTCAAAGCCTATTCCGTTGCAGCGGGGAGTCAGGCAAGGAGATGTTATTTCTCCTAAACTGTTCTCCGCTACACTGGAGGATGTTTTCAAGACTCTGGACTGGAGAAGGCTAGGCATCAACATAAATGGCGAGTACCTCACTCACCTTCGGTTTGCTGACGATATAGTAGTCTTGGCTGAGACCATGGAGGATTTAAGTACAATGCTCAATGACCTCAGTAAAGCCTCCGAGCGAGTTGGTCTAAGGATGAACATGGACAAGACGAAGATCATGTCAAATGCCCATGTCGCACCAACTCCCGTAACAATCGGACACTTTACGCTCGAAGTTGTAGACGAGTACATATACCTAGGACAGACTGTCCAGTTGTTGAAAGAGGTTAATCGTCGAATCTGACTCGGCTGGGCAGCGTTCGGGAAGCTACGGCACATCTTTTCGTCCAATACTCCGCAGTGTCTCAAGACGAAAGTCTTTGACCAGTGTGTGTTGCCAGTGATGACATATGGTACTGAAACGTGGTCGCTTACTATGGGCCTCATAAGAAGGCTCAAAGTCACCCAAAGAGCAATGGAGAGAGCTATGTTGGGATTTCTCTGCGTGATCGCATCAGGAATAAGGCCATCCGCAGCAGAACCAAAGTGACCGATATAGCCCTCCGAATTGCTAAACTTAAGTGGCAGTGGGCGGGGCACATAGCACGTAGAACCGATGGCCGTTGCGGCGGAAAGGTTCTCGAGTGGCGACCACGTACCGGAAGGCGTAGCGTGGGCAGGCCCCCCACACGGTGGACCGATGACCTGGTGAAGGTCGCGGGTGTCCGCTGGATGCGGGTGGCGCAGGACCGGTCATTGTGGAAGTCTTTGGGGGAGGCCTATGTCCAGCAGTGGACGTCTTTCGGCTGACATGATGATGATGATGAGGAATAATTAATTAAATAAAGCATTAACAGGATTTATAATATAAATTTTTGGGAGGTTACCTTCCCGCCTAAATTTGTACTTTGGGTAGGACATAAGCAATGATCAGATGCAGGTAGCAATTTTAGTATGGGAAAAAACATGCACAAATGCTTCTGGTCGAATTCATCGCGTGTGGTGCCGGGTTAGAAAAGCACCCCTTTCTTCCATAGGGTGTCGTAAGAGTTGACTATGGGAACCAGGTTGAATTGTGTTGTGGGCGATGGGCTAGCAACCTGTTGATGCCCTATCGCATTTTCTCCATCTATAAAACCTGCAATAGCTAAAGGTGGCACAGAATTCTTTTTTCTTTGCTCTGCCTACCCCTTTCGGAAATATGAAATGGTCAAGTCAAAATATTATTTATTCAAATATAAGTAGGCCTAGCAACAATGGCTGGTCATATCCCGGGTAAAGTTGATCACATGTACCTATGACCACAGTATACAGGGTGATTCAGGAAACGTGAGCAGGACCAACACTACATACATAGTATATGACAATGAATCGTTCACCATTGTATTTAAGTGAAACACCCATACCTATTTCCTGTATTTTAATTTTTGTTAAGTTAAAGTTTAATTCTCTACAATCATGGTCACCCTACAACAACTGGTTTATAAAGATTGAACCTCTAACTGTTATGACAGTACTTTGATTACGAAGAAAGTAAATTGTAAGATACGATATTTCAGAAGTAATCGGACTCGGATGACATTCAATTTGACACGTATCACTTGACTGAAGAATTCTGATTGTAGAGTGACCATGAATTTCGTAAATAATTTAAAACATTTTGTTTTCAACACCAAAGATAAATGAACGTTAATTTCACTAATAGTGGCACGAAGCAGTAGCTTATGATCTACTGAATCTGTGGTATTGATCTTGCTCACGTCTCCCGAATCCTGTATATATATTGTTTAAGACAGTAAGCCAAAAATAGTCGCTTAAGACCTTTTTGGACCTGCTCTTCGTTGGAGCGATGGGGTTGCACCTCTCAATTTATTTAAATTTGAATGAGATTATCTAGACACGCGGCAGCGTGTCCAGCCAAGTTCATCCCAGGAACTGGCGGACAGCAGTCGTGTGTTATATATTACACGAACCGTTTGGAGCCACTTTTGACCCCCCAATAACTCCAAATCTATCTAACATAAAACATGAAATTTGGTACATATATTAAGATCCTTTAGAACAACTAGAACCCCAAATTTCATAAATATAGGTTTAACAGTTATTTAGATATTAAATTCCAAAAAACGGCAATTTTACCACTGACTGACTGACTAGTAATCAAAAACCTAACCCTTTTCCAGATGACCTAGAAAGCTGAAATTTGGCATGCAGCTTGGTAATTATGTGTATACACTAGAAAAAATCAGAAAACAGTGATTTTATTATTAGTTTTATTATTATTATTTATGCTAGTTACCTCAGAACTCCGTCATTTATTAACCGACTTGGAAAATTCTTTTTTTCTTAAATGTTGAATAACAGCTTTTATGGTATTATAACATACTGCATAGAAAACTGCCAAGTTAAGGCTCAAAATGCATTAAGCCGCAGTAAATTAGTTTTACTGTAAACAATCTTGTGCTAAACTTGGCAACTTTTCAGATAATCAACGGAACTTGGCGCCCTTTTAGATCTCAATTCTCTTGTCGGTGAACTTGGCTGCCATTTTCACATTTATGTTTTTGATAGGATATTTACTAAAACATTCATTTGTATTCTACTCCGTAGATACTCATATGACATTTAGCGGGTAATCTAGGTATACTAATAGTGTTTGTGTGTAGGGGACGAAATCTCCGAAACTACTTAAAATAAGGTTATATTTTTAAGCCCCGACGCAACGAAAAAGAAGGGTGTTAGCAGTTTAATGTGGGTATCAGTGTATTTGTCTGTTGCATCGTAGCTCTCTAACGCACTACGAGTACAAAAACAAACAATGACTACGGTAAACGAGTCTGGAAGTGTATGCTACCGCGCATCTTGAATAGATTTTCAGATGAACTACTAAATTTAATTGAGGGTCGAACATGTGGGCAGGCCAGACATGTTATAAAAAGATATATGTTCAAAATAAGAGAAAAAAAATACTGATCACTAATGTACCTAACTAATATAATAATACCTACATAAGCAGCAATGTTATGTAATAAAAATTAAATAATAGATACTAGACTCTTTAACTCAAAAAAACTTTTTTATTTAAGATTAGTAGTTAAGTCGGAAATGTAATTATATATTTTTATGAAATAAACAGTTTAAAAATAAAAAAAAATTAACGATTAAACCGAAACGAAACCGGTTTATAATATATTTCGTCCAAATCGGTTGAGCTGTTTTTGAGATAAGTATTAAACTTTGAAATGAAAAAGTCGGGGGTTTTAAAAAAAAACCAAGTTGGTTATATCACGTATTTGCTTACGTTCTTTGTAATACACGGGCGGAGCAGTGCAACAGACAACATTATTCTTATTCATATTAACATTAATGCATTACCTTCGATACATTTTGTAGTAGGTATCAGACGAAAATACTTTTAAGGCCACAATTTACGCTTAAACAGCCAAACCGATAGAAGAAATATTTTGCATGGTGATAGTTTGAGGCGATCCCGGATATGATCCTTTAAGGAAGTGAAAAGAAGGATGGAAGTTTGTACGGGAGAGCGATAATCAAGCAAACGCCTGAAATAATAATTGTCCTCTATATGGCGATAAACGAGTTCCATGTGGGTGAAGTCACGGGAAAAACTAGTAATTCATAAAACATAAACCATACAATATTATATATGCCTCAATTATATTTCTAATATTTCATCGCATTTTCTTCAAATCATTTCTTCACGTTATGTCACGTCAAATCAAAATACTCGTAGTGGCCAGCACGCGCTAATTTATTAAAAACTTCTTCAACTATTCTCCGCGATACGTGATCGAAACCCCCCGAGACCTCCTTAAGTTTACTGTAATGACGTGTGTATGTGTGGGTGCGTCAAATCGGACATTTGAATGGATTTACTGCTATAGCCTATTGTATCTACTGTGCTACGGCGCACCCTTATGTCATAGTTTAGTTAGTTTCTATTTTAAATAGCAATGTTGCCGTAAATCAGTTTACGTTACGTTTAGTGTTTTACTAAAAGTATGTTTATTTTTAATAACTCGCTTTTGTGTGACGTAAAAAGATGTAATTAGAGACTCCTGAAACTACTTTATTTAGTAAAATAATGTGTAGCTATTTAACGCACTGGATCACGATCCAGTATTATATCACGATATAATTGTGTTATGAAATCAAGATAATGTATAATAACTAGGAAAAAAATAATTTACCTAAAAAACCTAATACCTACCTAATTTACAAATAAAAAATGGGTTCGAGCGCGGAACTCGACGGTTAGGGTGCCCAGACGGCTGGCCGCATTACCGCGCTGAATAGCAATGAGCGAGGTACGCGCCAGCCTTTTGGTCACCCGACGCCTCCACAAGGAGCTTCGCCAGCTCCTTAAAAGTGCTATGAGCACCAGGCCCCCACTGCCCTATAGTTTCCACCCCAAACGGCTCAAACATGTAGCCGCTATCAATGGCTGCATATTTGCGCCGCTTGAGGTGCTCAGCCGCGTCGGCGGCAGCCCCAGCCCTTACCGAGGTCCCTGTAAGATGGGAGGGTGCTAGGGTATCCACACATGTGGCGTCCGACAGTAGCGGCCGCCCAACTTCCGGGGCACTAGGGTCATGCCATCTGGCCTCTTACCGTCGTCTCGAGCCAGGCCAGTACGAGTAGGCTCTAGGACTGCCGGTGCCCCGGCGCTGCTGGCAAAGGCACGGCGCAGGATGTCATTTTTTTAGTTTCATTGAGCACCAATCCTTTGACATCAATTTGCCCGGGTCACGTCACATATTGTAAGTCGGACGGGTCCCCGGTTCCTTGGTACCACGCACCGCACCGCCTGAGTTTAGAAACTTTATGAAAGGAAAATATCGTTACAATTAGAAACCTGCTATGTTTTAGAACCAGGAAACCGATCGAGCTAATTAATTACTATCAGAATAATTCCACTGCCTTAACCCGAAACCTACCTCTAAAGGGTTGAGCTAC
Organism: Notocelia uddmanniana; assembly: GCA_905163555.1. Taxonomy (NCBI): domain Eukaryota; kingdom Metazoa; phylum Arthropoda; class Insecta; order Lepidoptera; family Tortricidae; genus Notocelia; species Notocelia uddmanniana. The sequence goes on along the minus strand of LR991052.1, from coordinate 35,708,159 downwards.
TGATAGTGAAAGTGTGAATGATTTGCCAATCTTCCGTCAAAGGAAAACATGCATCCTGAAAATAAATATTCTTAGGAGCAGTGCTTCTTTAACGTTTTTATTTCTACGAATCCAAATCCATTTTTTTAATACTTATACATATTTTATTATGTTTTGACTTCTACACGTACCTAACTCACTAGGCTGCTATTGAAACAATTAAATGTGCACCTAGGGATATGGATTAAATGTATGGAAGGAAGACGGAAAATACATTCAATAATTAAAACACAACTTACGATTTTATTCCACATAGTCTTATAAGTATTTAATACACAATGAGATATACATATGAACAAATGAAATGTTGCCACATAAGTTTATTTTAAATTACATTCCAATTACACGTTAAAATGTTTAGAGAGATTTTAAAGTAGAGTCAAATGGAATTAACTGTCACACTCTCATTTCGTCAATAGCGGCTTGTGGCAGACTCGAGGCGTGGTGGGGGCCCTTTCCGCGCCGGAGTGTGGCATGAGGTCCCCCCCGCGCTGCTTTCTCCCGCCCTATAGGGGAGCCCTGCGAAGCCGAACCGTTTGAAGGCAGGAATTTCTGCTGTCTCAACTCCTGTAAGGGCGGCGAATTATTAAACTGGTCCAAATTCTTTGGCATCGTGCCGTATCTTCCCATTTGAGTGTAACTCACGTTGGGCAATCTAAAACTATTGTTTCTACTACCTAATTTGCTAGGTAACATCATGTTTTCTATGCTAAGCGATGGACTTGGTGGTGACTTCGGTACATCTAGCGGACCTTTAAAGTTCAGATTAGCTAAGTGCGAATCGCTATCCATTTGATGCTTCTTGCGATTGTGTCTTTCGACGTCTACGACCAAGCTCGGCGTGTGCGTCGGGTCTATATGATAATGTGGATGCTTTCCTGATATAGTCTCAAAGTGTTTTTCATTAAATCGTTGTTGTTTACCTCGAGACTTAGACTTATCTCTCTGGTAGTATACCCCGGCGAATATCAGAACATTCAGAATCAGTAACGAGCAGCCTATAGCTATGGTAACGCTTAATGCCGTTGAATAGGCTGCGTACCCAGCTGCCTCTAAATTAGCTAATGTATTTTCAGTGGTATTGAGTGTTGGCCCGTCCCTGCCATTCGGTAATAGCGTAACGCATGTCGCTAGAATAGTATCGACGGTAGTTAAAGCCGCGTCAGCGTACACCGAACCATTAAGTCGTTTCAATTGATCGTGGTCATTGACATTTCTCGCCAAAGGATCAGGTCTCACGATGCCTTCATATAGCTCTTGTTCGTTGTGATTCTTGAACAGATTATGCCGTGCAGCGATATCCTCCATTCCCGCTCTGTGCAACTCGGGAACAAGCCTGAGCCAGACAGATAGTTGATGAGCCCTGAAGTGATTCTTCAGACGCGGCTTCATACCTAAACAACAAAGTTAGTAGTATTAATATTAGTTACCATACACATGGGAATTTAGGTACAGTTAGCTGCAGAAAAACGTGACGCATTTGCTTATAAATTTCTATGCATGAGAGTCAAGTTTTTCTACAGCTAACTATACTACAGGACGTAGTTTCCATTAGTGGGCGCTGGAGAATCCCTCGGGGTTGAAGCCTAATCTTATACACTGTGTTACCGGCATATGGGCTTTTCTTTAAGTAGGGTATGTTAAGAGGGGGCATAACGCCAGGAAAAAAGTAGAAATCACCCGCGCGTCCCGCGCCTGTCACCTTTCACAGCATTTCATACGTCTTTTACTAAGAAGGGAAGACTTTTTACGATAGCTGAAAAACAGCTCAACTGATCATGTCCGCTATAGTTTTCATTCAGCCTGTATTAAATTTTACTTTCATGATTTTTTCATATTTTTTGGACCCATAGTTCAAAAGTTAGAGGAGGAAACATTTTTTTTTCTCTTGGAAGGAATATTTCCAAAAATATTCTTTTATCAAAAAGTGTTTGATGAAGACCTCTATTTATTTTGAAAAACCTATCCAACAACCCCCCACACCATAGGTTTGAAGCAAAAACCCACTAACTTATTAAATGCATGAACAGTAGGGTAGACCGGGGACTATAGAAACACGTCATGATTGAAACAAGTCAAATTTCTCGATAACTATAATATGTACGCGTCTGTCGCAACACTCAGAACATGCAGTCGGTCATGATTGAATCCTTGGCCGGAGCGCTCGAGCGCCAGTGCGAGACGGGAGTGTCCACGAGCCAAACCAGTTTTTCGCGGTAAAAAGTAAGTATTTGTGCTCTCGTATATTCTCTTATAACTTCATTTACTCCTGTATTTTGAATAATCAAATTATTTTGGTGTTATAGTTAGGAATAAACGAATGTTTTTAATGGCCGTTGATCAGTGTTCGAGTCTTTTTTATATATAATATTTGTCATTGTGGACGATTGAAACGTTTCAATCGTCCTCGTGTTATAATCGTCCCCAAAAGTAACCGACTTCAAAATATAAGGTTGTGTATTCGATGCACATGTTTGTTATATTAATCTTTACATTTATTTGTGTAGTTTTTGACCTAGTTAATAAATAATGGATATAAGTTTTTTTTTCAAATACTGCAGTTTTTTATCCGACATTATGTGAACATTTGTTTTTAACACTACACTAACTTCATAAAAAGGGAGGTTCTCAGTTTGACCCGTATGTTTGTATTTACGTTTGTTTGTCCGCAATTATCTCGCGTTCGGCTAAACCGATCTTGATGCGGTTTTTAGAAAAATATTTGTCACATTCTTGAGAAAGTTTTTGTGTATGATATTAACAAATGGTTATTAACAGCTTTCAAAACAAGGACGATCTCAATACGATTTCAAGCTAACATGGTCACTAACAATAGAATATCAGAAACTCAAGAATATTAACATACATGGTCAATACGAGTATCCCTTTTTGAACAGTAATTCTAAGGAGGATCTCTGTTTAACCCGTATGTTCGTAGGCATACAATACAACAAATGGTTTGTGACTCATGCACTGCTCTCGAAAAAAATCATTTAGTGATTGTGATGATAAGCTGAAAGCCGATATTTAATATAAAAATGAATCTTAGATAAAATCATATAAAAAAAAACCGCCTTCATTAAAAACGGATTAATTAAAAATAACCCGTTCATGTACAGATTACATTTGAATCACCTTATAAAGTCGGTGACAAACCTTACGTAAACTTTTGTATCCAACAGGTACCGCTATCTATATTAAACTAAAATATTGCAAATAAGCTGCACATCACATTACCAATCATCCTGTATACCTACCTAGGTTTAAAAGTGGCATATTAAAAATATAATACTACACTACTGAAAATACATTTATTTGACTATTTTTTTAGATGCCCCGAAAATGGAAGATTTTAGCAACAATCGACTGCTGCCACCCGGCTGATTAAAGAGGTCTGCCACTGCTAAAATTTATATCAGAAAGTTTAGGAACATTTTTTTTTTGCATATGGCCATGTTTTGGTTTAGATAATAAAACAATTTAAACTAATTATTTTATTGCGTCTATTATTTCATTTTACATCCCGACGTCCGCAACACTCGTTCTCACAGCGTGTGTGGGAATGATTATGATTAAAACATTGTTATAGCTAAAATAAGCACTTTCGTATAAAACAAAATTATGCTTGGTTTCTGCGATTGTATGTCATTATATAGGTATATTTTAATTCCATTAAAACTACTTTGGTTAAGGTATTAGGTAGCAGTGCCAAAGAAAAATAAAAGTTGTATACTTTGTTGACCGAGTGAAATGAAGGTCTCTGCTTTAGCTACATCAAAAATTCTTTAGTATGTCCGTATTTCGGTTTGTTCTCCTCTACAGATCGCATTACACAACCGATTCCCGTAAAGTTTTGTAAGCAGGTTCGGTAATTATAAAGATATTTATTTGTCGCGTCAGTTTTTGGAAATAAGTATTTTTCTGCGGGCGGAAGGTGATTTCTCCCACTCTACAGTTCGCATTTATCAACCGATTCGAGTGAAATTTTGTAAGTAGGTTCGTTAATTAAATATAATTGTTTTTGTCGCCTCAGTTTATGAAAAATATCAAGAACAATTTATATTCTCAATGATTTCGTGTATTTCTGCTGGCGGATTTCGGTTTGTGCTCCTCTTCAGGGCGCATTTTTCCACTGATTCTCGTGAAATATTCTTTCTTTGTTTGTCATGTAAAATTTTGAATAGTATAATAAACACACTCACGAGGTCTACACAGCTCACAGAGCTACTAGATTAGTGGTTTAAAATGTGGACTGGTATATGGTAGGTGTCGGTACGGAACCCTTCTTTGTGTGTGATCCGACACGCAGTTGGCCGGTTTTTTTCTTTTGGAGTGTTTAAAAAAATGTTCACTTTTTCAAAAAATGTTTGATGTAGACCTCTATTCATTTTGAAAGACCTATCCAACAAAAACCCACACCATAATGTTAAAGCTAAAGTTGTTCTTGAAAATTTGAAACCATTCAACATCCACTTGCCGACGGACGGACATTGCGAAACTATAAGAGTTCATTGTTTAATACATTACTTAAATAATAATAATACTAACGAGGTAACCGCCATTTGGGATGTTGATTCAACGATCATTGTCCTGATAGTCGTCTCTGCGAACGGTCTAATAGCGAAGAGTCTCGACCAACATCTCAAGAGACTCTCGTTAGATGGCTGGGTCAAGGGTCAGATACAGAAGGCGGTACTCCTGGACACGGCGCGGATAGTCCGGAGGTTTCTCTCTCTGTCGCCCTAACCACCGGTAGCTTAGGCCCTGCCTCGTTGCCGGCGGTACCCTAGGTTAGGTTTTTTATAATGCTTTTATATTTTGTATGTATGTTTATATATTTTACTTTTTCAAGGTTATTGTAAAAAACCTAGCATAAGTAAGAAAATAAATACGGAGAATAATAATAATCATTTGCTTAATTCTATTCTTATTAGTAACAGTGATCCTTAAAACTATGTTAGTAATTAAGATTAACTTAGCCTAGGTGAAAGATGCAAGGCATTCCAGGCTTGCAAGAAGACCCCATCCACTCTGTCCGATACTGTGGCGTGGCTAGGAGGCTGTTGGTGCCGCCGCGCACACGCCGCAGCAGGGACTTAACACGCTTGAGCATGATGGCGCTGAAACCGTCGGTGCGCGACTCCGCAAACATACGAGTACCCGACTCACTACAATGGCGCGACAGCCCCAACAACATCCTAAATGCGTTATTGTACTGGATGCGTAGGGAACTGTAAGTTTTTTGAGTAATGTTGATCCATAGGCTGCAGGTGTAAAATGACTGGCAGAACGCCTTGAAATGGGTAGTCTTTACAGAGTAAGTACACCTAGCAAACCTACGTATCAATATATTACTCCTTACTGCCAGCATAAATGTGACGACCTGGTATAATACAATTTGGGACAATTTTTTTCTTGTATTTAAGGACCGTTTGTTTTAAGATTCCCTCGTACGCTCGACTAAACTCGCTCGATTCTCCATACAGGCGCTATTTCGTTCTCATTTAAAAACGCCGTGCTGGAATAACATGAAAGTTTTTTAGGTCTTATATGAAAACCTTAATAATCGCTGTATTTTTTCTCCATTATAATTTCAAGTAACAATAACTATTGACTTACGAGTAATGTGCAGGACGGCGAATCAACATTAGTGTTATTTTCGATAAGAGTGCATTAGTTAAGTTCCCTTAGATTATTCATCTGTTAAGTTCATTGTTAGTCTTAGGTAGATCTATAAAAAAAGGACTGCCAGATGTGTGTGAAACCTCACAAACCGTGAGGAGAAAATAGCAATAGTTTTTAATGGTTTAATTGTACGTAGCCGCCCATTAGGGATATAGCTGCCAATTGTTTGCCATTCATATTTTTGGAATTGATTTCTATTTTATTAGGGTGTGCACTAAAACACCATTTGTTCTATAATGTACCTGTGAGTTGCAACGTGCCGACGGGCCGAACAGACAACGGGCCGGCAATAATGCCTAATGGTTTATTACTTAGGGTAATAACTATACCTTTCTCGAAACCCATGAACAGCGCCCGTAAAATTGTAATTTAGGGATTTTACCAAATAAGGGTCAGCGGACGAGGCAGGTCTGTAGAGAGGGGCGGAGAGTCAGACAGTATAATATAGGCGGCACATACGCCGCACAGTCACTGGGACTCTGGTAGTCGAACACTCCACACTGGTAGACGAACACTCGTAACTGAGAGTTAGTCACTGGAAAACAGACACTGCAGGTTAATCGGGAAGGCTCTCTCCTCTCCCACTCGCCTCAGGCCTGCCAGTCCACTGCAAGTAACCAGTCATAGGTGCACTCGTGCACAAGTAATGTAGATTAGTTTCGTCTACTTAAGTGTTTGATTTGTGACTTTAATTTAATTTACTGTCATATACTGAAAAGAAATTTAAACATTGCTTTTTGCGAATTGCAATGCAATGCAGCATGCATGCAGATTCAATAGGTAGTTTAATTCTGTTACCAAATGGGAACGTTTTATTTTGCAATTTCATACAAAATAGTTCCTAGTACGTTTAGTGACTAACGGTTACTAGTATTAGTCATCATAATTATATCATAATTAGCCTATCCTTATTTATTGTACCCTCTACGAATAAAATAGAGAACTTGAACGAATTACCCCATTAATAGGGACTTTTTCCTTCCAGTAACAACACTGATACGCACACATCTTTAAAAAAGTGGCTTCATTTTGTTGTTCGAGGCGCTCCGTCTATATTTTTACTTGGTCTGAGCTCACATATGCATAATATACTATTTTTAAACTAATCAAAGCCCAAATTTCGATAGGATCGAGTTACAATTGAGTCGACGGGATTTCTCATCGTCATTTTGGAATCTAACAACACTCCCAGGTCACGCACAACGTCGACTTTGTCCAACGTTACGCCATTAAAGTTATGCTTGAAATTGATTGGCTTAGGGCTGCGGGTAAAACTTATGCACTGACACTTCTGTGTACTAAGACTGATTTTATTTTGTGAGTATTTGTCGACTAGATTATTAACCTTTTCGCCGCCAGACGTCAAAGTAATTCGCCGTGCCCCTGACGACACAACGGTAAAAAAATGATGTGTATAGAAATAATTCCAATATAAAATTGGCCAGCTTCTCAGTAGTTTTTCGTAAAAAAAAATTGTCGGCCAGTGCCGTCGTTGGCGTCGGGGTGACGATTTTACGTTGACGTCTATGGCCGACCGTGGCGTTCAAAAGGTTTTTAAGATCATTCTGCAGGATTTCACAGTCTACTAAAGATTTAACTCGCATAATTTTTTTCTTATCGTCGGCATATAACAAATGACGTGCGGTGACGAAACATGAAGTGAGACTATGATATATAAGTAAGCATTATAGATAATTTTTAAGAAAAAAAAACCGACTTCAATTGGGAGGCCAGTGAAAGATTATTATACTTAGATGGTGCACTCTTAGATTCCATACAATAAAATAAAAATGGCTATAAGTATGTTTATAATGGTAGAAGACTAAGTACCCTCAATTCCTCATGGAATCATGGAAAAATCTTGCTTGCTTGACAAACAAAACGAAGAGAACAAATCGCCAAACGTGAACTACGCGTCGTTGAAGAGTTCCGTTCTGATCATCATCAGCAGTTCCACTTCATCAAATGTCACTTTTATGAATGAAAATGCTTGATTAGTTCATGAAAATACTAAAATCACTTTTTGTGTGCCTTTCACATTTGAGGAGTTCCCTCGATTCCTAATGGATCCCATCATCAGAACTCGAGCATGACAAAAATCTATCGTGAAAATAGAACTTGCTTAACAAACACAGCTAGAAGGACACATTGCCAAACGTGAACTTTTCGTCGTTGAAGAGTTCTGTTCTGATCATCATCAGCAGTTCCACTTCATCAAATGTCACATTTTTGTATGATAATGCTCGATTTGTTGATAAAAACACAAACATCACTATATGTTTGCCTTTAAAATTTGAGGAGTTCCCTCAATTCCTCATGGATCCCATCATCAGAAATCAAGCATGACAAAAATTAATCGTGAAAACAGAACTTGCTTAACAAACACAGCTAGGAGGACAAATCGCCAAAAGTGAACTTTTCGTCGTTCAAGAGTTCTGTTCTGATCATCATCAGCAGTTCCACTTTATCCAATGTCACATTTTAGGATGCAAATGCTGGACTTGTTGATAAAAACACAAAAATCACTATATATTTGCCTTAAAGATTTGAGGAGTTCCCTCAATTCCCCGTGGATCCCATCATCAGAACTGCGTTTTGACATAAACGGGACCAACTTGGATATATATACTTACAATCAAAAAAAGAATTTTCCAAATCGGTTAAGAAATGACGGAGTTATGGAGTAACAAACATTAAAAAAAAAATCTAAAAAAAAAAAACATACAACCGAATTGATAACCTCCTCTTTTGAAATTTTGAAGTCGGTTAAAAAGAGGCCGAGATGGGAGCCCTGGGGTACTCCAAAGTGAATCGCAATGTAATCAGACCCGAAACCACCCAGAACCACAGCTTGAGAACGATTTAATGAAACTTAACTAATATATATTGAATATAATGATATAGCTAGAGTATGCTCCGGCATAAGCAATATAATAATATACCCTCATCTGTTAATCTCTAATGACAAACATTACATAATGATAGGTGGAAAGATTTATAAACCGCAGAGGGGTTGTCTTGCAAAAACCTGGATTGAGGAATTGAGGGTACTTAGTCTTCTACCATTATAAACATACTTATAGCCATTTTTATTTTATTGTATGGAATCTAAGTATAATAATCTTTCACTGACCTCCCCATTGAAGTCGGTTTTTTTTTCTTAAAAATTATCTATAATGCTTACTTATATATCATAGTCTCACTTCATGTTTCGTCACCGCACGTCATTTGTTATATGCCGACGATAAGAAAAAAATTATGCGAGTTAAATCTTTAGTAGACTGTGAAATCCTGCAGAATGATCTTAAAAACCTTTTGAACGCCACGGTCGGCCATAGACGTCAACGTAAAATCGTCACCCCGACGCCAACGACGGCACTGGCCGACAATTTTTTTTTATGAAAATCTATTGAGAAGCTGGCCAATTTTATATTGGAATTATTTCTATACACATCATTTTTTTACCGTTGTGTCGTCAGGGGCACGGCGAATTACTTTGACGTCTGGCGGCGAAAAGGTTAATAATCTAGTCGACAATTACTCACAAAATAAAATCAGTCTTAGTACACAGAAGTGTCAGTGCATAAGTTTTACCCGCAGCCCTAAGCCAATCAATTTCAAGCATAACTTTAATGGCGTAACGTTGGACAAAGTCGACGTTGTGCGTGACCTGGGAGTGTTGTTAGATTCCAAAATGACGATGAGAAATCCCGTCGACTCAATTGTAACTCGATCCTATCGAAATTTGGGCTTTGTGATGAGAACTTGCAAACCATTCCAAGATTTGATTAGTTTAAAAATAGTATATTATGCATATGTGAGCTCAGACCAAGTAAAAATATAGACGGAGCGCCTCGAACAACAAAATGAAGCCACTTTTTTAAAGATATGTGCGTATTAGTGTTGTTACTGGAAGGAAAAAGTCCCTATTAATGGGGTAATTCGTTCAAGTTCTCTATTTTATTCGTAGAGGGTACAATAAATAAGGATAGGCTAATTATGATATAATTATGATGACTAATACTAGTAACCGTTAGTCACTAAACGTACTAGGAACTATTTTGTATGAAATTGCAAAATAAAACGTTCCCATTTGGTAACAGAATTAAACTACCTATTGAATCTGCATGCATGCTGCATTGCATTGCAATTCGCAAAAAGCAATGTTTAAATTTCTTTTCAGTATATGACAGTAAATTAAATTAAAGTCACAAATCAAACATTTAAGTAGACGAAACTAATCTACATTACTTGTGCACGAGTGCACCTATGACTGGTTACTTGCAGTGGACTGGCAGGCCTGAGGCGAGTGGGAGAGGAGAGAGCCTTCCCGATTAACCTGCAGTGTCTGTTTTCCAGTGACTAACTCTCAGTTACGAGTGTTCGTCTACCAGTGTGGAGTGTTCGACTACCAGAGTCCCAGTGACTGTGCGGCTTTTTTTTTTTTTTTTTTGACCTGACTGTGGCTTTATAGGCCGAGCCCATTAAAACGATAGGAATACGCGGTGGGAGAGTTGCCTGGGGAAAATCCAGGGGAAAACCTCCGACACGACCGCGTGGGCGGTTTAAACACTGGAATACTCTAAGAGTTTGCGCTCCAGTGAGATTGGTTGAACGGTTTCAACCGAATCTGGGGTGTGAGTGGAATCGAGCTACTGGGAGTTTTGTCGCTGGTTCACTAAACCTAGCCTAGCTGAGAAGAGTCCAGCAAGAAACTCAGCTAGGCCCGACCTGCGTCGGACTGACTCTACCCGGTATGCGGCGGTACCGGGACGAATAGGGACTATATGTGTCTGTGTTGTCGCGATCGCGCGGTGGACGTCCCCGCCGGCGGGAAAGCCTAAGTGTACGCGTCGTGTCTGAGTTGGACGCCGTAAGCGCAGCGTTCCACCTTTCGATGGACGCTGTGATTACGTCGTCCGGGTCCGTGAGTGTGTGCCTAGGACGCCGGACCGTGCGGCCCCTAATCAGTGATCGCCGAGTTACGACAGAGGGGGGAGGGATGGGAACGTAGTCGACAGCCTTCCTAACTAACGGATTCCTATGATGGGGAGCGTTGTCAAAATAACGCCTGGCAGTCTGCTTAAAGAAACCATACATGGTGCTAATCCCCATGTCGTGGTGCAGGCTGAGGTTCGACTGGTACCACGGGGCACCAGTCGCCCTACGGAGAAAACGATTTTGAATGACCTGAAGCGGCTTGAGCGATATCATAGGCACGTGAGCAAAAGCTACACTTGCATAAGACATGATTGGACGAACACAAGTTTTGTAAAGTGTCAGCTTATTTCTAAGTGACATTTTACTAAACTTGTTGATCATCGGCCCAAGCCTTCCTAGCACGAACAACGCACGGTTGCGTACCCTACGGATGTGGCTGCGGAAAGTCAGTTTCCTGTCGAGGGTCACTCCAAGATATTTGACCTCGTTGGCCCAGGGGATAGGCCGGTCAAACATTTGGATCGGAGCCACCCGCCTTTCTGTGCTAACGCAGTCAGAAGGGTGGAAGACTATTGCAGTGCTTTTCTCTGGATTGACTTCGATACGCCAAAGATTAAACCAACGACCAAGGTCGGTGATTGCCTCCTGGAGATATCGCCGGATAAAAGCGTACTTACAATGAGTCGTAAAGAGCGCGGTGTCATCCGCGAACAACCCCAGATGCACTTTAGGGTGCCTGGGAATGTCATTCGTGAATAACGAGTACAGAGTGGGAGAGAGCACGGAGCCTTGCGGGACTCCGGCTCGGATGGGGTGTGGGTCCGAGTACGTTCCCTCTAGTCTGTAACGAAAGCTTCGATCCCTGAGAAAATCTCGTATTGTGAGTACGAGTCTGTCCGGCATGCCGAGCAGATATAACTTGTATATCAACCCGTTATGCCAGACTTTGTCGAAGGCTTTCGCCACGTCGAGAAAGATCGCACCGGTCTTGAGCCCCTGGAAACGAGAGAAACCGTCCAGCACGTGCTCCGTGACGCGGTGCACTTGTTGGACACGAGTGCCCGGATCTAAAGCCGAACTGCTCGTCGATGATGACGTTATTCTCAGCCGTAAATCTGAGAATTCTAGTGAGTAGGATCCGCTCATATAGCTTTCCAAGGGAGCTAAGCAAGCTGATCGGCCTGTAAGAGGCAGGCGAAGTCCGGGGTTTGCCGGGCTTCGCTATCCCTATGACCGATGCACCTTTCCACGCGGCTGGGAAGTGAGCATTGGTCAGCGCGGCATTGAAGATGCCAACCAAAATGAGGAGAAGGGTTTCGGGGAGAAGTTTCAGGATACGATTGGATACACCATCCGCACCCGGAGCCTTCCTAACACGAAGACGCCTGACGAGGTCACTGACTTCCTTAACCGACACCGGTAAAACGGGTGAAGTTACGGGGAGACGCGATCTCCTGTCCACCTCGGAATCGACCCATCTAATATGGGCTTCGTCGGTGTGCAGGAGACTAGGCGAACATTGGGACTCTAAGCTACTCGCAAGGCATTCGGCTTTCTCACTATCCTCGAACGCAGGGGTAGGGTGATCCGGACGATCCAAGGGGGGTATAGTCCAACAGGTGTCTGATTTGAGAGATCTCGCTAGTTTCCAGTAAGCCAGATGACTAGGCGCGATCTCACCCATCAGATCCCTGAACGAGTTCTCCCGAAACTCGGCAATTCTCTGTTTGGACTCGTTGCACAAGTCCCTCAGGATTTGACGGTTTTCGGCAGAAGGGTGATTAGAGTAGGTCCTGATGGCCCGATTTTTCCTAGTCACTAACTCTCTCAATTCCCTAGGTAGGGGTCGGTTTTGGATATCCTCCGCCGATACCTCCCTTGAGGCCTCACTTCGAACAGTGTTGAGGTAGTTAGTGAAAGAATCGATCGCTTGGTCGGTCTGTTCAGTAGTGGTTATATTGTCGGGGATGTCTCTAAGCAGGGGAGGGTCTGTCTGTAGGAGACCTGATTGTACCTTGTTCCAGTCCACGAGTGTTCTGGTACGAGGTGTACTATTGGGGTGAGGTCCTAGTCTCAAAAGGACTGGCCTATGGTCCGAGTTGAGTTCGTGTATCACTTCTATAGAACGCAGAGTTAACGCTACGTTCTTTAGAAGTGCTATGTCGAGTATGTCAGGTCGGTGCTCTACGTTATGAGGGAAATGGGTCGGTTCTAGGGGAGCGAGGAGATCGAAAGGGAGGCTGTCGATCAAAAGGTGATGAAGCCGATTGCCGTTGGGATTGGTTGCAGTGCAACCCCAGTTAATGTGCATACTGTTTAGGTCCCCGGCCACGATGACCGAAGGACCTAGGGAGGCTAGCGAGTCGAGGTCGGTCTTAAGTAAGTCACGTTGAGGTGAAAGGTAGGTTGACGCAATCGATATCGGGGGGTGGCCCTCCATCGATATGCGGCAAACTGACACTTCCATATTTGTCAGGGGTGGGGGAGTAAGACTTATGCAATGTAAGCTACGTTTATAGAAAATGAGCGTGCCCCCGAATGGCCTACCATCTTGCCTATCATCTCTAATCTGATTGAATCCAGGGACGCGAAAGGCTCTAGTACCGGATCTGTAAAAGGTCTCTTGGACCAGGAATATATCTACTGAGTGATCGCGAAGGAATGACTGTGCGGCGTATGTGCCGCCTATATTATACTGTCTGACTCTCCGCCCCTCTCTACAGACCTGCCTCGTCCGCTGACCCTTATTTGGTAAAATCCCTAAATTACAATTTTACGGGCGCTGTTCATGGGTTTCGAGAAAGGTATAGTTATTACCCTAAGTAATAAACCATTAGGCATTATTGCCGGCCCGTTGTCTGTTCGGCCCGTCGGCACGTTGCAACTCACAGGTACATTATAGAACAAATGGTGTTTTAGTGCACACCCTAATAAAATAGAAATCAATTCCAAAAATATGAATGGCAAACAATTGGCAGCTATATCCCTAATGGGCGGCTACGTACAATTAAACCATTAAAAACTATTGCTAATTTCTTCTCACGGTTTGTGAGGTTTCACACACATCTGGCAGTCCTTTTTTTATAGATCTACCTAAGACTAACAATGAACTTAACAGATGAATAATCTAAGGGAACTTAACTAATGCACTCTTATCGAAAATAACACTAATGTTGATTCGCCGTCCTGCACATTACTCGTAAGTCAATAGTTATTGTTACTTGAAATTATAATGGAGAAAAAATACAGCGATTATTAAGGTTTTCATACAAGACCTAAAAAACTTTCATGTTATTCCAGCACGGCGTTTTTAAATGAGAACGAAATAGCGCCTGTATGGAGAATCGAGCGAGTTTAGTCGAGCGTACGAGGGAATCTTAAAACAAACGGTCCTTAAATACAAGAAAAAAATTGTCCCAAATTGTATTATACCAGGTCGTCACATTTATGCTGGCAGTAAGGAGTAATATATTGATACGTAGGTTTGCTAGGTGTACTTACTCTGTAAAGACTACCCATTTCAAGGCGTTCTGCCAGTCATTTTACACCTGCAGCCTATGGATCAACATTACTCAAAAAACTTACAGTTCCCTACGCATCCAGTACAATAACGCATTTAGGATGTTGTTGGGGCTGTCGCGCCATTGTAGTGAGTCGGGTACTCGTATGTTTGCGGAGTCGCGCACCGACGGTTTCAGCGCCATCATGCTCAAGCGTGTTAAGTCCCTGCTGCGGCGTGTGCGCGGCGGCACCAACAGCCTCCTAGCCACGCCACAGTATCGGACAGAGTGGATGGGGTCTTCTTGCAAGCCTGGAATGCCTTGCATCTTTCACCTAGGCTAAGTTAATCTTAATTACTAACATAGTTTTAAGGATCACTGTTACTAATAAGAATAGAATTAAGTAAATGATTATTATTATTCTCCGTATTTATTTTCTTACTTATGCTAGGTTTTTTACAATAACCTTGAAAAAGTAAAATATATAAACATACATACAAAATATAAAAGCATTATAAAAAACCTAACCTAGGGTACCGCCGGCAACGAGGCAGGGCCTAAGCTACCGGTGGTTAGGGCGACAGAGAGAGAAACCTCCGGACTATCCGCGCCGTGTCCAGGAGTACCGCCTTCTGTATCTGACCCTTGACCCAGCCATCTAACGAGAGTCTCTTGAGATGTTGGTCGAGACTCTTCGCTATTAGACCGTTCGCAGAGACGACTATCAGGACAATGATCGTTGAATCAACATCCCAAATGGCGGTTACCTCGTTAGTATTATTATTATTTAAGTAATGTATTAAACAATGAACTCTTATAGTTTCGCAATGTCCGTCCGTCGGCAAGTAGATGTTGAATGGTTTCAAATTTTCAAGAACAACTTATTCATACTTCAATCTGATTGATTATTTGATTTCTGGTTCTTTATGATTTTTTCATACGCATCAAGATCAACTAAAGCCCACTTGATTTTATTAGTTTTATTAATACTACATCTCGTATAGGTTCGCTAGGCCGGTTACGCGACTACCCTCAGTTTGCGCCCACCTGAAGAACAAAGTTTTTTCAACTAAAGTTAGTTAAATTTTAACAGACCCTAAAGAAATAGTCAGTCGAATGCATTTTATTTGATAGTTATTGCATGAGAATCTATTTAAAAACGAGTAACTATCCTTTCAGTTCGGTTCGTCACTTCATTTACATAGGTGGTGGCAAACCGCCATATTAAATTATCTGGTCGTTGACCGACCTTTACGACCCTACCTACGGTCTTCATGTCTATGGTTGGGTAAATAAAAATCATACTCTGGTATCACTCGCGCTTTATGTTACGTCAATTAACGTCAACAGAACTTCGAGGTTTTGTGTTCCAAACGAAGCAAAAAAATATTTTCTATATAGTGTTTTAAGGTATTAGATCAATATTTTACAAATGAAAAGTTATATTCTTGGATTTACTGCACGGTCTTAAGTTATTTTTGCATCCATTAATGACTCAGATGACCATATTTTTAGTGATGGTTTTTGACGGTATGTGACAGCATGTCGACATGTACTGGATAGTTCTAGGCATAGTTTTGGTTTGTGTATGTGTGAGTGAACGTGTATTTACTTAGTGGGCATAGTTTCGATGGCTTCACTAGGTTGTTCGTGACACTCCATCTATATTTTTTACTTGGTCTGAGTATGTGGGATGCATTCTTGAATATGCATCTGTACGCGCGGTGACCGGGGGACAGAAGGACCGGGCGCGGGAGGAGAATGAATCGGGCAGCGGCGCTCGTCGTCGCGCGGAGCTATTTTTAACCGACTTCAAGATTTCAAAAGAGGAGGTTATCAATTTGGTTGTATGTTTTTTTTTTGTTTTTTTTTTTTTTTAATATTTGTTACTACATAACTCCGTCATTTCTTAACCGATTTGAAAAATTCTTTTTTTGATTGTAAGTATATATATCCAAGTTTGTCCCGTTTTTGTCAAAAGGCAGTTCTGATGATGGGATCCATTAGGAATTGAGGGAACTCCTCAAATCTTTAAGGCAAACATATAGTGATTTTTGTGTTTTTATCAACAAGTCAAGCATTATCATACAAAAATGTGACATTGGATGAAGTGGAACTGCTGATGATGATCAGAACAGAACTCTTCAACGACGAAAAGTTCACGTTTGGCGATTTGTCCTCCTAGCTGTGTTTGTTAAGCAAGTTCTTTTTTCACGATTAATTTTTTTCATGCTCGAGTTCTGATGATGGGATCCATGAGGAATTGAGGGAACTCCTCAAATCTTAAAGGCAAACATATAGTGATTTTTGTGTTTTTATCAACAAATCGAGCATTATCATACAAAAATGTGACATTAGATGAAGTGGAACTGCTGATGATGATCAGAACAGAACTCTTCAACGACGAAAAGTTCACGTTTGGCGATTTGTCCTTCTAGCTGTGTTTGTTAAGCAAGTTCTATTTTCACGATTAATTTTTGTCATGCTCGAGTTCTGATGATGGGATCCATTAGGAATCGAGGAAACTCCTCAAATGTGAAAGGCACACAAATAGTGATTTTAGTATTTTTATGAACTAATCAAGCATTTTCATTCATAAAAGTGACATTTGATGAAGTGGAACTGCTGATGATGATCAGAACGGAACTCTTCAACGACGCGTAGTTCACGTTTGGCGATTTGTTCTCTTCGTTTTGTTTGTAAAGAAAGCAAGGTTTTTCCATGATTTCATGAGGAATTGAGGGTACTTAGTCTTCTACCATTATAAACATACTTATAGCCATTTTTATTTTATTGTATGGAATCTAAGAGTGCACCATCTAAGTATAATAATCTTTCACTGGCCTCCCAATTGAAGTCGGTTTTTTTTTCTTAAAAATTATCTATAATGCTTACTTATATATCATAGTCTCACTTCATGTTTCGTCACCGCACGTCATTTGTTATATGCCGACGATAAGAAAAAAAAGAGGTTTATTTCCCATTTAAACTACAAATTTAGAAAACCATCCCTTCAGTACACTGATAATTGCCGTAAATACAAACTGCTTACACCCGAAGATAGATGTAAAATTGCCGTCATGAACCTGCTTTTCGATATAATTCAAAATCGTCTTGATTGTCCTGAACTATTTTACGCCCTATCGTTTAGAGTCCCAAAACGACGCACTCGGCATACAATTCTATTTCACGTTCCCTTCACCCCACTAACTATGGCTCAAACGCTGCGTTAACGCGGGTCCCTCACCTGTATAACACCGAATATTGCACAATTGATCAATTTATAGGTTCTAAAGATAAATTTAAAAATCTGTGTATTCAACTTTAATCAAACATAATAAATACCTAAAGAAACCTAGTTGAAGAAATACTGACTGTTGGTTCTCACAATAGGTTTGCATTCTTGATTGTCACAATAGGTTTTGCATTAAGATTGGTGTGTGGGTACTTGGATTAAATTTTATTTTTCTTCTTCTAACTTAAGTGTTCAGACAATGGGCGGTATTCATATTTTATTAATATTTTTTGTAATTGTATAACTTTATGTCATTTTTCAATTTAATTTTTGAGTTATCTGACTAGTATTGCTGCTTTAATCACCTATTGTATGAAGAAAGCGACTTTGTACGAACGGCTTCACCAGGGGCCGAGCGCCTTGCTGCCGTGTCGTGTACTTTAATTTAACGTCATGTTTAAAATGTCATACTAAATTTCCAACGGGTCAGAGCGACAAGGTCCCAAGGAGTTCGATTACTTGTTCACTAAGTTATGTAATTTAATGGATGACTATTATTGGCCTTCTTTTACGTAATTACTAATTATGTCATAGTTATATCTACGGCTGTTGTCGTCCTAAATACTAATAAATAAATATATTTTAATGAAACAAAACTAATATTTATTGAATTATTTCTCTCTCTCTCCTCCTTTTGTGAAATCCAGGTACCTAACTGAAACATGTTGCTTTACACAACATGAATAAAGTTTAAGGGAGACAAACAAAGTTACAAACAGGTCGAAGAGCCTTTTCTTTTCGAAGTGAGTTGAAAAAAAAAGACTCATCAAGTCTCGCTACAGATCCACTCCCCACATCGGTCGTATATCACAACGCGTATCACTGACCTATTTCTAAGTACTTTTGGTGCGTGGAGTCGTACTCTTCCCAATTTATGCCTCGAAATTTATTACGCTCCCTTGACGCTGGCAACAAAACCTCTTGCCTGGTGTTGTCATTTGGATTTCTATAACAAAGTAAATACATAATTTGATTAAAATACACGCAAGCAATCTCCTGCATTAATTCTAATAGTAGAGAATTTACAATATTAGAATAGTTATTAATTTAATGTATGGGCGAAACTAAATAAAGCTTCCATATAACAGTCAGGGTTTTGAAGATCAGTTTGCCACCTATTTCCGGGATTATTAGAAGGACTTGTTATCGAAACTTAAATGATGAATTTGTATTTCATGAGACGGCTTGGCGCAAAGATATAATATTTCGCTAATTTTGACATTTATAGCGAAAATATCTATCACAAACACGCAGGCGGATAAAAATAAATAACATATTTTTGTTTTAATTATCATATATGGTTAAATAGTTAACTTCATAGCGATAAAAATTCAATATGATAAATTTTAAATTAGAAACGTATATTTTGTTGGCATCCAGATCTGTTTTATTTATAACTCAGAATTAAGCATTGTAAAACATCAATAGTCAACTGAACCATAGAATAATATATAGCTTAAGGCAGTAACTCAAATAGAGTCGCTTAAGACCTTTTTGGAACAAAGCTTCGTTAGAGCGATAGGGTTGCACCTCTCAATTTATGTAAATTTGAATAAGATTATTATATTTACTAAAACATAGATTTGTATTCTACTCCGTACGTAGATACACAAATGACATTTAGCGGGTAATCTAGGTATACTAATAGTGCTTGTGTGTAGGGGACGTAATCTCCGAAACTACTTAAATGGTCTATATTTTTAACCCCCGACGCAACGAAAACGAGGGGTGTTAGAAGTTTAACGTATGTATCTTTATATTTGTCTGCTGCATCGTAGCTCCCTAACGGTTAAACCGAATACGAAACCGGTTCTGAAATATATAGGTATTTCGTCAAAATTGATTTAGGCGTTTTTGAGATACAGGGTGTCCCAAGAAGTAGTGATATACTTAAGCTGGGAGGTAGAGGACCTAGAGGGCTATCTGAATCACCCCCATGTATGTTCCGCGATTTTTAGTATTTTCGGAGTTATGATTTTTTTTTTAATTTTTCACCTATCGCCGCGTACGATGAGATTTTTATTTATGGTGACGTGAATTATTGCGGTAGATGCTTGATTTTTTTTGTGTGCTAAGCTGATACATAGGCCAATTCAGTATGGTAACATTTACTATCGTTAGATCTTTGAATGGCATAAAAAATAATTAAATTCCAAGAAAGATAAAATTACCCAGTATGTTCACAACCCTTAAAAAAATAAAATCACATAAAAAATAATTACCGATTGGCTTTTAAAAACTTGCTATATCTATCAGGTAGCTACCCTGAAAATTTCATTTTATTATTAATAAGGCTTCAATCAAAAAATTGAAATCTAAATGTGGTAAGTGCACAATTTTAATTTACATAATGATTAATGCAAGCAAAGCAAAACCTTTCTAAATAAATTTCGTTCTAAATCACGCACTGGCCATCAATAGAAAAAGAACAAAAAACAAAAGACGGTTGACGCATGAGAAAATTTTCACGTTGTTTGGTCATCGTTGTTATTTTTCAATAATTTAAAAATTGTGTTTTAATACTGCTAATTGTTCGTTTCCCTAATCATATTGGCTATTCATAAGGACTTTGACTTGCATTACGATTTGGATTAGTGTTATTACCTGGAATCGACGAGTTGGCATCATTTAACTGGACATGAGTTTGCGTGTAAGTGATCATGTTTACTTCACGTGATTACGCAGAAATGCATTACTATTACGGTTATGCTAGGGGGAATGCGGCGGAAGCATCAAGGCTGTACCGGGAACATGTGGAACGAAGAGGCGGGCCTCAACCTGAAACGTTTCCTGACTATCGCATGATCTTAAGAGTACATAATGCGTATTTGGAAGGTCACATACCGGGTACGAAATCAGGCCGTATGGCCACTATGCCGGATCCTGATGTAGTAGATGCAGTTGTTGAAGAAGTAGAAAGAGACCCGTCGACCAGTGTGAGAGTTACGGAACGTCGTACCGGACTTTCTAAATCTCAGGTACACCGTACACTACAGACCGTAGGATATCATCCGTTTCACATTAGAAAAGTGCAACAGTTGAAACCGGAAGATTACAATCGGCGAATTGAATTCTGTCAGGAAATGCTGAGGAGACAAGCTGAAAACGAAAATTTTTTTAACCAAATTTTGTGGACGGATGAATCCCACTTTAGACGCAATGGGATTTTTAATATGCACAATTCTCACTCATGGGCAATTGAAAATCCGAATTTAAAAAGGGAATCGACATTCCAAGAACACTGTAGTGTTAACCTTTGGTCTGGCATATTTAACGGTAAGTTAATCGGGCCCTTTCAGCTGCCAGACCGCTTGGGCGGCAATCACTTTTTAAATTTTCTACGCGTCGATCTGCCTCTGCTGTTAGAAGATGTGGATTTGGAGACACGCAGGAACATAGTACACACATGCACACAACATGATGGTGCACCATGCCACTTTGCCTTGGACGTGAGAAACTATTTAAATCAAAGATACCCTGAAAGATGGATTGGTCGTTGCGGCCGGGGTGACGCCTGCCTTATAGCCTGGCCTCCACGTTCCCCCGACCTAAACCCCATAGATTTTTTTCTATGGGGATATTACAAAGACCTCGTCTACTCGAGAGAATGCCGCAATTTGGACGAGTTAACCCGGAAATTGAGAGTAGCAGAAGAAACCATTAAAAATAATAGAAGTGCATTCAGACGTTTAAAAGACAACTTTTTCCCGCGATGTCGCACTTGCATTGAGCAACAGGGGGGCCATTTTGAAAATTTATTGTAATTAAACACCTTGTAATTGGTTTTACTTTGCTCGCATTAATCATTATGTAAATAAAAATTTTGCACTTACCACAGTTAGATTTAAATTTTTTGATTGAAGCCTTATTAATAATAAAATGAAATTTTCAGGGTAGCTACCTGATAGATAGAGCAAGTTTTTAAAAGCCAATCGGTAATTATTTTTTATGTGATTTTATTTTTTTAAGGGCCCTTGAAGATGTGAACATACTGGGTAATTTTATCTTTCTTGGCATTTAATTTTTTTTTATGCCATACAAAGATCTAACGATAGTAAATGTTACCATACTGAATTGGCCTATCTATCAGCTTAGCACACAAAAAAAATCAAGCATCTACCGCAATAATTCACGTCACCATAAATAAAAATCTCATCATACGCGGCGATAGGTGAAAAATTAAAAAAAAATTCATAACTCTAAAAATACTAAAAATCGCGGAACATACATGGGGGTGATTAAGATAGCCCTCTAGGTCCTCTACCTCCCAGCTTCAGTATATCACTACTTCTTGGGACACCCTGTAAAAAACTTAAAATAGAAAATGTCGGGGATTTTTCAACTTTTTTGAATTGGTTATATCCCGCAACTTTGCTTACGTTCTTTGTAATATACGGGCGGAACAGCGCAACAGACAACATTAAGTATCCTTATTCATTTTGTTTTCATCATCGTCATCATATCGGCCGAAAGACGTCCACTGCTGGACATGGGCTTCCCCCAAAGAGTACCACAATAACCGATCCTGCACTACCCGCGTCCAGTGGACTCCTGCGATCTTTACCAGGTCATCAGGCCACTTTGTAGGGGGCCAACCAACGCTCCGCCTTCCAGTACGTGATCGCCACTCGAGAACTTTTCCGCTCCAACGGCCATCGATTCTACGTGCAATATACTACGCCCACTGGCACTTTACTTTAGCGATTCGGAAGGCTTCGGCACTTTAGTTCTACTACGGATGGCCTCATTTCTGATGCGGTCGCGCAGAGAGACTCCTAGCATAGCCCTCTCCATTGCTATTTGGGTGAAATTGAGCGTTCTTATGAGGCCCATAGTAAGCGACCACGTTTCAGTGCCATATGTCATCACTGGTAAAACACACTGGCCAAAGACTTTCGTCTTGAAACACTGTGGAAAATTGGACGAAAAAATGTGGCTTAGCCTCTCGAACGCTGCCCAGCCGAGTCGGATTCGACGACTAACATCTTTCTCGAAGTTGGACTTACCTAACTGGACAGTCTGTCCTAGGTATATATAATCGTTTACAACCTCGAGTGTAAAGTGTAACGGGAGTTGGTGTGACATGGGCATTCGACATGAGCTTCGTCTTGTCCATGTTCATCCTTAGACCAACACACTCGAAGGTTTTACTGAGGTCATTGAGCATCGTACTTAAATCCTCCATGGTCTCAGCCAAGACTACTTTATCGTCAGCAAACCGAAGGTGAGTGAGGTACTCACCGTTTATGTTGATGCCTAGCCTTCTCCAGTTCAGAGTCTTTAAAACATCCTCCAGTGCAGCGGAAAACAGTTCAGTAGAAACAACATCTCCTGGCCTGACTGCCAGCTGCAACGGAATAGGTTTCGAGTTCTGGTCCTGGAGTCGGACTGACATAGTGGCGTTCTCGTACGAACTCTTCAGCACTTCGTTGTAGTAAACTTGGCGCCGCTGGAGAGATTCTAGCACAGTCGGGGTTTCGATCGAATCGAAGGCCATCTCGTAGTCAACGAACGCTAAACAGAGGGGCAGGTTATACTCCTCGGTCTTCTGTATAACCTGACGAAGTGTATGGATGTGTTCTACGGTACTAAAGCCTCTTCGGAAACCGGCTTGTTCGGGAGGCTGGAAGTCATCTAGCCTGCGTGCGAGACGGTTCGTAATGAGTTCTTGAGAATAGCTTATAGACATGGCTCAAAAGTGAAATGTCGCCCTTTTTGAAGAATAGCACCACCACACCTCCGCTCCATGCCTTTGGCGTTCTTCCTTCCAGTAAGACGGAGTTGAACGAACAATTTCTTAAGGGCCGTAAGGACCTGTTTTCCACCCGCCTTCAGGAGTTCGGCTGTAATTCCGTCTTCACCGGGTACTTTGTTGTTTTTGAGCTGTTTAAAAGCCATTCTAATCTCGTACAGGCTGATGTCCGGGATATTTTCGGTATGGTGTCGGGCTAGTCTATGTAGCTCTAGGGTCTAGGGTCTTCCGCGTGATCAACTTCGGGGCTTCTAGTTGACGTGTCTGGCTGTCCATAAAAGCACTCTATCTCCCTCAAAAGCTCAGATCTGGAGGAAACGACTCTACCGTCCGCAGCTTTTGATGTGGCGAGCTGGCTCTGCCCAATAGACAGATCTCTTGAGAAAACTTTCGAGCCCTTATTCTGCTCGATGGCCTCGTATTGAAACATATTGTTAACATACGCTTTGTATTGAATTGGCGCAGATCACGGACAAGAGACTTGAAGTTCCGTTTATTGAGCTGCCGGTATAATATCGCATCGGTCATAAACCGTAGAATCATTTCACTCCTTTCCTCGATGAGCCTCCGAGTGGAGTTAGAGAACCTTTTGGTTCTGTTGGTCCGTTGGGCCTTGAAGAACTTAGACCAAATGCTATGGACAGCTTCCACAAACCCGTCGTTGAATTCGTCGCCTAGACAAGCGAAACAGTTTTGGAGTTCTAGCTGAAAGCCTTCGGGGTTTTGGATTTAGGCTGCTGCTGGTCGGAGCGTAGACTCTATCAGTGGAGAGTGCTCTAGCTTGACACATATTCAATATGCCTCTTACTAGATGTTCTTCACTTTCGGTTTAACCGTGTTGATCACACATACATCATTGAATATTTCGTATTATCAGACGAAAATACTTCTCTGGCCAGAATATACGCTTAAACCGCCAAACCGATTGAAAAAATTTGGCATGGCGAAAGTTTGAGGCGATCACGAATATGATCCTTTATGGAAGCGAAAAGAAGGGTGGAAGTTTATACGGGAGAGCAATAACCAAGCAAACTCCTGAAATAATTAATAGTAATTATCTATACATATAATAAAGCTGAAGAGGGTCGAAAGTCTGTACATGGAAGATATTCGAAAAAAAGTTGTCTGGGGGTACTTAGAATCGATAACAGAACACGTTCCAACAGTTTTTAGAATTTTTGTCTGTTTGTCTGTTTATCTGTTTATCGGTTTGTCTGTTTATATGAACGCGCACCACGTGAAAACGGCTGAACGGATTTTGATGAAAACTTTACTAATCTGTCGAGTAAATACCCGGTCAGGTTTTAGGCTATAAAAATTGTGCAGATTTGGGTTAAAAGGGGGTAAAAAGAGGGGTTGAATTTTATATGGGAACTCCTATAATACATGAGTTAAAGGTATGAAAATTGCTAAGCATATACTTGACGACAAAGGCAAAACATTCACATTCAAAATTTGTGAAATCTTAAGATAGAAACTGAAAAAAAAGTAAACGCAAGCGCTGCGCCGCGGCGCTGCCCAGTGTGCGCGCCAGCCACCACGCTCTCTTCAAATTTTGAACACTATAGGTATTATGATTTATTCCATTAAGTAAGTAACTGTGACTCTAAGCCCAAATTTCAGTCCCGTTTTCTAGATTCAAAAACTACATATATTACTTTGTAATCCTATATAAAACATGCAATTATAATGTTACTTTTGCCGTTCACTTCATGTGCACTCAATTTATACCATAATCCCACTGCTTAATATTATAAATGCGAAAGTTCAGATGTTTGTCACTGAATCATGCAAAAACGGCTGAACAGATTAAGATGATTTGTATGCTAATAGTATATAATCTGGATTCACTTATATATATTATAAGTGTACTTTTTGTCCCGATGATCTTCCATCAAAGGGATATTAAATCGAGGATGCAAGTAAAGTCTATGAAACGGGGTGGTTTAATCCTCATACGCCATTCTACGATTTAAGTTTCAGCCAATTGACAGTATAACAGCGTGTCAAGAAATTTAACTTAAAGCATAGCAGAATTGTAAACAAGTTGACGATTCATTATGTCAAAAGCGAAGTATCATAACCCTTCACACCATAAAACTGTTTGATATAAGGGATCACTTGAGCTGGGCAGCCCAATCGTCAGCATAGACAGTTGGAGCATCTTAGATGTTGTACACTTAGAAGAGGATCGAAAGTCTGTACATGGAAGATATTCGAAAAAAAGTTAGCTATACTTAGAATCGATAACAGAAATCGTTTCAACAGTTTTAAGAATTTGTGTCTGTTTGTCTGTCTGTTTCTATGTCTAGACATCACGTGAAAACGAACGAATAGAGTATAATTTACCCTCATTAATATGGCAACTGGATCTTCGGCGACGACATAGCTCGGCCTTTGGCCTCGCATGCCTTGCCACTCTCCTTCGGCTTTTCAGTCATCAACCTTACATGAAGAATCTACTCTGTTGGGAGGCTCGGCCTTCAGCCTCGCGTGTCTCGCCTCTCTGCTTCAGGCCTTCCGCCCTTAGCCTTACATGAAAAGCCCGCTCTGTGTGATTATTCTCGCATGCCTTGCCGCTCTGCTTCCGGCCTTCGGTCATCATACTTTCATGAAGAACTCGCTCTGTTGGGATAACGTATTACGGCAGAACTGCGTAGCAAGACTTTTATCATTGTACAATGTACATGTAGTGTTTTTGACGAGATTCATTCGCGAGATTTATCCTGCTCGGAGCATTAAATTTTTCAATTTTTCCCGTAAATTTGAGATTCTTTCGTCTAGAATCGGTAGATTTGATATTTCGAAATAAGCACTCAATGATTCGTTTTGACAATAGGATTTCTAGGGAATGTCATATTGACTGTAATCATTTCTTAAGTGGGTGTAAAGAAGCGTGTAAGATTGTATCATCATCATCATCTGAGGCGTTATAGCCGCGGGTGGGCTCTAGGCTAAGCCCTGGTCCAACCCTGGCCCTGGTCAATCAAATATCTCCAGTCCGTTCTATTCGTGGCTTTCCTTCTCCAGCATGTCACCCCTAAGTTCCTGGTGTCCACCTGAGCTTGAGAAAGATTGTATGGGAAAACAAATCATTCTAAGGCGAGAACGAATTATACGCGGACGAAGTCGCGGGCAAAAGCTAGTCTTCAATATGACGATTAAACGAGTTCTACGCGGGCTAAGTCGCAGGAAAAAACTAGTAATTCATAAAGCGTAAGCCGCACATTATTATATATGGCTCGTTTTTATTTCAAATACGAGTATTTAATCGCATTTTCATCAAATCATTCGTCACTTATATGTCACGTCAAATCAAAATAATGGCCAGCACGCGCTAGTTTATTAAAAACTTCATCAACTATTCTTCGCGATACGTGCGCGGCACACGTGATCGTATCCCCCCGAGACCTGCTTAAGTTTACTGAAATGACTTGTGTATATGTGTGTGCGTCAAATCGGACGCTTGTATGGATTTGTTTTACTGTGTAGGTTATATATCTACTGTGACTGAACCATGAGGCAAGTTGAAATTCTTCTAGGCACCATACAAAAAATAGGAACCAATAAAGACTTGAAGTGAGATTATCATCAGAATGTACATGCTTGCAAATCATGTATAGTATTCAGTTTAATAAAAGAGTACTTGTTGTATTTTTTTATCAATAAAACGCTTGTTACAAAATCATACCAGACCTAGTACAGTCACAGATTTTAATTGATGGGTCACTTAAGAGCTCCTGAATTTGATGCTTAATATTATTATTCTATTGCATTAATATGCCACCATGGCAACTATTGTTTGATCTAAACGTCACCATGGTATGTTGGTACTTTATCATCTTATTTGTGAATAAAACCTATTCTGAGAGAGTGAAAAAGAAGGCTTGGTATTTCAGGAAACTCACAATATATGGAGAGCCGACAGCTTGACTTTAACAATTTACTCAGTCAAGGTATCATTTTTTGTATTTTAAGATTTATTTTAAAATCTTTCTCTCTATTGCATATGCAGCTTCTTAATATAAACTTCCGGTTCCGTTTCATAAAGAGTAGCAAATTCGACCTGTTACCCTATTATTTACGGCGGCGTTACTAAGCTGTCGCTCCTTAGTAACTTATAATTATAAACGTTTTACAATGCGCATGTTCGAAACGCTGAATGAAAGTCTGATCCTCGGATGCAAATGTACTCTTTGCATCCGAGATCTTCTAGGATATTTCTAGGATCTAAATGTACACAAGATAAGTAAGAAACTATTGTATTATTATTATTAATAAAACATTTAAAAAAAAGAAAGTCTGATATTAACCAAGGTTGAATCAATGAGTTCTTGTTATTTCAAATTCTCTTTGTTCGATGAACTGATTTTTGATAAGGGTTTGTGTTTGACAAGCAGGGATTGGCGGTAGTTAAGTTGATAATTACGAAATTTTTAGGTGGCTCATCAATTAAAGTCGGCGACTGTACATCTATTTTTTTTTCATATATAGCCTCTCCTAAAGTGTAATGGCGATATAGACCGTGACATCAAAAACCGAATCAGCGCAAGATGGATGGGATGGATGGATGCCTTCGAGTATTTATGTAAACTACAATACTTCAATGGAAATTACGATAGATTTCGGATACAACATGCCACATCCGATTTAAGGGCAAAATTTTACAAGACAATTGTACCTAAAACGTGTCGTAGTGCATGAATCGGAATTTTGCGGATGAACAGAGATTTCATGTTACGAAGATAAAATAGTTTAGATGGACGAGAGCCGTGACGGGAAATGGATGTAATAAGGAATGAGTATAAAAAAGGAAGCCTGAAATTAGCACCCGTAGTTGATAAACTAAGAGAAAATCGGTATGGACATATTATACTGAGGTATGAAAGTCATGTTATGTGATGGATATATTCTTAATACATAATTACTCACCCAGTTCGCACAAAGTTAGATATAAATAACATCATAGATTCAGACAATGCAACCTCAGACTTTGTGTAATTATGCGCGAAATGGCCAAACCCATCTACCACTGGAGCTCCAAATATATAAGGTAGCTCTTCACCGTGAACAACACCAGTTTTCTGTAATCAATTTTTTTTATTATTAAGAAGTTTAGGTATATTAATGGGATAGTAATAAAGTATAGGAAGTTCTTTTGTGCAGCTTTGCTTACCAATGGATAAAAACCATCTTTTGTCTGATAGTCAAACACATAAAAGAATGTTTTAGTAGGTCGACGTGGCCCATCGTCATCGTTTACTGTTGGTTTTGGTCCTCCACTGAGCAAATCACCACTTTGGACCAATGGCGCTACATATTGGGCATCAGAGAACGCCGCTACGGTCGCATCTCTCGTGTTAATCAAGTTCTAAAAAGGGAAAAAAACATCATTTTATCATCATCATCATCTTACTAATACAAACAGACTAGAGACGATTTACTACTCTTATTTCGAAAGCATTGTAAGATACTGCATTGAGGTTTGGCGAACGAGCACTGTAATTAACACTATTAACATTTGTACGTACTTGACAATAACAGTAAATATAATTTACATTTAATTTTATCTTAATATTTTATTTATTTTTAAGTTAGCTTATTGTACATTACGATACAAGTGCAGAGAATAGGAAATTCGCAACGAGTGGTGATAAATTAAAACACGACCGAAGGGAGTGTTTTAAATCGACACGTGTTGCGAATTACCTATTCGCACTTTAAATTAGTTTTACTGTACATATGGTGCTACATTACCGCACGAGTGCGGTAATCAGCAGATTACGTGCATATGTCGAAACTTTAAAGATCCATATGTACTGTAAAACGTTGTACGATACACGTGCGAACAGGTAATTCGCAACGAGTGGTGATAAATTAAAACACGACCGAAGGGAGTGTTTTAAATCGACACGAGTTCCTGTTCTCTGCGCTTGTATCGTAATGTACTATTATGCCACACCTGGCCAAAAAGTGGCTTTTACCGCACGCTACGCGTAAAAGCCGCTTTCTGGCCAAGTGTAGTAATAAAATGATGTACACAACACGGGAGGTAATAAATAAAGCCCTCGATCTCATATACATATATGCGTCCTTCGCCTACAGCTCGGGCTGCAAAATCTAGTTGTGTAATGTACTATTTTATTTTACCTTGTAAAAATATATACTTAAATAACTGAATTCGTAAGGTTCTGGAATTAGTATAGATTTAAATGAAATAAAAATGTTGTCCGTTTTATCATTTTTTAATAATGTGTTTTCAAGATTATAACCTCAATTACTTTAAAAAAAAACCGGCCAAGTGCGAGTCAGACTCGCGCACGAAGGGTTCCGTACCAGAAAAAAAAAACACCAACAACTACTCTGTTGTATGGGAGCCCCCCGTAATTATTACTATTATTTTGATTTTAGTATATTTTGTTGTAGCCACAATAAAAATACATAATCTGTGCTAATTTCAACTATTACGGTTCTTGAGATCTAGCTTGGCGAGTGGTAGCCATTAAAAAGGGCTAAAATATTACGTTTTTTATATTGGAGCCCCCTTAATTATTATTATTATTTTGTTTTTAGTATTTTTTGTTATAGCAGCAACAGAAATACACAATCTGTGAAAATTTCAACTGTCTAGCTATTACGGTTCTTGAGATACAGCCTGGTGACAGACGGACGGACGGACGGACAGCGAAGTCTTAGTAATAGGGTCTCGTTTTTACCCTACCCTTTGGGTACGGAACCTTAAAAATGATAACACGTACAAATTTTTTTTTTTAATCTAGGCTGAATCCAGAATCTTACAAATTCAGTTATTTGAAAACAGAATTTCTAAAATAAAAATAAATATAATTTACTTCTGCAGTTCCGGTGATGTATTTTATGCAGTACAATAGTTGTTTAGTGCTCTCATTGTTTTCAGTGCACTTTTTATTTGTTCTGGCAAGGCGCATTTATTGTAAGTTTCTATATTTTTAATCTGATTCTGTGCTCAAGTACCCTACCGATACCCTTAGCTTACGAGTACCCGACCTGGATTTGTAGGCTAAATGCAGTCTTTATTAGGGTACACCCCCCGCCCGCCCCTAAACGCTCACAATTATAATCTGCAGAAAACGACCTACCTAACAGAGACCTTGTGACCAGTTAGAACTGTATGACGGGTTGACGAATAGGAACAGATTTGCCGGTGACCAAAAGCTACAAAACTTTATGTAACTAAATTTACACGTGACCGAAACAAATAATATTTATACGTTATAGCCAGTTAAACATCTTTTTACACCCCATTTTACAACTGCGTGGCGCTATGCCAAGTTAAAGGACCATGGGCAACTATGTATGGAAGGTGGACCAAAAACCAACAGAGCGAAGAGTTATGTTATTACTAATAGGTATACGCGCTAATAGTGAGCAAGGGTCCATTTTAGGACCCCTTCTTTTCATTTTGTATAGTTCTAAAATTATTAATTGTATAAAAAATTGAAAATACCACCTTTAAGCTGACGACCTACAAATGTACTTATCTTTTCATCCACAAGATACTTCCATTGCTGTAAAATGATAAACGAAGATTTAAAACGATTATCTGACTGGTCTACAGTACAGCCAATTGTTCAGTCCTTAATCCTCCTAAGTCCAAATATATGTTGCTTGGATCTCTGATACAGTCCAGCAATATTATCGATAAAAATCGTAACATTTTTGTCGATAGTGTTGATGTGAAACGAGTCACTGAGGCGCGAAATTTAGGACTATTACTGGACTTGAAAATCACGTCACGGAAACAGTTCGGAATTGTCTATATGTACCACTTAAAAGTTTTTTATAACGTGCGTAACTTACTCAGTGTCGATCTTCGAATTAGACTTTGTAAGGCCCTAATCCTGTCAAAAATTAACTAATCGCATCACTGCCTATGGCCCTTGTCTCCTGACTCGCTCGCAGCGCCTCATTCAACGAGTTCTGAATGCTTTTGCGCGATTTTGTTTTAAGGTCCATCCTCGTACGCATATTACCCCAGGTTTGAACGACTCGAATCTGTTAAAAATGGCCACTCGGCAAGAGCTAATGTTCGCCTGTTTGCTATTTGATACAATTCATACAATAACGCCTTCGCCTTCGCCACACCTTCTGTGGTGTAGCGATAATAGCATTACAGAGAGAGAGCTTCTCGAGCCATTGTTTTACAGGTTCCGCCATACCGAACGGCTGCGTTTAGAGGGTGTTTTAGGTATAGAGCGACAAAGTGTTGGAACAACATTCCTCCGCCAATTCGCCTATTAAAGAGTAAAGCTATTTTCAAGAAGCCCTTTAAATTCGTGTTTTACCATATCTAATTCCTGTATTTTATCCCATTCCATGATAATAAATAAATAAATATATTGGGGGACAATCTTACACAAATCGACCCGGGACCTCTAGCTTCGGAGGCAGGGTCACTACCAACTAGGCTAAACAGGTCGTCGAATAATGTCTGTGTTTTTATTTAATTGTAGTATCATGTTATGCCATGTATGTTGTGGATATGAATAAAGAGTTTCTCTATCTCTCTCTATCTAATAGTAGATTTAAAGATCTGTTTAATGACCTCTGTGCTCTGTTAGTTTCTGGTCCATTTTGACGCATGGTACTTTGGGATGTCAAAAGGTTAAAATGTCAAAATGTTGACCAACGAAGTCTAGCGGAAGGGACATTTGTTTGACGAAACAAATTTTTAATAATAATGGTTTGCTTAAGTAAGGCATTTGGCGAAAGAACCATTGCCCTGATGAAATTTGCTGTAATAATTGACCGAGCGAGCGAAGCGTCTCCGGTCAGCTGTCGACAAAAAAAATTTCGTATGTCTGTATGTCTGTCCGCATGTTCTCCTCTACAGGTCGCATTTCTCAACCGATTCTTGTGAAATTTTGCAAGTAGGCTCAATAATTATATAGATTTTTTTAGTGATTTGGAAATTTTGATATACGAATAAAAAAAATTGCGAGGTCTTCAGCTCACAGAGCCACTAGTAATAATAATATTATGGCAAGTGATCATTTACTAAAATAAGATTGGCAAATAAATATATGGGAATCATTATGGAATTAAATCTGTTGGCAGAATTTGGTTACGAAATGTGATTAATGTAAATATAATATCGGTAAAATAACAGGCTCCATATCATTATAATTTATAAACTAGCTACGCCGCGTCCATGCACTACGAACAAGCGAAGCCATGGGAATATAGGCTATTTGGAAGGTCTATTACATACACGAAATACCTATGTTACCCATGTTATTAGTTACCTATGTTAACATTATAATACTTTACATTGGTAAAGTATTTGTTCAAACCGGATGTTCCGGAGATTAACCCCTAAATACAAACTAACAACCGCATAATGCAACATGCTCACAAACTTTTCTTGATTTCTTTATAATATTTAGTATAGGACTTAGATAATTTAACACAGGGGACTTCATTAATATACTTTGCCTCTCTGCCAAAAAAATAATCTGCCAAGTTGTTAAAAACTACTTCATTATACGACTATACGTCAGTCTCAAAATAATTTTCGGCATGTAAGGAGCTCCGACAAAGTGCTTTTATGTGCTGTTTTATGATCAAAAACGTTTAACTTTATCAAATTTACAGAAAGACGAATAGTCATTCTAAATCTATACATCTATACATATAATAAAGCTGAAGAGGGTCGAAAGTCTGTACATGGAAGATATTCGAAAAAAAGTTGTCTTAGAATCGATAACAGAACACGTTCCAACAGTTTTTAGAATTTTTGTCTGTTTGTCTGTTTATCTGTTTATCTGTTTGTCTGTTTATATGAACGCGCACCACGTGAAAACGGCTGAACGGATTTTGATGAAAACTTTACTAATCTGTCGAGTAAATACCCGGTCAGGTTTTAGGCTATAAAAATTGTGCAGATTTGGGTTAAAAGGGGGTAAAAAGAGGGGTTGAATTTTATATGGGAACTCCTATAATACATGAGTTAAAGGTATGAAAATTGGTAAGCATATACTTGACGACAAAGGCAAAACATTCACATTCAAAATTTGTGAAATCTTAAGATAGAAACTGAAAAAAAGTAAACGCAAGCGCTGCGCCGCGGCGCTGCCCAGTGTGCGCGCCAGCCACCACGCTCTCTTCAAATTTTGAACACTATAGGTATTATGATTTATTCCATTAAGTAAGTAACTGTGACTCTAAGCCCAAATTTCAGTCCCGTTTTCTAGATTCAAAAACTACATATATTACTTTGTAATCCTATATAAAACATGCAATTATAATGTTACTTTTGCCGTTCACTTCATGTGCACTCAATTTATACCATAATCCCACTGCTTAATATTATAAATGCGAAAGTTTAGATGTTTGTCACTGAATCATGCAAAAACGGCTGAACAGATTAAGATGATTTGTATGCTAATAGTATATAATCTGGATTCACTTATATATATTATAAGTGTACTTTTTGTCCCGATGATCTTCCATCAAAGGGATATTAAATCGAGGATGCAAGTAAAGTCTATGAAACGGGGTGGTTTAATCCTCATACGCCATTCTACGATTTAAGTTTCAGCCAATTGACAGTATAACAGCGTGTCAAGAAATTTAACTTAAAGCATAGCAGAATTGTAAACAAGTTGACGATTCATTATGTCAAAAGCGAAGTATCATAACCCTTCACACCATAAAACTGTTTGATATAAGGGATCACTTGAGCTGGGCAGCCCAATCGTCAGCATAGACAGTTGGAGCATCTTAGATGTTGTACACTTAGAAGAGGATCGAAAGTCTGTACATGGAAGATATTCGAAAAAAAGTTAGCTATACTTAGAATCGATAACAGAAATCGTTTCAACAGTTTTAAGAATTTGTGTCTGTTTGTCTGTCTGTTTCTATGTCTAGACATCACGTGAAAACGAACGAATAGAGTATAATTTACCCTCATTAATATGGCAACTGGATCTTCGGCGACGACATAGCTCGGCCTTTGGCCTCGCATGCCTTGCCACTCTCCTTCGGCTTTTCAGTCATCAACCTTACATGAAGAATCTACTCTGTTGGGAGGCTCGGCCTTCAGCCTCGCGTGTCTCGCCTCTCTGCTTCAGGCCTTCCGCCCTTAGCCTTACATGAAAAGCCCGCTCTGTGTGATTATTCTCGCATGCCTTGCCGCTCTGCTTCCGGCCTTCGGTCATCATACTTTCATGAAGAACTCGCTCTGTTGGGATAACGTATTACGGCAGAACTGCGTAGCAAGACTTTTATCATTGTACAATGTACATGTAGTGTTTTTGACGAGATTCATTCGCGAGATTTATCCTGCTCGGAGCATTAAATTTTTCAATTTTTCCCGTAAATTTGAGATTCTTTCGTCTAGAATCGGTAGATTTGATATTTCGAAATAAGCACTCAATGATTCGTTTTGACAATAGGATTTCTAGGGAATGTCATATTGACTGTAATCATTTCTTAAGTGGGTGTAAAGAAGCGTGTAAGATTGTATCATCATCATCATCTGAGGCGTTATAGCCGCGGGTGGGCTCTAGGCTAAGCCCTTTTTTTTTAAGAGGGGAAAATGCGTTACGCATACCACCATGGCGCAGGGACGAGCCCTGGTGGTTATGTGGGACTCCCATATCGGCTAATGAGGCCTATGGTGTACCCACTAAAAACCCCTCTATATGCCGCCTCCGTGCTATAAGGCGAGGCCACGGGAACGCCGTAGGCACACTTCCGCAACCTCGCCAGCGGCCGTCCGAACTCCGGACTCGACTTTGGTGGGAAAACGATGGATTCCCACATCCTCCTCAAGGGGCGCGCCGAAACACGGCACGCCTGCCACTCGGGGGCCTTCGTGTAGGTGACAGATGACCCCGTGTCTGTCACCCACAGGCACCCTTATGGAGGGAATCGGCGGTTGTACGCCAGCCGCCGTCGCCCCACGCGTTTGCGGCGCATTGGTTGGGAAGCCGGATCGTCCTCCCTCCCACGCTCCGCCGCCTCCTTCTGCGCCATCACGTCCTCGCAGAAGGAGGCCATCGCCTTCCACGACCTCTCACTGGCAACCATGGCTTCTGCCACGGCAGGCAAGGAGAGGTCATGCCCCACCACGGCCACAAGCGCGGCCCGCTGCTCGGCCCAGGCCGGGCACACTGCCAGCGTGTGATGCGCTCTAGGCTAAGCCCTGGTCCAACCCTGGCCCTGGTCAATCAAATATCTCCAGTCCGTTCTATTCGTGGCTTTCCTTCTCCAGCATGTCACCCCTAAGTTCCTGGTGTCCACCTGAGCTTGAGAAAGATTGTATGGGAAAACAAATCATTCTAAGGCGAGAACGAATTACGAGTATACGCGGACGAAGTCGCGGGCAAAAGCTAGTGTAAGTATATCTTTGCTTTATTTCAAAGATCATGGGTATTGCTCTATCTATGTTATATTTATAGTTTTATACGCAATTAAAGATTTAATTCAAATCTAACATCGATTACAAAGTCCATTTAAAAATATGCTGAGCACATGTACAGTCAACTGCAAAAATATGGGTGCATACAACTTGCTCAAAAGTATGTCCTTATATCGGCGGATTAAGATTGCGGTACGTATTTATGAGAGGATTAAGTCGATTCGTATTTTTGCAGTTGATCGTCCTAAATGTTGATTTTTTTTATATCCAATTGACACAGAGAGATTCATCATTTGTTATCCTTCTCAAAGTTCAATTTTTTTAATTTGCTTGTCATGTCCTGTCCACGTCATGTCAAATAGTTTGAGGCAACTAAACGCCCAAATTAAAGAAGTTGTTTACGGTAAGGCGCCAGCCGTTTAAAACAAATTCTCAATTTAGCTGCATAAGAAAGAGCGTTTCCGTTCCTCTTGGTGGATCTCGTATAGGATCTCTATAGAAATCCTTACTCTGAGTGTCCTCCTA
This sequence comes from Notocelia uddmanniana, assembly GCA_905163555.1. Lineage (NCBI taxonomy): Eukaryota > Metazoa > Arthropoda > Insecta > Lepidoptera > Tortricidae > Notocelia > Notocelia uddmanniana. The sequence goes on along the minus strand of LR991052.1, from coordinate 35,672,019 downwards.
ACCTATTCTATCTAATCTAGAAAAGAATAAAATTAATTATGGATGCGACATGGGCTATATTGGCATTGACATTTGATGCGGCCAAAGTCACGTGGTCAGCGGACAGTAGTGCTTTAAAACATATTTTTCAATACTTTTTCTACATAACTATGAAAAAATATGATATCCCATCACAAACATAAATGCAAAAATGGCAGCCAAGTTCAATATGCGATGCGTGGTTGTCGTCTTCAGCGACAAAAAAATTAAATCTTAATGGGTGCCAAGTTCCGTGAATTATTTGAAAAGGTGCGAAGTCTGGCACTAGATTGTTTACAGTAAAACTAATTTATTGCAGCTTAATTTTGGCACATTTTCAGATAAACTTCGGAACTTGGCCCACATTTAGATATCAATTGTTTTGTCGGTAAAGACGACAACCACGTATCGCATATTGAACTTGGCTGTCATTTTTACATTCATGATTTTGATGGGATAACGAATCTAACAAGTTCATTAACGTATCAACACGAATTACCCGCATATTCACCACTCCATTTTGTGGTAAATTGCGGCCCCTACAATAATGTACTATTAACTGCGCATAAAATTATAAACAGGGCAAAAATATACTTACAGTGTGAAATTATTATCAATTTGTTTGTAGATAAAGTACAACGTTTTATGACCCAAAAAACAGCACATAAAGATATTTTCACGGAGCTCTTCACACGCCGAGAACGATGATGTTTTGTGAACATTGTGCCTATTTTCTGGCAGAGAGGTAAGTATCACGTATGAGGTAAGTATAGTAATGGCGTCCCCTGTGTTAAATGCTCTAAGACACTTAATTATAACTTATGAGCAAATATGTAAAGAACTGAAACTGAAATGTCGTAACCTCCTTAGCTAGGGTGGTCCTTATTTCGTTAATTTATATTTTTCTACGGGGCACCTATTTAATGTAATATCTACTACTAATAAACCAACATTTTTTTTTCAGATTTTTTATGCCTTTTACTACCCCTAAAATGCATAAAAAAATCTACCGAATTTTGAAAATTGGAACCCTCCATACAAGATGTTTATTTTTCGATTTTTCGTTGTGGGGCGATGAGTAAGGGTGTTTTAATGTGCAACTTAACATAGTAAAACAACGTGAAAAATAGAATAAATGCGGGATGGATGAAATGGCGACAGGTCTCTGGAACAGCTTGCGATCCACGAATGCCCCTTAAACTTAAGGGGAAAATTTATAAAACGATCATAAGACCTGTCGTAATGTATGGATCAGAATGTTGGGCAACGAAAGTGACGGATGAAAGAAGAGTGCACGCAGCTGAGATGAGAATGCTGAGATGGATGTGTGGAGTGACGAGGAAAGATCGAATTAGAAATGAGTATATAAGGGGAAGTTTGAAAGTGGCACCCGTGACAGATAAAATGAGGAGCAGTAGGTTAGCATGGTATGGGTATGTAATGAGGAGGGATAAATGTCATAATGATAAAAGAATATTAGGGTTGGATGTAGAAGGACGAAGAGCGATTGGAAGGCCCAAAAAGCGATGGTTGGATTGCGTGAGAGAGGATATGAGAAAGAAAGGAGTGAGCGCTGAAGTGACGAATAATAGAGAGGAATGGAAGAAGAAAACATGTTGCGCCGACCCTGCATAAGCGGGATAAGGGCAGGGAGATGATGAATGTGCAACTTAACATAATTTTTTTATAAAAAATATTTTAATAATATTTTAGGAGTTCTAAGTATAGTAAGTATTGATTAGAGGAGCGTCCATACTTTCCGTTCCTATAAACACAAATAAAAAATATTTAAAAAATTAGCAAAGTTATTATAAGTTAAATTGGACATGTATACACTTAGAGACGCCGCACCACAATGAAAAATCTAAAAAAAAATTGAAAAAAAATCATCTTGGTCCAAATTTTTAAAATTCGGTTTTGACCCCTAAAACTCTTACGTTTAATCACCGAAAAGTTATTTTAAAATAAATAGAAAAATGCAATCTATAAAGTCAGGATTTCACTAGGGAATAAAATCGATGTGTGTCGCCCAGGACGACCAACGAAACTGTCGCGCCACTTCACTTGACATCTTCTGGCAACATCGCGCCGTAATACGAGGTTTCAAAACTTCACGATTGTGTCCTGCGACATATTCGCTAGATTTGTAGTCATAAAATTTCCTCTAACGTCGCTGGTAACACGGGTTTTGGGATATTTGTCTCCTAGTGAATCCCTGGCTTTACTATAAGTATACAAACAAACCTCTACCGTTTTCTCCCAGTCTGTATATTCGTTGATTATGGTGTAAAATATTTCACTCAAGTGGTAAATATATGAATTTCTCACGTACGTCCTGAAAAAAGAACAAATATTATATTTCTAAGCATAACAATTGTCCTTTTACTTTCCTAGTGCCTAAAACTTGCCTTAACATCCGATCTCTTTTATCTGGATCAATGCCGTTTTGAACGTCATGAGCAGAAAACTTCCACAAAGCTTCACTAGTTACAACTCCAAACATCAAGTCGTATTTATTTTGAAAACGCCTCCGCCCACTATCACTTCTCTTGGAGTGTAGATTATGATTTTGGTTCAAGTTATTTAATGGTCCAAAACTAGGAAAGTCACCAGTGGGATAAGTGGTTAAAAAATCTTTTGCAAAATCTGTTTTAATAACAACTCCATCAACAGACGGACCGAACGCTGTCATAAAATTCGGAGGAGATATGTCTATCGATAACAACTGTTCCGTGGTGGCATCTCTCAGACAGTCCACTATAATTTCATGATCCTTTGCCATGTCTTCCGGTATAGCGCAGTTCATATGCTTTGCTAATTTTAAAGTATAAAAAACTGGGTCATCAACTATAGCCCATGAACTTAGGGCAGAACCGGAGAGAAGTAGTGCTCTGTGGAATAAACCTGAAAAAAAGATTTAATAAAAAACTTACTACTACTAATTCACATAAACTGAAATCATAATTTTCAAAGAAAACATAGGCGAGGCGAGGCGTAATACGATATTACTCGTATATAAATTATTTTCGGAAAATCGTAACCGTTACCTGGCATAACTGTTGGTGAAATCATGAGAAAATTAATGCAAGCGGCCCCTGAGCCATGCCCCATTAATGTAATATTCGTTGGATCACCTCCAAATAGTGCAATGTTCTGTTGAACCCAATGCAACGCAGCTATTTGATCCATCAACCCGTAGTTTGCCACCCGCGCTTTTAAATGCGGCGCCGGATTTGCATTAAGGAAACCTGAGGAATAATTGAATACAAACACAGCTTTACTGAAATGTTGTCATAGTACGGTACCTATTAAAAATATTTACCTATATTTCGAATTGAATGTGTTGTATATATCAAAAACCGCCCGAATGCGCGTCGGGCCACGCCCAATGTAGGGTTACATAGTTGTCCACCCGTTACCGTAATCCACTAAGCGGACTCAAAAGTACACAGATTTTTTTTACACCACTTCGGTGGTAAACAAGCGTACGACCCGCCTGATGGTAAGCGGTCACCGCAGCCTATAAACACCTGAAAATCCATGGGTGGGACAAGAGGATTGCCGACCCTTTAAATATTTTTTTTCTTTTATTGGACCTGTCTGTGGCTTTATAGGCCGAGCCCATTAAAGCGATAGGAATACGCGGTGGGAGAGTTGCGACACGACAGCGTGGGCGGCCTAAACACTGGAATACTCTAAGAGTTTGCGCTCCAGTGAGATTGTTGAACGGTTTCAACCGAATCTGGGGTGTGAGTGGAATCGAGCTACAGGGAGTTTTGTCGCTGGTTCACTTAACCTAGCCTAGCTGAGAAGAGCCCAGCAAGAAACTCAGCTAGGCCCGACCTGGGTCGGACTGACTGTTGCCGGTATGCGGCGGTACCGGGACGAATAGGGACTATATGTGTCTGTATTGGCGCGATCGCGCGATGGACGTCCCCACCGGCGGGAAAGCCTAAGTGTACGCGTCGTGTCTGAGTTGGACGCCGTAAGCGCAGCGTTACACCTTTCGATGGAAGCTGTGATTACGTCGTCCGGGTCCGTGAGTGTGTACTGTAAAGGTTGTATAACCGCCTTTACAGATCTCCTACCGAGACGGACTGGCAGTTAGTTCAAATTAAATTTAGAATATCAACTGGCTCTGTCTAGTGGAATAATAGTTGAAGGCGTCAGACTAGGCGAGTTCGCCCTGAAGAGAGGTTGATTTATTGTAAAGTTCATGTGCGTATAATTATAAAAGATATATGAAGATTAAGAAGTGTTAATTCTACCCCGTAGCTTAGTCTCCCTACATGGTGGAGGTGCAAGGAGATAAGCGGCGGGAAGGCGATGACTTTGCGTGGTCATCACTTCTACGTCGTCACTGCAGCATCATTTAATTTGTTTTGTATACTATTATTAATAATTATTTAACTTGTTTTGTATACTATTATTAATAAATCTCGATGGGTTGGTAGTTTTATTCCGTCATTGAAAGTGTCTTGTTGACATGACAATGACATAGGTGTAAGTAGGCTTGTCTGTGGTTTTCATTAATAGCGACGTATTTATGGTAACCAAAGTTAAGTTTAGTTCACACGCGTAGAGTTTATAAGCCATAGACTACATTAGATGAACCAGGTGTGTGGCTAATTTTAGCTACCTCGTAGTGTGAGGCAGGCTGTATTAAATGCTTGTTAAGGGGTCGTCGCATAGGTAGGGCGTAGTTAAGGGTAGGTTGTATGGTAGGTAGGTAAAATAAATTGTATTTTAAGGGCTGTCTCCACAGCCCACACCGGAGCGGCGGGACATGTAAAAGTTGTATAACCACCTTTACAGATCTACCGAAACGGACTGGCAGTTAGTTCAAATTAAATTTAGAATTTCAACTGTCTCTGTCTAGTGGAATAATATTTGAAAGCGTCAGACTAGGCGAGTCCGCCCTGAAGAGAGGTTGATTTATTGTAACGTTCATGTGCGTATAATTATAAAAGATATATGAAGATTAAGAAGTGTTAATTCTACCCCGTAGCTCAGTCTCCTACAGTACCTAAGACGCTGGACCGTGCGGCCTCTGATCAGTGATCGCCGAGTTACGACAGAGGGGGGAGGATGGGAACGTAGTCGACATCCTTCCTAACTAACGGATTCCTATGATGGGGAGCGTTGTCAAAATAACGCCTGGCAGTCTGCTTAAAGAAACCATACATGGTGCTAATCCCCATGTCGTGGTGCTGGTACCACGGGACACCAGTCGCCCTACGGAGAAAACGATTCTGAATGACCTAAAGCGGCTTGAGCGATGTCATAGGCACGTGAGCAAAAGCTACACTTGCATAAGACATGATTGGACGAACACAAGTTTTGTAAAGTGTCAGCTTATTTCTAAGTGACATTTTACTAAACTTGTTGATCATCGGCCCAAGCCTTCCTAGCACGAACAGCGCACGGTTGCGTACCTTACGGAAGTGGCTGCGTTAGCTCTGCGTTCTATAGATAAATGAAGTGATACACGAACTTGACACGGACCATAGGCTAGTCCTTTTGAGACTAGGACCTCACCCCAATAGTACACCTCGTACCAGAACACTCGTGGACTGGGACAAGGTACAATCAGGTCTCCTACAGACAGATCCTCCCCTGCTCAGAGACATCTCTGACAATATAACCGCTACTGAACAGACCGACCAAGCGATCGATTCTTTCACTAACTACCTCAACACTGTTCGAAGTGAGGCCTCAAGGGAGGTATTGGCGGAGGATATCCAAAACCGACCCATGCCTAGGGAATTGAGAGAGTTAGTGACTAGGAAGGTGCAAGAAGTCACCGGGAAAAGATGCTATCACAGCCGAAATACTAAAAAGCCTCGGTCGGCGAGGCACAAAGGCGATCATCAAAATCTGTAATACCCTCTGGAAGACTGGATGCTGGCCAAAGGGCTGGACAGAATCGGTGTTTATACCTTTACATAAGAAAGGCTCTTCAAAAGATTGTGAAAATTACAGGACTATAGCGTTAATATCTCATGCGAGTAAGATCCTCCTCCATCTATTAAATCGACGTCTTAACTACTTTCTTAGCCGACAGATACCCGAAGAGCAAGCAGATTTCGTTAAGGGCAGAGGAACACGGGAACAGATACTGAACGTTCGCCAGATTATTGAGAAGAGCAATGAATTCAACAGCCCCGTGGTCCTATGCTTTATCGGCTACACAAAAGCTTTTGACTGCATACAAGGGGACAAACTGTGGAATCATCATCATTCACTTAAAAGCTGGGCTCTTGTCGGTGCAGCGTGATGCAGTTTTCGCCATTTCCGTCGATCCAAGGCTAGTTTCTTGACGTCCTGCTACGAAACGACCTCCACATCCTCCTTTATCTGGTTCATATAACTTTTCCTCGGCCTCACTCGTCCTCTTTTCCCATTTATTTTTCCTTCTATAATGTTCCTGATGAAGTGGTGTGGAATGTGCTACTCAAAATGGGAGTTCCTGAACACCTCGTTGGTCTATTGCAGAGTCTCTACACTGAAAATCTTTCTTTGATCAGAATAGGCATTGAATGCTCCAATGTGTTCACAACTAAAAGAGAAGTGAGACAAGGTTGCATCTTGTCTCCTGCACTTTTTAACATATATGGAGAAATACATCATGCAAAAGACCATCGAGAACTGAGAGTTGGGTTTCCCTATAGTGGGAAAGAGATTATCTAATCTGCGCTATGTCGACGACACTACTCTTCTGACTTCCTCCATGGAAGACATGAATGAGCTTTTCCAAAGACTCGAAGTAGAAAGTGGCAACATCGGTCTTGTAGTAAACAGAGCAGAAACAAAAGTATGATAGTGGATCGAGCTAACAAATGTCACCTGCAACCTTTCTGGCATTAGTATCGTCGACCGCTACATGTATTTGGGCTCCCAAATCTGCAATAACGGCAGCTGCGTTCTCGAAAAAAAAGGTGAATAGCAATAGCAAAAGATGCTATGACCCGCTTAAATAACATCTAGAAAAAAAGAGGGATTGGTATCAAAGCGAAGATCAGATTGATACGAGCCCTGGTATTCCCTATTTTCTTATATGGAGTGGAAATGGGGACCATCCTGGCGCGAGAAAGACAACGGATTGATGCTTTCGAGATGTGGTGCTGGACAAGAATGCTGAGAATAACTTAGACTGCGAAACGCATCAATGCATCATGTCAGAAACGCATTCTTACATATTTTGGCCACACAATGCGGAGACCCGGCGAAAATTGAGAGAAACTTATCGTGGTTGGGAACACCGTAAGCAAAAGATCGAGCGGACGTTCACCAACAAAATGGACCGATCAAGTAAAACACTCGTCGTCCTCCGAATTCTACACAGTTGTACAGAAACCGGTGGAGGCAGATCATCCGCTCCAGATACAACCCTGATGCTGACCACGATCCACTTCGCCTGCCTCTTACAGGCCGATCGGCTTGCTTAGCTCCTTTGGAAAGCTATATGAGCGGATCCTACTCACTAGAATTCTCAGATTTACGGCTGAGAATAACGTCATCATCGACGAGCTGTTCGGCTTTAGATCCGGACACTCGTGTGTCCAACGGGTGCACCGCGTCACGGAGCACGTGCTGGACGGTTTCTCTCATTTCCAGGGGCTCAAGACCGGTGCGATCTTTCTCAACGTAGCGAAAACCTTCGACAAAGTCTGGTATAACGGGTTAGTATACAAGTTATATCAGCTCGGCATGCCGGACAGACTCGTACTCACAATACGAGATTTTCTCAGGGATACTCGTTATTCACTAATGACATTCCCAGGCACCCAAAAGGGCATCTGGGTTGTTTGTGGACAGCACCGCGCTCTTTACGACTTATTGTAAGTACGCTTTTATCCGGCGATATCCGGAAATCCGGAAAAAAGCACTGCAATAGTCTTCCACCCTTCAAACTGCGTTAGCACACAAAGGCGGGTGGCTCCGATCCAAATGTTTGACCGGCCTATCCCCTGGGCCAACGAGGTCAAATATCTTGGAGTGACCCTCGACAGGAAACTGACTTTCGGCAGCCTTTAAAAATGTATACACTCCTTTCTTAAAGTACCCCATGCTGTAGTCCTTGGGAAAAACCTCGGTAGTATGCTCATTCTACACCGGAGCGTTCGAGGGAGGAAAGTCCCCTGAAACCGAACCGTATGAACCATTTATGTTCAAAATAAATATCAAAATTGGCCAACGTGGTGAAGAGTTATCGCGGAACATACATACATAAAAAATTGAATTAAAACATGCGGACGAACTGAACACCTCCTTCCTTATATGGAAGTCGGTTAAAATTAGTACATTTTAAACGGCCATTCGAGTATTCAATCACTTTTCAGTTGACATAATAATTTTGGAAGGGCACAAATTAAAAGCAACGTTAAATGTAGCGTTCTAGAGTCTTAAGGAGTATTAAGAAGGTTAAATGTATTTTCTTCTCTCTACTCTACCTTGTATTCATTTAAAATTTATAATAATATATAAGTACCTATTGCATGCCTGTGTTGTGTACACAGTATGCAATAGATCATTCTTAGTCTTAGTACCTTTTTCTTTATGAATACCACCACCATTATGGTCATGTCGAACTTGCACTGACTAAACCAACCCCCACGATCGTCCTCCTCAACTCATTTGGGGCAACTCTGCCGCCCTATTCTACGCCCCGGCTACAGGGCGCTAGTCTTAGTAATTACGAGTAGGCTTGGAGACTCGGATTCGCACTCGCCCAGTTAAAATTTTCTATATTATATGAAAAACCACGGGGATCAAAAATAACTGACATATACCTCACCTATGGGCTCGAGGATGTATGCACCCTTGAGCTGTTTAGATGTGTTCGATGCGGTTCACGATGTACTACGAGTAAGTCAATGCGAAACGAAATATGTCACAATAGCTTACCTAAAATACCAAGCCTAAAGTTTAATGTGACCACGATCAAATCTGCGTAACTGGCTAGAACTGATCCGTCATATGGATGTGCAGAACTCCACGAAAAACTTTCCCCGTGTATATAAACCAGTACTGGAATGGTCAATTTGTCTTCATCCACTGAAAAAAAACGTTTTATATATTTATTATCTTTGGTTTATGAAAGCAAAGCTTGAACATTCCTACAAAATTGCCTACACTCTTATTAACTTTATATTATATTTTAAGGAAAAGTCAAACGTGAAAACTTTTTTTGGTAATCCATGTACAGGAGTTTAAAAAGCAATTAATGCGCAATGTTTACTGGGGTCTTAAAATGATCCCTACGTATCTACATATAATCACGAGGAATGTAGTTTTAGGAAGTTGATAAATAGTTTCAAAATACATTTCAATTTGGCATTTTGAATTTCCGCTCCAAAACAAATGTTGATTCTACAATGAACAGTGAAATAAGGGTCCGGACCGGACACATCGGTGCGAAAAATACGGTGACGCTACGAAATCGCGGACATCGAGAGGGAGAAACTAATTATGACTATTGGCTATGTGCGAAGTAGGTGGTGGGGGTAAGCTAGGCGATCGTAGCGCACTCCATGGCAGAAATGTGTACTTACCGGGGACCACTGTCAAATTTACTTTCACGTTTTCTATTGGTTTCTTAACGGTTTCCTACGATTCGTTTCGTTTGTATGTATTTATTTATTCTCTTATTTATTTCAGTAAAATTTCCAATACGGGGTCTTTCTTGTTTACTAAAGTAAATAAAATATTCATGTGTCATTATTTGACATCTCTGAGTTTTGACATTGTCTCGGGACTCTCGGGACCTTTGACGTTTGACGTTTCAGACGTGCACATAGCCAATTATGAGTTAAAAACTTCTCGCATGAAGCACATCACTATGTTTACGGTGCGTCAGTGCGTTTTAAGCAGCGATGTTGCTGGACCTTAATTTTAATAAACACGTGTCTATGTTAACTACCTATAAAGGACTATAATTACTATGCACCTGAGTACAAGAAATGTTAAAGCCTCTATATAAAATTCTACCTCATTGAAGTTGAGCTATAATAATTTTTAAGACAAAAAAACCGACTTCAATGGGGGAGCCCGGTGAAAGATTATTATACTTAGATGTACCATATTCTAAGGAATCTAAGAGTGCACCACTCTTAATTCCAAACAATAAAATAAAAATGGCTATAAGTATGTTTACAATGGTGGAAGACTAAGTACCCTCAATTCCTCATGGAATCATGGAAAAACCTTGCTTGCTTGACAAACAAAACGAAGAGAACAAATCGCCAAACGTGAACTACGCGTCGTTGAAGAGTTCCGTTCTGATCATCATCAGCAGTTCCACTTCATCAAATGTCACTTTTATGAATGAAAATGCTTGATTAGTTCATGAAAATACTAAAATCACTATTTGTGTGCTGTTCACATTTAAGGAGTTCCCTCGATTCCTAATGGATCCCATCATCAGAACTCGAGCATGACAAAAATTAATCGTGAAAACAGAACTTGCTTAACAAACACAGCTAGGAGGATTATATTTGATATTAATCGTCAAACGTGAACTTTTCGTCGTTGAAGAGTTCTGTTCTGATCATCATCAGCAGTTCCACTTCATCCAATGTCACATTTTTGGATGAAAATGCTTGACTTGTTGATAAAAACACAAAAATCACTATATGTTTGTCTTAAAGATTTGAGGAGTTCTCTCAATTCCTCATGGACCCCATCATCAAAACTGCGTTTTGACAAAAACGGGACCAACTTGGATATATATACGAGTACTTACAATCAAAAAAAGAATTTTCTAAATCGGTTAAGAAATTACGGAGTTATGGAGTAACAAACATTAAATTGATAACCTCCTCTTTTGAAATCTTGAATTCGGTTAAAAATATCAAGAAACAAATAGTAATTTTTTTTTTTTTCTATGTTGTATAAAATAAATAAATACATACGTATTGGGGGACAATCTTATACAAATAGACGTAGTCCTAAACTAAACAAAGCTTATATTAGCTTATGAGTATAGTTTCAATTATATGACACAGATTTAATAATTATTCATTCAGCCGTTTTCTACTACGAGTAACACGAGCCTAAACTTGGTATGTTTCAAAAAATTTTTTTAGGTTGTTTCCAACCACAACAAAACACGTGCGTGTAATGTTATAATGTAGGTACGAGTAAGTAGTATATATTTGGAATCAGCTCATCAAACATTTTTATCTGACACCGCACACGATGAGCTTACGAAAAAAAATTGAATTGCCATACATAATATTGATGGCGTCCTAACTCCCTCGACATCACCAATCGAGATGCCTTCTCTTCTTCCAAGTCTTTAGTTGGGTTGTAAGGCACAAATTGTTATATTCTGTGGCAGTGCCCTCAGAGGGTTGTAGCTTTAACATCTTTTGTACGCAGAAAGCAACGAGTAAATGGTTATGATACTTATGATCCAGCAAAAGGACTTCATTTGTTATCTCCTAAAAATTCTTAGCTCCATGCAATTTCTTAAATTTGGTTGTGGAATCTTAGAAGTCGGTTCGTTAAACCTTGAATTTAAAAAAAAAAGTAAGTGGTCACAGTAGTGGTTTGTGAAAGGTTTTGGCGTTATGGCACATCATTAGAAAGAAGATAGACCAAAGCACTTTTTAAAAGAATTTTAGGAAAATTATCTTTTTTAAGTTATTTTCTATTTGTTCACGACGAAATAATTAAGTAGATTAAGTTATTAAATTTAATAGATTAGATTACCTAGTTAAGTTAACTTTTAGACCATTTAGTTGTAAAGTATTTATGACAAATGGAAATTCACACGCCATGAGAATAATGTAACAAACAATAGTTCAGTTCTGCGCAGGCACTCTTTAAGGAAAAGCCCGCCTATTGTTTACCACGGCCTATTCATATTTTTTCGGAACTGATTTGTCTTTATTAGGGTGAGCTGAACACCGTGTGCACTAAAATACCATTAGTATTTTATTGTTACAAACAGCTGCAATGCACAAAGAGGCCGACAAGATAGTAAAATAATGTTCAATGGTCATTACATACGTAGGCTAATAAATATTTGTGTCTTTGCGGAGGGAATGTGCCGCTCCGAACCCGTATACAAATAACTTGTAGAATAAAGAACACGAGGGGCGAGGAAGGGGCCGGAGGCGGGGTGCTTGGACATAGCACGACCCGCGCTTATTCATTGTCGATCGAGCATCCGAACCGAGAACACCTCTACAATAGAAGCCTCTCCGACCTCGCCTCTCGCAAGCCCGGTGTTTTATACGGTGCCTCCTGCTACCTATTCAAGATAAAAGATATAGTCCACATCTAAGTCGATCCCAATCGAAGAGCAAACCCAACATTGCATAGTTCTTCGAGCCGGATCACTGAAACAAAGCCAAAGCTATTGCAATTTAAATCTTACCTTCGATTTGATTTTAATATCCTTAATTTTTTTTTGTGCGTTATTTAAAAGACAACTACACGTTACCTGCAAGTAATTTTGATAGAACCGTATCAACAGCATTACACACTTTCATAAAAATAAAACTTGTAGGCGTTACCACCAATTTTCTTTTCAAATTCAAGATTTAACGAGTCACCCTTTAAGATTCCTCAAAAACAACAAATTATTTTATTAATAAAATACCACACAGCTCACAAATACAAAAAAATCAAACCAAGGAGAAATATACAACATTTAGCAATTTGAGACAAAAGAAATATATTATTTTTTATGTAAGGACATAAAAAATAATTTTCATCCAAATTTCTTACATTTTATTCCTCATGTAATGGATTAGCACCTTGGAGACCGAGCTAAATTCAGCTTTTTTTGTGTATGTCCAGATAAACGAGCTTTCCCGATTTTTCGCTCCGGTAGTGCTGATTTCAGCTAAATCGTGAGAGCCGTTTTGGTTATCAAATAGGCATACTAATAATAATCATTAAATAATCTGGCAGAAATATTACTGCCAATGTTTCACTAACTGAGGAATAACCTAGTATCCATTTTTTTACAAACAGAAATGTTTTAAACTACATACTTACTTCGCAAAGGAGCAAAAATATTTAAGTACAGACAATCTTCACTCTGGTTTTTAAGATAAGGTATCAGTCTTTTTAAGTACTCTAGTCTGCCTTTAGGCACAGTTTCTAATATGGTCCTTTCATCGAGGAGATCTGGTAGCTTCTGCGGACAAGCTGCACCCGGCCGGTCAGACACTCTCACCCCGTCCCACGGCGAAGGAGCTCTTGTTGGACTGAACCTGTAAAATAACAGAATTCTGTTTATAGATTTCCATCAAATTTAAAGTCATAATTTCGCCTCGAATAATGATTTAATCTTGATTGTACCAGGCGGATTTTGAACAAATTCAGCATAATAAGTGTGATTAGATTTACGACTCGTGTTCACTCAAAAAATGTTACAGACACTAAACATAAGTGTTCCTAGAACTCGCAAATCAGTTAATTAAAGTAGTGGCTCTGTAAGCTGTAGACTTCGTATTTGTTTTTTAATTTCAAGTTTTCCAAAAAATAGCTAGGCAAATCAATTATATATAATTATCAAACCTGCTCAAATAATTCAAAGAGAATCGGTTTAGAAATGCAACCTGAACAGAGCCGGATATACGAAAGAGTTTTTTCCGACACTGAAACGGAAACCTTTGTTTCACTCGGTCAATTAATACAGATGTAATAAGTGAATATCAATTTTACCTGTTCGATCCCACAGGAGGAGTGGCATAAGGAACGCCTAAAAATACCTCAAGAGATCTTAAATATTTATGTTCGTCCATACCCAAAACTATGCCCTGCAGTTTACCGTATTTAGTCTGAATAATCCGACTACTAATTTTAAATTTTACATTTGAATTTGGCAGTGGATTTGCAGGGCTTAAATAATATTTTTTGTAGTCTTCGTAGTTACTGTAAGCATTGGGCTCATTAGTGTATAACTTCTTCTTCATCTGCACATATTTATCATTATCGTAGTATGGGTTTTGTTCGAAATTGACTTTAGTATAATGATCCTGCTCGGCCTGATCTACTTCGCGTTCCTCGTAGTCGTCGTCCGCGCCGTCACTCTGATGTGCACCGTCGCTGAAGTTAAACTCTTTGGTCACACTGCTCTTTTCGCTTAAGTGACGATTCATGTAAGTTGTATTGGAATTAACAGAGCTCAGCGACAGACAAAAAACAACGGTGAGGCAGTAGACATTTAAGGATTTTCGAGCTAAATGACAATTTATATTCTTTTTTAGCATTATTTTCTTAAAAACACTTTGACAAATGCCCATGCCACACTGAAGTTTATTTTCGTAATTATGGGTAATTAGTCAGGTAATCATTTCTTCTGGTTTTTTGTTTTGTAGAGGTTTTTTAATCGTTGCTCTGCATCTGAAACAAAAGAAATGAACAATATTGATAACTAAATAAATGAATAAACTTTAAACTAGTACACGTGAGCTACTAATAATACGCCTGGGTTATTATTAGGGTTAATATTAAGGTGGACTCAGACTGAGCTCGATTTCCTGTATCGAAGGGTGCGTGTACTGCTGACTGCGCACCGTATGCTACACCCACGCTCGTCTGTTATGAGACTGTACATCCCGCGGAAATTTGGAGGTCGCGGCTTCTTAAATGCCAAAGACCTCCACAACCGCGAGAGGTGTAGTCTCAGGGATTATTTCCTAAGTAGCAAATGTGGGATGCATCGTAACGTGGTGGCATCTTTCACCCCGCTCTCCATGGCAAACGAGAACTGGCGCAGACTGAGCTCCGAGTACTAAGCACCGAGGACCGCAAGGTGGTATGGAAGAGTAAGGAGCTACATGGGCGGTTCTACAAGGCCTTTACGGGGCCCGACGTAGACATGCTCGCGTCGGTGAACTGGCTACGTTTCGGGAATCTCTTTGCGAAAACCGAAGGTTTTGTCTGTGCAATTGCGGATGAAGTTATCATGACGAACAACTACCGGAAATATATCCTGAAGGACGGCACAGTCGACATTTGTCGGGTATGCCGCCGTCCCGGAGAGTCACTTAGGCATATCATTTCCGGTTGTGGTCATCTTGCTAACGGCGAGTACTTGCACAGACAAAACTTGGCAGCCCAGATTATCCACCAGCAGCTTGCTCTCCTGTACGGTCTTGTGGACTTCGAAGTGCCATACTATAAGTACACACCTGCGCCAGTTCTCGATAATGGTCGTGCCACGCTCTATTGGGATCGATCTGTCATCACAGACAGATAATAGCTAACAAACCTGATACCGCGCTGACAGATCGATTGAAGCGTCAGGCAGTGCTCGTCGACATCACCATCCCCTATGATGAGAACCTCGTGAAGGCCGAGAAGTAAGTACCTAGGCCTGGCACACGAGGTAACCGCCATGTGGGATGTTGATTCGACGATCATTGTCCCGATAGTCGTCTCTGCGAACGGTCTAATTGCCAAGAGTCTCGACCAACATCTTAAGAGACTCTCGCTAGACGGTTGGGTCAAGGGTCAGACACAGAAGGCGGTACTCCTGGACACGGCGCGGATAGCCAGGAGGTTCCTCTCTCTGTCGCCCTAACCACCGGTAGCTTAGGCCCCGCCTCGCTGCCGGCGGCACTCTAGTTTAGGATTTTTATAATGCTTTTATGTTTTGTACGTGTATTTTTATATTTTACATTTGATAAATTTATTGTAAAAAACCTAAGTCGTGGAAAAAAAAATTAAGGTGAATAATTATATTGCATTTATTTTCAAACCGTGAGGTCTTCGAGAAGACAAGTACGGTTGCCAGTTTCTTTTTTGCACTTTCAGCACCACCCAGGGGTCACGTGTAGGGTAACACGTGAGCTGAGCTCAATGTTAGTCAATATAACGAGGATTTTCGAAAGCGGGTATACCGGTGGACCGGTGGTAAGTAACGGATGTCCAAACCAAGACACTGAAAAATTGTTCGAGCTCTCGGCTGGATTAGATCTTACCCTTATACCTATATTTTTTTAAATACAGGCTGTTTAGTAGCTATGTGCAAGGATTTTCAGGAATGATAGAGGAGTTCATTTTAAGTATTTTAGACGAATCCGTTATTTTCTAGAAGAACTTCGAAAATAACGGATTATTGTTATTTCGTTTCTATGGAACTGTATGGAGAGAATATCGCATCTGCATAACATGTGTATACAAGCAGCAAAAAGAAAACTTCCTTAGTTCCTACAGCTACTCAAAAATTACGATATTTAGTTCCTTACATTTATTTGTACACCCATACCATGATAGATGGCGATGTTACATGCGTGAACACGCTAACGAAGTGTTGTCGTGGATTGTATAATGCTCCAGTCGACATCCGAATTAAATGAGTTATGTTATAAGTTATCAAGAAAGTGTTTTTTACAAAAGGACCTTCGAACCAAGGATAATCGTGAATACCTACAGTGACCCACTGTGAAATTTTAGGTCAGAGACTTGAAACTTTGTGTACGGACTCCTTATTACAATTAAAGAAAAGTTAAATTGAGGATACAATAAAGGAGTAGGAAGTAAATTAACACCACCTGTCCCCATTATGTACTGTACCCATTTTTATTAAACCTACCCCTAAGCGGGATAAATAGGGGTGCAAAGTTTGTATGGAGATGAAGTAAAATTTTAGGTGAGAGACTCGAAACTTTGTGTATATACTCGTTATTACAATACAAGAAAAGTTATTTTAGGGTTTTAAAAAAACCTACCTCTAAGCGGGTTAAATAGGGGTACGAAATTTGTATGGCGATTACATTGAGGATACAATAAAGGAGTAGGAAGTAAATTAACCCCACCTGTCCCCATTATGTACTGTACCCATTTTTGCTACACGGATACTACGTAAATTGAAGTGTATCTTATCTTATCTTATTTATATGAGGGCCCTTGCGGACGCACTTCGACCCAATGGGATCTTTTGTGCAATTGCCCCCTCCTTTATACCTACTCCAAGCTGCTCTCCAACATTTCCACAAACCGGATGATGGAGCTCAGCGGGAGTACTCTGAATTCCTTTGGTTCTGGATCTAGACACGCGGCAGCGTGTCCAGCCAAGTTTACCCCAGGAACTGGCGGACAGCAGCCGTGTGTTATTTTACACGAACCGTTTGGAGCCACATTTGACCCCCCAATCCCCAAATCTATGTAACATAAAAAATGAAATTTGGTACAATGTATTAACTAACATCTTTTAGAACAACTAGAACCCCAAATTTCATAAATATAGGTTTAATAGTTATTGAGATATTAAGTTCCAAAAAACGGCATTTAGTAGACGGTATAGAGTATTAATTCAATGAAGTATATTGTGTACTGACTGTTGTGGATCCTATCGACTATTACTAGTATTGGACTAGAGTTTAAACACCACTTAATTTGCGTGGAGTCGCCTTAACGTTACGAGGTGACAGCACCTGTCAATTATGGCACCAATAGGACGACACTGACACTTCGGATCGAGCTTCGCGCGCAGTGACGTTGTTTATCGTGAAAATTTTTGATTTATGTTAATTTCAATTGATTGATTGTGAAAATACTCATTAAAATCATTCTTCTCGGTCGATGTGAGTTTTATTTACTAAAATCAGAAGTCGGATACGGTAAATCCAGCTCACAAACCGCAACGCGTCTCAGTATAGTTTTGCTTATTGGATTTAACTTTAGTGGTTGTTACCTACATATTTCCAACTTGGAAAATGCCTCATGATAAACAACGTCCACGAAGCAGATCCCATAGGCGCGATAGAGATCGTAGTAGTAGGCATCGTGACCGATCACGTACGCGTACGCCGGTAACCCCAAGACCGGATTTGAATTCAATATCTACAACGCTAGAGGCAATTCTATCACGAATTAACGTTATAGAAAATAGTAGTGACGCGAATCGTTCCGCAAACCTAACTAATCGTGCCGATGAGCCACCATCGTTTCTGACGTGATTCCGTGCCCCTCGGCGCGCCCCATCTTAACTCACGACGACAATCGGCAGCAAGCTGT
The DNA here is from genome assembly GCA_905163555.1 of Notocelia uddmanniana. Taxonomy (NCBI): domain Eukaryota; kingdom Metazoa; phylum Arthropoda; class Insecta; order Lepidoptera; family Tortricidae; genus Notocelia; species Notocelia uddmanniana. The sequence continues at coordinate 35,654,016 of LR991052.1, read as the reverse complement.
TGGTAACCCGAAGCCTGGCTGCAGTACGCCGACTATCATGATTACCGCTGAGGTACAGGCAAGTGAACATATACCATCGGAATTGCCCGTAAGTAACATTTCAATTGCTAATTCAACGCCTCGCACTCATACGGGAGAGAACTCGGCACCCGCTTCTACCACTACCCAAGATTTAATTGAGGCATTGAAATCTCTCAAATCTAAGCCATACCACCATAACTATTTTGTTTCAAATTTTGACCCCGCTGTTCATAACATAGACGATTGGTGTCAGGAGGTAGAACGGGCTAAGAGCTCAAACGAATGGGATGACTATGAGTGTTTGTCGCGAGTGGCGGACTGTTTAAAAGGTGACGCGCGCACTTGGCTGCACGAGTGGGTATCGAATGACCGATCGTGGTACACCTTCATACAAGAATTCAAGACTTGATGTCCACGCAGACTCGACTATGCGAGTATTTTATATGAAGCAATGAGTGATAACTCTGATAAATACCAAACATATGCCGAGTACGCGCGACGATCGTTAATGCGTTTAAAAATTGTTAAAGGACTAAGCGATGAATTAATGATTTTGATTATTATTCGGGGTATTAATGACGCGCAAATCAGGGCGGCTGCAGTAAATGCGAACCTGAAGTGTGATAATTTAGTGTCTTTTTTATCCATATACGTAAAGCGTGCGTGTCCCACCTCCATCGGAAATGCGTTCATTTGTGGCAAAAAAACGACCGGTGCCACCTTGCGATATCAAGTGCTATGGCTGCGGCCAAATGGGACACAAAAGTTTTCAATGCCCAAAGAAGCTTAAAATACGTGACAATCGAGAATCGGGCGCACCGGTAACTGCGACAACGAGTGACGCTGCCAATTGTACGTTTTGCAAAAAGTCCGGTCATACAGAAAATTTATGTTTTGCAAAAAATAGGTCCGAGTCGCGTAACAAACGTAAAGTCAATTTATGTTCGGAGCGAACGGCCAGTAACTCGAATAGTAACGACATCATTACGGCGGTAATTCAGGGCATTCCTATTGATATATTAATTGACAGCGGAGCCCTCAATGTTTCATTAATATCTTCGGATGCTTTGAAACATTTTGCGTACAAGTTAGAACCTGTCAATTGTACACTGACGGGAATCGGAGGTCAAGACTTCGAGGCCAAGCATAGCGTAACACTGACAATTGAATTTAGCGAAATATCCATCGAAGCGGACCTTGCGGTAGTACCGTCGGGACATATAAGCTTTCCAGTCATTATAGGCACGGATATTCTAAATCGTGATGGAATTACTTTTGTCCGCACGAAGGATCAACAATACCTTACTCACGCAATCACTAAAATGAATCATGTCGGTGTCGTTATGACAAATAAGCATACGCAGGTCAATACACAATTGCAAGATCAGTCGCGAGAATCCTTAATGTCAGTACTCGACGAGCATTCGGATTTCCTCAAAACGGGCACCGCGAGTAGTACAGTTAAAACCGGAAAAATGAAAATAAATCTCACCGATCCAACGGCCGTTGCGTACCGTCCATATAAGCTCTCTCATCAGGAGAAGATGAAAGTTCGGGAAATTATAGCGGATCTTTTGGCCAAGGGCATTATACGGGAGTCGACATCGGAATACGCCAGCCCCATAATCTTAGTAAAAAATAAAGACGGCTCGGATAGAATGTGCGTTGATTATCGCGCGCTGAATCGACGCACCGTCAAAGACCGATATCCACTTCCGCTAATTGATGACCATATAGACCGATTAGGCAAATTTTAATATTTCACTAGTCCTGGTTTTCATCAGATCCCTATTGATGAGGAATCGATTCACAAGACCGGATTCGTTACTCCAGAGGGACACTTTGAGTACCTCAAAACGCCCTATGGTCTAACGAATTCGCCCATAGTCTATCAACGGATCATTAATGAGACATTGCGTACATTCATCGAGGAGGGGTCTGTACTCGTTTAAATTGATGATGTACTCCTTATGAGTTCCGAAATTGACGAAGGCATAGAACTGTTAAGGCGGGTCCTCTCAACATTGACTAACGCGGGGTTTTCAATAAATATCCGCAAATGCTCTTTTCTTTCCACTGAGGTCGAGTACTTGGGGAGACTGATTAGCATGGGTCAGGTTAGACCGAGCCCTCGTAAAATAGAAGCCCTAGTAAAATCATTACCACCTACTAACATTAGGCAGGTGAGACAGTTCCTGGGGTTAGCGGGATATTTTAGGCGCTACATATATGCGACAAAGACCGCGTGCATATCACGATTATTAAAAAAGAACACACGATTTATTTGGGGCCCGGAACAGGAAACTGCCCGTCAAGACATAATAACACGACTGACAACAGAACCTTTACTTTCTATCTTTGACCCTGAATTTATTTATTTATTTATTTATTTATTTATTTAGGACCTTCAACAATAAGAACACCATTACATAATTATAGTCTAGCCTACACAAAATGAATGCTAAGCATCTTATTAATTACAGAAGGACACAACATGCATAGATTAACAGTGAAATATAGAAAAAGTAAAAAATAGAGGACAATTGGTTTGCTCCTATTCTGTAATTGAAAACAGAAGTCCATACTGACGCAAGTAGCGTAGGGTATGGAGCAATTCTAATGCAGACCCACCGGGATGGTAAGAAACGAGTCGTTGCTTATTACAGCAAGGGAACACACGGCGCAGAGAGCAGGTACCACTCTTACGAACTCGAAACCCTAGCGGTCGTCAGGGCATTAGAACATTTTCGACACTACCTCATTGGTATTCAGTTCAAAGTAGTGACGGACTGTAACGCATTGAAGGCTACAGAAAAGAAAAAGGATCTACTTCCTCGCGTGGCTCGCTGGTGGGTCTACCTTCAAGACTTCACGTTCGAAGTAGAGTATAGAAAGGGTACGATGATGAGCCATGCAGATTATCTGAGTCGCAACCCGATAGCGTACGTAAACCACATCTCCCGACCTCAAAATTGGGCTCAAATGGCGCAAGCAGCAGACTTTGAAACCGAACGATTGGTAGACCTGCTTCAGGAAGGTCAATTAGATTCTTCTCGTTATGTTTACCAGAACGACACACTTTACTATCGATACACAGCGGTGCGTGGAGAGTCTAGACTTTTGTGTTATGTCCCGAAGGGATACCGATTGAGTCTTCTACGCATATTCTATGATGAATTTGCAGAGTTTCCGAAGACATCTTTTTTGGAGGGCTTAAAGAAGTTGGAGACGCGTTGGGATAAAGTGAATAAATTTAAAGGGGACTACGTTAAAAACAATTTTTTTTTCACGGGTATGCTCACTACTTATCATACCACCCTCGTATACTATAGCATATTATTATTATTATTTCACATCTTTAGGAATTTCATACATTGGTAATCTTGTTTATCGAAATATTGTCTGACTATTGTGTGCGTATTTAGAAGTGTGCGACCTTGAGCTTATGTCACAAAAAAGTAATAGTACACTATGCTTATTTCCCGGTTATTATAGGCATCAACATTTTTTATATAACGTAATGGCATAATATTAACGGCACATTGATAAGAATTAGCCTCAAAATACAAAAAATAATTGGTCCATGCATTCTATAACAAAACATCAAAGTAATTTTAACGTCAAATTGGTGGCACGTCTCTGTCTCGTAAATTGCTTCGTTTGTTAAGAAAATGGACGATAGACGTCTTTGTATTCTTTTATCCCGTTCGCTACGGTCATTTAGATTCGGGATGAACTGTCCCAGGAAGGGTCAGATGAAATAACCTCACCCTGAAAGGGGTTGGATTAACCTACTATTTCAGCCGTTACCTACTTAATTAGAAGTTTGTATGCTTTCGCTATTAATTTCTTGTTAGAAATGATATACTTGTATGTAACATGAATGTATTATTACCTCTTAATAACCTAGATAGAGATATGTTTATATTTTTTATGCAGTATTTATATACATGGTATGTATTAATTTCAACATTTTTTCCTTTGAGAGCAAATGAACTACTCTGCCAGACCTTTAAATGAACTAAAAGAAGTGAACAGCTCGGCTCGTCACTTAAGATGCCTGATTCAATGAACTGCTCAGCTTGTCACCGAATAGTCTATCAAGTGAACTGCTCTGCTCTTCACTTGGAGGGCTTAATTCAACGAACGGCTCAGCTAGTCATTAAATTAGCTTATTCTGAGTAAATTTTAATCATTTAACTAGAAATCGCAACTTTAAAGATACTGTCCCTTTTATACCAAACATGACTAATTTTATCACAACTATTCCCAATACTCTAAATTAACGACAAACCTAAAATAATTTATTAAACCCTACTTCCCTAATAAATGTGTGTGAAGCTACCCTACTGTTCCCCAGGAAACTTGCTAAACTGAAAGAGCATAAATCCCTTACCAGAACCAGCTCTTTTGACTGCGAATCCCTAACCTATGCAGCGAAAGTTCAGTCGGCTAAACTGAGAAATGCAATGCTAAAGGCCTGTGTTGGTTGTCTCCCCCCACTGCGCCCGCAGGCTAGGATACAGTGAGTAAGACGCCCTATTGTGTATATAAGTTTTATATATAAATATATTTAACAAGACCGTTCCTCAAATACTGAACAATTTCGACAAATTATACCTCATACACCTCTATGCTGAGACCCCATATTGGCAGCCATGTCTACGTTGTCAGTTGGGCATTGAAGGAACGTAAGGGATTTGATTCGTCTCCATGTAGGTAAAAGGTAGACGCCAGACCACCCTTAGATCTGGTAACTAAAGACTCTGAACCCTGCTCGTTGGCACCGTTAGGCGAGCAAGACTCCTCAGGCAAACTGAAGCCTGGACAAGATTCTGGTCTTTTGAAATACTTGAAATAGCACAAATCCCCATAAAATATTGGATAAATTTGTCTAAGAATGACTCCTCATCATGAAGAGTAACTCCTCATGACGATGAACCACCCCTAGGACAGCAATTTCACCCACCAAATATTTACTATTACGTAGACCAGAGATCTTGACAGTCTGAGTGACAAATTCTAAGTGACCAATAAAATTTCGTGCCACTTTATATACTCTAATATCTCAGACAAATACACGACAAATCCACGACATATGAGGCCGAAGCTAGTAAGGTAAACGTTACTATGCTCATCAAGCTTATTAAAACTACTTTTCCTTCATATAGGTATTTTAATAACACGTGTTTTGTAGCCTAATTGTGTTCCGTTACACATTGCATATAGGTATGAAAACAAAAGGCTTATAGCCGATAAACATTTAGATGCAATTTTATCATTGAGTAATCAACAAAATCAGCTTAATATACGCAAGTTTGTAAATACTCTTAAAGAAAACACTCAGGCATTGCAAGCTCTGGGTTTTGACGTTAAGGCATGGAGTTTCATCTTGCTTCATATTGTTCTGCGGAAGCTTCCAATGGAACTGCGTGGTAAATTTGAAACGGACCACATCAGTGATCCAAATGGCATACCAACATTTGAGAATCTTATAGGTTTCTTGGACACTCATCTTTGGGTGTTGGAAACTGTCAGTTGCTCAAAGACCACGACTAACGCAGCACAAAGTAATCAACCTAAGTTGACATTCACTGCCAATGCTCAGAAATGTGAATGTTGTAATGGTGACCATCCAATTTATGCATGTGAAAATTTCTATAATATGGCACCAGCAAGGCGTAGGGAACTTGTCACAAATCAACATTTATGCTACAACTGCCTGCGGACTCATTCGGTTAACAAGTGTCAGTCAAAAAGTAGGCATTACATATGCATCATCATCACGCAAAACTTAGCTCAGAAGTTGCGTCTTCCACGCTCAACTTCCGGCTTGCTATTTGGTTTAGGGGGTTCAAATGCTCAGCACACGAGCGGCAGTATGGAATGTTCAATAAGCTCTTTGATCGATTCATCTAACTGCCTTCTTTGTGGCATCAGCTGTTACCCTTAAGCGCATAACCGGGAACCTTCCTAGTATTCAGGTATCTCCGTATGTCCTGAATATGTGTAAGGACATGTCATTAACGGATTCAAAATGTATCATTCCGGGGCCCATTGACCTTCTCATAGGTGTAGACCTCTATTATAAAGTTTTTGATGGCAGGAGGTGACAGCTAGGTCCTGGCCTAAACACTGCATATGCCTAAATTTTTGGTTGGGTTTTGATGGGCACCGCTCCCATTGAATTTGCTGTTTCTAAGAACATTGTGGCTCTACATTGTTCAACAATTTTGGACTCTACACTTAATACATTTCGGGAGGTGGAAGAGGCTCCTGCAAGAATTTTAAAGGATCCAGAGGATCTTCAATGTGAAAGGCACTTTGTAGAGACCCACACGCGCGACGAGACTGGGCGGTACATCGTGCGGCTGCCTTTTAAGACTGAGTGCAAGCCCTTGGCTTGGGTGACACATATAACAACGCACTTAAGCGTTTTTACAACTTGGAGTGCAAGCTTCTCAAGGACCCAAACCTAAAGGGCATGTGTGTGGCATTCATGGCAGATTATCTTGAATCGGGTCACATGCGACCTACTGCTGGTACCCCATCCAGGAGTAGGTACTATATCCCCCATCATGGGGTTCTTAAGGAGAGCAGCAGCACCACAAAGCTTCGTGCTGTTTTTGACGCTTCAGCTGCTAGTAGCACAGGAGTGTCGCTGAACCAGGTTCTGCTTACAGGTCTGAAACTTCAGCAGAATATAGAGGACATTATCTTGCGGCTCAGAACTCATGCCATCGTCTTCACCTGTGACATCAAGCAGATGTACCGTCAGGTTCGGATGCATGACGGTGACTGCAAATTCCAAACTATAATCTGGAGAGAATCGCCCGACAAGCCACTCCATCAATTCAAACTTACCACCGTGACGTATGGCAATTCCAGCGCAGCGTATCTCGCCTTGCGCGTCAAAAAGGAGCTAGCTATTATCAACAAGGAGTCTTACCCTGCCGCGGCTCGCGTTTTATAGGAAGACACATTTGTTATTGACGTCATCAGTGGCAGCCAAGATATAGAGTCTGCGAAGCCACTGCAAAAACAGATAGTTGACGTGCTGGTGCAAGAAGGTTTTCAACTATGGAAGTGGGCAAGCAACAACAAGGCCATTCTAGAAGACTAGGACAGTCTTCTAGAATGGCCTTGAAACGCCATATCGGTACGAAGAAGGGGACAATATTTTTAAAATTTTAAGTGTCTAATCAAGCTCGGATAATGCCAAACAAAACGGGACATTCTTTCCAACATCGCTCGACTTTACGACCCGTGCGGATATTTGGCTCCGATTACCTGCTACGCCAAGGTAATCATGCAACGCTTGTGGACTACGGAACTTTCGTGGGATGATCCACTTCCCAAGGAAGCAGTTCAAGTTTGGGATGCATTCCTGCAAGGATTCCATCTTTTGAACATACCCAAGATACCAAGACTCATTTTGAGCAGTTATTCAATGCGTTGCGATCTTATAGGCTTCAGTGACGCCTCCGAACGCGGCTACGATGCCGTAGTATATTTTAGGGTAGTAGACTCTACCGGAGAGATTGGACTGCATTTGAGTCTATCCAAATCTAGAGTCGCACTATTGCTCTAGCAACAGTCTTTTCAAAAACCATGGAAAAAGTTATTTACGAGGCACTCTACAACTATTTGGAGAAATATCATCTACTTGTAACGGAACAGAAAGGCTTTCGCAGAAACAAATCCATAAATATGGCAATATACGATCTTATCCAACCGATAATTGAAAATGTAGACAAACGCAACCATATCTGTGCCATATTTATGGATATGACTAGAGCTTTCGATTATGTGGACCATTCGATTCTTTAAAAAAAGTTAAGTTCTTATGGTGTACGTGGCAATGTTTTAGATCTCATGAAGTCCTATCTGAGCGGTAGAGATCAATATACTGAACTATCTCAAATCTGTATTCGCTCAAAATATGTAAAGGCTTACCGATCTGAAAAGAGGCAAATCATGTACGGCGTGCCACAGGGAAGTGTTCTTGGACCTTTACTGTTTTTACTATACATTAATGACCTTCCCCGACATGTAAAGTATCCTATGGTTTTATTTGCCGATGATAGTACTGTTGTAATTAAATATAATAATATTGATAACTACGAAATTAAGATTAATAATACTGTTGCCCACATAATTAAATGGCTAAATATGAATAATTTGTTAATTAATTGTGAGAAAACTAAAATCATGCATTTTCATCAGCGTAAATTTCCTATTCCAATTTGTTGTAATTATGACGGGACAATATATTGAATCTGTTTCTGCTACTAAGTTTTTGGGTATCCACCTAGATAAGCCCCTATCTTGGAATACCCATACTGAAGAAATATGCTGAAAAAAATTAAATCAGTATGCTTAGAGTGCTCGCGTGTGACGCGTGGTGCAAAAGTTACGGGAAATTTCGCAGCGCCCTCTGAGACGGCGACGAGCGGGTCTGCGCAGCAGGCTTAAGCATCTGCGCACATCCACCACTCGAATGTGACCATCGCGACGAGCGTGGGCCGCGCTCACTACTCCGTGCCGCCAGGAACCTCGCTCTAAATTAGGATCGACCAGTACTACATAATCACCTACTTGCAACGATCTAGCCTCCCTAGTCCATTTCTGACGGGGCAGTAGCGTCGGTAAATATTCCTTAATCCACCTGAGCCCAAAACATATCTGTGAGCCGCTGAGCTACGCGCGTGTCTTTTCCGAATCTGCACCGTCATACTTACCAATAGGAGCACCGGTAGATGAACTGGCGATCAAAAAATGAATTAACGTCAACGCCTCAGGATAACTGGCGTCCGTCGACACATGCGTGATAGGGCGGCTGTTCACGAGTGCCTCCACTTCTGCCATCAGCGTGGACAGAGTTTCAGGATGTGGATTGTGGGGCCCGCTCCTTCAGGACGACTTTCAGCGCTGTCTTAACCGTGCGTATCATGCGTTCCCATGCACCACCCATTTCAGGTGCGCCGGGAGGTATAAAACGCCACTCAGTACCTCGCATGGCTCCATCTTCACGCAACCTGTCCGCGTTCAGTTGCTGGAGACTCTTCTTCAGCTCGTTGTCAGCTCCTCGAAGAAATCACTAGGGGATCGGAACAAATCACTAGGGGAGCTCCTCGGCGGACTGACATACGTATAATTTCTGTAATTTCAATATGAATTGCGCGCACAGTGACACATGTAAATAGCATGCCGTATCTTTTCTGTCTCCCTCTGCCATTGTTTCTATCAGGCCAAAAAAATCCAAACCAGTATATGAAAATGGCCGCCGACCCGACCGTACTGTAGGCGCGCAGCAGGCAAATCGCCCATGCGCTGAGATTGCGGCCGATAGCGACAGAACAGTTGTGCTACCGCGAACTTCTAAAATCGAACATCGTGCCGTGCCGTCCCTTTCACTCTCCTGTTATACTCTATATGACGGAAAGGGACGGTATGATACGAAGTTCGATTTTCGAAGTTCGCGGTAGCACCCCAGGCAGTGCGCCGCGTCGCTGCGTACAGCCGGGCGCAAATTGACGATCCTGTAAGACTGGCGTAACTCGTTGACGACGTATTCGTGGGCCGTATGCATTGCACGTTGGTGGTAATGTTCAACTAACAGCCGAGTGATTTTATGTTTGCCATCTAGAATGGACGTTGTATGGTTGACATTTGTACCCCTGCTGCTTGATCAATGCGGCCACCAACACGAAGTATCCCATCATCATCCAAATATGGAGTCACTTTTAGTAAACGACTGTTCGACGGCAGTGGTTTGCCTCGCGCCAAATAATCGATCTCAGCTGCAAAGGTATCATTTTGGCATTTTTTTATAATTTGTTTTTCCTCTGTACTTATGTGGAAGTTCTAAGTGGTCGAGTTAGAAAATTAATCTTTATTTAAAAAAAACTGAGACATTTAGCTGACAAAAAATTACCTAAACAAGTGTACCTAGCGTTGTGTCAATCTATCCTTACGTATTGCATAACTGCCTGGGGTGGCGCTCCTAAAACAAATCCCATACACCTGGAGAGAGCGTAACGCACTGTACTTAAGGTTATGCACTTCCTCCCATTCATGACCCCAACTGAAAGCTTATACAGCAAAGTAAAAGTGCTGACTGTTAGGCAACTATTTCACACACACACACACACACACACACACACACACACACACACACACACACACACACACACACACACACATACACACAAACACACACACTCACCCACATACACATACCTATAATAATAATAATAATAATAATAATAAGCCTTTTATTGCTGTTTATAACTTTTACAAAACAATTATTTAAAAAGTTGAAAGTAAAGGTGAGTAAAACTAATTTTCTTAAACTAAATCATGTTCTCGGCATTCGGTTGGACTCCCCTCTTAACAGCTTGTCTTTCGACAAAGGCCTCCTCTAGGGTTTTCCACTTGATTCTGTCCTTTGCTGTACGTAACCATTCAGGGCCTGCTATTTTCTTGAAATCATCTTCCCATCGCTTTAACTGTCTTCCTCTACTTCTTCTGCTTTCTCTGGGGTACCATTCAGTTGTTATTTTGGTCCAATTCTCTTTCTTTTCCCTCAACATATGTCCCGTCCAGCGCCATTTAAGTTTTGTACATACTGTTTGAACTTTTTAGAACTTTTTAGAACTTAGTATTTCCTTTTATAGTTTTCAACTGAATTCTATCTCTTCTCCTTACGCCCAGTACGCTTCTCTCTATTCCATTCTGGCATATATTGATTTTATTTTGTTGTTGATCAGTTAAGGCCCAAGTTTGGCATGCGTATGTCAGACATGTCAGGATACAGTTATTGAACACTTTTCGTTTCTCCGACATTGGCATTTCTTTATTTTTCATTATTTCACTTAACGACCTCTCTTCCAAGTGTTAGCTATCCGTCTTTCAATTTCTTTCTGCATATTTTCTATTGGTGATACTAATTGTCCTAAATAAATATATTCGTTTACGTAATCTAATTGCTGATCATTAATTTTTATAGCCATTTTTTGTGTAGAATTGCTCATTATTTTTGTCTTTGTTATATTCATTGATAAACCTGCATTTGCGCTTTCGTCTGATAATTGTTGTAACATTTTTTCCAATATCTTCGGGCATTCGGAGAAAAGTATTAAGTCGTCTGCGAATCTCAAATGACTTAACTTCTCTCCGTTTACGTTAATTCCGAAATTATCCCAATCCAATCTCATAAAGATCATCTCCAACACAGCTGAAAATATCTTAGGCGAAATAGGGTCACCTTGACGCACGCCTCTTTCAATTGGGAACTCGTCGCCTGTCCTTTCTAGTTTTATTTATGCTGTGCTTTTAATTTTTTTAAATTAAGTATTGGGGGACAATCTTACACAAATCGACCTAGTCCCAAACTAAGCAAAGCTTGTACTATGGATACTAGACGACGATATACATACTTATATAGATAAATACATACTTAAATACATAGAAAACATCCAAGACCCAAGAACAAATATCCGTGAAAAATGCACAAATAAATGCCCTGGCCGGGATTCGAACCCGGGACCTCTAGCTTCGGAGGCAGAGTCACTACCAACTAGGCTAAACAGGTCGTCGTTTCCCGTAGATGTTCTTTAATATGCGTATGTACTTTCTATGGATCCCTTGTCGCTCTAATGATGCCCATATATAGTGATGTTCCAAGGAATGGAACGCTTTGTTGAAGTCTACGAACCCCAGATAGTATACTTTATTGTATTCGTTGAATTTTTGAAGTATTTGCCGTAGGACGTGAATATGGTCTATAGTCGAAAAGTTGCTCCTGAATCCAGCTTGCTCTTTTAGCTGATTTTCATCGAAGGTGTTAGTTAGTCGAAATAATAATATTTTTGAAAAGATCTTATATATATTAGACATTAAGCTTATTGGCCTATAATTGCCAATGACTCTTTTGTCTCCTTTTTTGTGTAACAGGACTATCATTGATTTCGTCCAATCTTCGGGAATATTTTCAGTTTTTATTATTTAGTTGAATAGATTGGTTAGTATCGGTACAATCACTGGCATTAAAATTCTAAGGAGTTCATTGGTAATTTGATCGGGTCCGGGTGCTTTTCCTTACTTCTGCGTAATCATAGCTCTTTCTATTTCCTCTTTTAGAATGGGTGGTATAGCTTCTGGTTCCAACGTGTTGTCAGTCACATTCTTAATGGGTTTATAATTTTTGCTTTTGTTTAAGTCTTTGATATATTCCGTTGCTATATTTATTATTTCGAGTCTTTTGCCAGTGCATTTTCCCTGTTGATCCTTTATATTTGGCATCCAATCTTTTTTTGATTCTAACTCTTTGAACGCTTTCTTTACTCCGCCTGTTTTCTTAATATGATATTGGAAGGTGTTTGCCCTATTTTGTTTTCTATCTTTCCTTATTTGTTCGTTAATCTTTTTACTTATTTCTGCGATCTCTTTACGTTTTTCTTTATTTTTCATGCCTTGTAAGAGCGATTTTCTTTCTTTAAGTAGTAAAGTTGTTTCCGGAGATAGTATTGCTTTATTATTTGTATATACTTTTCTAGCTTCGGTATTGAGGGTATTTATAAAATCGCTATATTTCGTCTCGGTTGATTTATTATTCTCCTTTTCTTCTATTCTATCCAGGATTCCTTTTAGGTTGTTCATTAACTCCTCGTTACTTTTAATGTTTACATAGGGTACCGATTTCGTTTGCAGCTTTCGGCTTTTCTTTATATGTGTCCCTCGTAACGTCGCACGAATCATTTTATGGTCGGAGTTAAAATTTAAGTTATGTATAATTGACAGATCTTTAAAAACTTTTGGTTTATTAGTCATAATATAGTCGATTTCATTTTTATGCAGTCCATTAGGAGAAGTCCACGTCCATTTCTAACTTTTTTCCTTTTTGTAGAAACTATTCATTATACTTAGTTTGTTTTCTAAACTGAAGTTCACCAATCTTTCTCCATTTTTGCTCCTCTTGCCATTACCGTGTTTTCCTAGAGTAAACTCTTCGCCTCTGTGGCATTCCCCAATTTGTCCGTTAAAATCCCCCATTATTACTATACTTTTGTAAGCAGAATCAACAGTTCTTTGTAGTTTTTGGTAGATGTTTTTTATTTTATCTACATCTGCTTTTTTATCTGATTCAGTTGGTGAGTATGCCTGAATTATTGACCAAGATTTATCTCTGCCATTTTGTATTGGAAGTTTAATGTTGAGAATTGCTATTCTTTCGGATATTCCTTTTAGTTCCTCTATTTGGTCAGAATATTCCCGTTTTATCAAAAAACCCACCCCGTATTGCCCTGGTGTTTCTCCTTTGTAATGTTCTCTTCTTATTTCGCTTATTCCAATAATATCCCATTTAATTTCGTTGATTGCTGTTTCTAGTTCGATGAGTTTTTCTGGGGTTCTTAGTGATCGTGTGTTAAATGACGCTATGTGTACGTCGCAGTTATTTTTTCTTTTTTGATTTATTATCCCTAGAGGGTGTTGGTCATTTTCCCCCACGATGACCAATCGGCTTGGGGGAGGGTGTTGCTTTTTTGTTGTAGGTGTGTCCGTTTCTTTATATTGTTGTATCTTCCGTTTGCCGAGAGTTAGTTGCTATTGTTGCTTGTTTGTAGGGGAGTTAGTAAGAGAATTGGATCTGTTTCTCATTACATCAAACGCGTTGATTCTATTAGCCGTAAAGGATGTAGAGGTATGATGTTTTTTAGGTTGGCTGTCCGAATATTGCGGTGAAGAAGAAGTTTCCCGTTTTCTTTTGTCATTGGTGGTTTTGTTTTCCTTCACCACAAGCTTGTCATATTTCAAAAATGCTATTTTCCCCTTCTTCCTTTCTTCTATCAACTCCGCCTGTAATGCTTTTCTCTTAGCCAGAACTTCCTTTGGATAGTCTTTAGTGACGTATATATTCTTAAGATCCTTCTTGTTTTTCATTATTTCTCTCTTTTTCCAACCATTTACGAAAGAACAGAGGATTGGCCTCGGTTTATTTCCTTCTCTATTTCTATTCCCTATTCGATATATATTGTTTATTCCATTTTCTTCGATATCGATGTTTATGTCGCTTTTGAAGATTTTTTTCGTATTATTTATTAATTCTAATGTTGATTTTTCTATTTCATCTACGCCAAATATGATAATATTGTTACATACATACCTATACACTCAACCACAAATTATTTTCTAAAAGTTATATAGATTCTGTTTTTTTAATTAGTTAAATGTCTTTGTTAATTCTTACTCAAAACTGTCTAAATTCACACATCATATTGTAACAAGTACCTAATTAGGCGAGGAGCGTTGTTTATCCTATACCACAGGTCTTACCTATTTAGGAAACAAGGCTAGTTTTAAGAAGATTTTGTTGTACATTGATGTCTGTTGAAATAAATATTATTATTATAGGCATATTTTGGGTTGATCAGCGAGTAGATGGACAATAAAGCTGTAGTTCGTTAGGATCAAATGGTTTCAGGCTAAAAAAATCGAGCAGAAGTGAGTCATTATTCTTCACGGCCATTCCCCTTTTTATTAGTTAATTTTCGTTCTGTTCAAAACACAATTTTATGAATTGTATTACTCTTGCAGCAGTGCGTACAAGTCGTATCCAGCTGGAAAAACGTTCTTCATCAGGTACAGGTAAGTGCATTTCCTGTGTGCTAATTACATTAACATTTCTTTTTTCACAAGAAACCTCTTCGACCATCGCTGTTTGCTTCAAATCCTTCGGCCACTGATCCTCGGGTTGCCGCAGGAACATAGGCCCTTGAAACCACACATCACTATATTAAAGTGGCGGACTGTCTGGCTTTGTGGCGACATCGGCTATATTTAGACGGCATGGCACGTAGTGACATTCATCGATGTTAGTAAGCTCATCAATTTCTCCGAGCCTATGAGCTATGTTAGGTTTGTAGTTCCTGGGGTCACTTCGTATCCATTGCAAAACGGTGCTGGAATCAGTCCAGAAATATTGTTTATCTAGGAGTACGTACTTTTGCTCAGTGACAATAGTCTTCACCAATCGTGTTCCCAATAGTGCTCCTTGTAATTCCAGCCTTGCTACCGACATTGGGCGCAGAGGGCTCACACGGCTTTTACTGGCAGCCAAACATACAAGTACGTAACCATCAGCGCGCGTAAAACGCCAGTATAACACCGTAGCGTAGGCTTGAATTGATGAATGTCAAAAAATATGAAGCTGAGTATTCACAATAGTCTCACCCTGTGCAGAGGTAGCCGGTATGTGATAGCAGGGCGGGCGTCCAGATACCAGCGCGGAAGTACCAGCGCGGTATACGAAGCGACTCCAGTTGTTTTAACTCGTCGAGCCAAAGACGCCAACGCGTATGTTCTTCAGGTCGGATGCGGCATTTCCAGTCGACGCTGCTTCTATGTACATCTTGAAATAAAATTTTACTTTTGATTATAAACGGAGTTGTGTTCGTGGCGCCGTCCTTGAATTGAACAGCTGACTCCGCAAGCGCATCAGCTGGTATCGCGTTCAACACTCGTTTACTGTTGCTGGACCAACCCCGTATCTCGAAGCCGCCTTTTTTATACTTATATATGTACGTTATTTCCTTAATTAATTTAATAGCATTTTCCTCACTATCAGTGGAATAATAACAATCGTCCATGTAATATGAATAATAACTTGGACGGCTTCAGGATACTCGTCGTCGAATCTAAGCGCATTTTTATTTTTTATATATTGCGCAATAAACGGACTACAGCACGCGCCGAAAACCAAACTTTCCATAACGAATATTTTAATCGGGGCAGTAGCTGGTCCTCCGGGCGAATTTTAATACGTAAAAACATATCTTTTATGTCGCCGGTAATAATGAACTCCTTTTCTCGTAATCTGAACATTATACCTAAAAGTGAGTTATACAAAAAAGGTCCGGTTAAAAGATAATCGTTCCGGCACTTATTATTCGCAGCCCGAGCGGACGAATCGTAAACAATTCTTAATTTTCCAGGTTTGTTTACGTTCTGCACACCAAATTGAGAAATGTACCATACGTGGTTGACTGAGGGTTCGATTTCCTGTAACTCACGCGCATACCCTTCGGATAATAATTTATTAATTTCCGAAGGGTATGCGCGTTAAAATATTAGCGTAGGACCTATTAGCGTAATTACGGTCATTCTAAAACTTCCGTAATAAGGTTTGCATTCGAGAATAGGCATAGCTATAGGTATCAGGCATAGTGAAGTTATCCTGTTTAAATGGCAAACCTACTTCCCACCGGTTATCAATCAAACGTGCAGTTTCGTCTAATATTTGTGTAGCACGCAAGTGAGCCTTATTTTCGCGGCATAAGGTTGAAACCCCTAACGAGTCTAAACAATATGATTCTTTTATTACATCATTTAGTGTATTGCTGTCGAACATAGTACTGTCGATCCCATCATTAGAATGAGCGAGATGGCAAACATTGTGACTTACCTGTGACGCAGAGGAGTGAGCGCGACTACAGTAGACGTGTACGGACCATCCCAGTCGACAGCGCGTTGCATACGGAGCATTCCTGCCGCCGTGGATTATCTCAAGCGGTGCAATTACATAATAACTATCCTCATCAATAAGTAAGCACGGCACTACGCGTTCTTTACAAACAACATTCTTTATTTCGGACAATTTATCGCACGATATTTGATTAACAGCCGAGTAATTTTGAGGGGGCAAATTCAATTTTAAGACCGTACGTAAACTTATATCGTAAAACTTACTGTCCAATCCAGATATCATGGTGCGCACCTTTGGTGCGTCAGATTTAAACACTTCAATGCCAAATACGTCTACAAATCGTATAGCACTGGAACTTTCACATGTTAAACCTAGTTCATCGGCTAGACCAGAGTCCAAAATCGACACGGAAGCGGCATCGTCGAGTAACGCATAAGTCTGCACTTTTAGTAAAACGTCCCCTTTCGACTCCGCAGTAGGCGTCGCAACGTGAGCGACTGTAGCATCAACGTCACTAGTGGCAGTGCGCGGCTGAGCAAGCGGTGGGTCCGGCGGAAGCGGCGCGCTCGGATCCTCGTTACACGATGAGGCCGATGGTAATGATGATGATTAGGTACCCTTTTTCCAGTGAAGTAGGCGGTGGTGCTTCAATCCGCAGTCATCTATATCGCAATCAGGGGTTTCGCAAGTGTTTATGTCGTGGCGTGCGGATAAGCATTTGAAACACAATCTTTGTATGCAAGACTCTGAATCCTGCACATTGACACCAAGACCCCTCAGGCAAACTGAAGCCTGGACAAGATCCTGGTCATTTACTAGAAAATTCACAAATCCCCATAAAATATTAAATACATTTGTTTAAGAATGATTCCCCATCATGAAGAGTAACTCCTCATAACGACCAACAACCCCTAGGACAGTAATTTCACCCACAAAATATTCTCTATTATTATGACCAGACAGACCTTGACAGTCTGAGTGACGAATTCTAAGTGATTTCAATCGTCGTCGTATCTTCTCTCTCGCTCGCCCCCGAAGGGGGCGAGTGAGGGCAGGCCATTTCAGGGCGTTTGCCCTCTTTGGCGGCTTTTGGTCGCGACCCATTGCTATGGGCCGGTCTATGGGTGCCTAATAGGCTAGGCGTGTGTTCTCCCGCCTCCGGGTGCTCAGGACAGGTCCCTTAGTAGGCGCTCCCTTTGCTCCTCTGGCGACAGACTTCCGAAGGCTGCACTTCTTACAGGCGGCTCTGGTTGGCCTCCGGCTGTTGCTGGAGGTGGCGGCGTTGCAGGAGGTGAAGGGGGTGTGGCCGCGTCCTGAGTAGGAGAGGCCCTCCTCTTCTTCTTCTTGCTCGTCTTGGGCTTGATCCGTGGTGGTGGGGCGTTAGCCGGCGCCATGAGAGAGGCGGGCGCTGTCTCTTTCACCATGTGTGGTTTCTCTGGGGCCCCTGTTGGGGGGCTGGGCTTCGTGGGGACCGTAAGGGCGTTAGTCCCCGCTTTTCTGTTCCGGGCCTCCCGCCGGAATACAGGGCATTTGCCGTCGTTGGCGGTGTGTGAACCGCCGCAGTTGGCGCAGGTCGCTGGCTGGTCCCTGGGGACGGGGCACTGCTTTGCAGGGTGCGGGCCCGCGCAGATTTCAATACAACTTCGCGCCCCTTTTATACACGAAAAAAGCGTCACTTACGACCTTTCGTCTACTCCAGCTATGGTAGAGTTCGAAATTTGAATTGGATTAATTCGACTTCGAAATTTAAACTACAATAGGTGGAATCGTCATTATGACCTATTTTTGATTACGTTAAAGGCTTTTCCAACCATTGAAGTACTAGGGTTCCATAGCTCTTAGCTCGTGAAGTTCAAAATTTGAACTAGGACGGTTCTGTCTTGACCTATTTTGACCATACTGAAGAGTTTTCCAACCATTGCAGTATTAGGGTTCCATAACTCTCCACTACTGAAGTTCGAAATTTAAACTAGTAAAGTTCTGTCTTGACCTATTTGATTATATTGAAGACTTTTCCAACCATAGAAGTACTAGGATTACATAACTCTCAACTAGTGGAGTTCGTAAATTTTGATATTAATCCAAAGTTTGTTAGACCTTTCGTCAATGCTGTGTTCCTTGGACGAATATCTGCAATTTTGTTCAATTCTTACGTTTGACATTCGCTAGTATTTTCAAAACTACTTTCTTTTCACGAAGTTTAAGATAACTTCATATCAGGTGGTCAAATAGCTTTATTGTGTTCCGTTATGCTTAAAGTCCAATTGCGTTCCATTACATGCCTGTATTCACATGTAGGCGCATAAAATTAGCAAAACCTGGACATACTCGTAATTCGATAACTGTAATTTTCTTTTTCTATGATTTAAAGTATAGTTAGTCATAGATAAAATAAAAATAAATTAAACAATTTAGGGCTCCGCGTCAATGTCAAAAAAAAATCAAAATACTAATTTTTAACACATTTTGATTTCGTAAGTACGCCATAATACAAAACTTTGTAGAAGTACCTGTATTATGATATGACGCTTGCATTAAATTAAACAAATTAATCAATGGGAACTATAATTAATAAAGAAGGTTCAGTAAATTGCACGTTTTATAGCTTATCTTACCAGTCATTATAGATGTGTAATGTAATTGACGTAATGTAAACGACTGTAATTCGACATTTTAATCTGAATAGTGTATTATGTGCGGTGATAAATTATTAAAAATTAAACGACTTCCCTTTGCAGATCTCTAAAGTCACAAATATGGGTAATTTTTGGACAAGCAAAATACATAACTACGTCAAAAGTGTCTAATTGATGTCGCCAACATTTTATTAGTACTATAAGAAACATATTATACAAAAAATATCCACGCTAATTGATTAAATGATATATTTTCTTACGTACGTTTTAATATGAACGCTATTTGTTGCAGAATAAGGTCGTCATTTATTTGCGAGTCAACTCCCGACCGTGCTGTCGCGAGTCGCGAGCGATTTTCATGTAGTAGCCACGGTTCGGCTAGATCGAAGATTTATTAAAAATAATAATTAAATTGTTCAGAGTGAGATATATCACTGTCGTGGAATCACGTTTACCTATTTATAAGGTCTCAGTTTTCTGTACAGAATTATTTAAATAAAAATAGGTTAGATGGGTGACATCAAGTATATTATGATAAGCAGACAACATGATAAAATATTATATGTAGGTATATAAGGTTTCTATAGTTCTTAAAAGCAAGGTGATTTGTACGAGATGGACGTCGCTGTCAGGGTAAACGAGTAAGGAAACTCCATACAATACAAAAGATACATCCGCGGCTAAAGCACACATACACGCAGCGATATGTGCACGGCCGCTTGCTAAATTGCAAAATGATTGACGTGTCGGCCGGTCTCCGCTGTTCTCAACCGGGGACGCCTCGCCGTCGCGGTAACACGTTTAAAGTGGAGTAGGCCTGCAATTTTTTTTGTTCAATTCATTGTTGTGTTTATGGATTTTTCAATTCATAAAGATTGCCGTCCATTATATTTTTTGAGGGCTGCGACCTTCCTACGAGGATCTATCTTTATTCTATCACTCTTTTTTGGCAACATGGTAAAAAAACGTTTTTATAAAAAAAACCTGTCATTTAATTTTGAATCTCCATGCTTGGACAGTAAACTTGCTTTATTAACGGACCAATTTTATACAACTCGGCCAATTTAAATAATTATATGTTTACATGGTGCTTAGGGTTCCGTACCCGAAGGGCCCGAACGGAACCCTATTGCTGTCACTCGCGTGTCCATCTGTCGTCTGTTACACTTTATGTTCCGAAATTATTTTTTTGATTTCCCATTGACCTCTGAACTTAAAATTTCAAACTCAAACTCAAATTATTTATTTGTCAAACATAGGTATTATGTAGGTCTTATTCTTATCTTACAAAGGAGTCTCTATGTTTCGCCACATGGCACATAAATAGCTACAAATTAGCATGAAGCATGCATCACAAGAAGCTATGTTACCTACTTGTACTCATAGAAATAAAATACAATATTAGAAAAAAAATATTTACATTAACAATAATATAAAATTTAAAATGATTAAATTAAAATCCATAATAAATTAAATTAAACATTCCTAACGATTAAAAGAAATTACAACTGTAGCATTTAGGTATTATCTAGTAAGAAGTTAGATAAAGATTCAACATTCTAGTAGAAAATAGTTCCCATGAGAAGCCCTAGATGGCGCTAGTTACATGTAGATAAATCAACATTCCTGAAGGCTTTAAAATACAGGCCATTACTTTCATGTTATTTAAAATATTTAGAACATGCCCACATTGTATAGCGGGGAACGCGATCCGGCCCGCGTGGAAGCATTTTTAACTGCCGCATCGGTGTTCAAACTGGTCGAGAAAATAAGCAATGAAGATGCCCTACTCAGCCTGCCTCTAATATTAGGAGATGACGCTGCAACCTGGTGGGACGGCATCAAAATACTGTGAAAGAATGGGAGGAGCTTAAAGACCGTCTGCGCCGTGCCTTTGCGCCGAAGCGTCCAGCCCATCTACTGCTCTGGGACATTGTCACCGTAAAGCAGCCAAGTGATATGCTGACAGAGTCGTTTATTGCTCAAAAGCGTGCACTGTTCGCGCAACTGCCACCGCCAATCATCGCTGAGACGCACCAAATAAACCTTGTTTATACAGCGCTGCACGAACGCATAAAGGATAGAGTTCCTCGGGAGTCGGTGGTAACATTCGACGAGCTTCTACAAGCGGCTTTAAGCGCCGAACGGCTGTATCAGGAGCTAGGGGTCACGCCTGACGTACAGCAAAATAATCAGGGTCTAAGCCGAAGGGTGAGAGGAGAGACAAGGTACGCTGCCTGTACTGCCGTATCTTCGGCCACACAGTTGACGTCTGCCGTAAGAAAGGGAAAGCGCTGCACGAAAAACCCTCTATGGCACAACCTCGCGCAACCCAGCAAAAATTACATTACGTGGCAACCTCCACTCAGGCACCATCCCCGTCACAACCAGCCTTCACATGCTATGGATGCGGAGCCCCTGGTGTCACAAGGAGTCGCTGTCCAACATGTACGGGTACAGGTGCACCGAAACTGGAAGCAACAAACTTAGCCTTTTGCCCAGTTAATACCGTACCCATACCAAATACGGATGCACAACCGATACCGTACGTTGGTATCGGAATAGGTGATATCACGGGAACGGCCTTCATGGAAACCTGCGCCAAAACCAGCGTCGCATCATATGCGCTATATCAGTGTCTGAAAACCCAAGGACACGAATTCTTCTCCGAGCAAGCGGAGGTGACACAAGCCGACGGCATAAAGAAAAGCCAAACCATCCTAAAGGTGAGGGTCCCGGTGAAATTGTGCGGGCGAACGATTCCGACAACATTCGTCATACTGCCACAGTCACGAGATAATCGCACACTTCTGGGAGTAAGATTCATTCAGGATGCTGGAATGATCCTTGGCCCAACTGACATGGTCCTTCTTGGACAAACCAAACATGATATACGATCTCCATTAAGAAGGAGCTGATGGAGTATCAATGGCGCACGTGGAAGCTGCATCCGTGAGGGATCCTGCCATTGGGCAAAAGAAGCGTCCCTACAGCGGGCCTTGCCTTTCGAGGAACCTGCGCCACCGGTTTCAACAGCAACAGACAATTACCGGATGATCCCACTCAGCATCAACGAGCGTACGCCGCCCAGGAAACGCACCAGAACCCAGCTCTTTGATGGATACTCACCCCGATTCGACTACATGCTCAGGGATGCCCAGCAAAGCATCCACAATGCGGAAGTCGAACTGTCACCTCACTCGTTGGAACTATTTCCCGACCCAGAAGACATTAGCATCGCTCCCTTAGCGGTCGATTCTATCCAGACAGAACTTGTAAGTGGAGAACAAAAATTAACCGCGTTAGCGGAACATCGCATCAACACTGATAACCATGGACCTGTGTCAGTGTCTACGTATCGGTAATCGCCTCTACGGCGACAGATGCTCAAAGAAGAGATAGCAAAAATGTGGGATGACGAAGTGATAGAACCTTGCTCGTCCCCAAAGCCCTATACGATAAAAACGGATGCAAGTGGGTACACCCTTGGGGCAGTTTTAGTACAGGGGGAGGGAGAATACGAGCATCCTGTGGAATATGCGACCTGGCTTCTTAGCCCAGCAGAAAATAATTACTCCACGAATGAACGGGAGGCCCTCACCGTGGTCTGGGCAGTCACTAAGTTTCGTGGTTACATCGAAGGACTCCAAGTGACTATCGTAACTGACCATCAAGCCCTAAGATTGTTGATGTCCATCAAATCTCTAACAGGACTTTTAGCAAAGTGGGCCCTCCAAATTCAAGCATACGACTTAATTATAAAGTACACCCCAGGGAAAACAATCGTTAAAGCTGACGGATTGTCACGACCCGCGAGTCATCGAAGTAGTGCTGACAGTTGTGAAATGTGTTGTTGTTGTGGTTGACGTGCCCACGAGAAGTCCATCCTAATCCCGTTACCTCGTCGGGACGCCTTCGATAACAGAGGGGGAGATTGTAGCATTTAGGTATTATCTAGTAAGAAGTTAGATAAAGATTCAACATTCTAGTAGAAAATAGTTCCCATGAGAAGCCCTAGATGGCGCTAGTTACATGTAGATAAATCAATATTCCTGAAGGCTGTAAAATACAGGCCATTACTTTTCATGTTATTTAAAATATTTAGAACATGCCCACATTGTATAAAGTTAGATGCAAACATATTGATGTATGCAAACATATTGATGAGTTCCACGCTAGATGTCGCTGTACCGCCGCCATAGCAATCCTGCATCGCGGTGTTGAGATTTTTCCTGATTTAATGGGGTCAACCCCGAACCAATGTACATTTGAGTAAGCCAGGAGAATTAGTAGCGCACGTCTGTCATCCACCCGCTCGGATACTGTGCGGTCATACTAATTCACTATTAGGAACCCATAGCGATTGCTATCTATATTTTTGCAGGCACCTGCCTTGGTCCTCTAAAGTACAGTTAGCCACCGCCACTGTCGTAAATAGCTAGGTCTAACGTCATATTCGCCACTGTAACTGTGTCATCATTTCATAAATATACGAACTGTACTCCGACTTCGTAGTTTCGCTGCTCCGCGCTCCTGCCTACCCCGAAACCCTATTACACAACTGAAATAAATTAGTTTAAAATTAATTTAAAATAGATTAAAAACGAAAATAACTTAAGATCGTCAATATTTTTTAAAAATAAATAACTTATTAGATTTAAAAAATTAATGATAAAAGGATTGCGATAAAAATTCATTTACAGAATAATATGCTTTAGCAATTAAAAACATTAATGCAATAACATTTTAAACTGTCTCAAATCGTTTAATCTTATATATTACTAGGTAATTTATTATAAATTTTGGATGACATTCCAAAAACCGCCTAAGTGCGTGTCGGGGATTATGCGATGGACAACACAAACGCGATTCTTCCTATTCGTGATTCCCATACAATATGGATTCCACACAACCGCAGTTTACTCCATTCGTAATTCTACACAGTCTATATTTTGACGCAATCGGAATTCTTCTTATTCGCGATTCGACACAAATGAGTTTATCGCAACTGCTGTTTACTCCATTCGTAATTAGACACAGTTATTTTCAAACAATGATAGCGTTTTATTCAGTAACAATATTATTTCAATTAATTTTATTAGAAAGAGGGTTCCGCTAATATTACGTATAAGTTATAAATCATTATGAAACAGGCCCCAGGTCTATAATTCGTAACAGATGTTTATTTTGTTTTATTTTTAAGCAACACATAAACATGTAATATTTCGATGAATTGATTGAGTACTTACCATTTTAAGTATCAAGACATGCAAACTTATTGGTTGAAGCACTTAGATAAGATTATTAGAAACCGTTTTGCATTTTATATGACAGAAGATGTCACGTTATTGAGTTGTCGTAGACTGGCATTGTCAAATAGCTGCTATTTGTTTGCTGTGAAATCAGTAAATAAACCAAATAGACAAGAAATCTGTATAACGATGGAGGACGATAATATGGTGTTCATAAAAAGTGAAAAAGGCAAAGATGTTTTTTACGAAGTGGATATAAATATTACTTTAGAGGTGATCGTAAAGATGGTTCCAACTGGAGATGCAGTATAACGATGCAATGCAGTGCATCGATAACCATTGGTAAATCAAGAAGTCATATCCTGAGGCAGAGCATTCATACATGTAAGCCTAGTGAACTAAAAAATAAAATCGAGATATGCGTAGACTCCTGTAGATCGAAAGTAACGAAAACTATGAGGCCGGTACAAAGAATTTACGAAAAGGTGTTCGAAAGTCTAAAAGAAGAGGTATCAGTAAGGGAATCAAAATATATTCCAGACTTTAAATCAATAAAGGATTCTTTGTACAAACGCCGGTATAAAGCATTGGGGGTGCAAAAAATTACATTCGATAAAATTGAGGACATAATATTACCCGAAATTATTTGTGAGGACTTCTTGATTAGCGACAAGCACGATATTTTTGTGTTTGCAACACCCTTGGCCAAAGAGGCAATTAAAAAGTCTACGAGTTTTTTGGGCGATGGTACGATCAAGGTTACTCCGTTACTATTTTACCAGCTATATACGCTGCATATCGACTTGGACAAACATAATGACGAATCTACTACAATCGTTCCTGTGGTATATGCCTTACTGCCCAATAAATTAGAAATTACATGTTAGTGACTTTGAAGTTGCAGTGACAAACGGGTTACAAAAAGTTTTTAAAAATGTTATATTAAAAGGATGTTTTTTCCACTACCAGCAAGCTATTTGGAGAAATGCTGTAAAACTGGAAGTAACTGATCATCCAATGGGTGAAAACATTACGCGGCAACTATGCAAGCTGGCATTATTTGAACCATCATCTATACCTGAAGGTTTTACACAAACCATGCCTGGTGTAGATAAATATGTCCAGTTTGAAAAATACTACAGGGAACAATGGATGAACAAAGTAAAACCGGAAGTTTTCAGCTGCTATAATGAAATGAATAAAACTACTAGTGCTTTAGAAGGGTGGCACCATCGAATTGGTTTGAGATTCGGCCGCCACCCAAGATTATTTTTATTTCTAAGCAAATTGAAAAAAGAGGCTAAATATCAGGATTTTAGAATTAAGCGGAACCTAGCTGGAGGGCAAAAACAATCAAAGAAACGACGAACTGATAAATACGAGGAAACAGATATAATCCAAAGATTTATAAATCGAGACGATTGAAAAGTCTTAGTGACAATGATAATTTCAGCTTTGTTAATTATGACAGCTCCGAGTCAGAAGCAGAAAGCTCAGATTCTGACACAGATGGCAGCTCACACTAAGACTTAAGTAATCGTCTCGACAAAAGCGACACTTCAGACCAAGACGTTGATGACCGTCTCGAGAAAAATGATTCATCGGATTATAGCATATTTTAGAACTAGTTTTATGATTTCTCTAGTCTAGATTTTTTAGGAACGGACACGAGTATAAACCCAAATATGTTATTACGCAAATTATTGTTTTATTTAGTTTTTCACGGATTAAAACAGAGTAAGAAGAGAATACGTTAATTGCTTGCATTTATGTGAGGATTTCTGAATAGGACCTTTGTGATTAACTGTGCAAAGTAATAAAACTACAAATACTAACTTAAGGCATAATCAGTCAAGTGCTGTGATGTGACACTAGATATATCGGCAACTATCGTAACTATCGTAGACCTCGTCATAAGTGAATAGTAGATAAATAGAGTCGATTTGGTAATATCAATATAAAGCAATTTGGTTTTTAATGGAAATAAATTGTTTTTACAGCCACATCTTAAATCCGATTTTACTATAAAACGCTTGGTATCACTGGTAATAGTAGTTTATGCAACTGATACGTAATGAGGGGTCTTAAAATATGCCCTTCGGCCGCGTACGAAACCAAAATTCGAAACCTGATCTTAAATAAGAATTATTTTTCTTCTTTCGGAATTGGTTTCGGTAAAATAATGATATTTCTTATTTCGAAATCCATTTCGATAAAAGAATATGATTTCGTCTTACGAAACTATAAAATCAAAAAATATCACTTAGGCCACCTGGTCCGATCGGCTTGTCCGATCGATCGGACGACGAAATTTTGTTTTTACTGTTGATTCGATTGATCGGATAATGAGGATTTCTCAAAGTCTTATGGTCCTACTAATTGAACTAATGGGATTTTCAATGTTTTTGCCGACCGATCGATCGAACCATGAGACCTTTAAAATTCGTCGTTCTCCGACCACACAACTTATTTTATTCCCGATGGTTCGATCGGTACTATGGAATATTTTTGTGGAACCATAGAGCAAACTACATATTAAGGAAATAAGAAGAAAAATCGTACACGAAAATTATTTTTATTTTCCTTTACATTTTTTTGACAAAACGCATTTTGGTCTCATTGAAGGATACTAGATGTACAGTAGTTCATAAAAAACCAACCTGTTTAAACAAGTCCACTATATCTTCAACGTGTTCTTGGTTAAAATCTTGAACTAAGGGGCCTTCCCTCAACAGATTCCAGCACTGCAGTGTTAAATGGTAATCGCACACAAGGCTGCTGGGAGATATATATAGTTTCTTGCTGAGTAATACATTCGCTCTTTGGAAATCGGGCGGGTGAGAGAGCGGTTCATTGAAACAACCTAGAAAAATGCAACTGCTTCCATCGTCAGACACCCGATACGTCTCTTCATGTTCAGAATTTTCGGTTATTACAAAGCTCCCAAAATTATTCATTTTTTAATTGTATTATTCTCATAAATAACCTTACTTCTTTGATTATAGGACGGATCAACGTCGAAGTTATGACAATGACAATATTGACATTGAATTTAATAAAAAAATTAAAACACAGAAGATGTAACGTATTGTATTCTGGCCAGTTTTATACAGACGCTACAGGTTTAAATCAGCAAAAATAACATTACGTTACTGTTCTTACTTACTACCACAGACAAGAAACTTGTCATAATTAAATCGGTTGTTGTAATGCTGGTCATTGCAATCCGTTTTTGAACGCATTATTGAGGACTTATGATATATGTGTAAATAAATAGTACATTTCGATGCTAGTGCGGAAAGTATGTCATTTCTTCACGAGTACCGAGGGATGCCACGAGCCGCAGGCGAGTGGCAACACTCGGGACGAGTGAAGAATGACATTTCCGCACGTGTATTGAACGACGTTTTTTAATACAGTTGCGAAAAAATAAGAAAAACAACAAGTAATATTTATAAAAACAATATCGAATGTTGCCATTAGAAACTTAAAACATGCTTGCAGTAAGTAAAAACGCCTCTTCTTTGACAGGCGTTTCGGCAGCTATTCCGTTCCACTCAGACAACTTATTAAGAACGGTTTTTCAATATTCAATATTAAAAAATAAACGTGTTATAATGATGAAGAGGTAAGTAATAAAATATGAAATGTGTATATTTTTCGTATTCTGATATTAACAGTAGGTTTTTATGTTGATTACGACGTTTAAAGGAAACTAATATTTAACACCCAGCAATAAGGAGTCATGCATTGGAACAAGCATAAATTTAAAAAAATTGGAAAAGTGAAAAGCACTAGTGCGCGAAAACCAACTTTCCGCACGCTAAACAGCTACGTAAAGTAGCACTTTTTGAGCAACTGTATTAAAAATTAATTTACAGTACATATGACGCTACATTACCGCACTAGTACGATAATGAGCACATTTGACATTAAACACCTACGTCAAAAATTCAAAGGTCATATATTGTACCGTAAAACGTCATACGATACATGTGCGAATAGGTAATTTGCAACTCGTGTCGATTTACATTCTGGCCTCGAATGTCCAATTCCCCGTACGTCCAGTCTCCGTATGTCCAGTCCCGGCAAGCCCAATGTCCCGATTTAAAACACTCCCTTCGGCCGTGTTTTACTTTATCGCCACTCATTGCGAATTTCCTCTTTTTCGCACTTGTATGTAATGTTAAGAAAACCTAACCTTAACCTATTAAGAATCACATTAGTAAACTGCGGTTGCGTTGAACCCATACAGTACCGAATTACGAATAGGAAGAATCCGGAGTGCGTTAAAATATCGACTGTGTAGAATTACGAATGGAGTAAACTGCAGTTGCGATAAACTCATTTTGTGTCGAATCGTGAATGGGAAGAATTCCGATTGCTTCAAAATATAGACTGTGTAGAATTACGAATGGAGTAAACTGCGGTTGTGTGGAATCCATATTGTATGGGAATCACGAATAGGAAGAATCGCGTTTGTGTTGTCCATCGCATAATCCCGTGTCGGACCACGCACAAAGAAGGGTTCCGTACCGACACCTCCTAATCTACATTTAAAACCACATTAAAATAAATTAAATCGAAAAAGGTCGTATTTTTATAGTACACTTACGCCTTTTTGTTTGGGCAAGACAATTTTTCAGCAATAACTCTTAAAGCGTTAGAGCTATCTTGTTCAAATCAATTTTTTTAAAGGGTTTTTTAATGTACATCATCTTGATTTTATCAAATTTTACTCAAACTCATACTCATACATATTTATTGCAAAACCATGGTTACATAGGGTGGTAAAATTCTTATATGCTAGGTAACATGGTAACACATTTTAAGCTTCACAGTTTGAAAATTACGTGTACATTAACACTTGTACGTAATTAAAAAATTGCGTACAAGTGCTCATATTCTCCGAGTAAATCGGCTGTGACATACGGACGGATGGACAGATATGACGAATCTATAAGGGTTCCGTTTTCGCCATTTTGGCTACGGAACCCTAAAAATGCTTTTCGACACTAACGCTGTTTTAAGTGATGTGTAGTTTTTTTTTATATTTTTGACGAGGGTTAGTAAATTCAGAGGATTTCCCTATATTTTGCTTTACATACATCTTGACCTCGTATAAATAGAGACATGGTAAGGTTAAAATTTGCATTTTGATAAATTAAGGCTTACATGAATGCATATTTTGCGTACCGCACCGCACACTGATCGCAAGCATTTCTTTTGAGCTCTAAATACTAATTCTCTTTCAGTAAAATTACCCCAGAATATAACCCCATACCTGAGCGTGGATGTTACATAAGCATGATAAGCAGTCAGAACAGCTGAATGATTTACAATTTTTCGTAAGTTATATAAAGCATATAAATATGTATTTAATTTTTTGCACACTGTATCTTAGTGATTGTGCCACGTTAATTTATTATCAGTTTCATCGATATTTTGATCTTTATAAATTACTTTTAAATTAGATACCGGGTTTTTTCTTTGTTTATAATTCACTATTTTCGGGTTGCTTAAATTTATCGATAAATTGTTTTTATTTAGCCATTCAATGATTAACTCTATGGTTTTGTTAATATGTGTTTCATATCATATGTACTATTAAGTATACTTTAACAATCACATTTGTTTTTCAGTTGTACGGAACCCTTGGTGCACGAGCCAGTTTTTTTCATTAAATTATTTAGTCACGCATTTTTATATCTCTTCTATAATCGAATAATGTTGGAATTACAATAATTTTATGTAAAAACAAAGAAAGACGTTTTATACAACCCTCCGAACAACTACTTATTACCGATGATGTCACACTGCTCCTAACGGCCGCACTTTCCCTACTCGTTTAACCTGTCGCTATCGTGGGAGCAAATCCACAGGAAGCGAAAAAAGCTGAGGAACGTTTTTAATATCGATTAGGATCGATAGGCTGTTGTACATTATTATATAACGAATGTTTTTTGAGATATTGACAGTTGTCAACATTGTCATGAACAAATGAAAAGTATCTGTTAATTTTTCATAAATTTAGGAATCACGCACCACATCAAAGCCCAACGCACATTTACATATCCTACAATGAGGATATTCCATATTTATATTTTTTTATCAGTATCGGTGCGAAAGACGTACATAAACATAATTGAAATAAACTCGTTATGACAGGTTTGCCGCACGCTCGCCGCTGGCGCCCAACTCTCTCTCCGCTCCATTCACCACATACATTTCGCTCCATGACAAATTAGCGCGTATTTACAATTAAATTTTGGATTTCTAAAGCGTGACGTTGACATGTATAATTTTGATGAAAACATGATTATAGTACACAAAAAGCTTACTTAAAACAAAAAAAAACATGGTTATAATTTTTAACTACTGAGAAATACATTATTATGAAAGCGTTAACAATAAATGTTTAATTTTTGTCTTAAATTTCTAAAAAGACACAACATAGCTTAAACAAAATCAAATATCATAATTACCATTTTGATTTATTTAGATATTGATATCAGATGAAAACTGTAAAAAAAACGGACATGCGTATTTAGTTTCAGTTTTTGCTTTTTTTTTTTAACGAAAGTAAGAAAAAAAGCTGGCAAGTGCTGAATCTAGCAAGTGGATGATAAGTTTTGTTTTTTTTTGGGGGACAATCTTACACAAATCGACCTAGTCCCAAACTAAGCAAAGCTTGTACTATGGGTACTAGACGACGATATACATAGTTATATAGATAAATACATACTTAAATACATAGAAAACATCCAAGACCCAAGAACAAATATCCGTGAAAAATGCACAAATAAATGCCCTGGCCGGGATTCGAACCCGGGACCTCTAGCTTCGGAGGCAGAGTCACTACCAACTAGGCTAATCAGGTCGTTTAATTTCGCTATTAAGTGATCGCATTTCAATGCATATTATGCTTTTAGGAAAAAGTTAGGTAGTGTAGATTATCTTATGATTTTTATAAGATACGGTGACGACCCCGGATATTTTACTGAATATATAAGAATAAGAATAAGAATAAGAATCGTTTATTCGTGACCATACAAATACATTCACAACAACATGAAATTACAGTACACCATCACATATTATAGTATTGTCATGAAACGGTCCCATCTCAGCATAATGCGGGCATCACTGCCAGCGCTGGTCTTCCGATGGGACCGTCGAGTGAAATCACGGTAGGCAACATAAAAACAGTAAATAAACATTAAAAACAGGCAGATGTAAAAAAGAACAACTCAAAGGTTAGCAATATAAACACAGATACCTATCAGAGTAAAAGAGATCCGCTCATTTAACCTGAACGATTTCTGTAAAACTGATCTATTACTAATGCACAAATCATCAAGTTTGAGAGAGACTGACGACTGACCACTGACATCTGACAGGTCTTCGTCTGTCAGTGTCTCCGTTTTCATAATTGCAAATTTTACTGAATTGACTTTTGTTACTTAATATTCCCATAAATAATAATAATAACAAAGAGTTATCGAATTATAGAATAGAATAGAAATAGAAATAGAAATACATTTATTCGTAGCACATAAAAACATAGTCAATAAAAAAATAAAATAAAACAATAAAAATAAGAAAGCGCCACGAATTGGTCCCGACTCAGCATAGTGCCAACCTTACGGTCAACGCTGGTCTTCCGTCGGGGCCAACTAGTGAGATCACGGCGTATAACACACTTAAAAATAAAACTAAACTCTTAATTAACACGCAATGAAATAAAGAAATACAAAAAGCAATAACAAACATTTTAAAGAAACCAGTTTTGCATAGGCTGTGGCATGGGTTCTTGAACGCGACCTTACAAACGTCAGTGCTTGTTTCGCCCAACAGCCTGCCAGAGACAACTAGCGCCGCTGCTGATTATGTCCAAGTTTTGCTAATTTTATGCGCCTAATGTTATTTATTCAGATGCGAATTTCTCGGAACGAAAAAATTAACCCGTTATTTTCGAAGTTTTTCTAGTTCGATATAAGAACCTAATTTTGCAGTAATTAGAATTTTGAATTTTTTATTTGTCTTTCCGTTTCTATGAAAATGAATGGAAAAAAAATCTCATCTGAATACCATGTGAATACAAGCAGTAAAAAGTCATTAGTCATAACTCAATTGTTTTCAAAAACTTCCTTAATTCTTACGGTTATTGAAAAATTACAATAAGCCAGAAAAAAAGGGAACATTGAAAAAAACCAAATATTTTCCAATGGTATGGTAGTATGGAAAACATACAATTTTCAAAATAAAATGATGCATATCTCGGAAACTAAATTACTTTGTAAAACGCATGTTGTGTCTAAAATATTTCAAATTACCCCTTCTATCATCCCTGAAAGTCTTTGCACCTAGTTACCAAACACTCTGTATGAAGACAACGAGTTAAAAAAAATTGCTAAACCGATGAACAACAGCTAAAAACTAAGTAAAAGGGAAACGAAGGAAACTGGAAAATGGAAATTTTATTCATGGTTAGCCCTCGAGGCATCGCAGTGTCATGAAATAGAATAGCAGGGCAGGCTATTGGGTAGCAAGACATTACAGCTTGCTGGACAAAAGCTACTAGAAGTGCCAAAAGAGTATATTATATTATATAAATACATAAATATAAGTGAGCAACTCTCAAAAAGTATGTGCATTCGTCTTTTGTCGCTCTCCTCTTCAATTTAAAAAGTTTTTGACTAATAGTTCTGACCCTTGTATGTCTCATTTGATCAATAAAACTTTAAAAGAACTTATTTACTTTTGCTTGAATTTTATTCTAAGCAATTTATTAGAGACTAATATGCTCATACATATAATTAAAATTACTCATTACATATCATTTGTGAATATTTTAAAAGCATCGAGTGTTATCATAGAAATACTATAATGTATAGAATCACAATCACGTCGTAAAAATGGCTGTGTAAAAGCAGGTACATGTGCATAATTTACGCGGGGATCATCGAGCGGTGCCGAACACTTCCGAGCGTGGTTGATATTCACAATGCCAACTGATGTACGAAAACTTAATCTCAGAAAACCAGTATAAGCCTGACCTCTGATTATGCATAGTTGTTACGAATCTCAAGGCCCAGATATAAGAAGAACATATGGTGAGGCGAGTCTTAACAGGTTGTGAATATCATAGTATTTGACAAGACAACTTGACATTGCCGGTTGCTTGCATAATGTTTAGTGCTTAAATGCAGAAATTCAAGCAGAACTAAAAAGAAAAAAATGGTGGGTTATCTTATTTTCAGTAAGTACCAATCGTTATTGAATTAAAATTTGTAATTAAAAGGGTCAGTACTCGTTATGTTATCATAGCGTAATTTGACAATCTCCAGAATAAAATATCTGTGGAGTAGCTACCCCTTTACTAATTATAGTAATTTCGAAAAGTTAGTTAATAAATGAAAAAATTGTGTGAAATTATGTTTCTTCAGCATGCAACTGTACTGGGATAAAACTAGGATGATGATGAGGACGTTTGTTGGTGATAAGGTCTTGCAATTTTTTAAATGTTTTAAACTTAAATGATGACTAAATTACCTATTGATATTTCCAATAAAGTGATTGAAGGATGCTTAAATTAAAGTTAAGATAGTAAAGTTATACGATAGGTATACGTCGACATGTCGCAGCGTCATGTTGCTCCGGTCGTGATTTCGAACCCAACTACAGACGGCAGCAGCAGATGGCAGCGCCGTCTTCCAGTTGGTTCTGAGTATTCCGCGAGACAACACGACTGACGTGTTTTTGAAATTTGAAAGTAGGGATCGCGATTTACTTTTGTATCTTTTGTTAAAAGAGGAAGAAGACGATGATGATGATTTAATTATACAGGTAAATGTAGAAGAACAAGTAATTTTTTTACAAAAAGACACCGACTCCAAACTTGCCAGACCCCATCCTCTTGGTATATAATTTGAGGAGTTTCTTATTTTTTGTAATCGGAAATTTGCAATTTTTGAAATCAGTCCACTAGTCTCCGAGTAATCGGTGAACATACATAAAAAATCCGACGAATTGAGAACCTCCTCCTTGTTTTGAAGTCGGTTAAAAAGACACGCCAAGAACCTTAAAGGATGACGTAGAGCCGCTATATCCGTGCGATTACGAGGGACAGAAAAGCTCATCATCATGTCAGCCGAAAGACGTCCACTGCTGGACAAAGGGGAGGCCTTTGTCCAGCAGTGGACGTCATTCTAAAGACTTCCACAATGACCGGTCCTGCGCCATCCGCATCCAGCGGACACCCGACGGAAAAGCTCGTGTGCAGCTAAATTGAGGACATTTTTAACATGTAATGTAATTTAACGTGTAATTTGAAAAGTAATAATAAAACTTGATTTTCATTATTATGAATTGATAAATTGATATCTACATATTTAGACCACGTCACATAGTTCGACGACTAACTATAATAAATCCTTACATAAAACATTGTTCATAAAAATATGAATGCGACTCCATTTCGAACTGTGTTCCCATTGTGACAGCTGACATTGGGTATGAAGGACATAAGTTGTTGCAAATGTTGCTAATGAAGATGATTTTTCACATTGTACTAATTAGAGTCATATCTTGGTTGTAATAAAGTAAGTTTTCGCATGATTTACTTTTTAGTTTTACGATCGTGGTTATGAATTGAGTGACTTCGCTTCTACTGCATGCAACATTGTGATGAGCTATTATTGTGACAGATTTAGTTTGGGACTGTGACTCTAGGTTTTATAAGAGCTCAATGTGCGTCATACTGTTACTTCCTTTTATGTTGCTTTTTGAATAGTTACGTATGGCTAGGAACTGAAAGTAACAAAAAAGGATTTCTTATGAAAAGTGTACACTATTCGAGGATGTCATTTTTAAGTAGGTACATGAAGATTTAACCAACTTTAATAGCTTGGAAGATTTTAGTGTCGTTGCATAATATATATGTAAATATTTGTATGCTCATCTTATAAGTACATGTATAGGTGCTTTTTAAGTGACTAAGTAGAAGAATATTAATGTGTTCTCGAATGAACACTATGCTTAAGTTCCTAATTTGATAACAATGTATCTCTCGTTTTTTCTTATTAAAATTTGTGTACTGCCATGTCGCTTGGCAGTGATGTTATTATTTGACGTCTACTCTACTTACTCTCTGAGGTGTGACCACGTAGTCGGTCCCAAAGTTCTGTCGCTGGCTCATCATTTTTAAATGTAGAACATGATTTTAACACGTTCACTGCGGGTCAAAATATTGCTAACTTTCAACTAGTGCTGTAAGAGGTCTTTACGCCTTACCTGTACCATTTCACCGGTGCGGTTAGGGGCCTTAAGACCACTCAAGGAACAATAATATTAAAATCGTTTTTCCCATGAAATTCACAAATTTGCGAATAATACTTATATAATGTTGTTGCTAAAGGACTGTTTTGTCTTGTTTTGGCTTCCCCCGAAGTTCTGATGTCAGAATATGGAATAATGACAAAAAATTATTAGGAGGCTTTTAGACCTCTTACAGCACAGAATTTGAGGTACATTTGTATTTACTTCTAGTGATGTTCCTAATAAAAATGCATTTTATCGATAAATCAAAAATAAATAAATAAATATTAGGGACAATCATACACAAATCGACCTAGTCCCAAACTAAGCAAAGCCTGTACCATGGGTACTAGACGATGATATTCATACTTATCTAAACTTAGGTAAATACATCGAAAACGTTCAAGACCCAGGAACAAATATCTATGCTAAATACATAAATAATGCCCTGACCGGGATTCGAACCCGGGACCTCTAGTTTCCGAGGCAGTGCCACTACCAACTAGGCTAAACAGGCCGACAATCTTTATTATATACTGTAAGTGAATCACATATGACTGTTATAGAAACATAAATTTAAGACACAGTGGCTTGTTAAAATCACGGCAGTAAAATTTAATTTTCAAAACTTTTTTATTCACTCATCACATTCGATACCTACTATTGAATATTTCTGAATGTTTGGTAGTTATTTTAAAACAAAAATCAGTCATTCGCTGCAATTTATCACGGTGGAGTGGACATTGAAAGAAAACCGAATAGCTGTTTTAGCATTACACCGCTGAGGGCACTCGCCAAGAACCATTTTCAAGTTGCTCAAAAATTTAAATATAACGCTGACGTTTGTGTACAATTAAGTCTCCAGTGTTGAGGACAAGAAAATAATTGGCCGGCCTCGATCCGTACGAACACCAGCAGTGATTAAAGCGATCAAGGCGTGCATAGCAAGAAATCCTGTCCGAAAACAGAAGTTGATGGCTGTCCAGCAGGATTCTGCGCCAGCTCACAAAGCCAAGACCACTCAAGCCTGGTTTGATCGTCAAAAAATCGACGTTATAAGACACGAAGATTGGCCTTCCTCCGGTCCGGATCTTAATCCTTTGGACTATAAAATAGGACTATAAATGGTAGGTCTTAGAAGGGAAGGTCTGTGCTAAAGCCTATAAAAATTTGGAGAGCCTGAAGTCATTTTTAAGAAAAGCAGTCGCTGAAATAGACATGAAAATGGTGCGTGCTGCGATAGACGACTGACCGCGCCGATTAAGGGCCTGTATCAAAAACACGGGAGTTCATTTTAAATAATTTTAAGTGGTTTTATTTATTTATTAAGTGTACTTTAAATTGGTATATAATTTATTAAAAACTGATTGGTACTTTTGTTTTTATCATTATTTTCATTTGTGACAGAACTTTCGGACCGACTACGTATTGTCGGTGACAATACGTAGTCGGTACCCAAAGCGTTACAATGGCAAGACATATTAACAACAAATGGGATCCTAGGATGGTGATCCTAAGTTCCCATTTGTTGTTAATATGTCTTGCCATTGTAACGCTTTGGGTTTCTTTAAGGGTCCCTGGCTTAAGGAGGAGTTAAAAGTGACACTGGCCTGACAAGGGGTCGGTAGTGGAGAGCTCCCAGCATCCGCACTTCAACAACAGGGCCCAAGGGCCGAAGAGGTAACCACGGCGGCAGTGGGGTGAACAGCTTATCCCGGTGGGTTATCTGCGCAGATTCGTTTTGCGGTAAAAGTCTTCTGTGCACCCAAATTCGATTACCATCAACTTACTTTTTAAAGTCATTTCTTATTCCCGTATCCTACAGCTCTTGGAGAAAAACATATGCCAAACAGCCCATTCATAGCTTTATATTTCCAGTTCTGTGAGCTATATAATATAATTAATTTTAGAGAGGTAATTCAGTGACTTTTAAAATATGTCAGTTGTGGGAATTCGCAAATAGATAAAAGTATTTCCAGTTTTACCTATCTCTATGTATATGTGTGCAAACCATTTACTCGTGGGTAAGACAGACATTTGTATGCTAACTGAGCAGTTTCAGACAATGTACTGCTTGTTTCGTAGTAACATCAGAAAAAAATACAATAGTTGGCTATTTATTTGTTTAGTTTCGATGAATGGATAACGACCTGAATAGATTCGCAATACCCCCTATATAAACATTATGGTATTTTAAATAGGATCATGAATGCTATCACGATCTTATAGTTTTGAGCCCCACGAAGCCACATGCATAAATCAACATATCGTAAACTTAAAATATCAGGGGCCATTTCACGAAACTCATCATCAGTCTAGTGTTACCTGTGCCAATTTCCAGTACAGTTGCATCCTGCCTAGCTCACCACTAGAATTGGCGAAGGCACTAGTTTTTTCATGAGCAACTGCCATCTGACCGTCCAACCCAAGGTGGAAACTAGACCTTATTGGGATTAAGCTTGTCAAGTGAGTGGGCCACTAGACTGTTAAGTAGAAGTTCTCAAGCCGCCCGACAGCCCCTGACTTGGCTTAACGACGCTACGAGCGCTCCGTTTTACTAATATACTATACATATAGTTTAAGATAAATAAATAATATTGCCGTAGTATACACTTGTGAACTTGTAACTTGTAGCTTCGTAAGTGCCACGGGGGTACAATTTGGGTATAGTATGTATGTAATATAATCATGTTAGCGATACCAGATAGCATTTGCTACTAAAAAAAATTTTACAGTACATATGGTGCTACTTTACCGCACGAGTGTGGTAATCAGCAGATTACGTACATATGTCGAAACTTTAAAGAGCCATATGTACTGTAAAACGTTGTACGACTTATTTGCACGTGTATCGTACAGTACGATACACGTGCAAATAAGTAATTCGCAAACACGTGCAAATATGTAATTCGCAACTCGTGTCGATTTAAAACACTCGCTTCGGTCGTGTTTTTATTTATCACCACTCGTTGCGAATTTCCTGTTCTCTGCACTTGTATCGTAACGTAATGTACTATTTTGATATAATTTTACTTAGCCAATGGATCTCTAATGGTTATTAATAGATGTGTATCACTTGATCAATATTAATATATTTTTTGATATATAAAATATCGTGAACAATCCTGCGTAAGGTGCGGAACATCTGCGTGTCAATTAAAATTGTAACTATAAGTATTTACTCGTATATTCCCCTAACAGCACTAGTGGAGCGTTCGTGGCACAACCACGCCCGCGTACCGCGTGCGGTATGCGAGGTTAAGCAACGTGGGCGCAGGTCGGATCTCGGATGGGTGACCGCTTTGAATGCACTGACTGGTCTGTGTTTGAATGGTTACTAACTGAGCGCTTCCGTGTTTTGAAAGGCACTTTAATCCGTTGATCCCGGCTGCTGTCGACGACAGCAGTAGTGAAGCCAAGTATTCTCCTTCGGGCGGCTTGAGGACTTCTAACAGTCAAAGTTGCTCAGTCACTTGACAAGGGTGTCGAAGTTGCACCATGTCCGTACCCATCGATACCCTTCACGTGATCCCTGGGTGGTGCTAAAAATGCAACAAACTGGCAACCGTAAGTACTTGTCTTCTCGAAGATCTCACGGTTTGAAAATAAATGCCATGCGATTATTTTACTAGTGTAGGGACTAAAAACTGTTGACTAGCCTAATTTCCTCTCATTCATGAGAAGAGGCACTAGCCTCTTAATAACGCGGGCATTAGCCCGCAGATGTATTTATGTATACCTAAATAAGGTGCTTCCAAATTAGATGCCAATACCTTAAGAAATGTTAACTTGCATCAAAATAATTTCCTTAAAATGAAATGAAAAAATTAAATGAAATATGTTAGTAACATATACAGACATTCAGAAATAGAGGAGCAATGGTTCCATAAAATATCAGGGAATGAATAAAACATTTTATATGAAAATTTCGTTTTAATCTTCCTGATAAAATAAGGGCCAAACAATAATCAATAATCATAGTTAGAGCTACAAATTGGACGCTATAGTTGAAGAGGCCAGTTAAGTGACAGTCAAGAGGTTTCTTATGATAATCAACGAAGTTTTAATCATTGAATACTGATTATCTCATTAACAGGGTGTTATTACGTGGCACAGTTGTTTTCCTAATTTTCGCCAAATTCTAACATAAACTTTAAATTAGTTTTATATTTATGCCTACTTCTGAGGACGTGTACTATCAGCTTAGAAAGTATTGGTATCTAATTTGGAAGCACCTTATACATATCTATACGTTACATTAATATTTTTTTACGAGTATTATTAGTACTTCTTTAAACGTTAGTTATTTCTGCTGGTAGTATTAGGAAAACAAAAAAATTAGGTACATTATCTCAAGACGCAAATACCTGTTTGGATTTATAAGAAATTGTTTTCAATATCAATATTTTTCGCTAAAAGTCCCAAGCTTACAAACCCACCGGTAACCAGATGTCACCCGATCGGGAGCACGTACGTAAAGGAATCCAATCGATTCGTCTCCGACGAGGTGTCAGCACGACTACACAACGTTTGCATTGGGGGAATGGCTGTTTTCAGAGCGCGAGTACTAGGGCGACCAACACATCCTATGTACCTATATACCTGTATTAGTTACATACACATAAAGTGTTAGAGGTAAGTACTTATAATTCAAAAAGGATTTAACAGAATGAAAAAGGTTAAAACTGCCTTCATTCATTATAATTATTTCACAACTATTGTGACTATAATTTGCCTCTTCTGTCACAAATAAGATACGAGTATAATGTGTCTAATTTTAGATCATTAACAAGCAAGACGTTAGTCTTAAACAAAATAACAACGCAGACAAATATTTATGAAAGACAGTAATCACAGAGCAAAATAGAAACAGGAAAAAAGTAAACGAAACTACGAATTATATAATTAAGGTTCACTTGGCCATCAGAAGTAAAATCCTTTTGGGTCGGACGAGAGATCGCCGGAACAATTTGCGAGATGGTCCCTGGGGCGCCGTTTTGTACTTTTATAGGCACGATTTAAGTGCGAATAGAATGGGGCAACAGATGTTTTAAGTTAAGGCCTTCGTCTATCTAATCCCGCACGATGGCTTCTCATCTTTAAATTGTTTTCTATCATTCGTGGGGATTCAAAGGCTCTCAGTTATCTCTGCTTGGATTCTTTTTAGAATACCAACTGTTGAATTACTGCAAGATATAGGGTATACCTCAACTCGGATAATGTTTAGAAAATTCTTTGCATACTATAATAAAGTTGGCGGTAAGGGGAAACATCCTAAAATAACATTGTAATTAAAACATTCGGCCAATCATTTTACACCTGCAGCCTGCGGGCCAGCTACACCCAGCGGGCTGTACGCACTGCGAGTACAAAATGATTACGTCTTCAGGATTCTATTAGGGCTGCCACGATATTGCAGAGCATCCGGAATGTTTTAAGGGTAACGCAATAATTCGCAATAAGACGGCGTCACTAATGCGGCGGTTAAGTGACAATGGGAGTGGAATCCTGAAGACGTTAGTTGTTAAGTTACATGCTCCATTGCCTAGGCCCTGGAACAGGTTAAATGTGCGCAGGAACAAACGACTGCAGATGGAGCATGTAACTAGCAGATAGAGTATGTATAAGTTAAAACAGTCTAGATTATTTTTATTTATACATACTCTATCTGTAGTAGCGTCTCCAGCCAAGTTCACCCCAGGAACTGGCGAGCAGCAACCGTGTGTTAGTTTACAAGAACTGTTTGGAGCGACTTTTGACCCCTCAATGACTACAAATCTACTTAAGATAAAAAAGATGGTATATGTATTAAGATCTTTTAGAACAACTACTACCCCAAATTTCATAAATATAGGTGAAATACTTATTGAGATATTAAAGTCCAAAAAACGGGATTTTTACCACTGACTGAATGAATGACTCACTGACTAGTAATCAACAATCTAACTCACTTCCAAGTGACCTAGAAAGGTGAAATTTTGCATCCAGCTTGGTAATTGTGTGTGTACACATTAAAAAGTCAGATAACAGTATTTTTTACTTTTATTATTATTAGTTATGCTTGTTACCTCAGAACTCCGTCATTTATTAACCGATTTGGAAAATTCTTATTTTGTAACAGAGTACTTCCGGGGTGGTTCCATTGTCATCCATCAGGTCTGAATCTGATCATAGAATCCTGGAGAAATCGAGGAAACTTGAAGACTGAAACAGTAGGTATCTTTTGAAGATATCTACTATTCCATAGCTGAATACGTGCAAGATAAATGGTAAAAGTATGCACTCTAAAGGGATAATTATGCTTCATCTTTTATCTTGACGGCATTTAGCTGATAATGAAAAGGGAATATGTTCTTATTTATAATTATATAAGTTGTATAATTGATTATTGGGGATACTTCAATTCATTTGGTTTTTTATTTGACATTATCACATCTTAATTTGTTCTTATTTATATATTTTTTGTTTAGTATATATAATTTGTGTAATTCTTTGGGATAGTGCATTTATTTTATTTTTCATTTGACTTTATTGCTTATTAATCTTATTATTGTGACATTATTCTATTGATTGTTTATGTAATTTGTATTGCTTATCTATGTTCAACACAATATCTATTCTGCCGTCGTAGTGTAAAAAGAGACTTTTCGACATGTTGCCAAAATCGACTTTTTATGATATTCGTGATGTGCAAAAAAAGCTGCGTCGACCTATCAAGCCCATTTTCCGATATGTGGCTTCGTTTTTGAAATACGTTTAGTAAAAAAGCTGTACAAACACACACTTTGCAGGCAATCATAAACTTAACAGTGGGGTCAGGAAACAGACTTTTTGACGAAATAGTGACGCGTTTGTAGCTGATGATGGGTTTCCAAAAAATACGCACAACAATTTTGAAACCTTTCTCTAGTGACAAGATCGATTCAAAATACGATTTAGCAACTTTTGCTCGATATAAAAAAATCGCAAACTTAAGTCTAAAACACTACATTAAAAATATTTTACAAATTCTTCACATTAACTATTGATATGAAAATTATATCAATAAATGCGTAATGTTGTACTTGATGACATACATCGATTACTTTTTCTGAATTAAAAACTTCTAAAAATAATATGACATAAATACTGATTTGCGCGCACACGCTCGTGCGCGGCCGGCCGCTCAGTACCCAGCGAGCTGCGTTCGAGGTCGGACGTGTGTCACTCCGTCTCCGTGCCACTAAGTACAATTTTTGCGAATTATTCCGTGTTTGTTAACAAATATGGGTAATAACAGGAATATATTAAAACGTAGGTGGCGAAAACGTATAAGAATAGCCCGCGCGAATGCTAG
Source organism: Notocelia uddmanniana (assembly GCA_905163555.1). Taxonomy (NCBI): domain Eukaryota; kingdom Metazoa; phylum Arthropoda; class Insecta; order Lepidoptera; family Tortricidae; genus Notocelia; species Notocelia uddmanniana. The sequence goes on along the minus strand of LR991052.1, from coordinate 35,610,966 downwards.
AAGAACGAATACAATACGGTAAGTACTGAATGCATCTACCCACAGTAGACATTCACAAATACAGTAGGAAATCTTTTCACTCTTTAGAAGACGTGTAAAGTGGCTCTGCCTGCAAAGTTGACAGTCCTGGGTTCAATACTGGTAACATGAAGGTTCTTAGAATTTATTGTCATTATGTATCTCCGTTTTAATTTACGGGGTGAAACCTGGTCATTTGGAAGGCGTGCGTGGGAATATAAATCCAACACGTAGAGGCCTTTTGGAGAAGAAGTTTAATGTGATGTAGTACAGTCAGCATCAAAAGTAGCTACGCATTTGAAAAGTTCAAAAGTCTTTATTACGAGGGATCCCTGCTCCCTGCCTGAGGGATTTTGGCCCCTTCATATGCGTGGCAAATTTTGATGCTGACTGTAAACCTGCTATTATTATTAAAAGCCTATAGAGTGTCCCACTGGTGGGCAAAGGCCTCCCCTCTTGGTTTTAGTATTTATATAAATGTATTAATATACTTATTGTACGTAGTACATTCAACTGCAAAAATATGGGTCCATACAACTTGTTCAAAAATATGTCCTGCTCTTATGTATATTAAGGTTGCGGTACGTATTTATGAGAGGATTAAAGATTTAATCCTCTCATATATACGTATCGATGATACGTATTTTTGCAGTTGACCGTACCACAGTCTTACTACATACAGTCTGCCGACTCGGCTTTTTTTAGGTTAACGATGGGGAGTAAGCAGGAAACAATGTGGCGTGGAAAAAAAAACGCAACTTGTTCAGTTTGCGCGTTATATTTCCAAGGGCTGTCAAGTTTCAGAAATTTAAAATATGACTTTAGAGCTGATACCGCACTGTCGCTCGGATATTCAAGTGCTCAGGTTATATACAGGGTGGCCCATTCAAATCGGTCAGTATGGGAAAGTCTGAAACTATAAGACATACGAAGATTTGTTCTTAGGAACCATGTCACCGATTTTGATAAAAAGAAAAACTGCATTCATACATTTGAAAAAAAACACTGTACCCAGCTAGGGAATCGAACCCGGTTGTTTTGAAAAAATAAACTTACACTATTTCTATTCAGATATCGTTTGTGTAGGTCTTAAGCAGTAAATGTCTCTAAGAAACATTATGTCTAAAATGAATAAAATGCATTTTTTTCACATACTTCAATTTATCATAGTAGGTGTTCAAAGTGACCACCGTTACAATATTCAACAAGTTCAGGCATGTAAAATTGTCTCTATGGTTGTTTGTACCTCTCTACTTGTAAAATTGGTGACATGGTTCCTAAGAACAAATCTTCGTATGTCTTATAGTTTTAGACTTTCCCATACTGACCGATTTGAATGGGCCACCCTGTATATATATGTTTAGGTTAAAATAGGGTTACCGGTTTTTTTTTAATCAGTGCCGATCCGATATGATTTTGATATAAATGGATGTTTGAGCGTCCGAGAGGACTCTTAATATGAATCCAAGGTAAACTTTGAATAAACTGGTGGCCATATTGATTTTCTTTATTTACGTTACGATTTCGTTCGAAATCGATATCTGAGCGTCCGAGAGGTCTCTTAATATGAATCCGAGGAAAAATTTGGAAAAAGTGGCGGCCATATTGGTTTTCTTTATTTACGTCCCAATTTTGTTCAAAATCGATAATTCACCGTCAGTGAGCTCTCTTAATGTGGATCCGAGGTAAAATTTGGAAAAAGTGGCAGCCATATTGATTTTCTTTGTTTACGTTCGAATTTCGTTCAAAATCGATATTTGAGCGTCCGCGAGCTCTCTTAATGCGAACCCGAGCTAAACTTTGGAAAAGTGGCGGCCATATTGGTTTTCTTTATTTACGTCCCAATTTCGTTCCAAATCGATATTTGAACGTCCGCGAGGTCTCTTAATGCGAATCCGAGGTAAAATTTGGAAAAAGTGGCGGCCATATTGATTTTCTTTATTTACGTCCTGATTTCGTTTATAATTGATATTTGAGCGTCCGCGAGCTCTCTTAATGCGAATCCGAGGTAAAATTTGGAAAAGTGGCGGCCATATTGATTTTCTTTATTTATGTCCCGATTTCGAATATGACCTTGGTTTCGTATTAAGAGACCTCCCGGAACTTCAGATATCGATTTTACATTCAGCCAACCGCCATTAGACTTTGTAAGCATACTTGCGACATTATTCCGGCTCATCGCGATATGTTTCGGAGTCCTCGAGTGACATGTTTCGGACTCATGGAGCGACATGTTTTGGACTCATCGAGTGACATGTTTTGGACACATCGAGTTACATGTTTCTAACTCATCGAACGACATGTTTCGGATTAATTGAGTGACGTTTCGGATTCATCGAGCGACGTTTCGGATTCATCGAGCGACGTTTCGGATTCATCGAGCGACGTTTCGGATTCGTCAATATTACTACTTGTTTATATATATATATATACATATATATACTTATTTACTTGATGCTCTAGTGGATATTTATTTTTAATATTTCCTAACATGTTTGAGAAAAGCACTATTGACTATGTGCACGTCTGAAACGTCAAACTTCAAAGGTCCCGAGACAATGTCAAAACTTAGAGATGTCAAATAATGACACATGAATATTTTATTTACTTTAGTAAACGAGAAAGACCCCGTATTGGAAATTTTACTGAAATAAATAAGAAAATATAAAATACATACAAACGAAACGAATCGTAGGAAACCGTTAAGAAACCAATAGAAAACGTGAAAGTAAATTTGACAGTGGTCCCCGGTAAGTGCACATTTCTGCCATGGTGTGCGCTACGATCGCCTAGCTTACCCCCACCATCTACTTTTCACATAGCCAATACAATCCTCGGCCAGAACAGGGATTGCAGGACACGTCTTATTATTTATCCCATACTCCAGTTGTCCCTTACTTCACGCCCTCTGCAGTAATGTACCTTTTTTATAAACAAAAAACATAAATAGATATTTTCGTTTGTTTTTTAGTTGGTCTAACTTAATATTCAATTAGTCTAAAGGTATGGTAGTAATACTATATTTTTGCATTAATATCCAGAACGGACAGCCTGCAATAGTCAATTAATTTCCCCATTTCGTTGCAGTACTGCTTATGCCTTGACTGAGTTTACTGTTTATTCTTACTGTAAGCGCGCGAGTATGTCGGGTGAGTGGGGCGCTCCCCGCGTGGATAGTCGCCTCATGCATGCCCCTGAGATCATATTATTCGTTGAATCCACAGCACCAACAAAGAATATTTCGCAAGGAAACTTTATGATTGTTTTCAAGTAGACGTATAATAATAATTATTATTTATTGGACAGGCCCATAAAGAACCCATAAAAAACTAAAATTAAAATGACATAAAATTAAGTAAATAACACATATACCTACTGCTAGTTGACTAATGTATAGTCAAAGAGTCAAGTTATACATAGAAACATTCACAAAAAACTATACTCGGCCGTCCTGAGACCGGTGCAGTTTGCGCCAGTATTTATTAAATTCGTCGCTGTAATCCTTGGCTACTAACGAGGTAATCTCATTTTTAGATCTTTAAAGTCTCTCTTTTTTTTTATTTTTATTAAAAATTGGATTGCTCTTGGCCAGCATCTAGCCAGGGGGCAAAGATGAGGCCGACGATGAAGCGAGCTCACCCAGAAGATGCCTATTCACTCGTGCCTTAAAAAGGTCCAGGTTATATGAAGGCAGGTCTTTGAAGGCAGCAAACTTGGCTCTGAGGATGGCGAAGAAGTCAGGCACTCTCGCGTCGGCAAACATACCTTTCGCACTGCAGAAACGTGGTAATTTCAACAGAATACGAAAAGCGCGTTGAACGAGTGCCTGGTCTACCTATTCCAAAGCTGACATGTATAAAAACATTGACAAAAAGCTTTGAATAGGATCACCTTTACTTCTCTCGAACAACGCGCAAAGCGCCGAGCCAACATGTTACACCGCACAGCGAGATCCCTGCGTTCCCTCTCCATATCGGCGTCGTGTTTCAGGTACTCGCCTAGAATGTGCCCCAGGTACTTACTTAAAGCTCTTTACAACCCGAATTGGCGCGTCACTCATTTATACAGTGGGAATTGCCTCCGGACCCTTTCCAGACCTGAAAACGAGCATTTCGGTCTTGAGAACGTTATATTTCAGGCCGTGCATAGTAGCGTAACGCTCGCAGATGTTAATTAATTTAACAAGACCGCCTATCGAGGGGCTGACAAGCACCATATCGTCTGCGTAGCTCAGATTGTTAACACATACGTTACCAATATGGCAACCGACGTTAGAGCGTCTCAGCTCCTCGATAAAGTCATTGACATACAAGTTGAAAAGGTCCGGGGACGTCAAGCCCCCTTGGCGCACTCCACAGTCTAGCCTGTAATCGCTAGACTGCGAGTCACCCCAGTTTACATTATTGGTTTGGTTCTCGTACCAGAAACTCAACAGATTCACAATCTCGGGAGAAGTACCAGTTTTGTGAAGTTTCGCCCACAACATGTCATTTCATTCATTTCATCATGTGTTGAACATTGTACATTAACAATACAAATTACAGAACAATTAATATAATAATGTCACAATAATAAAATTAATAGGCAATAATGTCAAATAAAAAATATTAATATTGCACTATCCCAAATAATTACACAAATTATATTAAACAAAAAATTCCCTTATCATTACTATCCCTATAGAGTGCACTCTATACTTTTACAATTTATCTTGCACGAATTCAGCTGTCGCTAGCTGTCGTAGTTAACTAGGTCGAAAGCGCGGCTGAGATCTAGAAAACATGCGTATACTGATGTATCTCTATTGAAATAGTAATTCACAGCATATTTCTTACCTAGTATTGCGGAATCCGTCGAGAGCTCTGCACGAAAACCAAACTGTGCCTGATCTATTTTAAGATTCCTGGTCAGCTCGGGTTGTAATAGCCTCTCAAATACTTTTCCAATAATAGTAGCCAAGGAGATAGGCCTGTAATTATTCAGACTAGACAGGTCGCCTGTTTTCTTTTTTGTAATGGGGAACCTACCGTTCTCATCATGTCAGGGGGCAGGTAACAGTGAGCCAAGCAGGCGTTGAAAAAATCTGCCAGAACTCGATACAGTTCGTCACTCGCATAGAAAATGTGCTAAACATACATAAATAAAATAAACAATAAAGATCATTTATTTCCAAATTATTACATGTAAATAAATTCAATTCAACAATTTAATATAAGTAATATAGGTAAGGATAAGAGAAATTAAGTACTTTATTATAATACACTATTTCCATTCACTTTTATTACAAAGAACTTTTAATATTGACTAGTGTTGTACTACTGTGGTAGTCGCTATACTGTGGCATTTCGACATCTGCAGCGAGCACGCGAACAGAATTACTCCCCACGGTTGCAAGCGGGGTAACCCCGCGCCTGCTCCCCTCAAGCCCCGCACCTCACCCCGCTTTAGCAGCCGAGCGCTGAACTGACAGCGCCTTAACAAAACTAAGTTAAAACAACGCATAAGCAGCTATACTTATTTCTATGGTCTGGTTGTTGCGATTAATTATTAGTCAAGACTAACATATAATCACGTATTAGACCTGAGCAAAATACGTAAAACACACTTTACTCGTACTGTGTTTATAATAAGTATGATCACAAATTAATCTGCTCTCAGTTTGACGTAAAACGCCGTATCTCGTCAATAAGCTGTATACGTATTTTAAGATAAGTATTGATTTAATTTTACACGCCATTTATTCGTCGCTATACACGTATTTAACAGTAATACGTTCATTTAATTTTGTCGGGTTTAAGAAACTACTTTAAAAATCCGAATTTCTCCCACTGACGAGCATGCCCTCCGCGTCTCACCACCGCAAAAATCGCGCGTACTAGAGGCAAACTAATCCAGTGTAAATATGTGTTCACGCCCTGTCGGTTAGGCATCAATGTATGAGTCGCATATATGTAGTTTACCCTGTGCATAGGAACAAAAAATACAATTACCACCAAAAAAAGTTTGTGACTCTAAGCACTCTTACCTAAAAATATACTAAAAGAAGTAACCGATCTATATCGACCAGTGACAGATTGCTAAATCAAATGATCACATTTCAGCTATCGTTTACATAGGCAGTCTAAGGTAAAATTTTGGCGTTGAGTTATAGTATAGTTGGTGGTCCGTTAAACATTAGCTGTTAAAAATATTAGCTCCTACAGCACTGGCTAAGTAGCTTGCTGACGCCATATACGGCATCATTAAAAACAATTACGTATTCATATACAGCAGAATACGGATTAAAGTTACTGTCAATAAATCTTTATTACATTTTATTTCATTATAAGGACGTTAATAGTGACGTTATCAGATGATATCATAGAAGTCAGGATTTCTGACACAGAAATATTACGAAATAGCAGGCCTATCGCAGACCCTGCTGCCTGCTTGTGACACAAAGCGACAAGTAGATAGTGTTCCCATTAATTAACACCAAGAAAATGTTCAAGCCTTTAGTTTGGAAAAAGTATCCTGGCTAAGTTGTAATACGGATTGTGAATAAACCTCTATACTAAATACATCCATTTTTTTTATTCTGAAGCAATCTTTCAGGCACTTACCGGCTTTAAGTTGGAAGCAGACCGGTTTTATACTAAGCCGTGTCAGAGGTGTGTAATTACATAAAAGTACATAAAGTTTAGGGTGAAATTGATAGTAAAGTCAACGTCAAACAGCTAAGTCAACTATTCACTAGCTTGATGCCATAGTTTGTGATAATTATAATATATTATGTTTTACATTGAAAATAACCTTTCCATAGTATTAATTTTAGTCGAATGATGATTTTAATACATATAGGTAGTACATAAACTAATTGAATTAAAATTCCGTAGTGCAGTTTTTGTTGTGTGTGTGTATCTATAGTATGTAGACTAATACAAAGTTGCAGGAGCCAGAATTATCTTGAGGTATACTACGATCTATGTATGTTACACACAGATAAAAAGAGAAATTCATAATTAATCGTTCCTGTATCTTTTTTTTTTAATATAAAGGGTACAGAACTAGTCCTGCAGGATGCAACTGTACTGGGAATAACGCTAGGAGGATGATGATAAAGGGTAAAGCTGCCAGATTGTTTTATAAGATTTCAATATTACCTGGGTCACGACTTATTGTGACTATGTGTCAGTTAATTATATATACCTGATTTGAATAATCATGCTTTTATAACCTGTGAACTTAACACTAAAAAGAATAAGCTGGTTCCAAAGTGTATAGGCCACTTAAGGATATCGACATGATTCAGCCACAGAATAAGTAATAGTACATATGGTTCAGCGCCGACCTTGAATCTATAGACTGGAAGCTCCTGGTGTGTGACAATGATAATGATACTCTCTATTTTTTTAATATTTTCCTCTTGCAGGTTTTTGAACTTCATGCGCCTTTCAAAAAGGTACTAATTAAAAAATAAATCCAGCCGTGGATCACTTATACAGTAAGGGATATGATGCGACTCCGTGATGAGGCGCATGCAAGAAGCCATCGTACCGGTCTTGACACGCACAAACATTTCTATAAGGATTTAAAAAGCATTGTCAACACAGCCATTTTTTCTGAAAAGTCTGCCTTTTATCAATGTCATATTACGAATAATTACAATAATCCCCGAGTTCTTTGGCAAAATATTAAACGTCACATCATTGATTTTAAAAAACATAATGACTTGCCTTCATGTTTTCATAACCCAGACCAGATCAACGATCACTTCACTAACCTACCTGCGGGGAAAGGAGTTACCATATCCAGCCTAACCTATTTTGAATTCCATAAGTTTAGTCCCCGGAAATTTGAATTGAGACCAGTCGACGAAAACGATGTCTTAAAAGTCATTAAATCTTTTTCAAGTAACGCGGCGGGAACTAACGGCATCACATTGGACATGATTGAACTAACTCTGCCTAGAACTCTTTATATTAGTACCACAATCATTAACCAATCCATCTGTTCTAGCATTTTTCCCGATGACTGGAAATCCGCAATAGTTAAACCAATTCCAAAAACGCCTGAGCCTACCAATTTAAAAGACCTGAAGCCAATTAGTATTCTGTGTTTCGCGTCCAAAATATTGGAAAAAATTGTATGCCTGCAATTGACTGAATTTTTGGAAACAAATAATATACTACCAAGTAAGCAGTTTGGGTTTCGAAGAGGTCGCAGCACAGCCACAGCTCTGCTGGACGTAATCGATGACATTCTGTCAGCTCAGGATAAGGGAGAAGCATCACTTCTTGTCCTGTTGAATTTCTCCCGTGCCTTTGACACCATTAACGTCTCGCTTCTCCTTTCCAAACTTGCTTACTATGGTTTTTGCCATAAAATAATAAAGTGGTTTACTAGTTATCTTTCGGGGCGTTTCCAGCAAGTTGAGCTGCGTAATTCCGCTGGATTATCAGATTTCTCTCGAAAAACTCCTGTAAACTGCGGAGTCCCTCAGGGATCAATTTTAGGCCCAGAGCTGTTTATTTTGTATGTGGCGGACATTACAAATTACATAAACAATTGTAACTATCACATGTATGCTGACGACTTACAAATCTAAAAAACTTTCCATCCACGAGACACACTAACCGCCGTAGAATTGTTAAATCAGGATTTGGTTCGTATCGTTAACTGGTCTGGTCACTGTGATTTAGTTCTTAAGCCCATTAAGTCCAATTTTCTAGTACTTGGCACCAAATTCCAAGTTGACGAAGTTACTAGTTTTGACCCACATGTAGTGCTGGGAAGCGAGCGCCTCGAGCGTGTCACCGTAGCACGCAATCTCGGTCTACTCATTGAGGAGCAGTTGCCGTTCGAGCAACATGTGCTTGATGCCGCAAATTTTTTTATTTTATAGATTCAAAGTGCTATATCAGGTTAGAAAATATCTCAGTGTTGATCTTAGAATAAAATTATGTGATACGTTAACATTGTCTAAGCTCAACTATGTCGACACTGTGATTAATGGGTGTTTAATGGCCCGCTCAAAGGCGCTTCTGCAACGCATCCAGAATGCTTGCGCCCGTTTCTGCTTCCCCATCCCTCCACGTACTCATGTTACCCCCTATATTAATCATGGCGGAATGCTGAAAATGGAGGCGCGTCGCTCGCTGCATTTTGCGTCATAGCTTTTCGGTGTGGTTAACTTTCAACAACCCCTGTACCTCTTTCACAAACTAATTTTCTCCGCTCGCCCAACTAGAGATGCCATTGGGCTTGTCTGTCCAAGACACGGCAGATCAGCAGCATTTCGTGGCAGCTTTCGCAACCCTGCTACGAAGTGCTGGAATGACATACCCCCCCTATTCGTAATTCAAAAACGCTATTTACTTTTAAATTCAAGTTTAGAAAATATGTTTTTAGTTTGCAATTGCCGCTTCCGTAGTGTATGTATTTTGTGATCATAAGTTTTAGTACCCACTCATTCGAAATATTACTTATACCATATATCATATTCATATAATACGTACTGTTTAACATTTTCCTCTTTTTACACCAACCCTCCCCCTTGAATTTATCCCCTTCCCATCCCCATGTTGTTCTGAAGGCTCTGTTAGAATTGTATAGCTACGAATATTTTAGTGTCTAATTACTTCATAAATTGTACAGTTGTATGCTCGTCACTCGTGCGTCTGTTCTGAGCTATCTTCCGGCCCTGGGCCCCACGGAAGACCAGCGCTGTGGTATACTTGTGCTTTAGCATATGCTGAGTGGGGTCCTATTGTAGCCACCATAACAGCACCTAGTATTAATAAGGTCTTTTTTATAAATAAATATTGAGGGACAATCTTACACAAATCGACCTAGTCCCAAACTAAGCAAAGCTTGTACTATGGGTACTAGGCGACGATATACATAATTATATAGATAAATACATACTTAAATACATAGAGAACATCCAAGACCCAAGAACAAAATCCATGCTAAATGCACAAATAATGCCCTGACCGGGATTCGTCTGGCCTCTAGCTTCGGAGGCAGTGTCACTACCAACTAGGCTAAGCAGGTCGTCAAGGTCAGGTCTTTGTCTGTTTGCTTGTAATTTATATTTTCGAAGTGTTTTTTTTTTCCTTATGACTTGCATGTTTTGATTTTTTGTTTTCTCTTTGGTGCGGTATGTTGGTATTTCAATAAATGTTTTTCTATTCTATTCTATTCTATTAAAATTAGGTGGTAGCTAACCAGTGCAATGACTACCTACGCAGAGCGACGCATCTTACTCTCTACTTTGTATGTAGCATGCATTTGCGAGTAGGTATTATACGATTACGCCATGTGTTTTTGATTATGGCGTGACCGAACGGGGTCTAAGGAACTTCATACACGGCCTGAGCACCCGCTCGAGTCCGAGTTTCGCGTACAGCGGGACTGGGCTTGCGGCGGCCATCTCAACCTCCCAACTGCGAAACGCTGCCGTCCCCCTGCACGCTCCGCTTCGAGTGGGCACGGATCCCACTTTCCAACGAAGAGGCCGGCATGGCCAGGCATGACGGTACGATGCTATGAGATAGAACCAGCACGATAGCTTTTACCGTCACGTTTTATGCCCGAAATGTAATATATGAAACATGACATAAAAAGCGGCAAAATAAAGGGTAGTGCAGCATTAGGCTGCATGTTAAACGCATTTTCATACAATGTTATTACATTACATTGTAAATTTATTAGAATAGTTTTATACAGATCGCTCTCACGTCAATCCTCTGCGTTGTGTTTCCTTCGTATGAAACTGGCAGTGGCAGGTTACGAAAAAAACATCACCGTTCGAATTTATCTTCTGGAGTAGTTTTTTTGACTTGACTTGAAAATTTCCCTGTCATAATAACAACAATGTGAACGTTAGGCATTCTTGGAAATATCTTCGTTCAGGAAGCAAATTGAGTTTTTTTTGGCAATTTCGTATGTTTGTGTTTGTGTGAATAAGCGATTTAAATAAAACCGATTGGTCGTCGAAAGTTTTAATGTTTTGTACGTTTGGGTTCATCCTAGTTTTTGCTTGATACCAGCCGGTATCCTTATCCCGCATTAAGCCGCGCCTACCAGCTCTTTGAGGGTAAGTTTATTGAGCTAGTAATTGCAATCGCGTTATCTCTCTATAGGAAACGTTAGTAAGGTTCGTTGCTCATATCGTGGTTTTGAATTGCAGCTTTCCGCGGAGATTTCCGCTCGGGGATCTATTACCTGGAGTTATCGACAGTAGAGGCTCTGCGCGCTGTCAATCAAGCCTGGTGGCAGTCACTACAGGAAACGACTCTTGCTTAAATTTCCGTGCTCGGATTCAGCACAACGAGTGGCGTATTCTCCCTTCTATCCTTGAAGATAAGCACCGGACTTTTGGAGGTAACCTCCACTTGTGATTAAGTGATCTCTGCTACAGACCCGAATTCAGTGCGGTGACTGACGCGCATATATTTTTATCTAGCTTAACGTTATATTGTTTTCAAATTCTCTTATAACTGTTATTTTCTCGTTTAATATTAGTTGGAAAGGCTATAAACGTTATTGGGTTCCAAACCGATTCCTGTTGATTTACGAATCTCTGTAATACTACACTGAGTTCTATTTATTTTTGACACCGTAGCCGTACTTAATTAATTATCTGGTAGTCTTACCTCTACAATAGTTAATTAGTTATACTTAATTATTTTCCTCTCGTGCACCATCGGTCATGTTTCAACATTTTCAATTTCCAAATTCAAAAGGCGCAATTTGTCCGCACTGTCTCATCACGTTTCGGCCGCTATTTATCCACTCCGCACTAGCACGAACCACTAAAAACATCCCAGTTTTAACATTATCGTTTCATTAGTGTCTCAAATAATCTTCCAACAACAAATTAGTCCCGGGACGTTTAACAAAGTAGAGTCAGTGTTCGTATACAATCGTGGGAGCGTGGTATCGCATTTATTAACCCATTGACGGTACGCAGACCTTTTTTTGTACAATTCACCGAAACGCCATATCGATCGAAATTTTTAGTACGGTTCACCGAAAGTCGGTATTCAACCCGGGACGTTTAATAAAGTAGTGTCAGTGTTCGTATACAATCGTGGGAGCGTGGGATCGCATTTATTAACCCATTGACGGTACGCCGACCTTTTTTGTACAATTCACCGAAACGCCATATCGATCGAAATTTTTAATACGGTTCACCGAAAGTCGGTATTCAACAATACGCGTCCGGTATTATTTTCTCCAGCTATCTGTACTGTTTTATATTATATTAAATACATTTGTTTGGTTGACATATTTTGTCGACAATTGTGCTGCTAGGATATTAATCTTTCTAATGTTAACCTAGCTTTAATTTGAACGTGTGTTTTATACAGCATGTAAATGTTGAACTCCATTGTGTCATAGGTAAGATTTATTCCTGATTTTAATTACTTGCTTAATATAAATAAATTATTCTTGTGGCTTTCTCTATTTTTATTTTATGCTACAGTAGGTACTGTGAATTGAAAGACTAATTAATTAAAAAACTAAAAAACCCGACTGCGTTTCTGTGTAATTTGGAATTTGGCGCCAAAAATCCGTCATTTTTTATTTTGATTTACCCAGTGTCACTCTCACAGTAAATACGAATCTAACGACACCTCTCAAGTTAAAATACATCGAGCCGTTCAGGCTGCAGAGCGTGCCAGACAATTATACATACATACTCTCGAAAAACATGACCCTCCTTCTGGCGCAGTCGGGCAAAAAGAGAACTCACGCAATCACCTTTCATTTAGGCGAAGTTAGAGGAGGTAGTTTGTCAGCGACGATTACTTAAATACCTATTGGATCTATAATTCTTCGGTGTAAGTATTCAATAGTCCCTTTGTTTTTGACTGCACGATCGAAAGTTTTGAAGATTCAGAAGGCGAGGGGGCATTTGTTATACAGGGCGTCCCACGGCTATGCCACATGGAGGGAAAGTACCTTGAATATTGTAGATGGAACATTTTACTGAAAGAAGACATCATTTTAATCTAAGAAACAATTTAAACTGCATTCATAGATTTTTTAAATAATTACATAGTTGAACCGGGAATCGAACCCGGTACACGAGAAAAAAATTATCCTGTATCTTTATCATGACGATCGAAAGGCTTCATGATGAGGATTATTTTTTGCTACATAAGTGACAAAAGTAAAAGGAAGACCATGAATTACATTTGAAGAAAAATGAAAAGCTGACATTGCCGTTAGGACATACAAATGACATTATCATTTTAAAGTACTAAGAATCAGTACCCACTTGAGAAGTACGCATAATATCCCTATTATAATTTTATATATAAATGGACAAATAAATTATTTTTATGGAGTTATGTAAAAAATAGTTTACAAGAACTAGTACTAGTACGAAAGTGTCCACAAGCTACAAGCAGAACTTAGACGTGATATTCTAAATATCCGCCACAACATGATCGACAGGGAGCAAAATAATCAAAAGAGTGCGACTTTGTATTCAACAGAATGGGACTCATTTTGAGCATTTGATAAATAAAATTGATTAATTTTGAATTGAAAATGTAAAAATTCATGGTCTTCCTTTCATTTCCGACACTATGTCATTTAGCAAAAAATAATCCTTACGATGAAGCCTTTCGATCGGCATGATAAAGCTACAGGGTAATTTATTGTCTCGTTAGCGGGTTCGATTCCCGGTTCAACAATAATTATTTAAAAATCTATGAATGCAGTTTCAATTGCTTTTTTAATTAAAATAATGTCTTCTTTCAGTAAAATGTTCCATCTACAATATTCAAGGTACGTTCCCTCCATGTAGCATAGCCGTGGGACGCCCTGTATAATGTGACTTTCAGGGCGATTATCTCCGAATATATTCACTTACATTTGTTTCCAAGGACATCAATCAGGTCCTGTTGTTGAATTACGTAATTCAACGTGTAACACAATAATAATAAAAAAACTGTTTTAGAGATTTGAATACATAACTACCGAGTACGTAGCGGCCTTTATAATATAATATAGTTCTTTAGTAAAATCCCTGTGACATACGGACAGACATGACAAAACTATGAGGGTTCAGTTTTTGCCATTTGGCTACGGAACACTAAAAAACATGACGATATAATGTATCGTGCTATTTGTGCTACTCGTAGCTAGGCAGATAAATGGTAATATAAAACCAAGGTTTCGTCGATTACGTACCCATCTCGTTCTATTTTATGGCATCGCACCGCTCAAACCGCCCGCCACGCTAGGGCTGCGCCTTTACACTGAACCATCTATTGCAAATGTGTGTACACTATACAATTATGGCTACCAGCTTTGTCAGTAGCAGAGAAGTTCAAAATGTACAGTCAGCTGCAGAGAATCGTAACCCCTCCTGCATACAAACTTCTATGCAGGGGAGCTCACATTTCTCCACAGCTGACTGTACAATCCAACCTAATTAATATTACTACAATAAGATTAATAGATATGCCTGGTACAGTTAGGTCAAATGATACAGAATCCAGTTTGTATCTAAAGTAATTGGGTTGGATATGCTTGTTCTTGTAAGAAAGTATTGTGACTCCAGAAGACATTAGACAATAGCTGATATTCCTGAATTCTGAAATGAAAGTATACATACTGGACACTGTTTCAGAAGGTTCTCAATTGTTAATTAATGCTGTGTTTTACTGAAAAATACCTTATATATTAGAAATAAATATTGTTGCTCTATTTCAATTTGTTAATTATAACTCTTAAATACTCTTATATAAAATAAAAAAATGTGGATCAAGCCTCGGTTCTGCACAATACCGCAACCACCACCACCATATCAGCCGAAGGATTTTCACTGCTGGACATAGGCCAATTTCATGCCAAGCGTGGTGATTATGCCATTTACCCCCCATGCAATTGGGGGAGGCCTATTCCTGCACAATACATAACAAATAAATTAAATTCAAAATGCTCACTTATTGTGTGCATTATTAGGTGCACTACCATTTTTAAGTTTCGGGGCTTTTATTATGTAACAGTTACTACTATGACCAATCTGCCTCACATTTCACCCATAAGAATAAATCAACTACTTAAGGGAGTTTTTCTAAAAAACTAAAAATTGCCCAGTGTAAAAAATGAACATTACAAATATTATTAAGTAATAATGGTGTTCTGGGCACTTTCCTGTGGCTAAAGTGTAACTTCCTGGATAAGATCTCTAGTCTGCTGTTATTGTGCAACAATAACAACAACAACTGCATAGTCAAAAAACCTATTCCACTGGGACTGGCCATGTACAATTCAAACTTATATCAGTGTTACGAAGACTGACAAAAAAGCATTTTTCACTTTATTTAGAATTAGCTGACTGGTAAAAGCAATTTAAAAAAACTTTAAATTATTCAACTTTTATAATCATAGACCATTTAATACTACTTACGTGAGGTTAAAAAGAAGTCAACACAGCACTTTGCCTTTTTTATATCACACTATATTTCACTTCGGCTATATTTATTATCGCACTATTATTTCACTTTGCATGGTTGGGATGGTATAAGTTGTTGATATCGTTTTCGTCATTCGTTTGTACTTATTTCTAACTTAACTGAGTTACCCAAGTAATTTCCTCACCTTTCACATAGCTATATATGTCAATTTATCTCTTCATAGCAATTGAACGGCTTCACAATTAACATGTCTTCATAGCAGAATTATTTTATCGGCACTTTGAAAGATCAGTTTGAAACTAAGTAAGTTTTGTCGCCGGTTAGCGGTTAATTTATCATTTTTACCCTATTTGGTGGGCACGAGCTGTATCTATCAAGCCTGTGAGAAGAGCAACCAAACCCATTTCTCGTTGGCATGCAGCATTCCGTCCTTTATAGTTTATTTATAGCAATAACAAACTAATTCGTTTTACTTTGATTAAAACTTTAAAGATATTTAGAAACTTTGACGTCAAGCGTAATGTCAATGGACAAATGTCAGAGTAACGTTTTGTTTGTGTTCCGATACTTCCGTTTAGAAATACAAAATATTTTCTTATTTCACTCATTGGTTTTGCTTATTTGTTTCCTTTTTTTTTCAAATTAAAATTTATTCATTTATTTATTTATTTAAACAAATCAAATAAAACTATATCTAAACTTAAAATATGTTTTAAAAATTGGGCCCCCTAGGCATGGTTCCTCAAATGCTGGCAGCATTTCCTCGCTGAATCGCAACGCTAATGCGTTGAGCGTGGAAGCTGCCAGCTCTTCGGTCCCCTGTGGCGTCTACGAGCCTTTTGGAAAGCTCCTTGTGGAGCTGACGTACACTGGGACCCCACGGGCCAAGGGTCTCTACACCGAACGGAACAAAACTGTATTAACAACAACATGTTTTCAGATAAATGTACTAAATATCTGCAAAATGGCGCCGTTTTGACAAATTGGAATGAGTTTTATTTTGACGTCAGCTCCCACTGACAGGACAGAAGTGACAGCAATGAAGGCGGCAGGCTTAAAGAAAAATAAAAGTAAAATCCAAAGAGGCCACATATTTCGGAAAATTAATTAAATGTCGCAGTCAAATAAAAACTACCCTATGACAAGGCCAGCATAATAATCTACCTATACACCAAAAATTGTTTAAATCGATTCAGCGGATCCTGAGATCCTTCGGGACACAAAACCCTCACTAATACTGGCTGGAATTTTAGAGATTTATTATATGTACAGGGTGATTCAGGAGACGTGAGCAGGACCAACACTACATACATAGTAAATGGTAATGAATCGTTCACCATCGTATTTAAATGAAACACGCATACCTTTTTCCTGTATTTTAATTTTTGTTAAGTTAAAGTTTAATTCTCTACAATCATGGTCACTCTACAACAACTGGGTTATAAAGATTAAACCTCTAACTGTTGTTGACAGTGACTGTGAATGTCAGCACTTTGATTACGCAGAAAGTAAATTGTCACATTGAGTGAGACACGATATTTCAAAAGTAATCGGACTCAGATGACATTCATTTTGACACGTATCACTTGACTGAAGTATTCTGATTGTAGAGTGACCATGAATTTCGTAAATAATTTAAAACGATTTGTTTTCAACACTACAGATAAATGAACGTTAATTTCACTAATAGTGGCACGAAGCAGTAGCTTATGATCTACTGAATCCGTAGTGTTGATCTTGCTCACGTCTCCCGAATCACCCTGTATAGATAATATCTATATTATCATTAATTATAATAATAAGACATGTCTTTGAAACCAAATTATTATTTATTATTTAATTTCTTTATTAGATTGGGTTTTTCATAATAAATGTATAAAAAGGGAAATATCAAAATACTATATGTATTAGTAGTACCTACTCGTAAGCTACCGGTCGTTGGGGCGACAAAAGAGGAACAACCGGACTATCCGCGCCGTGTCCAGGAGTACCGCCATCTGTATCTGACCGTTATTACTATTTTTATTATTTTATCCCACCTCGGTGGCAAACAATGACGTCACCACAGATTTTGGTGTGACGAGAATCCTGCGTAGCCTGCACATTTTGCGACTTGCACATCACGCTATGTGACTCTTCTCTTTTCGCAAGTTTCTACGTACATGTATTAAATTACTAGATGATTAACATGGGATTAACTGCGTACATGTAAACGATAAATAATACGAGTAAATAAATTGTTTTATATTGAAATTTTTATGTGTAACAAATTATTCTAATACAGATGCTCTAGTAAGCTGCACCAATAGTGAAACACTTTTATAAATATGCACAATATCAGCTACATGCTCTGTAGAAAAGTCTGAAACCGATGTGTCCGTCCAATTTACTGCATCTATATGGTCAAGGCACACACGTGTGTATGGTGCCATGTAAAAATGGTATCGCGACAAAACCATTGCCTTCTGCAGGTACGGAACTGGGCGAAGATTCGTCGAGGAGCACATGTTGAAAATGCATTTATTGCAATCGCTTATTGCTCTTTTCGTCGGCCGAACACTTGCACCTTCCATTCCGTCGTTGAATTAGAGGTAACCCGACATCGTTGCCTTAATTTTATTACACAATTAGTCGTAGCGTAGTAATACAATTTGATAAATCTACTGACAGTCTATGTCTTTCAGCACTGAATGTTGACTGAATAACTCGCTTGCATGAAGGTTTTAAACATAGCATAAAATTAAGTGAAGTGAAAGCTTTGGATTTGGACATACGTTTCGACTGAAAACTAAATATACAAACACACTATAATAAATCAAAAAATGCGAAGTATTTATTAAAAATGTATTTATTTTAATCTATATCCTTCGTATACAAACTTAAACAAACTCTCATTCTTATATTTAAAACAATATATTGCTTAATTTTGTGTTTCATCTTCAAACGCCGTATCTTATTTAAACACTCGTAAACAGTGACTTTATCATTAATACGTCTTTCTACCAATATGTTTATTTTATATTGTTTTAAGAGATATGTTTTTGATCTGTTCTTCACTAAGTTATGATATTTCATTTTATGTGACTTAAAATCTTGTACAGCGATTTCACTATTATATACTTGGTTTTCTGGCCACTTTTTTACTAAACCGGCTGTGCTAACCTTCTTCTGGGTTATTTGTCAGGTGTTTCCCACCATAACAGGAAATAGTTGTAATTTTATTAGACATCCACCATTCAGTGAAGTTCTCCTTAAATTTATTGATATTCATGCTTTCTGTAAGGTTTTCAGATATTGAGAGCCATCCTTCAGGTATGAACACAGTCGGTAAATAAGACAGTTGTAAACATACAAACTTTTTGTAGTCAGAGTTTTCAAGAAGCTTATTTTTTTTCCATATTTCATTATTGCCTGCGAATAGTGGAAATAATATCCACTTATTCTAACGGCAGGAAAAACTGTTTCAATAGCTTATTAACATTGATATTTCGATATCAATTTTTAAATTACTTGGTTCCCATGACGGAAGGTTTTTCTTGAGGCTAGACGAAAAACGAATATAAGTTTCTGCTTGCTTATTTGGTAGAAGGGCAAAAATAATTGCAATATATTAATACTGCTTTCAGCTCCTCTAGTGTCACAATAGAAACTATACAATTGAGGGTAGGGGACAGGAGTCCTCGAAAATGTTCCATTTTTATCTCCGATTTTGCTGCATAAGACATATTTATTATAACTTTATCGTCGTCTAGCAAATCTTCCTAAATTTAAATTGCATCTAAGCCTCTCAGGAATTATGACGTCAGCGGTGTGACGAAACCTTGTAGTCGTCAAATTATTTGCTTTCAGTCTCCATCTGTATAAGATTGGTTTAATCTGTGAGAAATCTGAAATATCTTCTATAAGATTTATACCTCTTTGTATCAATGGAGTTATACAATTTTCGTATATTTGCTGTAGTGGTTGAAAATTTGCTTTCGCACTGTCTTTTACTTTCTGTAAACATAACAATACTTCGTTTTTTGCACTATAAGGGGCACACTTATGTGAATTTTTATCAATAATTACATTGCCTTTACCTAATTTATTAACTCCACCACTACGATTTGCACATCTCCAACTACATATTTCACCTTTTATGTTGTTTCTAAGAAATCTTTATAGCCTTCGCAAAGTAAAAGTTTACTACATATTTCTTTCACTGTCTATAAAGTTTAAATCGGACATTATTAAATAAGTATTAGTAAATTAGATTCTGACTTTCCAAAGAAATGCAATCTATAACCATATGACAACGACGGGTCAATGTTATGTAGATTAGATTACATTACTAATGACCAGTAACGGAAACGAAGACAAGAAATATTTTGCATATCACATGTTAATCCCTATGTTGTATAAGTACAGTCAGCAACAAAGATATGTATACGGCCAAAGTGCAAAAAATATATATACACGGCCAAAATGTTCAGGCAATAAAGTCCTGTATAAATATTTTTAGCACTACAAACGAATCAGAAATTATTCATTTGCCTTGATCCAATATCCCCAGATGTTTGACAAGCGTGCAAAATTTATAATCATTAGATTAAGTCAATATAAAATGTAATTTAAAGTTAATAAAATAGACATCACAATAAATATCTTATAACTAACTTTTATTAATTTGCATACTGCTGCTGCTGGTATGTACATTTTTGTTGCTGACTGTACAACGTAACGGGATATGATTTCCGCCATAGCCATCGCTTTTTACCACACTTTTGGCGGGTAGCGAAATTTGTTTAGGTATCCTCCTTGTGGCCAGTGAGAACTTTTTGACGGGATGACGAATAGGAACAGATTTGCAGTGTGATCAATAGCTACAAAATTACGATGTGTCCTAATAGAACTAAATCTACCTGTGAAGGGAGCCCAAAATTTTGGTGTGACGAGTTGGTGCCTGAATATCTTTAGCTTGATCTATAAACGCACGTCTCGGTCTTCCCTGCCTCTTCTTCCCTCTATTTTGCCTTCTATTATAGTGTTTATGTAATAATATTTGTACTTATTTATATATATATATATATATATATATATATATATATATATATATATATATATATACTAGCTGTTGCCCGCGGCGTCGTCCGCGTCTTCGCTCCTATTAGTCGCAGCGTGATGTTATATAGCCTTAAGCCTTCTTTGATAAATGGACTATCCAACACAAAAATAATTTTTCAATTCGGACCAGTAGTTCCTGAGATTAGCGTGTTCAAACAAACACTTCAGCTTTATAATATTAGTATAGATAAGTACTAAAATAAATAGAAAACATCCAACACTAGGGAACTATTATTCGTGGTCGTTATACAAATAATTGCCCGACCGGGATTTCTAACTCGGGACCATTAGCAACGTAGGCAGGGTCACTTTACCAACTAGCAAATAAAAAGTATTCATCAGGTTATTTGCTTTTCAAAATAAACACCAACGAAAGTATTGTCAGTCTCTTCATCCGTTTTACCAACCTAAAGTTACTAAAATGTTTTTTGCAGTATTCGACCCTTTTTGTGATAAAAATCATAAGCCAATGCCTTTGTCGCATTTGTTGGCACATGAATGTTCTTTGTTTGGTTGCGTGAAAAGAAAAATATGCAAAGTAAAAGGTGCCCCTATAAGTCCTTATATTTTATTATTACTCAAACACGACGAAAAGAATTACGGAATTAATTATACCTACTCGTACTTCTAATTATATATTTAAATGGCTTAGAAAATTCTTGGTTGATGTGGGCGGGACATATTGCACGTAGAACCGATGCCCGTTGGGGCGGAAAGAATATGGAGTGGTGACCGCGTACCAGAAGGCGCAGCGTGGGTAAACCCCCTACAAGGTGGACTGATGACTTGGCTCGCGGAAGTCCGCTCGATGCTGCTGGCGCAGGACCGGTCATTGAGGCGCTGTTTGGGGGAAACCTATGTCCAGCAGTGGATGTCCATCAGCTGAAATGATGACGATGATGATAACTTTCAACATAATCTCATAGGAGTTTACAAAACAAAAAATGTAAAGGCGATTAAATTACGAATTTAGTTAAGACATGTTTTTGATTTTAAAAATGTAAAATAGTATTAGATAGAGTAATATTTTTCCTGCAAGATTTATATTGACAGTAATGTTATGTAAGAAATTCATATTTTTTCATAGTAAATTTTGGAGATAACGGGGGAGTGGGGATTTTTGATGGTATGGACTCTATACGGCGTACTGGTCTGGGGTGGCCGTTTCACACAGAGCACGTCAGGGGGGGTTGGTGTCATTTTTTGTTGCATATACGCATATGACATGTCACTGTCGACCCTGGAAGAGGGACAACAGTTTTGGGGGGAATTTAGGGATATCATAAGTATATGTAAGAATAATGAAAACTTTATAATGTTAGGTTATAGACATTAGTGGATGGGAAGGGGTAAATAAAGCGAGATAGATTTGAAAAAGTCCTGGGAACTCACGGTGACGAGAGCATGAACAATAAAATTGGCCAAGAGCATGTCGCGCCATGCTCAGTGTAGACTTCAGTAGTTGTCCAATGAACTGACTCTAAAAAAATCAATAGCAAGCAAAATGGAATACTTTCGCAGCGTTTCATACGTCTTTTACTAAGAAGGGAAGACTTTTTTATGATAACTCAAAAACGGCTTAACTGATCATATCCGCCATAGTTTTTATTGAAAGTCTTTATTAAGCTTTACTTTCATGATTTTTTTCAAAATTTTTTGAACCCATAGTTCAAAAGTTAGAGGGGAGGGCACTTTTTTTCTTTTGATGTGAATATTTATATATTTCCAAAAAAATTCACTTTATCAAAAAATGGTTGATAAAGACCTGTATTCACACCATAGAGTTGAAGCAAAAAAAAATATCCCCACTATACGTAAAGAGAAGGTACCTTTGAAAAAAAAAATTAGATTTTATTTAACGGCTTTTTCAGTTTTATTGATTTATATGTCCATACCAAATTGCAGCTTTCTAGCACTAACAATCACAGAGCAAAGCCTCGGACAGATAGACGGACATGGTAAAACTATAAGGGTTCCTATTTGACTACGGAACCCTAAAAATGGTGAGAGATTTGCCTTGAGAGAAGTGTTTTTGTGACAAATACAATGTTTTCCTACAAATAGATTCCTTTTTACACGTGTGAGGCGGAGAATGTAAGATAGAGCGTGTTTGATTTTGTGAAAGTGGACGAAAGATGGAGAAAGAATGATCTTGACCCTAAGGTGTATCGCGGGTCGGATATAAATACAAATCACTTTCTGATGATAAGCTGAATGAAAGGTCTCTTTCAAGGATGGCGACGCCGACCGCATATAATTAATCACTAGTGTTCTGTAGAAAATAAAGGGAGAGAAAATTCTCACGATGAAAGTTTAACTGATGAGAATGTTCATAAACTAATGAATTCTAACTGAACTGAAGTAATGAATTGAATTCATACAAACACACTACACTTTTCTAAGAACCAGCAATTAGTAGTTATTAAAGTCATTGCAAAAAGAAAACCACCATTTTAAAAGGGGGGTCTCTGGCACCGATTTAAGGTTCAATAAGTCGTCGGCCTGTTTAGCCTAGTTGGTAGTGCCATTGCCTCCGAAGCTAGAGGTCCCGGGTTCGATTCCCGGTAAGGGCATTTGTTTCTGTGGTGAGCAGAGACATTTGTTCCTGAGACTTGGATGTTTTCTATGTATTTAAGTATATATCTATTAAATATATCGTCGTCTAGTACCCATAACACAAGCCTTGTTGAGCTTACTGTGGGACTAGTTCGATTTGTGTAAAAAAAAAAATGTCCCCTAATATTTATTTATTTATTATTATTTATTTATAAATAAGTCAGCTAACTAAAAAATGCAAAATTCACGCAAAACTGTCAAGGGACTGTGACTTGGCAGTGTAATTCTGAAAATCATTTTTGTATACAGATGTGTGGAAAAAGGTATGTGTGCCTAAATAATTACTTATATAAGCGGTAGTGTTTGTGGTGTAAATAAAAGGAGCAAAGGAAAGAAGAAGAAGAATACATGGTAAGAGTGAAAAGTGGTACAAAAGGCAGTAAGCGAGAAGAAGAAAGCATGGCTAGATTGGTTGGTGATTAGGGCGGACCAAAGAAGTCAGAAAAGCTATGCTGAAGTCGTGAGTGAAACGAAAAGTAATTATAAAATGTTGTGACTTGTGGTAAAGGAGGTAGTTAAAAGAACGAAAAATAAAATGGATCAGACGATGTCTCAGGACCTATAGGCAAACAGAAAGTTTTTTACTGGAAAGCCGTTCGTTTTGCCAGAGGTAAGACTCAGATTTCAGAGTTATCCTGAGTAAGAGACCGGCATGGAAGTTTATTGAATGATCAGGAAAGAATATTTTGAAGGTTTGTTTGAGGGAAAAGGAAAAAGGCTGGCAACTTGTTTGCAAGAACTACTGGGCATTAGCTTACATCAGTATCGTTGGCAAATTATATATGGGGAAAGTGTTGATTGAAAGGGTAATAAAAGAAGACTATGAGAAAATATGGGATGTACAGAAAAACAGAGAAACGTGACGTTAAACGCTGAAAATCAAATGCTATTTAAAAAGAAACTGTTTGCTCTTCTAGCGGAAAAGGCATATTATTCAATTGACGAATATAGAAAAGATGATTTTTAAAGTCGCACTAATTATGTTATTATGTATTAGGAAAAGCACGTTGCATAAAAATTGGATATAACATTAATTTAAGTAGGGTCGCTAGGCCGGTTAGCGACCACTTAGCCGAGTTGCGCACTTTAGATGAGTCAAAAAATGTGAAATCTACACTCGTCATAGATGGCAGCTATGTAAATGGGTCCTGAGTATTGTCAAGATGTGAAACTAATAATAAAATATAGCACTTTCATCCATAAATTTGGAAAAAAAGTAGAAAAGGTTCCAAAATAACGAATGTGTTAGATAGCGACCACTTGCGTCGGTTTACGACCACTTGTGAGCTGGTTTGCGACCACCATGCGAAATAGTGTACAATTACTGAATAAAACGATTGAATACTATTGTTTTCGTATTTTTTTGTGTTTTTAGCCTAAAAAAGGCATTGCATGATAATAATTATACAAATGGTCAACATAAAGTATCTAACAATCTAACGCGCTATGCGCATATCCAGCAATCTTTCACCGAACTTATAGCACATAATAATTAATAGTACCTATTAAGTACTGAAGTGCATCTGCCTTAATTAGTGATGAGTTGTTGACGTTTAGCTGTCATTTTTTGCCATAGACAAGATAGGGTTGCTGACGTTTGCGTTTGAAAAAGGGGTCCGTTACACGGTGATTATTATTGGTGATCCTGGTGTGTCAGTATTACCAGCAATATTCTGTATTGAAGCTGTATTGATTGGGGCATTTCCACAGCAAATATTATCACGCGTCAATATAGTTCATATACTCTGTAATAGTGAAGAATTCCTTGTAACTATGCCAACATTCAGAAAAATATTTTTTTTTGTCGCAATGTTGATCCACATGTAATCTTCACTCTCCAATAAATGAAAAAACAGAGGTAATATAAATTAATCTATTAGGCTACAGCTTTATTAATCCAACACAAGCTCTTTTAGTTAAAAATCGATCGCTAAATGAGTGGCAATGGCGGAAATACACAAGATTTGGCAAAATATGGCAGCTAATATCATAATATTATCACGATGCGTTTGTATGACAATATTATTGAAGACCCGCCCCTTTTGTATCGCGGATTTCAAAATATCCGGATAATCCGATACTGCGATACACGTCAATATTCACGTGATACGGATCGTGATGTGAGTGGATCGCGTGATAATAATCACCGTGTAACAGACCCCAAAGACCTATCGAGTAGACCTATAGAATAGCAGTATTTTGGAAATTCCATATAATTATCGACTTTGCGAGGTCTACAGCTCACGGAGCCACTAGTTTTTAGTATAAGTAATCCAGCCACAAACAGTGTCAGTAGCATAAAAATTGAAAATATGACTCTTTCCTAGTATTTTTTAATTATACCACATGACAGTAGAAATTGTAGCAAAGAAACTAAAAATATATACTCGTCTACTTTTTTGCCTAATCTGGGCCCCTACCGCGAAGTGCAAACGAAATTTTCCCTCACTGTCACACTTGCACGTAAGTGCGACAGAGAGGGAAACCTTCGAAAGCCGTTCGCGGTAGGCACTCTGGCTACGAATCCTGTCGGTAGCAGTGAAACTGAAAATGAACGCTATTTTTTTATCAGGGGGCCTATGCTGCTAGCCATTTTATCACTTATCGTTGTCGATAAGACATTCGTCACGTTCTGACAAGTATGTGAGTGCAAGAGTGACGGATGTCTTACCGACAACGATAAGTGATAAAATGGTTAGCATCATAGGCCCCCTGGTCTCCAACCGTGTCAGCGGTAGGGAAACTTCTTTTAAATATTTTTATGTATAAACACGAGTAAATAGAAAATAAAAGGAGCCTAACTCATCGAAAGCTTTATTACTATATTAAATGTACTGTTACTATTTTATACTCAGACCAGCCTAGCCAGCATGGTCGCTTATATGTCGGACTTACATAAGTGCGAGAGGGACGAATGCTATATGTCCGACATATATGCGATCATACTAGCCCCACTGAGCGCAAATCGCCACAGTTCTTACCCTCTCTAAAAATCTATTTAATATTGGCCAGCAATACACACATTACATTTAAATGGTCTGTTCATTACATCCATATATGACGATCCAGCAAAAATTGTACACTTTAGATGGAACCATCTGTGACAAAAATCGCACCCAACATTTTTATCTTCGTCGTCTTCAGCGTCACTAATTAAAATATCATCACATTCGGTACAAATTACTTTTTCTTTATTGTTTTTCTTATTTTTCCTTCTTCGAGTCCTAGATTTTGGCATCAGATCTCTCTTCATTTTCTTTTGGTTAGCTATTTCTAATCTTTCTTGTTTTCTTTTTAGTACAGCCGCATGTTTTTCTGCCTTCAAATTTTCTTTGTCCTCATAAAACTTTCGCCATGCGCTAGATGATATTGCAGCTGGTGTTTTTATTTGCTTCGGTTTTTCTCGTGGCGGCGGTTCAGGAATAAATAAATGTTTACTGAATGCATCAATTTCTGATACTATTGCTCTTTGGGTGGGTATGACCGTCACATCATCTCGGGTAATTAAACAACTATCTTCATCTAGAGTAATCAAAGCATTATCATCACTTATAGAAATTAACGAACCAATTTCGGTACCCATACCAGTACCAGAGAGCGCCGATAAGGTGTCATCAATTGTCATCAGTTCATGGGCAACGACTGCCACTTCGGAATGAGTCATCTCATGAGAAAGTGGTTGAATATCTGCTGTGACACTTATCGTATAAGATCCAGTTATAGACATTTCATTATTAGATGTAATTTCTTCAATTTTGTTGCTATCTACCAATATAGTTGGCAAGCATCCA
Organism: Notocelia uddmanniana; assembly: GCA_905163555.1. NCBI lineage: Eukaryota > Metazoa > Arthropoda > Insecta > Lepidoptera > Tortricidae > Notocelia > Notocelia uddmanniana. Next base: position 35,584,016 of record LR991052.1, on the reverse strand, counting down.
TCAATTACGGTTGCACCACGATGAGAAATGGATTGAGGGATAGTATGAATTTCTGCCGTGACACTAATACTACTATGAGATTCAGCCCTGTTTTCGTCGTTTGTACGTGATGAATCGCCACTTATGTTTGTCGGAAAAGCTGGATCTGTTATTGATACACCATGTATGGAGTTTTCCGTTTGAAATGATGTGGATATATTAAATGAACTATTACCAGATGTTATATACTCTTCAGAATCTATGTCACACTCGCTTGTAGACCCTTTTAATTTATGCAGTTCCTTTAAAATAGGTGCAACTTTTATCTTTTTTTCTCTTAATATAGGTCTCAGATATTTGAGTACTTTTTTGGTGGTGGTCAGATCCGCGTCAGTAATATTTTCTGTATCCGTCAGCCCGTTCTGAAAATATTCTAGCTTATTTTGAATACATTTCGTATAATCCACTGCGTCCGGGTTAAAAGGGTATATACCACATTTGCGATACCCGCTCTTTATATTCTCTGCCATGTTTGATTCTTCCAGTGTATCTTTGAATAATTGACAGAAGTTGGTCTTGGTAACGGACGAGTTGATATTCTCAGGTTTTAACAAAAACCTTCTTAGGACCGTCGTCCAAGACGACTTTAGAGGGCCGAAAACACTGACGTCTGCTGGTTGAAGTATATGAGTTGTGTTAGGAGGGAGCGCATATAAAATGATCCCAAGTTTTTCACACATGGTACTCAAAACTAGCGACATATGCGATCTATGGCCGTCAACCAGAAGTAGTATTGGTTTTTTTATGCAATTTCTGTCAAGCCAACTGTTAAAATCATTAGTGATATATTCAAAGAATACATCCGACCGCATCCAGCCACTTTCTGACTTCCCGAGACACCATTCTTCGAGCATGCTGTCAACAACAGCACGTGGTGGACGTAGGTATGGAAAAACAATCAGCGGTGGGCTTATTTGGGCATTGGCGTTAAAAGTGATCAAAACTGTTAAATTGTCTTTTTCATTTCCAGAGTTAACCTGATACAAGTTACGGTATCCCTTTGGCGCTAAAACTTTGCCAGTCTTCGGGCACAACGAAAAACCACTTTCGTCCCCGTTGAAAATACGGTCTGGGCTTTCCAGTATGTCCTCGTTATTAGAATCCCTTAAGAAAATCTTCAATTCCTGAAACCAGGTTCTTATGGATTCTTCCGTTACCCTCGCTCTTGCTCTATTAACGCTTTCTGCAGTCCGATATGACAACTCGGTATGGCGCTTTAAGAAATTTAAATACCAGGTCTGTCCGGGCCGATCGTCCTTGAAGGGATTCGGTGTCCCTCGATCCTTAACAATTTTTTGGACAGTATCTAAAAGCTCCTGCTTTTTGATTGGGAATCCACACTTTGCAATGCTTAAAAGCCAGTCTTTTATCTGTTTTTCACCTTCTAGGCCTAGTACAGGATCTGGTCCCCTTGTTTCGACAGTGTCTTTCCTTTTTCCACTAAGTCGATCCTGTATAGTAGTTCGAGGTATATCATAGACTCGACAAGTCTCTCTTATTCCTTTTCCAGTTTCTCGAATATCATAAAGAGCTTTTTTTATCGTTTCGTCGGAGTATTTCACAGTTCTTTTTTTCTTTTTAGCTGTTTTGGCAATTATCGGGGGTGCCATCTGAAAAAAACTTAGTAAGTATGTATGTATGTAAGCACTTTATTGTACACAATAACAGGTTTAAGCATATACATATCACACAAGATCGAAGGGTCTTAGTTTTACATAACGTCGGCTGAAGTCGGCTAACCGACGATAAATACCAAAAACCTACATTTATCTCTAGTTGTCAATAAAACGAATTCTCATACAAAAAAAGGTAGATAGTGCGCTTGTGACTCCGGTGCGCCGTAGTGACAAGCGCACTATTTACCCATTTTTGTACGAGAATTAGCCTATAGACGCTTGCGACTCTGGAAAATACGAAACAAACCGTAGCTGCTACCGACGGTGTCTTACTTAGAATAATTTGCGAAGGTAACTTGAATCGGATTGTGCCGAACCTATATGTAATATAAACAAGAGCAATGAAAACGGGAACAGTTTATGTAAAACTGTTGTACAAAATGTACACGTTGCTTTGCTCTTGAATGTATATATTTCCAAACTAAGTTTTACCCGCGACTCCATGGTAAATTGTATTCAAATCCGTTTAGCGGTTTAAGCGTGAAGAGGTAACAAACAGACAGACAGTTACTTCCCCAATTAGTATAATTATAATTTAACCCTTAAATGCCTGGTGTACGATGCAGCCTACTTAACCAAATTATCGAAATTTGTTAAAAAGTAGGAATTTTTATTTTGTCCTTTTGTGTGGTTCGGCTAAAAAAACTTACCTTTTTTGTATTTATTATTGATATATTGGCGAAACTGTATTAATGAAAAGTTAGAATTGTTTATGAACAAAATGGCGGCAATGTAGAAAAAGTCAAAAGTTCAAGGTTTTTTTTTCGAGTGTTTTACTAAGTAAGTAATTATTTTTTATTAGAATGCTGTATCACACATGTTTTTTAACAAGAAAAAAAATCATGCATTTAAGAGTTAAATTACCTACGTCCCCGGCCCGTCATAGGGACTTCTCCTCTTCCCTGTCTCTGTCCTTCAGAAACAGAAGACATTGATCAGCAGAGAAGAGCGCCGCGATTCTCTCTAGAATATCGCTTTCCTAGGGAGTTACGCGGCTCTGTTCTCTACTCTGGCTAAAACCACTATTGGCTGACTAGTCTATAAATCGTAGCCGCAAGAACCAATTAAAAAAAAACCTTTATGGTCGCAAATTACGTTTCATACATAGACCCCTGTTACACGGTGATTATTTTCACGCGATCCACTCATATGACGATACGTATAAAAGTAAAGTAAAAGTAAAAGTAAAAGTAGTTTATTCTTCAAATTAGGCATATTACATGCACCTATGAACGTCAATAAACTACCACCGGTTCGGAAAAATAAACCTCTGCCACGAGAAGAACCGGCGTAAGAAACTCGGCGAGGTGTCATTTTTTCAAAACAATATACATTGTATAGTTAAATATAAAATTACAGTCTCAGTTACTACAAAAATAACAAGCTACAGTAGAAAACCTATTTTCGCGATAGATTAGCCGTGCAGGACACTATCACTGCCAAACATCCCTGTCCATGATGTAATCGTTTACCTTATAATATGCTTTTGAAATAAGTGTTTGTTTTACTACAGATTTGAATTTAGAATTGCTAAGTTCAGTAATGTGTTTTGGAATTTTATTGTAGAATTTAATACAATTTCCCAAGAACGACTTTTTTACTAGTCTATAGAAGGTTATTTTCAGTTTCCCAGTGTTTCTGGTGGCTATTGGTTTATCAGCGTTCGTTGGGAAATTGCACAAATTCTTCCTAACATACATTATTATTTCAAATACGTATAGGGACGGCAGGGTTAGAATATCTATTTCTTTGAAAAATTCTCTTAATGAGTCACGCGACCCCAAGTTATAAATTGCCCGGATAGCCCTTTTTTGCAAAATAAAAACAGTTTCAATATCTGCAGCTGATCCCCACAAGATTAGACCATAAGTAATTATACTATTAAAATAAGCAAAGTAAACTAACCGTGCCGTTGCCACATTGGTAAGCTGCCTTATTCTCCTGACTGCAAATGCAGCAGAGCTCAACCTACTTCCTATCGCTGTTATATGGGAACCCCACTGCAATTTTGAGTCCAATGTAATACCTAAGAATACAGTTGACGTAACAAATTCTAATGTTTGGTCATTAAGTTTAATATTTGTATCTAAGTTTCTATTTGACGAGTTCGCTAGAGAGAATTTCATACATTTAGTTTTTTTCGGATTCAACCCTAAGTTATTGGCAGCAAACCAGTCAGATATCATGGACAGGGTATTATTTGGTTCAATGAGTTCAGTATCTTTCCTATTTACCTTGAACAGTAATGAGGTGTCGTCTGCGAACATTACAATGCCTGATCTTCGGCTTACCATATATGGTAGATCATTTACATAAACAAGGAACAGGAAAGGGCCTAGAATAGACCCCTGAGGTACTCCCATCTCTACCACTGTCTCTGACGAAAGGGCTTTATTTATCGCTACCTTTTGATTTCTCTGTGTTAAATATGATTTCATAAGATCCAATGCATGTCCTCTGATACCATAGAAATTAAGCTTACAAATTAAAGTTCCATGATCTACACAATCAAAAGCCTTGGAAAGGTCACAGAACACTCCAATGGCGTCATATGACTCTTCCCAAGACTGCAAAATAAATTTTATTAAACTTGCACCTGCATCAGTAGTTGATCTACCTTTCGTGAAACCGAACTGCTGTGCGTGCAAAATATTGTGTGAATTAAAATGAGAAACCAATTGCGTAAGCATTATTTTTTCGAATATTTTGCTAAACGCAGGTAGGATAGAAACTGGACGATAATCAGAAGGATTATCTCTATGACCTGATTTGAAAATAGGAACTACTTTACTACACTTCATTAAGTCTGGAAAAATGCCATTGTCTACACAACTATTAAAAATGAGAGCTAGAGTGGGTGCAACGACCTCGAGAATAGATTCCAGTACCATGACTGACACGCCCCATAAGTCCTCAGTCCTCTTTATTTTTAACATTTTAAAAGACTTCAGTACATCTAGAGGAGAAACATGATGAAATTTGAAAATATTTAGTGACTCTAATTTTACGTTCTCATTCAGAAGGGATTCTGCTATTGTGGTAGATGATGCCAAACTTTGAGTCGTGACTATAGGAATTTTGGAAAAGAAATTATTAAATTCATCGGCTACTTTTAGTGCATTAGTAATTAAATTATCCTCTATTTTCAAAGAAATCGTGGACTCTTTATTACTTCTCTGCCCAGTCTCTGTGTTTATTATTTTCCAGACAGTCTTGGCTTTGTTATCTGAGGACTTTATTTTATTATTCAAGTGCATTGCTTTTGCCTTTGTGCACACTGTTTTGAATAATTTGGAATAATCCCTAACATACTGATGGAAGCGTTCGTCAGTGGTGCAAGATCTCCTTTCATAAAGTTGGTATAAGTTATCTCTACTCTTTCGAATTCCGGTAGTTGCCCAATCATTAAATCTCATTTTATTGTTTATTTTAATACGCTTTTTACTACAAGTCCTATTAAATTCGTTACACACTGTATTCAGAAGCATTTTGAATTGATCATTCGGATCATTTGATTCTACCTGGGTGTTCGGCATGGCGACTAGTAGATTTGACTTTAGTAGTTCTAGTCTACTTTTACTCAGGGGTCTTATTTCTATAACGCGATCTGGAGGTTTTACTTCGCAAGGTAGCCTGACCATCTGAGCTTTATGATCCGACCGGACTCCATTCACTATGCTTCTGTCTAGATGAGGACAGTTTAACCAAATATTATCTATGCAAGTGGCAGAGGTCGGAGTAACTCGGGTAGGTGCTTCAAATAAGTAGTCAAAATTGAACGATTTAAAAAGAGTGATGTACTTATCTTTTTCGACTGATTGTGATAAAATATCGATATTAAAGTCGCCACAGACCACTACTGGTTTTTTACCACTTATTGCTTTACTAAGTACATCCTCCATAATTTCTATAAAAGATATTAAGTCACCTGATGGTGGTTTATAAATGCAAAATATCAGATACTGATCCGTCTCTGCACAAGCAATCTCACAAACACGATCAACAGAACAACCTGAGAGGTCTTTACGTTCTTTAAAAGTTAACCCATTTTTCACTAAAATAATAGAGCCACCACCCTCTGCGGTAGTTCTGTTGAATGCGCTGGCCAATACGTAATTATTTACATTAAATTTCATCATATGATTCTTTAACCAAGTTTCTGTTAAGCAGACTACATCTACATTAAGCTCTTCTGTAAATAATTCTAAATCTAGTATTTTGCCAGTGAAGCGATTTATATTTTGGTGTAATAAAATTACACTATTGTGCTTCTCCATTGTCCCAACAGTCAGTTTTAAGACAAATCCGCTATTGGAGATGTCGTCCTATCCAAGGGGGAGGGGGAGCTTATATTTCCAAAAACGGAATTAATAAAAGATGCTAAAGATTTAGCAAGTCTGTCAGTTGTAATACGGTAATCACTAATAGCATTATTAGTGTCAAAAAATATAACGTCACTATGACGGCACGTCAGCTTATACATAAGCTTATTGAGATTACACGCATGACTGTTAGCACTGCAAGGAGAAGCAGAATAGGGTAACGCGCCTATAATAACATTTTTAGCACCTAGCTTTGACAGGCATTCGAACTCAGTCTTCATCTCAGAGTACCTAATATTTGAGCCATCACCTAACATTAATACAATTGTGGTCTGTTCATTTATATGGACATCTTTAATATTATTTATGATTTTTTCAAAAGAGGCATCGGGCATACAATAATTTATAACACAGCTGTTCTGAATATTATTACATAAAATTTTGCCCAATCCTCGTCCTACCCTATCTGAGAAAACCAGAGTTCTATTTACATTATTAGAGGCTGGGGTTATTTTTTCCGGTGACACCGGCAAGCTGCTGTTCGACACAGATGAGTAAACTGCATCTCCGGGCAGAGGGTGAGCCTGCCGGAGCGCATACTCACATTCACACGAAGACTGCTTGGTAAGCAGTGCTTCCAAACATTCCTCGTTGTGGTGGCACAGCTCCAGCAGTTCATCCGCTGCCAGGATATGTTCACTAATTTGCTTCTGAGACATTACATATTTATTAGTTAGATCTTTCAAAGAATTTTGTAATCTGTTCAGTTCGGCTTGCAGCTTGTCAGTGTCCGTTTCATAAATGGTCCTACTGTAGCATAATTGCTCTTTGTAAGAATTTAACTCTTTCAAGACACAGACATGATTTTTTCTCAATTGAGTAATTTTATGAATATTATTATACTGTCTGTACAATCGTTTTGATTTTTTTATAAATCTATTTAACTTAACATACTTTTTGTATTTCTTATAACTTTTAAAACAAACTTGCTTATCATAAAAGGAGTCCTCTGTCAAATCTATTACACTAGAAGGTCCAAAATTGCTGCAATGCTTTGCATAAGCGTTTGGTGTCACAAGTTCTTCAAAGAGCCGCTGAGTGTTGTTTATTTGCTGGCTCTCTGCCTCTTCTTGCAATTGACGGACCACCTTGTGGGCATCGGAGAGCTCATACTCTAGGTGATCCACACGTTGCAGTGTCCGCTCATGGATATCACAGCACTCTTGAAGACTGTTCAGTTTCTCCAACAGATGGTCACGCTGTATGACAGTATCCGCATGCAAAGCATCCAGGTTGGCTAACTCACATTTGAGTCCTGTGTTTTTTTGAATAATCAATTTAACCTCCTCTTCACTTTCATCTCGTTCCCGCAGTAGCTGGTCACACAGAGATTTAGATTGCTTTAGTTCCTTGAGTGTTGCATTTAATTTCCTTTCCAGTTCACGTACTGTGGCCTTGCGTGTCATAACTGAGCTAGACATGTTGAGCTAGCTGGACACACAGCTCTCCACAGCACCTGAAATATGATGGCAACACGACTAAACACCAAGCAAGGAAAGCACAGTCGAGAGAGAGTAGGACTGAACAGATATTAAGTGTATAGATAGAATATAAATATGAACGTAGAAGGCAGAATTGAATTGTGAATATAAGAGTGAAAATATGTATGAAAAGAATATTTGACAGAGTGAAACACAATTGGCATAAAAGTTATGAATCAGCTGACCGAGTCCGATGTCAGTTCCGAGTGAGGTTATGCTTGTAGTTACTTATTAATTTAATACGGGAAGTATTCAAGTTAAATGTTATTTAATGTAACATAAAATGCAGCTATGACTTATTTATATTGAACACAATACTCCCCAGATTAATCGTTGAAGTTTCAAACGATGATGCGTTACGATGACGTTTGGCCGGTAGCAATTTTAGTTCTTCTTTTTCGTCTTTACACTGTCTCTCGCGATTAGTTTATATAACTAACACTATATTTACACACTATCACTTGATTTAACACTAAGTAAGTGTTTTTTTTATATTTAATTATATTATTTTTACAGCTGTGTAAAATTTGACGTCTATGCTTGGCGGTGTTGCCAGCATATATGTGAATATTGATGAATATTGAAGCGATATTCAAACAATTTTGGTGTCCTTGATAATAAAGACATCCTGGTCCATCCTGGACCCGGGTATGTCCTTAAACTACGACCAAGACCACCGGGGAATGGGCAGCAGCATCCCTGGAGTGCGGTGGAGATACTGCGATCGCCAACCCGCATGCCAAGCGTGGCAATTATGGCATTTACCCCCCATGGAAGTGTAATTGTGGCACTCTTTGGGGCAGGCCTAATGTCCAGCAGTGGACGTCTTTTGGCTGATATGATGATGATGATGATGATAATATTCATCAATATTCACGTGATTCGTATCGTGATATGAGAGGATCGCGTAATAATAATCACGGTGTAACAGACCCCATTATTATCACAATACTGGGATGTCTTTATTAAGCCGGGTCCGCTGCACCATGTTTGTAAACATCTGACATGATATCCACCAATCGCGGCAAGCAATTTTGTTAGATGTTTGAAAACGAACAAAACAGCTTGCGCGATTGGTGGATACTCGTAACATGTTCTCGATGTTTGCAAACATGGCGCAGCAGACCCGGCTTTATCAAGGACACTAAAATTGTTTGGATTTCGCTTCAATATTCATCAATATTCACGTTATACGTATCGTGATATGGGTGGATCGCGTGATAATAATCACTCTGTAACAGGAACTATTCATAAAACTTAACCTCTGCTAACTAAAATGTCCCTTGTCTAGTTCCCACAAGCACAAATGTCAAAGTGACATATAAAGACAAACGAATTTTAGCGGCATTTTAAGTAAAATAAGTTTGATGGACGTTTATGAATAAAGGAGCTCCTAATTACTTACACGTACTAGAAAGGGACATACTAAGACAAAGTACGCCTCTTTCAGGCTCACGTTTTCGGCCATAGTAAGTTCTCTAATTATACGTAGTATCTCCTACTTCTATGGTGGTCGCTATCTAGCCTTATTGACAATTGTGCATTTGGGTTACCGACCACCACATTTTATTGAAATCTTAGTTTATAATTTACTAAAACTTTACCAAATAATTACAACAACTAAATCATCTAAGCAATCAAACGGCTCTTTTCAGTATATAACTAAAATTAAGTGACATAACTTACCTTTTGGCGCCAACCGTCGCGTAATTTTTTTCCTAATTTACAGTACGTCAACACGCTGCGGATTCAATACGTGAACTAAGGTTTTTTTTTCTCGTTTTGGATTAAGCTGATTTATATTTTTATATTTTTTTAAAGAATCTATTTCAAAATGATTTGTCATTCACTCTTTTTCATTTGGGTTTGTAGAAATGTTAATATCTTCAAATGAAGAAACTTAGTCAGTGAAGTGGTCGCAAACCGACGCTGGTCGCGTAACCGGCGTAGCGACCCTACTTACTATATTTTGTTACACCTTCGGGTAAGACATAGTGACACCAAGCTGCATTTTGTAACATCGGTATAACCTATGTTTAGCAAATAAATACTTTGTCTTTGTTTTTGTCTTTGTGACCCCCTCAGATACCGTAATGACAACTGTAGAATAATTTCGTCCTATATAGGTCAGATGTTCAATTAGCGTTGTGTTAATAACAGTGGACTACTGATTCGATGAATCCTGGTTCGCACCCGCGTCATACAATCTTTTTGTATTTTTTCAATTTTTGTCTCTAAATTAAAACTATATTATTAAGAAATGTATATTGAAAACATAAAATATTATTAAAACAGAGTAAAGAATAGGGAGAATTAAAAATCAAACCATTAAAAGCGTAATTATTTTTTATATATTCTCAACATTGACTGAAGAGTTTTTTGTTGTTTCTTCTCTTCAGAAAACTTGGTTCTGAAACACTGGTAGAGTATTATGTCAGGAATACCTATTTATATAGGACATGAATGAATAGGTATCAGGTCGGCTAGGTAGGCTAGCTAGACGATCAATCCTCACCCAGGCGTATTCAGTAGCAAAGTACGTATCCATATTATAATACTATATACTATAAACTATACTATTACTATTTACTATACTATATACTATAATATTTATATAATTTATAATATTATATTACTAGCTTTTGCCTACGACTTCGTCCGCGTAGAACTCATTCTCGCTTTAGTATTATTTGTTTTCCCAAACAATTTTTCTCAAGCTAAGATGGTTGGACGGCCTCGAAAAGGACACCAGGACCTTAGGGGTGTATTCTCTAGAAATATTATTGTCAAAACGAATAATTAAGTGCTTATTTCGGAAAATTAAATGTAACGATTCTACACGAAAGAATCCCGTCAAAAAAATAACAATTATAATGATAGAAGTCTCGCTACGCAGTTCTGCCGTAAGACGTAGTCCCAACAGAGCGAGTTCTTCATGTCAGGATTATGGCCAAAGGCCCTAAGCAGACCGGCAAGGCACGCGAGACAGAAGGCCAAGCGTCGCAACAGAGCGGGTTCTTTACGTAATGATGATTGTCGAAAATGCAAAGCAGAACGGTAACAAATGCAAGACCGAAAGCCGATCATTCACAGCGGCCTCCTTATGTATGGCTGAGAGCCGAAGGCCTGAGGCTCTGTTGGGCCTTATATGAAAGCGGACTTTTTATATAACTGAGGGCCGAAGGACCGATGGGCGTGCCAAGTCAAGCCAAGAGTGTTATACGCGATAATGAAGGCGTGGTGGAAGGCGGAAAGGCACGCGAGGCTGACGCCAGAACGTAGTTATACACACTATGTTTAAGTTATTTAGGACGACGTCATGTGTCTATGTTTCTTTCATTATCTTTCTATTTTTGTGGTATAAGTGACTGAATATTAAGTAATCGGCAAAAGTAATAGGAATACAAAGTAACACATATCGTCCCGGCGCTAGCGTTTACTTCTTTTTTGCAGCTTTAATCTTAAGATTTCACAATTTTTGAATGTGAATGTTTTTTCTTTGTCGTCTAGTATGTGCTTATTTATTTTCAAACCTGTAACTCATGGATTACAGGAGTTCGCATACAAAATTCCACCCCTTATTTCACCCCCTTTTAACCCAATCAGCACAATTTTTATAGCCTTAAACCTGACCGGGGATTTTTTCGACAGATTTGTAAAGTTTGCATCAAAATCCGTTCAGCCGTTTTCACGTGATGCGCGGTTAAGTAAACAGACAAACAGATAAACAGACAAACAGATAAACAGACAAAAATTCTAAAAACTGCTGTAACGTGTTCTGTTATCGATTCTAAGTATCCCCTGACAATTTTTTTTTTTAAATATCTTCCATGTACAGACTTTCGACCCTCTTCAACTTTATTATATGTACTAGCTTTTGCCCGCAGCTTCGTCCGAGTATAACTCGTTCTCGCCTTAGAATGATTTGTTTTCCCATACAATATTTCTCAAGCTCAGTTGGTTGGAAGGCGTCGAAAAGGACACCAGGACCTTAGGTGTTAGAGAAGGATAGCCACGAATAGATCGGACTGGAGATATTTGCTTGACCAGGCTAGGGCCCACCCGCGACTATAACGCCTCAGATGATGATGATACAATCTTTCACCCTTCTTTACACCCCCTTAAGAAATGATTACAGTCAATATGGCATTCCCTAGAAATCCTAGTGTCAAAACGAATGATTACGTGCTTATTTCGGAATATCAAAGTGTACCGATTCTAGACGAATGAATCCCGTCAGAAACATTACATGTAGAATAATAAAAGTCTCGCTACGCAGTTCTGCCGGAAAACGTTGTCCCAACAGAGCGAGTCCTTCATGTAAGTATGATGACCGAAGGCCGGAAGCAGAGCGGGTAGGCATGCGAGAATAATCACACAGAGCGGGCTTCTTATGTAAGACTGAGGGCCGAAGGCCTGAAGCAGAGAGGCGAGACACGCAAGGCTGAAGGCCGAGCCTCCCAACAGAATAGATTCTTCATGTAAGGTTGATGAATGAAAAGCCGAAGGAGAGTGGCAAGGCATGCGAGGCCGAATGCCGAGCTATGTCGTCGCCGAAGATCCAGTTGCCATATTAAATAGGGTAAATTATACTCGATTCGTTCGTTTTCACATGATGCCTAGACGTATAAACAGACAGACAAACAGATACAAATTGTTGAAACGATTTCTTTTATCGATTCTAAGTATCCCCAGCCAACTTTTTTCGAATATCTTCCATGTACAGACTTTCTACCCTCTTCAGATTTATTATATACTAGCATTTGCCCGCGGCTTCGCCCGCGTACTAAGCGAAATTTTTTACCGTCTACAAAAAACAGGTTCGTATGTTTGTCCACGATTATCTCGCGTTTGGCTGAACCGATTTAGATGCGGTCTCCAGAAACGTAGTTGTTACATTCTGGGGGTTTCGGTATACGAAGTTTGGTGATTGTGATTCATTAACAGATGAACAGATGAAAAGTCAGTATACATTCTGAGAACCGGCAAACTGTTGAATTTCATTTGATTTTGCCAAAAATAAGGATCGTAAACTATTATCATACATTTCCGAGAGGCCGAAGGGGAAAGGGCCGATGAAATAAAAGCATGTCTTAAACGGCCCTTAGTAAAAGTATCTGTGTACTACAGTAACACCGATAGGTCTGTAAACGACCAAGCAGCGCGCAGCGGTCATAAACTCTCGTCCTTTGAAGTACAGAAATACGGCTAATTCAATACCACGTGTAACATTTATTTTTCCTAAAATTAAATTTAGAACGTAGGTTTTGCCAGTTCCCATTGGAGCATCCAAAAAGAAAATTTGGCCTCACTTCCATTTGCACTCCTTACTTCAGTCCGTCTGTTACAACCAAGTTGCTTTTACTGGACCGATTGAATTGCAAATTGGCACAAACTATCAAGAATTTAGAGCGCTCGTGGCCCAGCGGCACCCGCCTACCGCGTGCGGTGTGCGAGGTTAAGCAATGTGGGCGCAGGTCAGTTCTTGGATGGGTGATCGCTTTGAGTGGTTACTAAATGACTCTCGTGCTTCGGAAGGCACGCTAAGCCGTTGATCCCGGCTGCAATCGTTAAGCCAAGTTAGAGGCCTTCGAGCGGCTTGCGAACTTCTAATAGTCAAGTTGCCCACTCACTTGACAAAGGGGGGTCGAAGTTGCACCACGTCCGTAGGGAGTACCCACCGTTACCCTACACGTGACCCCTGGGTGGTGCTAAAAGTGCAACAAAAATTGATTTAAATGGAAAAAAATATCGAAACCTCTATGTCGTTTTTAAAAGCAAGTCCATAGATACCCCACACGCCTATATAGTAACATTAAACTTTTTTTGCATACAGGCATGTATGGAGTGCCAAATTTTACCTCAGAGACCTCTCAGACGCTCAGATATCGATTTTGAACGAAATTGGGACGAAAAAAAAGATAATCAATATGGCTGCCACTTTCACAAATTTTACTTCTGATTCGTATTAAGAGACCTCTCGGACACACATATATCGATTTTGAACGAAATCGGGACGAAAATGAAGAAAATCAATATGGCCGCCACTTTTTCCAAATTTTACCTCGGATTCGTATTAGGGGACCTCTCGGACGCTCAGATATCGATTTTAAACGAAATCGGGTTGTAAATAAAGCAAATCAATATGGCTGCCACTTTGTCCAAATTTTACCTCGGATTCATATTAGGGGACCTCTCGGACGCTCGGATATCGATTTTGAACGAAATCGGGTTGAAATGAAGAAAATCAATATGGCTGCCACTTTTTCCAAATTTTACCTCGGATTTGTATTCGGGGACCTCTCGGACGCTCAGATATCGATTTTGAACGAAATCGGGACGAAAAAAAAGACAATCAATATGGCCGCCACTTTCACAAATTTTACCTCGGATTCGTATTAAGAGACCTCTCGGACACACAGATATCGATTTTGAACGAAATCGGGACGAAAATGAAGAAAATCAATATGGCTGCCACTTTTTCCAAATTTTACCTCAGATTCGTATTACCTCTCGGACGCTCGGATATCGATTTTGAACGAAATCGGGTTGAAATGAAGAAAATCAATATGGCTGCCACTTTTTCCAAATTTTACCCCGGATTCGTATTCGGGGACCTCTCGGACGCTCAGATATCGATTTTGAATGAAATGAGGAAGAAGATGAAAAAATCAATATGGCTGCGACTTTTTCTAAATTTTACCTCGGATTCGTATTACGAGACCTGTCGGACGCTCAGATATCGATTTTGAACGAAATCGGGAAGAAAATGAAGAAAATCAACATGCCTGCGACTTTTTTCAAATTTTACCTCGGATTCTTATTAAGAGACATCTCGGACGCTCAGATTTCTATTTTGAATGAAATCGGGACGGAAATTAAGAAAATCAATATTGCCGCCACTTTTTTCTAATTTTACTTCGGTGTCGTATTTGGGGACCTCTCGGACGCTCAGATATCGATTTTGAACGAAATCGGGACGAAAATGAAGAAAAGCAATATGGCCGCCACTTTTGCCAAATTTTACCTAGGAGTCGTATTAAGAGTCCTCTCGGACGCTCAAATATCGATTTTTGTCGAAATCGTATCGGGCGGCACTAATTAATAAAACCACTTACAATACATTGACTCAAGAAAGGTCGTATCTTCATAGGGAATTCACGGCACATCATGCGCCTTTAGACCTTATAAGGAACCTACATGCCAAATTTGGTATCTCTCGAGTCTCGAACCAGCAGTTTGGGCTGTGCGTTGATATGTCACTCACTCAGTCAGTCAGTTTCTTCTAGCAATTTGGCACCTATTTTTTCAGTTTTCATGCCCGCAATATTAAATTTTAAAATCAACGCCATTTTCGAAATAAACGACCCAATAAATCATAAAAATCACACCCATATTAATATTTAGACATTCCAACCCCCTCGGACCCCAACAAAGGGGATAGTATTTCACGTCCTCCACGTGGGATTTTAAAATTATTGTTGTTTTCGTAATCAGCGACCCGATAAACCATAGA
Source organism: Notocelia uddmanniana (assembly GCA_905163555.1). Classification (NCBI taxonomy): domain Eukaryota; kingdom Metazoa; phylum Arthropoda; class Insecta; order Lepidoptera; family Tortricidae; genus Notocelia; species Notocelia uddmanniana. The sequence continues at coordinate 35,568,922 of LR991052.1, read as the reverse complement.
AACCACACCCATATCGATTTTCAGAATTTGTCACCACCTTTCCCCCTTTTAGGGGTTGATTTCTCAAAAAACCTGAAACACATGTTTACTGATTTATCGTTAGAAATACTCATGTGAAGTTTCGAATAAATAATCCAACTAATCTTGATTTCCTATACAAAATTCGGACCCCCATTTCACCCCCTTAGGGGTTGAATTTTGAAAAATCCTTTCTTAATGCACCTCAAGACCTTATATGGAACCTACATACTAAATTTGGAATCTCTAGAACCAGCAGTTTGCGCTGTGCGTAGATATGTTGGTCACTCAGTCAGTCAGTTATTTCTTGCAATTTGGCACAAACTTTCAAAAGTTTTCATGTCCACAATATTTAATTTCAAAACCGATGCCATTTTCGTAACTAAGGTCCCAAAAAACCATAAAAACGACACCCATATTAATATTTAGACATTTCATCCCCCTCGCACCCCAACAGGAGGGGATGGTATTTCACGTCCTCCACGTGGGATTTTAAAATCCTTGTTATTTTCGTTATCAGCGACCTAATAAACCATAAAAACAATACCCATGTCGATTATCAGAATTTGTCACCACATTTCCCCCTTTTAGGGGTTGATTTTTTAAAAAACCTGAAACACGTGTTTACTCATTTATCGTTAGAAATACTCCTGTGAAGTTTCGAATAAAATAGTCCAGCTAATCTTGTTTCCCCATACAAACTTCGGACCCCTATTTCACCCCCTTAGGGGTTGAATTTTGAAAAATCGTTTCTTAGTGCACCCCTAGACCTTATAAGGAACCTACGTGCCAAATTTGGAATCTCTAGGACCAGCGGTTTGGGCTGTGCGTTGATATGTCAGTCAGTCAGTCAGTCAGTCAGTCAGTCAGTCAGTTTCTTCTTTTATATATTTAGATATATAGATAGATGCATAAGTATAGATCTAAGGTGCTCCAACTGTCAATGCTGACGATTGGGCTGCCCAGCTCAAGTGATCTCTTATATCAAACAGTTTTTATGGTGTGAAGGGTCAACACTCACGTAAAAAATAACGCACGACAAAATTAAATAGTACTACACCGACGATACAAAGTGTTCATTGAAACAGTTGTTTTTGAATAAAAACAATGCCAAAGTATCGCAAATGCATTTTGATGTACACGCAAAGTAGAACTAATTGCGAAAAGGTTATGCACAAAAATAGCGTCAACAACCAGAAGGAATTGTGATTGGAACTATGAGTCGTCAACTTGTTTGCAATACCTCAAATTCTGCTATGCTTTAAGTTAAATTTCTTGACACGCCGTTATACTCCCAATTGGCTGAAACTTAAATCGTACGAGGGGTGTTCAATAAGTTCTCGGTATTGACATCTTTTAAACCTCTTTAGTAATTTTTTTTATACTGGCCGGTAAGTCATTCATTAATATTTAAAAAAAAGTAAAATTCAAACGGCGATGTTCTTTTGTTTTTCTGCAACTACCGAACAAACGTGATCGGTATGAAGATTTTTCAATGTTAATGAAATTAGAGCACCGAGCGGTAATAAAATTCTTGACCTAACAGGTAAAAAATCAAAAAGCTATAAAAATAGAAATGGATTATGTTTACCGTGAGTCTGTTCCTTCTTTATCAACAATTCAGAAGAGGTCAGGCCAATTTATGCATGGGGGAGAGAGTATTGAAGACGACCATAGAGTTGGCCGGCCCGTCGAAGCTTCTTCATCAAAAAAATTTAAAAAGTGGAGAAAATTATACTTGAAGAGGTTGAGTGAAGGTGAAAGCAATAGCTTAAAGAACCAACCTTACTATTGGTACATGACACGATATAATTCATGACCATCTTAATATGTCAAAAGTCAGTGCGAGATGGGTACCGCGAATGCTGACACCGCTTCAGAAAAATACGCATGTTGCTTGTTGTTCCGAATTTCTTGAGGTGTGCGGTGAAATTCCTGATAAGTTACTGCAAAATTTTGTTTGTAGAGATGAAACGTGGGTGCATCATTATGACCCTGGGAGCAAACAAGAGTCCATGCAGTGGCGCATTAAAGGAACACCTCATCCCAAGCAGTTCAAGGTCATACCTTCAGCTGGCAAGGTCATGGTCACAATATTCTGGGATTATGATGGAATATTGCTGATCGATTATAAAGAAAAGGGTGAAAGTATTAAAGGAGTGCACTACGCTAATATTCTATGCCGAATAAGGGAAGCAATCAAACATAACAGAAGGGGAAAATTAGCCAAAGGTGTTCTGCTTCTTCACGACACCGCCCCTGTGCATACTGCTCATATTGCCAAGACTGCTGCCCTTGAATCTGGGTTCGAAACTATTACCCATCGTATAGTTCAGACTTGACCCCAAGTGACTTCTTTTTCTTTCCCAATCTCAAAAAGGGTCTACGTGGAAATTGATTTTCTAACGATGAAGCTTTGAAGACAGTAATGTTATGTGTATTTTGACACCAAAGAGGAAAAATATTTCTATGAGGGTTTAAAAAACTATTTGACCCGTCTTATAAGTGCATAAACATAGAAGAGGAATATATTGAAAAATAAAAATAAAACACCTATAAGTATTCTTTTGTTTTCATTCTAATACCGAGAATTTATTGAACACCCCTCGTAGAATGGCGTATGTGGATTTAAACCACCCCGTTTCATAGACCTTGCATCCCCGATTTTATATCCCTTTGATGGATGATCATTGAGACGAAAAGTATACTTATAATATATATAAGTGAATCCAGATTATAATAATACTATTAGCATATAACTCATCTTAATCTTACGGCGAAAGTAACTTTGTAATTGCATGTTTTAATATGGGATTACAAAGTTATATATGCAGTTTTTGAATCTAGAAAATGGGACTGAAATCTGGGTTTCAGGTCACAGTTACTTAATGGGCTAAATCATAATAGTGTTTAAAATTTGAAGAGAACGTGGTGGCTGGCGCGCACATTGGGCAGCGCCGCGGCGCAGCGCTTGCGTTTACTTTCTTTTTTTCAGTTTCTTTCTTAATATTCACAAATTTTGAATGAGGATGTTTTTATTTTGTCGTCAAGTATATACTTACCAATTTTCAAACCTGCAACTCATAGATTATAGGAGTTCCCATACAAAATTCAAACCCTCTTTGTACCCCCTTTCAACCCAAACCTGCACAATTTTTATAGCCTAAAACCTGACCGGGAATTTACTCGACAGATTAGTAAAGTTTGCATCAAAATCCGTTCAGCCGTTTTCACGTGATGCGCGGTCAAAGCAAACAGACAAAAATTCTAAAAACTGTTGGAACGTGTTCTGTTATCGATTCTCAGTATCACCAGCAACTTTTTTTCGAATATCTTCCATGTACAGACTTTCGACCCTCTTCAGCTTTATTATATGTATAGATATCCATACTTCCATACTATACTATATAATATACTATACTATATATTATATACTAAATACTATATATATACTATATACTATATATATACTATAATATTATAAAAGCGAAAGTCACCCGTCTGTCTGTCCGTCTGTTACCTCTTCACGCTTTAACCGCTTAACCGATTTAGATGAAATTTGGTATAGAGATAGTTTGCGTCCCGGGAAAGGATCGTTCCTTAGGAGGTGAAAAGGGGGGTAAGTTTGAATGGGCGCCTACAACAATTGAATAGTAATTATTTCTGTATAATATAATTTGCTAAGAGTATAAAACCCACTAAATCCATTTCTGAAATTTTTTTCGTTTTACCCACCATTATAAAGCAAAAAAATATGCATCGCCTGAGAAAAACAGCTACTGCCAGTTACTTTAACAAATTGAATACCCGCCATTTTCGTAAGAGTCTTCATCGCCTAGATGTGTGTTCTAGCAAAAGATAAAATTGTTTCGTGTTTTTGGTGTAAACAAAAAAGTATATCATCGAAAAGGTATGTACTATTATTGTTTTATTATTAATACTTTGTGGCTTTTGAGCTGTAAATCCAATACATTCACTGTTTTGGGGTTATGTTAAACTCTTATCAATATTAATGGGAGTTTTTATCCTTACTATCGCGATGGCAGGTATTTTTCATATTCTCAAAAGAATTTTGTTACAGTGTCTCAAGATGAGAGTCTTTGACCAGTGTGTGCTGCCAGTGATGACATAATGGCCACTGAAATGTAGTCGCTTACTATGGGCCTCACAAGAGGGCTTATAGTCACCAAAAGAGCAAAGGAGAGGGCTATGCTGGGAGTATCTCAGCGTGATCACATCAGAAATGAGGCCATCCGTAGTAGAACCCAATTATCTGACATAGCCTCCGAATCGCTAAACTTAAGTGGCAGAAGGCGGGGCACATTGCACGTAGAACCGATGGCCGTTAGGGCGGAAAGGTTCTCGAGTGGCGACCACTTACCGGAAGGCGCAGCGTGGGTAGGCCTCACACAAGATGGACTGAGGACCTGGTGAAAGTCGCTGTAGTCCGCTGGATGCAGGTGGAGCAGGACCGGGCATTGCGGCACTCTGTGGGGGAGGCTTACGTCCAGCAGTGGATGTCCTTCGGCTGATATGATGATGATGATGAATATTTTCGCACTACACCCAATATATTTTCACCCCCTACGGAACAATTTCCGGAATAAAAACTATCCTATGTTCTTTCCCGGGACGCAAACTATCTCTATACCAAATTTTATCTAAATCGGTTCAGCGGTATAAGCGTGAAGAGGTACCAGACAGACAGACAGAAGGGTAACTTTCGCATTTATTTATAATATTAAATAAAGTATGGAAGTATGGATTAGGGGAAAAAATAACCTAATGATATTTATCCCCGGGTTTAATATTTTAATTTTAATCATGTTTTTGTCTCTCCTGTAAACTTCCATAATATGACGTTAGCAGGTTTACACTATTAGCCAGCGATATAACGAGTTGCACGCGGACGAAGTCGCGGGAAAAAGCTAGTGTATAGATAAATGCGAAAGTCACCCGTCTGTCTGTCTGTTATCTTTTCACGCTCAAACCGCTAAACTGATTTAGATGAAATTTGGTATAGAGATATTTAGAGTCCCGGGAAAGGACATAGGATAGTTTTTATTCCGGAAATCGTTATTTAGGGGGTGAAAATGGGGGTAAAAGTTTGTATGGGCTCCTACTAGAAATGAAATAGCATTTATTTCTATAATATCGTTTGCTATGAGTGTAAACCCGCTAAATCCATTTCTTAACATTTTTTCGTTTTACCCACCATTATGTAGCAAAAAAAGATGCATCACCTGCTACAGAAAGACAGCTACCGCTGCCAGAACAAATTGCTTAAATCACTTGATGAGAACCATCCACGAGTTTAAAAGTTATCGGCTAACTCCAATATAATTGGAGCTACCATTTTCGTAAGAATTTTGAACGCTTAGATGTGTGTTCTCTCAAAAGATAACTGTGTTTCGTGTTATTGGTGTAAACGTAGAAGTATAACATCGCAAAGGTATGTACTATTATTGGTTTTTATTAATCTTTTGTGGCTTTTGAGCTATAAATCCAATACATTTACTGTTTAAGGGTTAGGTTAACCTCTTCTCCAAATTAATGGGGGTTTTTATTCTTACTATCGCGAAGAACGTACTTAGCAGGTATTTTTCATATTCTCAAAATAATTTTGTTGCCGTGTCTTAACCTCGTAAGTCCCCGCGTACTTGTACAAGTACAAAATAATGATAGTACTTCAGACCTGACATTTTAACTGCCTAGTATAAATAACTGCCTAATGTACTTTACCAAGTACAAATTAAGGATGCGCTAAAAACCATACACATACTGAATAAAACAAAGGGCAAGAATTTAGATAAATTCGAAAAAGTCGCGTCTGGGACCGAAGCACTACACTTAGTTTGTACTTGTGGTAGTACACTGGGTAGTTACGACTACTACATTAGAAAAAACAAAGGACTTACGAGGTTAAGACGAAAGTGTGTGTGTTGCCAGTGATGACATAATGGGCATTGAAATGTAGTCGCTTACTATTGGCCTCATAAGAGGGCTTATGGAAAGGGTATGCTGAGATTATCTCTGCGTGATTGCTTCAGAAATGAGGCCATCCGCAGTAGAAGCAAAGTAAGGTTCTCGAGTGGCGACCACGTACCGGAAGGCGCAGTGTGGGTAGACCCCCCCACAAGGTGGCCTGATGACCTGGTAAACGTCGCAGGAGTCCGCTGGATGCGAATGGCGAAGGATCGGTCATTGTGTTACTCTTTGGAGAGACCTATGTCCAGCAGTGGCCGTCTTTCGGCTGATATGATGATAATGATGATTCGTTTTGAAAAAAGTGCGCAGTAAAGTGCATGACATATTGAATGTAATCATTTCTCAAGGGGATGTAAAGAAGGGTGAAAGATGTATAGGAAAACAAATAATTCTAAAGCGAGAATGAGTTCTACGCAGACGAAGTCGCGGGCAAAAGCTAGTGTAAGTATAATACAAACAATTCACCTAAAAAGTTAGCTAGGGCTTAATTAGTGTGAAAACTGGTGTGACACTGGAATTTCTATAAGAGTTCATTGAAAAGGTGAAAGTTAGTGTATTTAGGATTATTTCAAACATATTAGGGTTGCTACTGATGCGATAACGGATCACGGTAAGGCCTGGCAAGGGGCGTTCTACCAAATAAAATATTATTATTATCTTAATTTAACCTTCGGTAAAAAAAAACATTTTAGTCAAGATTCGTTAGAAATTTTTCTTCTATTAGGGTAAGCTAGGTTTCAATTAATAGGAAGACAAAGTCCAGAACCTGACAAGTGTTCTCATAAAAGAATTTGGGTTTTACGGTTCATAACATTATTGGGTTCTACCCTAGACGATTCAGGCTGGCCAATTTCCTAGTTTAAGCTGTAGTTAGTTTAATAAAATCACATCTTCGAAAATATACATTTAATTGAAAGATGCACAAGGTGGAGGGCGAGATCGTTACAGTATGAAACGCATAAAAATCTCACAAAAAAAGTCTCTCCCTCTGTCTCAAATTAAAGAGCTGCGCTCATTTTGGTAAAGTGTTTTTTTCCATTTTCTACTGTCCCTGGCAACTAATTTTATCACTTGATACGTATGACATTTAATAATACATTAAACAAGAGAAATTAAAAGATTAAAAAAAACCCGGTGCTTTGGTAGTTGGACACCATTATTTACAGACACACAAATCACACATTTAATACGAATCTAACGACACTTTTGAAGCTAAAATCCATCGAGCCGTTTTCAGCCCGCAGAGCGTGCCAAACAATTATGCATTCATACATACTCTCGAAAAACATAACTCATTCTGGCGCAGTCGGGTAAAAATAGTGACTACTCCGACAACATTGGTATTTCGCCATGTCATCAGTGGTAAGTACGCTTTATATAAGTTTCAGACTGAGCTGTTATATCGTTATTTTTTTTTTCTGTAATTTATAGTGATGATGCTGTAACGATTTGAAGATTTGACAAATCGTATCGTATTAAGGGACGTAGCGCCTTAACTGGTTTTGGCGGAGGTATTACCGTGCTTTTGGTTTTTACGTATTATTGAGTAGAAGAAATCGATATTTCCCACGAAAAAATATGTCCACGACATTGTGTGTAAACGTTCCAATAATGGACACTGTAATGCTCTATTCCTATAGTTCACCTCTATTAATACGAGTATATCATAAAGATTGAAAGTTGCAAGTACTGGGTCAGTGTCGAGCACTGGAATGTTTACCTTAATCCTTTACCAGATTCGAACCCGGATCCCCCAGTTGCATAAACAGGCTCGCGCAATAAATGCACACAATAATATTATATCGCACTACAATTGTTGATCCATTTTTGAAGTAATTATTTGTACAAATAAGCGTAGCACTCCTGAAATAATCCTATAAAGGGATTATCTCTAGGATTTACCTGTTTGGATTCGCCATTGTGTTTGATTCTTCAGTTTGTGTACTCTTACGATGAATTTTCAATATTAACACGTGTACGTACGTTAATCCGTTACTTTGTTACGGAATGTTGGACTATAACCGGAAAGGGTATATTTATTGCACTTGATTTTTTAACACTCCCAGAGGAGTTACCTAATGAACGAGCAAGCAAAGTTCTCAGAGTCTATCGGAAGAATCTGTCGTTGGGAGGTACTTATAGTTGACATTATTTATGTCCTAGTTTCTTTGGGGTTACGTTCTTCGGGTAGGTAACTATGACTAATACATAAGTTAAAGAACATTGACAAGACTACCGCCATATGAACACCCGCATGCCTGAGATGCTCAATGCTTAGGCCATCATATCCTGGCAATTTTCCCATCTGCATCTCGCTTATTTTCCGAGCAACTTGTTCAACGGAAAATCTAACGAGCGGGGTACCGACTAGGGCCTCAGCATCGAACATTCCAGGCGCTTTGAGTGCAGACCCAACTGTAAAATGATGCTGAAAAGCATTTGCGATGGCAGTTGGTTCAAAATTGTTGTCGACGCTCACCGGCAGGCCCGCCCTAGGATTTATTTAACATAGCGGTGTTTTTCCAGAATTTGCCAAATTTCCGGTTAGAGTGATTTTTAGCAATAATATCCAGCTTTATATCATGCTCGTGATTCTGACAGTATTTCAATTTATCCTTAAATAGTTTTTTTAGTTTCAAGCATCTTACTGTAAACATACCCAGTGTTTGGTTTACCATAGGTTACCCACCACTGAAACCAGAACCGAGCCTCCCGGTGAGCTTCACCGACGTACAAATTCCAGCCCGTTATGTACCTATTCTTACCACGCTTAACATACTTATAGGATTCTTCCGCGCCTAATCTAACAATCAAATCAACAAAACAAAGTTATACAAATCTCTTAACTTCTCTTTATGATGAGTATTTGAACACATCACAGTTGCACAGTCAACGAATTCAGTAGGAAAGTTAATATATTTCAGTTTATTAATATATTTCACTAGAATTACGGAAATATTAACTTTAAGCGGTTTCTAAAATTATAGTGGTTGAAATAAGATTGCAATTACAGAAATGAAATTGTAGCCAGTGTTCGAACAGCGACCCAATCTTGTATCTGCTTTCAATCTTTTATCTTTAATTTATATTGATCAACGGACCTAATCTAAAATTGGATTTAAGGAGTAATAATTTGATTAAATTAACCAGTAAAACCACTAATAAACGTTACTCTCTCCTAAAGTATACCGTTAAGATGGAACGTCTATCGCCCCAAACACAGGCGACTAACGCGAAATAGTATTGTATTTAGCTAGCACGGTCGCGTTCTTAACGAAAGTAAGAAAAAAGCTGGCTAGTGCTGAATCTAGCAAGTGGATGATAAGTTTTGTTTTTTTTTTGGGGGCAATCTTACACCAATCGACCTAGGCCCAAACTAAGCAAAGCTTGTACTATGGGTACTAGACGACGATATACATACTTATGTAGATAAATACATACTTAAATACATAGAAAACATCCAAGACCCAAGAACAAATATCCGTGAAAAATGCACAAATAAATGCCCTGGCCGGGATTCGAACCCGGGACCTCTAGCTTCGGAGGCAGAGTCACTACCAACTAGGCTAAACAGGTCGTCGTAAGTGGACGTAAACACGATCGTGCTATCAGTATATTGTGCCTCGTGACTCGTGGTATACTTTCACCTTAGGTCTCACCTGCTTTATCTGCTAGCAGTTCTTGGAATAATAGGCTCCTCATACTATCAATAAACTTCTATACTATATACTAAACCTCACCGAGTAATATCAAGCAGTTGTGCAAATGAAATCTTAAACTTGATTTATGTCCGGTAAATTTTGGTAAATCATGATTGGGTTGATTGACCAAAATTTAATCAAAACACATCAGTACTAAGATAAAAGTGAATTTATTTTCATCCTAATTATTTATCCATGACACAACGGAGGAAGTGCCCTCCAGGCAACGATTTGACCAATATTATTGCTTGTCTGTCAGTGAGAAAAAGCGGGGGTGAGTAAGGTCGCCATATTGGGTTAAACGTAATTGTCCCTTTACAAGTCATTATCGTCTTGTATCGCACCAGTGGAGAAAATGTTACATTTCAAAAATGGTATGTATAGCACTGAACGTAAGTTATAGAAATCAAGTCTCGCATTCAACGTGTTAATATATTTTTGTTCCAGCTATATGGAATTAGATACTTAGGAGACTTAAAAAATGTCAAACACTGCTGTGATCAATAGTCATCCGGAATCTTGGCTCATAGGATATTCAAACAGTGGTTGGGACTAATCATAAACCTTTTGCGCTTACATCATCATCATCAGCCTGTGTCAGTCTACTGCTGGACATAGGCCTTTCCCATGGCACGCCACTTGAACAGTCTACGCCAACGGCCGTCGGTTCTGCGATATATTCGACCTGCCCACTGCCACTTCTGCTTGCTAATTCGCCGAGCTATATCGTTCCGGGTGTTGAAACTCTTCGAGTCTTTGTGCAAGACGGTTCGTGAAGACCCTCAAGGGTCATCACTCGGACGAAGAGGAAATTCGTATCATTGTAGTACGATTATCGCACTAACCGACCGACCAGTCGGATGAGGCAGAATTGCTATTCGTTGTAGTTTGACTAGTGGGACCAACAGAAAAAAAATGTCCACGTCGTCCGATCAGTCGGACAAAGCAGTCAGACTACGTAGCTGCAGGGGTAGATTTAACATCAGCAGTCAATTATTAGTTAAAATGACGAATTTATTCGTAAATTAATGTTGTCTTCCTAAGTAACATACAATACCTACTGTGAACCATTTGTTATGAAATAGGTAGGTACTTATTTTATTTTGATTGCAAACATAAATGTGATGATTCTACTTTGAAGGTAACATGCTAAACATGTGTTTATAATGACTTGATTTAATAAAACAAGTCATTAAGGTAGTTCATTCACTGGTTTTATTTCGTTCATAAAGGAGTTCATTCACTGGGGTTTTTGGCTATTTTCCCATTTTTTCACCTAAAAGGTAAAATTTGGTAAAGTTATGCAAATGTACCACAAATCTCAAAGTGTGTTTACCAAGCTAAATATTTCCTTGAGTGATGCTGATAGTCATCACCTGTATTCAAAAATGTTTTCATAGTAAAATTATTTTTTGAATATGAAATATGCTTAACCGTTCATTTACTGCAGCCACTACCCTATAACGGAATTGAGAACCTCCTCTTTTGAAATCTTGAAGTCGGTTAAAAAGGTAGATACATGGACTATAACGAAAGTCATACTGGGCTTATCAAACGGGACTAATGTAGTAAATTTAGTCTTTAGAGAAAATATGAATTTATGATTAATAAAAGATTTTAATTTGACCAATTCCGAGCATATTGGATTGAGAGAGAAAGGAGACACTCGACATTTCTATGTTAGATGTTTGCGGCAAGCACCTAAGGGTTTCCGATAATTGGTAAATAATATCGATTTGAACAGCACTGACCAAGCTGTGGCAACATTTTTGTGCATTTTGACTTGTCGAACAGGTTCGCCTCATGGTGGATTTCACCTCAGAGTATAGTTAGTTGCCTTTAAGAGTGTCTTGGTGCAAAAAGTAAGGTGACAATAATTATTATTTTATTAAATATAGAAAACTATTAGATTGAATATACCTATTTAATAACCTCTCATAAGACAATATCGCCAGGAAAAAAAGATTATATATTGTAATATGAACAATGCCATGAGGCAATTAATTAGCATAATACCATTACTGTCGGAGGCAATATGATTGCTGCCCCGGAGTAACATAAGTATATGTATGAATTAATAGAATAACAGTATTTATAAGTATATATATTAACTTATCTACAGTCAAAGTTGTTTATAATTAAGTATGGCATTCTTATTGTAGTAAGTTAGCCAGTAGAATTAAGTAGTAAGTAGTAGTAGTAAACACTTTATTGCACAATCAAGTACATAAAAGAAAAATTAACTTAATTTTAGACGTTTGTACAAAGGCGAACTTATCCCTTTAAGTGATCTCTTCCAGCTTACCTTTAATGAGGAGTCATTAAAAATAATCCTAATATCCGCACCCAAAACAGATTACAAAGGTCTGAATTTACGTTTCATTCTGTTGTCCAGTGGTGTTTTGACATAGGAGAACGTGGGGTAACTAGAAGAAGACGGGGGACCTAAAGGGATGAAGAGACAAATGCTGCGTTCTCGAATAACCTCGCCTCATTATTGAGCCACTCTTGCCTTGTCATAAGTGCTTTCCTACCTTTCTTTGGTCCACCACCACCACCATATCAGCCAAAGGACGTCCACTGCTGGACATAGGCCTACCACAAATTCACGGGGGGTATGCCATAATCGCCACGCTTAGCATGCGGGTTGGCGATCGCAGTATCTCCACAGCACTCTAGGGATGCTGCTGCCCATCCCCCGATGGTCTTGGTCAGTTTTAGGACATAGCCGGGTCCGGGGTTTCTTTGGTCGTTACCAAAATTTCATGGTTCCTAGTCTGTGAATTTGAAGTAAACGATATGGCAAAAAAGTGTTAGCTAAATTTATATTGTATGTCGAACAGAAGATAAGTCACAAAAATTCTAATGACCTAGATTCTTCAATTTGGTAAAAATAATAATTAATAAATAGGAATTTTATGGGATGAATGGCTAAGGTACTCAAAGTCAGGCTTATGCACAGAAATGTACATTACAGGCTTAAAATGACGACCTGTTTAGCCTAGTTGGTAGTGACTCTGCCTCCGAAGCTAGAGGTCCCGGGTTCGAATCCCGGCCAGGGCATTTATTTGTGCATTTTTCACGGATATTTATTTGTTCTTGGGTCTTGGATGTTTTCTATGTATTTATCTATATAAGTATGTATATCGTCGTCTAGTACCCATAGTACAAGCTTTGCTTAGTTTGGGACTAAGTCGATTTATGTAAGATTGTCCCCAAATATTATTTAATTATATTATTTATTTAAAATAATAATATAAAATTTATTTAAAATAAAATGAACCATAGAGTCTCACTTAGAGATAAGTTCAAGAACATTAATGTAATGACATTGCATTGTCAATACATCTATGATAATATTGTGTATGTACATAAAAACATTGTAAATTTCAGGAAGAACTGTGACATACATAATATTAATACTCGAAATAAACACAAACTTGCGGTGCCCACCACTCGCCTACAGAAAATTAGAAAATCATTCATGGGTAATGGTGTAAAGTTTTATAATAAGCTTCCAAGAAATGTAACTGAATTATCTATTAATACATTTAAAAATTATGTAAAGCGTCAACTCATATCGAAAGCATATTATAGCACACATGACTACATGAATGATAAAACACCGTGGGATTAATTGTGACTGAAATATTAATGAATTAATCATTATGGCGTTAGATATTAATACGATCTTTTTTTTTTTGATATTTTGATTTTATTCTAGAAACTGTCTAGATTTCTATTTTTTATATATTTTTTATTATTAATATTATTTATGTTTTGACGATCCTATTGTGAATTTTACTACAAAATAATTTCTTACTTTGACATGTCTACAACAATACAATATTTATTTTGAAGAATAATAATAGCATCAATAAATTGCTCTAAATAATTAATTAATATATATGTTAATACATGTTATAACTGACGATTCGAAAGTGCTTGTTGCTAGGCCTATTTGAATAAAGAATATTTTGACTTAATAATACATATCAGTTTTATACAATCTCTTTCATTATTTATAATTGATTATAATTAATATTGATATATTCCACATCAAGATACATGTTTCCTTAAACTAGGGACTGCTTCCTAAATAGGTAAGACCTGTAATGTAGGATAATTTATGCTCCTCCCCGCCTCAATTTCGTTATGTGTTTATCTCTTAAATACAAACAAAGAAATTTTGACACTAACAAAAAAAGAAATTATAATAAATTAACCTCATGCATGATTTTGTTTTTTTTTTGTAACAGAAATTAAGCATCACACAACTGTGAATAAAAATAACTGGTACCTAATAAACTATTTCGTACTTTTCAGTTTATGCTGTATGGGTATTGCATTTTCAAAATATTTTAGAAAACCACTAATTTATTGTTGTTTATCTTTGTATTAAACCTTACAGTATAACTTGTTACTAACCACACCATGTATATCATGGCTGGTTTCCAGATTTAATTCAAATCTTTCCGACAGACTTACCTTAAATAATTTTTCGTAATCGAGCCCAATTTCGAATGCTCAAATATATTTTCGAATTGTTATGACAAATAATATACGAAGTGTTTTGGGAGATAAAAGGTACTTACACAAAAGGATTTTCGCATTGCAGATTTTATACTTAAAATACCAACTAAAATAAAATAAAAACGCGTTGAAGACATTACTCTCGAAAAAACACAAATTGAATGAATTCGCATGGCTGCATAAATGCAGTCTTAATTATACTAATCATATCAACGAAAATTATTAAGACCTAAAAACGTCGGTCATGCGGCCATACTACTAAGACTAGTTAAATCAAAAATGTGAAAGGCTAAAAGAGGGCCACTGTTACAGCAAAACTAACGAAACACGCACAAACATTAAACAACATTAATAAGGCTTAAATATCATTGATTACCTCTCTGAAGAACTACACATTTTTCCTGAGGAGTCCATAAGATTTTAAACTGCACTGGTCATGATATTGTCACTTGTTTATGATATTCAATAGCTAACGATAAAAGCAATAATAAAACTTGGAATGATTTGCGGTCCTTACGCTTATCTTAGTCTTTATAAAATACCTATCAATGAACATGAAAGCAAAAACTTATAGTACACACTAGTTTTTAATACGTTATAATCTATTTTTTTATATACACAATGTCTAATTCGCACGATAATATAAGAGCGCAGACGAGCGCGGACTGAACGACTGAAGTAACACTTCAGAAATCCAAAGCTTTGTACCAATATATATGTTACTAGTGGCGAAATAGCAAACTAATGAATGAACCTGAATTCTTAACTCTCGGCGTAGCCACTAGCGCAATAGGTAGCGGTAAAATAAAGTTGGTATTCCCGTATTCCGCTCTCACGGCGTTGGTGAAAAGCAAATTGCGGGAAAGCTCTACAAACAGTTCTATTCGCAGCGGCTAGATGTCGCTATCGTCTAAACGAATAACAGTGTTCTTGGAAAATCAACATTTTTTTATAACACAACTGCAAACACCTGTTAAACAAATGTCATTCTTAAAAAATACTTATTTATTTAATTGTTGAACGTGCACATTGAGTTGCTGCATTTTTTTATAATGTATAATATAGGACAACTGTATTTTGATATTGAGACTATTCATCAAATATGTTGTAAATATGTTAAGAACGTCTCGAGTCATTTTCCATACAAATTATTATTCCGATACTTTTCGTAATTAAAAATGGATCTACGACACTTGTTTTGTAAAGTAATATCTTCTTCTCTGCATTCTCTTTAACTTCGTAAGTCCCCGCGTACATGAACAAGTACAAGTTAACGATAGTACTTCAGACATGCGTGCGAAGAATCTCCGGCGAAGATCCGGCTACCACCACTAACGACTTCGGGCCCTGGCAACATATAACACGGGCACACTTCGGACAGACGAAAGGATAGCGGAACTACGGCACATCTTTTCATCCAATATTCCGCAGTGTCTCAAGACGAAAGTCTTTGTCCAGTGTGCGTTGCCAGTGATTGCATTTTTTATGACATAGGAGGCAAACGAGCAGACGAATCGCCTGATGGTAAGCGATTAGCGCCGCCCATAGACACCCGCAACATCAGAGGGGGACGTAAGTGCGTTGTCAGCCTTTAAGATTACATATGGTACTGAAACGTGGTCGCTTACTATGGGCCTCATAAGAAGGCTCAAAGTTACCCAAAGAGCAATGAAGAGGGCTATGCTGGGAGTATCTCTGAGTGATCGCATCAGGAGTGAAGTTATCCGCAGCAGAACCAAAGTGACCGATATAGCCCTTCGAATCGCTAAACTTGTGGCAGTGGGCGGGGTATATAGCACGTTCAACCGATGGCCGTCGGGTCGGAAAGGTTCTCGAGTGGCAACCACGTACCGGAAGGCGTAGCGTGGGCAGCCCCCCTACACGGATGACTGATGACCTGTTAAGGGTCGCGGGTGTCCGCTGGATGCGGGTGGCGCAGGACCAGTCATTATGGAAATCTTTGGGGGGGGCCTATGTCCAGCACTGGACGTCTTTCGGCAGACATGATGACTTTAGACCTGACATTTTAACTGCATAGCATAAATAACTGCCTAATGTACTTCACCAAGTATAATTTAAGGATGCGCGTAAAACCATAGATATATTAAATTAAACAAATGGCAAGAATTTCTACAAAGTTTAATAAGTCACACCTGGGACTGAAGCACTACTCATAGTTTGTACCCACTTGTAGTAATACACTGTGTAGTTACGACAACTACCGTTAAAAAAAACAAAGGACATACGAGGAGTTTATAGTAATGGCCGAATGATAGTATATAATATTAAATTAATTTTCCTAAACTGAATTTTGATAATACGGATAAGTATATGACTTAGTATTCGGAGCTCTTGTCATTCTATTTATTTTCAAAGAAACCGATACAATTTATATAACTAAAATTACACAACTTGGTTGCACAACTTCCATATTTTTGAGTTAACCACAACTGTCCACATAACTTGCAAATACTCGAATATACAAGACACTAAATCTTGCGTAATTATTTACTAATAAATACCAATACTTACTAATTAATTAAATTGTTGCTAAAATACAGCGTTAAATTATTAAAAGCTAACGTTGCAATGGCTTTAAAATCATGTAAGCACATGTAAATGTGCGGCACACAAGGATAGTTTCATCCATCAGTTAAGTCCTCATTCCTTGAAAGTATTGCAAATTTAATGGGACTTTAGCAGTTTATTTCGTGAACCGAAACGGAAGAGTATGAAGACTATTTTAAGTTTATGGCCTTTTAAATCCTCTGCTAACTTGAGGAAGGAAACGAATACCTAACGACGAAACTAGAAACACTTTGGTATATAGAGGGCGGTCCAAATAGAGTGACCCAAATATTATTTTTTTGATTCCTAGGACCTAGGTGTATCTGAAAATACCCCATGTATATCAAGCGACTTTTCATAGTTCAGTAGTTACATTTCTTTAAAGGTGTTATTTCGAATTTTCTACCTTCGAGGCAACCAAATTCGAAAAAACCATCACCCCTGCTAACCTGCCACCCGCTAGCGACACTCGTTCGCCATGCTCGTGCGAAGCGTCTAGTTATCAAAACAAAACGCTGCAATAAGATCATAGAATATTTTTTTTATTGAATTACGTTAACTATTTTTTTCATGGTGCTATTCGAACCAGTTTTTGGAGAAGATCAAATTTCATTATTGTAATTGGTCAACAATAAGAACACGTTAAAGGGCAAAAAATAGGGGCAAAGGCCAAACGTAGCTCGTTGCTAGCGGCCTCCGAAAAGGCTCCTACAATACGACATCACGCGCTACTTATCAAACTAACGGTTGTATGGAAAATTAAATATATTGCTGTGCCAGTTGTGAATTTTTTTAAGTTTTATAATTTTGGTAAAATTTTGTAATTTACAATTAAATGTGACATTTGAAGCCTTACTATTCATAGTATTCATAGAGTGACACCATGTTATAAATTTCAACATTTAAAGCAAATACCCAATTGAAAACCGCTGTAACTAAAATAATAAATTAGTTGGTGAATATCTGATTCGATCTCGCAGAGTAGCTCCAAGCATAGCCCTCTCCATCACTCTCTGAGTAACTTTGAGCCTCTGCTGTATATGAGGCCCATAGGCCCATAGTGAGCGACCACTCTTCAGACCCGTAGGCCATAAATAAATAATCCGTTTTTTTGTGTTATAATGTAATAAAATCATTGTAAATTTTTATTTAATGTAAAAAACGTTCTGAATATACAATAAATATAATAAAATGATTTGAATGAGTACGACTACGCCGCTTTGACTTTTTTATGTTCATAATTATAGGTTCTTATGTACATATTGTATACAAGGTTCGATTTAAGGACCACAGATTTTTCAGCCACAGGTTAGGCATACGCCGCTGAACACATGTATGTATTTTTAATAAGATATCAAACTTTCAGTTGACAATTTTTTTTATAAAGTATGAAATCAGAATAAAGTTTTCAAGAGATATAAATATAAATATTATAGTATATCATTAAGTGGACGTTTTCCGGTTGTAATGATGATGAAATATAACTCATTCCTTCACCATCAGCACAAAAATCTCTAAAGCAGCAGGCTATTGCGTAATCTTTGCACTCATCATCAGATTGAAATTACAGTTTTTGTATGACTGTGACTGTGTGTGACTATTTTCGATACCAATTGTCAGCCCATACAAAAACTGACAAAACGAGCACGGTGCGATTTCAAGCGCGTTAGATAATAAGCCTGCAGGATCAATTCTAGCAAAAAATATCGCCGTACCTTATTATTGGTAAAAAGGACTTAATCGCGTACAACTGAAATGTATTCACCTTTATTTGAATTTTGCCCGACGTTTCAAATGTATTATAACATCCGTGGTAACAAGCCGACCCAAAAAAGTCGAATGAATTTCAGTTGTACGGGATTAAGTCGGTCCATTAAAATGTGTAAAAATCGCCAAATCGTAATGAAGAGATCATTACGAGTACTATTATTAGACAGGTTTATTAACATGATGTGACTTTGACATGATGCGTTTTCCTTAATATGCTTTTGATATGAGATATTATGCTTTACATAATCTATATATATACACATAAATAGCTTTTGGCTACTGACCGCATTGTATTGACAGAATAGTCATCCAAATTTAAAACTGTCAATTGTGACTCCATTAGTTTTTTGTTCTGCTGTGCTCGGTCCGTTTTCATTTACGAAATCAATTACCTAGTGGGTAGTCGACGCACGCGCAATTTTGGCATACATCCGTCGTCGGTAAAAGCCACAGGCGTCAGAAAGCGGAGTCTTGATGAGATAGCGTCAATTGCTTTCGCGCGTAAAAAAAAGAGACAAAAGACAGTGATGGCACTCATGAACACAGAGGCGTATGCGACATAACTCCCGAAGGTATAAAATAAATCATATAAAATAAACTAGACGAGTAAATAAAATGATATATCCCAGTTTGCTACATAGAAATTATTACCGTTGTTTCTGAAAATTTCAAAGATTGGATGCTTATAGGTCCGGAATAATTAGCAAAATAATAAAAAAAATGGACAATAGTTTGGAAGGAAAATCTATCGAGAAAATTTTTACTAATCGTGTTTTGCGAACCCAGTTTGTTAGATTGTATAATGAAAATTAACATACTAAAATTCCATGCGCGTAGATTTACTGCTTTGCTTACAATATCGAAAGGAACACTACCAAAAATTCGAATGCCTCGTTTTAACGCTCCAATGATAACGGATCAATTTACTAACTTTTCAAACTCTTAAAATGTAAGACCATTTTGTACTTTTCGAGAAGAATGAAATCAACTATCACATTGCTGTTCTTTAATGTATTTATTGTAATAAAACAAAAGTCAAGATATCGCGTAATGTTCATACAATTAAATACATTAAAATTCATGACGCTAAAATATACTTGGTCCCTCGAACTCAACTCAAAGCATTAGATTCCGTTGCGAATTAAACTTGTAATTACTGTGATTGCCTAGCTGTACGTTCTAAAACATTAAGCTGAAATAAGTTACCGAGGAGGTAATAAACGTAGATTAAACTTATTAACAGAATTGTTCATTCCTAAAAGTACCTATTTATTTATTTAGTCTACAAGTAATTAAGTGAAGTAAATTGTAATTTAATATAAGATTTCAAACTAACATGGTCATTAACATTCGAATTACTGTTAGGAACGGGATATTTATCACGCGTATACGTATTATGTTTTTTAATTCCCTTTATTTCGGCACTGTTGCAAGCACTGTTTATATAGGGAACTCAAAAAACATAATACACATGGTGAATATGTCGTTCCTGACAGTAATTCTAAATTGTAATGCATTAAAATAATACTATATAAACTGAGTAAACAGAACCTTTTTTATGTTTCATTAAGTACATAATTCCTATAAACTGGCATTCGTCTTCCGCTATAAGCTCACACAACATGCTGGTATAGCGAAATAATAACAATTATATTAATGAAATAATAATATTAGAAGCTGGTTACGCTCGGATGAAAAAGAAGTTCGTATTTTGGTAATTTGTTTGTTTTTTTTACCGACCTAGATATAAATCTTTAATATCAACGGTAGAAAAAAATAACCACAGAAGCGACATTTTGGTCAAAATCAATACAATATATGTCATTAAAATCAGCGTTTATTTTGTGTCGTTTGAGCCGGGTTTTACGATCTGATTTATAAAATAAGCACCAAATTTGAAGATCCTTTTCTTATGCCTGTAACCATGCATGCCGTCACAATCATAGTCGCATAAATTATTTTTGAAAATAATTTGTATTAGATGTTATGTTTATTCCAGGCACATTTTTTATACTTATGTAATAAGGTACTTAAGTAGTTCTTCGAAAGTTTTACAGCTAACTGTTCTCGGTTAAAATAATGGTACAGAATTTACATAATATTTCATTACTTGAAACGACACTGTACAATGGCCGAAATTGCCGCTTCAAGTATTTTATGAAATCCGCAATACGTTGGGTAAATGAAAATTGTTAGAGGTGTATCACGATGCTTGAAGTGTCGCCCGAATCGATAGAATACCAATTACTTAGGTGTATAATTTTAAGCATGAATAACCTGCGAATGGTGTTTTACGATCCGGGTTAATCAGACACAGTGACAGTGTAATAGACTTCTTCCTCATTTATGATAACGTTGACAATTGTGGGAGACTTTGAGGTGTTAAATAAGGGTTAAATTAAAAAGTAGGTAATGTGAAATTCATATTAAGACAAAATGAATTATTACTGAAGCTTACGATATTTTACAACATTAATAATTTGACAATTGAAATTAAATTATTTACTTTACATCTGAATAAAACAAGATAACGTATGATTAGAATGTTTTAAATTTATATGAAAAAAACAAAATATCGTGCATGGAAAACCATGAAAATGGTCACCTCCATGTTTTCATACCTTCAGCTTTTCAGTGGCGAAGACCAAGCTCTTCGAAGAAGAAAACGGCGACGGCGCGTCAAAGATAAATTGGGTTTCCGGATTAATAGTGCTTGATCGTACCCAGCTTAATTAAGATACGGTTGCCGAGTTAAATACAGACTTAATGGGACCTTTTACATGGTTATTATAATCACGCGATCTTGTATCACGTAAATATTGATGAATATTGAAGCAAAATCCGTGCAATTTTGAATACCGCCATAATATTGTCATCCCAGTATTGTTGTAATATAATGTGTAATAAACGGCACGGCACCAATAAAAAGTGACCTGCCCAATGATGTCTATCCCTTCTGAAATTGATCAATCACCTTGGCTGGACAATTTTTAGTTTTATAATAATCATGTACCCACCTACCCTAATAAACTGGCATATTTACTTAAATAAATACAATAACATTAGTGTATTTCTACTATTGGCAAACATGACAAGTAGGTAAGAACTTTCTTGAAAAGGAGTTGCCAGCCTCAGACTATCCAACCACTTTGCCCACAAAGAAATCAAAGTGGTCAACTTAGCCCGTAGGCTCAATGTCCTGCGGGCCCAGTTGACCCCGAAGGGGATGTAACAACTACTATTGTGTCAATAATATTAAATTATTACACAATTTAAACGTGTTTGAATGTTGGCAAAGCATATATCAAATATTCATATGTATATAAAATGAGAAAAACAATCACAGATATGAAAACTATTGGACTCTCCCTAAATTTTCCAAATGCCAACTTCTTATTACCGGCTCGTGTCCAAATAAAGAAAATACAATCCCATCAAAATTGTGGTCAACTTAGCCCGTAGGCTCAATGTCCTGCGGGCCCAGTTGACCCCGAAGGGGATGTAACAACTACTATTGTGTCAATAATATTAAATTATTACACAATTTAAACGTGTTTGAATGTTGGCAAAGCATATATCAAATATTCATATGTATATAAAATGAGAAAAACAATCACAGATATGAAAACTATTGGACTCTCCCTAAATTTTCCAAATGCCAACTTCTTATTACCGGCTCGTGTCCAAATAAAGAAAATACAATCCCATCAAAAACATAAATGTGAAAATGGGAGCCAAGTTCAATATTAAGAATAAGCGATGCTTGTTTGTCGTCTTCACCGACAAAAAAATTGAGATCTAAATGGGTGCCAAGTTCCGTAGATTCTCTGAAATGGTGCCAAGTCCAGCACTACATTGTTTACAGTAAAACTAATTTACTGCGGCTTAATGCATTTTGAGCTTAAACTTGGCAGTTGTTGCCCGTTTTTGTTCTTTCGATGTGACAGATAATGATTGCTGAAATTATGTAATAAATGTTTTAGACTTTTATTTTCATTATTTTATATATGTATTATGTATTGAAGGTAATGACTAACTGTTGAAGGGAATGACTATCGAAGTCGTTGATTGAAGCAATTGCCAACCCGCATGCCAAGAGTGGCGATTATGGCATTTAACCCCTATGAAGACGACAAAAAAGCCACGGCCCCGAGGTTCCGGCGCCCCCCGGTGCTCTGGTTTTGGTAGCGGCCAGGGTACTAGCGGGACCAAGGGTACTAAAAATCTCCGGTGAAGATCCGGCTACCACCACCGACGACTCCTGGCCCTGGCAACTAAGAACACGCGTACACTGCGTACCGACGTAAAATAGCGGAACTAGAGGAAGGACTGAGCAAGTTGCGTCGGGATGTCGTGGGGTTATCTAAAGTCCAAAGAGAGGGAGAGGACACGATAACCCTAAAGTCCAGTAACTTCTTCTATTTCCGGCAGGGCGACCAACAGTCCCAGAGAGGTATCGGGTTCATCGTCCACAAATTCCTCGTCAGCAACTTGGTGAAGATCGAGAGCGTGTCGGCTAGGGTGGCGTACCTTATACTCAATTTGGAGTTGGGAGTCGGAATCATCGGGGCTAACTACTGACTGGTTTCTTGGAGAAGAGGAGGGACTCTACATGATGAACTCCTATTTCAAGAAAGGTGAGCACAGGAAGTGGACCTGGATGAGTCCCGACGGTGCAACTAAAAACGAGATCGACTTCATCATGTCGAGCAAGAGGCATATATTCAATGATGTCTCTGTGATCAACACGGTTAAAACCGGAAGTAATCACCGTCTGGTAAGAGGCATAGTGAATATATGTGTCAAGCTAGAGCGCTCTCGACTGATGAAGTCTACTCTCCGACCAGCAGAAGCCCAAATCCAAAACCCCGAGAGCTTTCAGCTGGAACTCCAGAACCGTTTCGTTTGCCTAGGCGGCGATGTGGACGAATTCAACGACAGGTTTCTGGAAGCGGTTTACAGCACTGGGTCTAAGTTCTTCAAGGCCCAACGGATCAAGAGAACCAAAAGGCTCTCTAACTCCACTCGGAGGCTAATCGAGGAAAGGAGTCAGAGTTGATTCTACAATCTTTAGCCGATGCGATATTATACAGGCAGCTTGGATATCGTATAAACGGATATCTAAGTACCTTACCCGTGATCTGCGCCAATTCAATAGAAAGCGTATTGAAGAGGTCATCAAGCAGAATAAGAGTCGTTTCCTCCAGACCTGAGCTTTGAGGGAGATAGAGTGCTTTTATAGACAGCTATACACGTCAGCTAAAAGCCCCGAAATTGGTCTGGCGGAAGACCCTAAAGTAGGACTAAAAATAATAATCGTATGGCATTATTTTCGAACTATGAGATCTTCGAGAAGCCAGTATGGTTGCAAGTTTTGTTGTACTTGTCACGTGTAGGCTGACGGTGGATACTCCCTACGGACATGGTGCAACTTCGACCCTTCTTGTCAAGTGAGTGGGCAACTTGACTATTACAAGTTCTCAAGCCGCGCAAAGGTCTCTAACTTGGCTCAACGACTGCTGACGATGACAGCAGCCGGGATTAACGGCTTAACGTGCCTTCCAAAGCACGGAAGCGCTCAGTTAGTTACCACTCAAAGCAGTAACCCAGCCAAGAACTGACCCGGCCCCACATTGCTTAACCTCGCGTACCGAACGCAGTACGCGGGCGCCGCTGGGCCACGAGCGCTCCGACGAGAGCTAGACTAACCCGACACCATACTGAAGATATCCCGGACATCAGCCTATACGCAACTCAAATGGCTCTTAAACAGTTTAAAAACAACAAGGCACCCAATAAAGACGGAATTACAGCCGAACTCCTGAAGGCGGGTGGAAAACCGCTCCTTACGGCCCTTCAGAAGTTGTTTGACTCCGTCTTACTGGAAGGGAGAACGCCAAAGGCATGGAGCAGAGGTGTGGGGGTGCTGTTCTTCAAAAAGGGTGACAACGCCCCACTGAGTAACTACCGACCCATCTCACTCTTGAGCCATGTCTGTAAGCTGTTTTCGAGTCATTACGAACCGTCTCGCACGCAGGCTAGATGACTTCCAGCCTCCCGGACAAGCCAGTTTCCGAAGAGGCTTTAATACCATAGACCACATCCATACACTTCGTCAGGTTATACAGAAGACTGAGGAGTATAACCTGCCCTTCTGTTTAGCGTTCGTAGATTCCGAGAAGGCCTTCGATTCGGTCGAAACCTGGGCTGGGTTACAATATTTTCAGCGGTGCCAAGTGGACTATCACTATATTGAAGTACTGAAGTGTTTGTACGAGATTGCCACTATGTCAGTCCGACTTCAAGACCAGAACTCGAAGCTTTTTCTGTTGTAGCGGGGAGTAAGGCAAGGAGATGTTATTTCTTCTCAACTTTTCTCCGCTGCACTGGAGGATGTTTTCAAGACTGTACTGGAGAAGGCTAGGCATCAACATAAACGGCGAGTACGTCACTTACCTTCGGTGTGCTGACGATGTAGTAGTCTTGGCTGGGACCATGGAGGATTGAAGTACGATGCTCAATGACCTCAGTAAAGCTTTCGAGAGAGTTGGTCTAAGAATGAACATGGACAAAACGAAGATCATGCCGAATGC
Organism: Notocelia uddmanniana; assembly: GCA_905163555.1. Lineage (NCBI taxonomy): Eukaryota > Metazoa > Arthropoda > Insecta > Lepidoptera > Tortricidae > Notocelia > Notocelia uddmanniana. The sequence continues at coordinate 35,543,751 of LR991052.1, read as the reverse complement.
CCATGTCGCACCAACTCCCGTTACAATCGGGCACTTAACACTCGAAGTTGTAGACGATTATATATATCTAAGACAGACTGTCCAGTTAGGTAAGTCCAACTGCGAGAAAGAGGTTCCGCGTTCGGGAAACTACGGTATATCTTTTTGTCCAATTTTCCGCAGTGTCTCAAGACGAAAGTCTTTGACCAGTGTGTGTTGCCAGTCTCATAAGATGGCTCTAATTCACCTAAAGAGGAGAGTGCTATGCTAGGAGTATCTATGCGCGATCGCATCAGAAATGAGGCCATCCGTAGTAAAACCAAAGTGACTGACATTATGACATAGCCCTTCGAATCGCTAAACGTGGAAGTGGACGGGGAACATTTTACGTCGAATCGATGGCCGTTGGGGCGAAGAGTTTCTCGAGTGGCGACCACGTACTGGAAGGCGCAGCGTGGGTAGCCCCTCCACAAGGTGGACTAGTAAAGGCCGCAGGAGTCCACTGGATCAACTGGATGCGGTTGGTGCAGGATAGGTCATTGTGGCACTTATTGGGGGAGGTCTTTGTCCAGCAGTGGACGTCTTTCGATTGATATGATGATGATGATGGACCTATAATCTTGGTTATTTTAACTTATAAAGACATTTTCATCATTCCCTCTATCAAGTAGTCATTCCCTTCTCACTCTCAAAGAGGGGAATGATGATACGGGGAATGATGAAATCAAAAACGATACGCAATTTCTAGGAAACGGTTCACTTTTTATTTGTATGTTATACGTGTAATAAACCAGTACTACAAACAGGAAACATTACTTTATATGAAACATGAAAAAAATAGTGCTTACTTAGTAAATAAAAATAACGTGGAATGACGCTAAAATTGGACACAATGATTTTCCCACCAAACTTTGTTTTTTTCTCGCCTTCAGTCAAATGGTATGCGCGTGCGTTCTGGCTCACGTTAAATTACGAACTGAGGAGTGTTGGGAGGCGTGTTTACGCAGCGGTGTTATTAACAGACTAAGAAAAAACGTCGCCTAGCGTCATCAACCGGGGAATGATGGTCAACTGTGTAATAAATGTTATAGTGTACCTATGCTGCTCAAATAGTTGTTTTAAATGAATGAAATTTCTGCACTGGTCTCACCTGGATATAACCATGTCTCTAAAAGAAACAAAAACGGGATACACGTACACTTAATTCATGAGTACATCACCAAAATCGAAAGGGTGAATTTGAACCATGGCGGGGAATGATGAAAGATGCGTTTTATCGGCATTTTCTCATGGTTATTTAAATAGTTTTACTTTATATACGTGGGTTCTATTTAGGTCCATGAACAAGTAATGTCGTGTCAAAAAACCATTTAAAAATATTTATTATAGAATTTTTTATAGGCGAGAACAACGATTGTTGTGATTTCCGTGAATTCACCCATATAAAAAGATGGAAGCGGCTTGACAGCTATCTACTTAGAGAACCACCGTAGCCGTTCTAACACAATCATAACTAAATACATACACGCCAACACTAACGCAAAACGCTTTTGAATGGATAACGCTTATAATTCCATTACGATTTTAACGGTTGTCATTTTTAGAAAGAAAATAACCTCAAGCTAGATAAATCTAGGGCCTAAATTCCAATGCCTAAAAAATGACAGGTAAGTCTTTGCTTTGTCAATATAGGGGCTAAAAATCGGAAGGCATTTAAGGCATAAAAAAATTTATTCTATATAAATTATATTATATTCTATTAATATTAACACATTCTATTACACAGGTCATGTAATCACGGGGTCTTACACCAGTCCCCGCGAAGGCCTGGTTCACGAAGCGCATTACTCGGGGGCGGCTATTGCCCCCTCTGAAGCAGATCAGCTTTGCAATGAGAGTCCTATACGTGTCAATACGCCGCTCAATTCGTACCTGCCAAGTAGGGACACTCCCGGCGGTCCTAGGTGCACGGTCAGCGTCCGGAAACTTGACGCGAGCAACACGGCACGCCGCTATGGCCCCGCAGTACATAATTGAGTGCGTATCAATCAAATCTTCGCTAGCCCGTAAATACGGGACTAGGAGATCGTTCAGGGCTCCCATTAACGCTAGATTGCGTCTATTCACGGGCAAGCGTGGTAGTCGCGGCCTAGAACTGGTTGTGGAGCGATACCGCGTAATCGCCTCTTCCAAAGCCCTCCTCAATTGCCCATCGGCCTGGGTACTCACACTCTGATTCGCACAGTCCCCGTCGGTACTGAGATCGACCCGCGGTGCCCCTGTTGCCGTGTCGGGTGCGGGCATCGGAGCCGGCAACGTGGCGAGTGGGTCCCGCGCCGAAACGGAGGCTGCGCGAGCAGAGAGTGCCTCCAGACGGAGCCGATCAAGTGTCGCATCATCCAAACGCTTGAGCCGTTGGATGACGCGCACCTGATCCGATAGCCGTTGCGCAGACACGGAAATGGCTGGTTCAAGCGCCCGAAACAGAGTAAGCATCCTAACACGGTACGCGGATAGATTTGTACCTCCATCTGTCGCCCCATAGTAGGCGCGCATGCAGTTTTCGTTAATCGATTGCGACCACTGCATGCGGCGCACTATACCACCGGTAGCGGGAGCCGTGGGCGGAGCAGGATGCCCCGCAGGCCCCAAGCGTGCCGGCAGCGGTGGCCGCCCGCGCCGCGCAGGTGGTCGTGGCGGCGGCGGCGGCGGCCCGCACTCGTCGCTCGAACTGCTGCTGCTGGTGTCGGGAGCGGTGGCGAACTCCTCCGACGACGATGCTGACGAGGATGAGACGGGCGAAGGTGGTGGGCGTGCGCTTTTTGGATTTGACGTTTGTTTTTTGAGACGTGCTTTACTTCTTGTTATCATATTATAGGTACTTCCGTTCCGTGCTCATGTGCGAATATTGACACATCCTAGTAATGGGTACATTTTAGGTGTAAATATGTACAAAAGTATAGTAATATGCACGGATAAATGAGTATTATAAAATTAGTCAAGAAAAAATTGTAAAAAACACGTCTGACTTTGACGGCGTCATTTTGTTTTTTTTTTTTTTATTTTTTTTATTATTATTATTATTATTACATCTCATTGTCAGTGAGGACTGTTGAGGAGCTAAATGTATGTTTGCTATGCGGTTTATTAATATTAAGTATTATGTACATTTAACTCTGTTTGTTCTCGTAATAAATAAAATAAAATAAAATAAATGATAATGAGTGTCGAGGTAATAATCCTATATTGAGTAAAAATACATTGCTGTTATACTAAACGCACATGTGTTACATCATAATGTGTATCAGCTAAGAACATATGTTTATGGCTCAGCTGTGAACAGGTGTTTATGGCTCAGCTGTAAACAGCTGGATTATTAGGGTGTGAACTACACCACAGCTTCCCCGTTTTTTTGAGACAAAAAAGAGTAAAATACATAACTACTATTTCTTTGGCTTTAGTAAGCATATTTCTATAGTTTACATGGTGCCTTAAAGTAAACTTAACTAACTTAAGTCTATGGGATACATGGTTTCTTAAGTAATCTTATTGCTACTTATACAATCAAAACAACATACTTTAAGATTAAATTTCATTACTTATACTGATTACAATACGTAGTCCTTATATGGATGGTGGTATGCGATCATATGCTTGTGGAGTTAGCTAGTCTTAAGTAAACACAATTGCCATTGTTTATGAATAAATATCCTGAATCTTGATTTTGGAATACATTAACTTTAATACTTTGATTATGGTTTTTTTTTACAATTTTATATGTTTAATTATTGAATACATGCATTTTTTTATTACTGAACGAGATACTAAGTATCTACGGGCAATATTCAGTTAATGTTGATTTTATTTTATCATTACATACAGTATGTGTTGGTTACAATTTTTATGAAAAAGTTGGGCTTTGGGTCCATTTTACATAAATATTATATTGATGACATTTATGTGACATATGAATTTGGTTTACATAATTGGTGTATTCTTAAATTTATGAACATTGTGTTTTGACTATTAGATTATACCTAAAAAATATGTTATAGTCTTAAACTAAAAGATAATAATAATCATTATTAAAAAGGAAAGAAAACTATTAGATTATTTTTTCTAATTTACTAGTTGATGATGGTGTTATTTTTTTTTTAAAGACCATTTGATTAGTGGTCTGTATTTGCTGAATCTTGGCGTTTTTACATAATAACATTGAAGGATTCGGATCAAAATACTTATACATATTTTTAGGTCATAGTTTAGGCGTTAGGTTCGTTTATAACTTAATTGATTCCATTGCGTCATGTAAATGTGTAATGTAATTTATATAAAAAAAAAATTTCTATTTTTTTACTCTAAATATAAACTTAAAATATGCATATACATTTATTTCACTAAAGTAATGCGCTCTCTCTTATGTGATTTTTTTTACAACTAACATCTACTTGTTTCCTATAATGTGAACTATTTAATGCTAAAAATAACTGTGCGCACTAATGTCGTCACACCATACAGCTAACATATGGTATGCTATTCACAATGTGTCTTGGTTCACCTGTTCAATCTATTTACTGCAACTTGATATTGACTTGCGCTATGTTTTCGTTTAATCATAGGTCAGACTTACACTGGTTTTCTCAAAGTGCATGATGTAACTGACAGCGCAGTGAAATATAGTCCTTATTTAGTTGCAGTAAGGTTCATGAACTGCTAGCTAACTGTGTTGCTGATGGCGCTTTTACTTATGCGATATAAATAATATTCTTAACTATTGTATGTATGTAAGCACTTTATTGTACAGAATTACAGGTTGAAACATGAAGAGGTCACAAAGCGTTAAAGTACAAAGGCGAGCTTATCCCTATAAGGGATCTCTTCCAGCTAACCTTTGAGCAATTGAGTGAAAGGTAGGTAGAATAAGATAGACAAACTTAAACCATGTACAATACAAATAAAACAGATGCAATATATATACTTATATGAAAAATAAAACTTATAATATATGCATAAATGTAATCGGTAAATATATATATATATATATATACAAGTGTCGTAAATATGAGTAAATTTATAAACTATTAAGCACTAATACTAATTATAAATATGTGATCTTACTTATTACCGGTTACTGTAAGTTTTTAAGTTTAGTTTGCCTATAGACATTTTTTTATGAAATTGCTTATTTATATTGGGTTTTTAGGGTTTTTATCTTTGTTTTACATTAGTTTTTTTTTATTTTGGATATGGGATTCGTTGATATTTAAATATATGTTTTATACTGCGTGGGGTCGTTTTATTAGTAGAGAAGTTTATCTTAAGTATTCTATTTGCAGTTGGAATGTAGTGTATGTATTATATGTAAGTCATATTGAGTTTGTCTTAATCTTATACGCCTTCTGGGTCTGGAATAATTCTTTGAACTGGAATGAGTGTCAAATTACAATTAAATAGGTCGTTGTGATGGCTTGGATTTTATTTATTAATTTAGTTGTAATGAGCGTTTTGACGCTCCGGTTGTGTAAGGTTGTAATTTTGGAACTGAACTGCCCGCGCGCACGGCAAGCAAACCAAAATACACAGAATCCTTAAAACTAGATACGGCACGCATACGCTGAGCGATGTTCAGTATATACTTGCGTTACAATTTCTTAGTTATTTTAGTTTATGAGTGTATAAACATTTGAAGGGTCCACGGAAAAAACATGTCCAAACCACTAACATTTTATAACAAAAAGTAACCTAACTGATAAAGACATAAGGTGCAAATTGCTTTTGAAATTTCAAAGGACTAGACATGTTCTTTCCGTGGACCCTTCATTTGCTAGTGCACTTATTTTAGATGTGTGTATTATGATTATTATTGAAAAATATTTTACACTGCAATAGGGTTTTTAGTATGGGTAAGTGGTATTGGGTAAGGAGTGCGTACTACTATAACATATTTTACACCACACCTTGCCAAAAAGCGCGTTTTTCCGCACGCTGCGCGTCCGGAAAAATCGACTTTTTGGCCAAGTGGTGACGTAAAACTGTGTACAAAACACGGGTCGTAAAACAGAAAGCCCTCTCTCGCATATTTATGACCCTCGCCTGCGGCTCGGGCCTCAAACATCTGCGATATCGGCCTTTCTTTGTTTTACAACCCTTGTATCGTAAATAGCTAATAATTGTTCACTTACATAAGGTTTTTTTTATTATTACGTAAAATGAGTTAATATTTTTTACATGGGGCATATTATTGCTATCGTAACACTAATTTCGTATTTTATATTCCGTTTAGGTAAAGGGTTTTTATGTTGCGTGTAGTGTAGGAACGTAATAGCAATCGTTTTTTACATAAGATTAGTAAAAATTATTATTATTACACTATATGGGCATGTTATAACAATCAGAACACGGTTTTACTGCCGTCGTAGTGTAAAAAGCAGAATTCCTCCCACTCACCAGCATACCCCCGCATCTCACCACCGCAAAAACTACGCGTAGAGGCAAACTAACATCACACCGCAGACATGGCATATTACTAAACCGGTCCGACTAAACATCTATGTTATTCACAAAGCCAGCCAGAGGTGGGGTGAACGTCCAAGACCGATGATGTCACAGCCCACCCCTAATATATATTGACGCCGGGGCTCATAATAACAACAGGTAATCGGAGGTTTAACGCATTGGTCCGCTCGAGTCATCACCAGACGTCCGTCTATTTGACATAGCACCTAATTCACATACTTCTGACATTAACAGTCTGCGACAGGTGTAAGAAGAGACGGACGACCGAGACATTGGCGTGGTAGGGATTGACTAATCCGAATTGGTATTATTTTATCGATAATATTGTCTAGGTATATCATATCATGTTTTAGGTAGTACATGCGTAAGGTCCGCGGCATACATTAGCTGCACGGTTTGTCGGAGTCAATTTTTACCCGACTTTGACGATAAAGCGTGACCATAAAATCTGCCATTGTGCTATCATGCTAGCTAGACAGGCCACGTCACGTATGTAGCGTTCTCAGTCATCCTATAATATAGACTGAGATAGTAGTAAAGAAATAAGTATTGTCTCGGTCTATTTTAAAGCTTGAAGAATGTTGCGCATATTGATATGTAATACGGGGTTAACAGCTTGAGATTTTTCAAATTAGTCGCATTTTGCAGCTGGATACTTCTTTGATTGTAAACATGTATGAAAAAGCAGTTCAAAAATATGTGCGCTTCATGGTTCTTCTATGGCTTCATAGTTTATTATGTATTCCAATCGTTCTGAATATATGACTAGTTATTCATGGTCGTTTATGATCGTCATTATAAGGCCATTACATATTACACATCTTGCAATTTGTCACAAAAACCGATAGAGTTGCAGGTTTACTTAAAATGAGACAGCAATTCATTTCAGCCATTTCAGGCTGTCATGACAAATTGCATCATTTGTATTGTGCTATGAGTAAGTATATAGACGCCCTTGATTTCCCATGTTATTTATTTATAAACAATTTCCCAAACTTGAATGAATGAAAATTATCACAGTCAATTCCGACTATACACAAAGAAGGGTTCCGTGCCGACACCTCCTAATCTACATTTAAAAGCACAATACAATATATAACAGGTTTTCAGCTAATAACTCAAAAACCGTTAGATCTATCTTGTTCAGACGCAAAATAGTTGAAAGTATTTATTATTCATCTTGATTTTTTTCATTTTAAACTATTAAAATAGTTTGGAAATTAGAGAAGGGGGGGGGGGGGGGGTTACACTTCTTACGACTTTGCTAATATCTCACCAAACAACGGTTGACATAAATGGATTTTTTTAGAATCCTCTGTAATTTTTGAAGGCCTATCTATACGTAAAGCATAGCAAACACGCCTATGTGTATTGAAAAAAAAAAAATGTAACCCTCCTGTTAAATGTATGGGGTGCCCACCCCGACAAGTTTAATATTTTTTTCGTAGTTTCACATCACATTTCTATAGCGGTTTATAGTATACACCTTCCTACCAAATTTCATACTTAATTGTAGTGCTCATAATATAGTCTCTGAGTAAATCGACTGTGACATACAGACGGACGGACAGACATGACGGATCTATAAGGGTTCCGTTTTCTCCATTTTGGCTACGGAACCCTAAAAATCAGACGTGTATATGTTATTAAATTTTCTGCAATGGATACGGAATGATTAGTGCCTACGCCAATTCTTGGGATTAGGTAGCCGACCCCGGGCATCCTTCAGGATGCCACTGTACTGGGAATAACGCTAGGAGGATGATGGATACGGAATGATTAGAACTGAAAATTAAGACCTAACTTGAGCAATATTTACTCTTACATAATTCACGGTTGGATCTCCGATACAATCTGCTGCTTTTTCTGACTCGACTTGCTACTTACTAAACCTCTTTACAAGAAAATCAACTCACCAATTGTCAATTTTGACAGCAAATGCCTAAACCGGTACCATAGATGTAGAAAATACTTAAAAAAAGGAGAGACTACTGTAGTAGCGGGCCCACGGAAATTTATTTTCTAGTTTGATCCAAATTTACGTATATAACTTGACAGATATATCACAAATAAAATTGGATTATGTATTAAATCACAATATTATTTTAGGGTTAGTGACCACGAGCAAAAGTTTTACGTAAGTTTACCCTAGTAACGCTAATAAATAATACTGTATTTTACTGATAGTCAAATCAGCAACTTATTACGAAGCGTCTAAAATGCTCGCTTAGTATTGTTTATAAGGAAATATACTGACGACGTCACAATTTTCTATGGTCAAAATGCGCCCTAATTTGAAATATTATTAAAATTTTATATGGATAGCTCCTGTGACTTTCAGACATATTAAAATATGATGAAACGGGCCATTCACGTCTTTAAGGTCACCCACGCTTGACATGTTTCAGACCGGTTCGCAGAACTTAATCATGAGATTCATGAGTACTTATCGCAGCGGCAGTTCTTTTAGCACCTACTTTACCCTTTTAATGCTAAAAGAAACGCCGCCATGATAAGTACTCATGATTAGGGACTGCAAACCGGTCTGAAACATGTCGAGCGATAGTTGACCTTAAATATGTGAATGACCCGTTGACCTCGGTGACAGAATTAGTGATCAAAAATGTAAACAAACAACTCTCAAAACAGAAATGGCTTTCAAGATCCATGCAGGTTTCCTCTCGATGTTTTTCTTCACCCGATGGTAAATATGAAATTAAACTCCGTACATAAGTTCCAAAAAAATAATTAATACGAGGCAGATTTTGAACCCATGACCGCCACTTGACAGCAGCAGCATTGATAACTTCAACCACTAGCACTACATCTGTGAATAATTAAAAAACAGTCTTGTGACTTTAGACATAAAGTTTAATTTCTGAAAAGGTTTTAAAAGCTAGCGGTCTAGTATATTTCTATAGAATATCTTTGATGAGAATACCTTCTCGGCTTACACAGCGCTCGGTTGCATAGCAACCACAAAAGTACAATATAACGAAATCACAAGCGATGAAAAGGCCGGTTATGTTTGTGTAATGTTATATAATTTTAATTATAATTTTGTACATGATATTATGGTAATCATATACAGCCACAAGTGCACAGCATACGCACCAACAAACACGACCTGCAAAGGAAGATACGAAGCATAGGTCCACGTACTGTTATGGCTGTTATGCTGCAGCTGTCATGATGGAGTAACGGCTTCCGATCACCGAGAAACCGAAAACTGAATGAAAAATTAAAACAACTGGCAGCATGATAAGATGTCGTATATGACTGATCGAGAACGCATAACGCAAAATAACAAATATAAAAATTATCGTTATGCTGCATTGTCATACTTGTTCATTATATTTTAGAGAAATTGGCCACCTGTACCATAATTAAAGAGGTTACATAATTACTTGTATTTTATTTACATTTATTCTCTTACTTATAACCTAAAGGAGATCTAGTACCCAGGGCCCACACAAGGGCCACAAGTGTTGGAGTCATCACGATCAGGAGATGATATATGTGTATATAAGTGCGTATGTCTAAAATTGTTTATATAACAATTATATAATGGGAACAAAAAGAACAAGAAATAACATACAAGCCTGTTTCTATTCAAAAAATCTAAAAGAGACAAATATTCAGCCCTTCTGAATAATTACTACTTTGTACCGCTTGCGTTCGAGACGACAGGGTGCTGGGAGTCATGAGGCTTTAGCCTTCATAAATGGAGGGCGACGAAACTAGGAGAGGGTTTGATGCTCTGATTCTTGTCTGGTGCAAAGGTTGTCCATCGCCATCCAACTGATCCAGCGTGGTAGGGCAGCAATTGTGATGGGTACCTTTTCGCCCAGTACAACTCGGGGGGGAGCTTGTTTGACTAGGCTCTCTTTTTTGTGTTGGTGTTTTTATAATGTATGAATGAAAAATATAATAAAATATTCTTAATTTTGTTCTAAAATATAATCCCAATAATAACATTCATTTGTAACAAATGCTATGCTATGAAGAAAGAGTAAATAATGAATAAGCATTGAAAGAGTCCTTATACTGTCATTAACTTCTGGTTCTTTATTTTACTAATTTACTAAGCCGGAATATATTTATTATTATGAATGGTTGAAATATTTTTCCTTCTACTGCTTACAGCTGTATTTGTTGCATTTTGCAGTTTACATTGCATGATCACCAAGTAGAATTTCTCCCAAATCCTGCAATAAAAAACACTTAACATGCTTTCGGCAACTAGTACTTGGTACTTAAATCATCGACAAATCTCTCCCAACTGACATGAAATAAATATTTAGGTAGGTGGATACTAGATTCATCAAAGTGTTAGGCAGATTTTCTTTCCAATTTACATGTTAATTTTCATAAACACTCGGCAAAACAAATTTACATAATAGGTTACCTGTCCGTCACATCACTGGAATTTACAATAGAAGACATCAATGTAGACAACCAAAGGCATGGTTATATAACGATCCCCAACAAAAGGAAATTATTTTTTCAGTCGAAATACTGATTTCTTGTTACATTTGCACTTACATTGTACATTTCTAATTTAAACATCTTAACACATGAAATATACTGCTGACACCAAATGTCAACTGACTTAGCAACTACCATAGCAACTACACCCGTGGCGGCCATGTACACCTACAGTGCTAGGGTGTAAGGTGGGGACAACATTTATGACATTAACGTGTCGTGGCGTACGTCCCCACCTTTTCAAAAATACTTTGTGAATACGTGTAACTGTCAAACCATCTCACCTCTAGTGGTGTTCTAGTTATCGATGTACTAATCGATTGGGTTTATGCGTTAAAACTATCTTGATTGAAGTAATATAAACCGCTTATTGATTAAAAAAACTCTACGAACGAAAGAGAAAATGATTTTTACAAAATTTGTGCATGAAATATCAAGTGCAAAGCCTACATTTTATCAAATTAAAACCATGTTACGTATATAGGAGTTAGACTGTACTGGCTGACATATGACAGGTGGAGCGAGCGTTTAAGGTGGGGCGAGAGTTGAGGTGATAACTACAGGTGGAGACGTACGTCTTTACGCCACAAGCCAATACTTTTACAAGAATACCACTTACCTGTCGGTTACGCGTCAATGTGTGAGTCGCATGCATAGTGTTACTGTTAAATATGGGAACAAAAAATACAATGACTACCAAAAAATGTTTGACTCTACTAAATATACTAAACACCGAAAGAAGTAACCAATCTAAATCAACAAATGACTGATCGCTAAACCAAATGATCCAGCTATTGTTTACATAGGCAGTCTAAGGTAAAATTATGGCGTTGTATTTTAGTATATTTGGTGATCCATTAAACATACCTCGTTAAAAATATAGCCAGTGCTGTACAGCACTGGCGAAGACAGTAGCTAGTAGACTCTTTGTATGGCGTCATTAAAAACAAGTACATATTCATATATTGCAGAATACGGATTAAAGTTGCGATCTTTTTTTTACATTTGTATTAATTATAATGGCGTTAGTGATATAATCCGATGCTCTCATAGCATAAAAATTCAACTGTCTAGCTATTACGGTTTTTGAGATACAGCCTGGTGACAGACGGACGGACAGCGAAGTCTTAGTAATAGGGTCCCGTTTTTACCCTTTGGGTACGAAACCCTAAAAATGATCTTTATACGATACTGGTTTCGAATAAAGATCATTTTTTCCTCGTACGTAATCAGTCACCATCTTTCGAAGGTGGTTCGTAACCAGTTACATAGTAAGAATTAATTATCTTAATACGATCCTTCGTCTAAACTAAGTAAGGATTAGATTACATAACGACTATGTAAGCAAAACCAACTTAATTTCATCAGATCTTGGTTGTAAAATGTCTAATTTTGTAAACCGTCTTAATCGATATATGCTTGAGTTGAAGATTTGTATGTATAACACAATTTAATATGTCTGTGGGGCATTGCTTACAAATTATATTCCCGTATGCTTTTACGTTTTAATTACATATTACACAACATGTTATTTTTTAAAGTAATCTTTTTTTCATTTCCTTCCTACCTTAGGTAGGTCTTCCTACCTTACCTTTAGTTTATACTAACAGACTACTATTTTGATGCTGATTGTACCATTAATTATTCCAGCACCGATTTTCAATCTAAATACGAGTATATACCTAAAACAAGAAACTGACTGACTGACTGACATATCAACGCACAGCCCAAACCGCTAGAGATTCCAAATTTGGCACGTAGGTTCCATATAAGGTTTAGGGGTGCACAAAGTAAGGATTTATCAAAATTCACTCCCAGGGGGTAAAATGGGGGTTCAAACTTTGTTTGGGGAAAAACTCCTTTTTTAGTATTTTTATTACGCGGGCGAAACCGCGGGAAAAAGCTAGTTAACTACAAAGAAAGGCTTAAATAGATCTATATTATCATTTAAATATAATTTGATGCACCCAGTTCACTAGCAACAGTATAATGAATTACAATATTTGCGTGGCGCATAATGTTTACAATGTCTTACGAATGAGCTTGACTGAAATCTTCCCAAACATTTGGTGACTCCGTCAAGACCTCCTAGGTACCAGCTGCCAAATGGTCGCCGCACGCACGTGTGTTTTGTGGTATATATTTTTTTAAGAAAAAAAAACCACTTCAATGGGGGAGGCCGGTGAAAGATTATTTTACCTAGATGGTGCACTCTTAGACTCCATACAATAAAATAAAAATGGCTATAAGTATGTTTATAATGGTAGAAGACTAAGTACCCTCAATTCCTCATGGAATCATGGAAAAACCTTGCTTGTTTGACAAACAAAACGAAGAGAACAAATCGCCAAACGTGAACTACACGTCGTTGAAGAGTTCCGTTCTGATCATCATCAGCAGTTCCACTTCATCAAATGCCACTTTTATGAATGAAAATGCTTGATTAGTTCATGAAAATACTAAAATCACTATTTATGTGCCTTTCACATTTGAAGAGTTCCCTCGATTCCTAATGGATCCCATCATCAGAACTCGAGCATGACAAAAATCAATCGTGAAAATAGAACTTGCTTAACAAACACAGCTAGAAGGACAAATCGCCAAACGTGAACTTTTTGTCGTTGAAGAGTTCTGCTCTGATCATCATCAGCAGTTCCACTTCATCAAATATTACATTTTTGTATGATAATGCTCGATTTGTTGATAAAAACACAAAAATCACTATATGTTTGCCTTTAAGATTTGAGGAGTTCCCTCAATTCCTCATGGATCCCATCATAAGAACTGCGTTTTGACAAAAACGGAACCAATTTAGATATATACTTACAATCAAAAAAAGAATTTTCCAAATCGGTTAAGAAATGATGGAGTTATGGAGTAACAAACATAAAAAAATAAATAAAAAAAAAACAAAAAACAACATACAACCGAATTGAAATCTTGAAGTCGGTTAAAAAAAAACAAAGAAATATAGTTTATAATTGGATTTCCCATTTAGTGACTAACATACTTAGTTAAGAATACTTAGTAAAGTATTTACTGGTTAGTAAATACTTTGGAAGTAGTATATTGATGTTTTCAGTAAGTATAGGTACTATAATATTTCATTAATTTACGTATACAATATAACATATCAATTATTGATATGTAATATTGTAATGCAAACGTATAGTGCATACAAAATGAAACTGCATTGTATGAAAATTAGATACCAAGTGAATCCGTTTCATTTGAGTGTAGTTTCAATTAAATAACACTAATACGAGTATAAGAACTTCGTGCTCGGCGGAAGGACCTCACGCTATATTGAACAAAGAAATCGTGTACCGAGTCACCGCGATGTTTAAGATCAGGGGAAACTTGGCCGGCGGTGAAGCGGCGTTCAATTCTCAAGGTCGGCTGGGCTATGGAGTCCTCTCTATGGTGTGTCTTTTTTTAAATGATGTGATATGTTGGTGTAAAAAGATTTTGTGGGAAGTGCGCGATATGTTGTGTGTTGTACGCATGATGTCGACGTTGTTTGGTGAGTTTTTTAATAAATGGGCCCTGGGGCAGTGAGGCTCTCGGGCTTTTCAAACAGTTAGGCAGACGTTTGTGGGAGAGGGGCCTTGACCCCCGCTCTGGGTCATGGCTCGTCCCACAGGTCTCAATTGCTGTTCAGCGAGGCAATGCCGCAAGCATTTTGGGGACCTTTGGTTCGATCATGACGCAGAGCGGGGCGCAGTTTTAATTTATACTTTTTCCTTTCTTTTAGTTACCTAGTTAGTTTAGCGTTTTACAATGTATACCTTTAATAAATTAGTTTCAACTTTCAATTATTGAATTTTTTCAATTTTGGTTTTTTAATGATATTTAAATATGTTTACGATTGCGTTGTTTTGCTCGGTAGTTGACGCGTTTTCTTATTGGGAAGTAAAAAAGTTTGCTAGTGTACTTTTTAGTGTCTTGATTTTATACTCAGTGTATGGTGTTTTTATTTTATTATTTTTGTTTTGAGAGTGGATTAAATATAATGATTTTTAATGTGTTTTTGTTTTCCGCGTTCGTTTTATTAATGGAACCCCGTTTTTTTAATGAGGTAATCTTTATATGAATCCCATGTTTTTTTTTCTTTTTTCATATAATTTTATAATAGGCCATGTGAGCATATGTGTTCTTGTTATGGTGAAGTTTAAATTCTTTATAATACTTTTAAATTTAGAATTTTTATTTTATTTATATTTTTTCGGTGATTACGTTTTTGGATGGACGTAGAGTTTTTTTATGTTTATTTAAAATTTAAATTTGAGACTGGTATGTCCTTTGATTTTGATATATGTTAGCTTTTAATATTTCTTTTTTATATTATGATTTTTTTTGGTTACTTTCGTTTGCATTATTTATATGAACTGGATTTTTTTTTATAACTAGTTATTAACTTATTAAACTTGAATGCTCGCTTTGATGACGACGCTTTTTAGAGTTCTGAATTTTTTGTATTAGATTTAAGTTTTATTTACGATGTATATTTTATTTTCGTGGTTTTGGTCGTTTTGTTTTTATGTTATTAATTATGGTGAAATATTATTTATAAATAGTGTTAATTTTTTACCTTCCGCGGGTTTCATACGTACTTTATATTCGTTTTATCTTTATTTGGTTTCTACGTATTTATTTATTCTGATTAGCCATTTTGACGTCCGTTAATATATTTTCGTGCCTGTTACTTAACATTTTACTTGTGACATTAAAGTGTGCATTTTATTTGCTATTACTTTAAGCTAATTGGTACTACGAGTAGGCATGCAATAACTTTTGGCCGGCCGACCCTTTTTATTACTGGGATATAAGGATTTAATAAATAGGCGCGAAAATATACTTCTTATCAGGTGTTTGACTTTGGTAGATAGCTCTTTTAACACGTTATATGTCCAAGTGCCCTCATGATTGATGTTCGATCGAATCCTGATTGGGTGTCTACCTTGGGTGGGTATATACGTCCAGACAGTAAATTTAAACCCTAACATAAGACTGGGTGTCCAAAACGCTTATGAATGGTATTTTTTATTTTAAAAAATACCTACGCTAAGGAGATCTGTCTGCCTTATTCCCGTAGTACCTTGTTATTTTACGTTCAATGGTTCCACTCGGGTTTTCCGTTGATAGCGGTTTTTTTTTTCGTACAGATTTGTATAGTTTTATTCATTTTATTCATTCAACGGCAACTCTCGGGTTACCGGAGATTATGGTATTACCTATTTTTATTTTGTACTTGTATGTAGTACGTATTCATTTTGAAACGGGTATCGGCTGGTACCTAGGCTGTGCCTAGCTTACTTACCATCTGGATGATAACTGAACTGTAACTAGGTACCTACTTAAATAAGATACAGGTCTGGTTTGTAGAGGAGGGTATTTAAAGAAAACAATAGGCTAGAATGGAAGTTAAAGCTGGTTTATTAATTCGTATTTATTTGTAATTTAAATCGAAACTTTTCATTATTTAATTGGACAAAGTCGGTTAGAACTTTCTCCAATATCTGTTTCCGCTCACTAAGGCCAATTTCCTGTTACGAGGTAAACAGCGAAAAAGATAAAACGAAAAACCCCGTGGCTTTAATGCTATTATACATTATAGTCAACTATTTCAAATTAATTCAATAAAATTAATTACATCAAAACTAGTGCGTATGCCGACTTCAGAGCGTTAGGATACAAACGAACCAAATTCACAAGACATTGTACGCACGTTAATTAACAAAATATCAGCCTTATTAAATATGAGACTTTAGAAAATCACTTATATTTACTGCCAGTAGCTGCTTTCTGGCCGCTCACACAAATTTGATTCTCACCAAGGATTTGAACCCTCGCATAAACCACACAATTTACAATCCTATTAATATTTTGCAAATAATAAACACTTCTACAAAAATAAGGTACCTAACTTACTTTGCCATCTCAATTTATAGGTAGGTCGTACCTTTCAGACAGCTGCTTTAACACCTGACATTCTTGGTGTCCAAGGCACTTTGGAATGGTACTTTTTATATTTAAAAAAAACCTGCGCTTAGGATTTACTGACGGTCTTGTTTATCGCTCAATTTTAAGTTTATCATTTATTGTGTTTTGGCTAATTTTTGGATAGTTTTATTTTTATTTGTTTTTGTTTTGTTTTTGATACATATAAAATTGTCAACGACTCTCAGTTGATCAGGCTGATTTTCTGGTGAAAATCTTATATGAATCTTTTTTATATTGGTTAATTTGTTTTTTTTTTGTTTTCACAGCCATTAAATTGTTTGGAGGATTTTTAATTATATTTTGCATATTATTATAGTTTATATTGATTTTGAAACGCGTTTTTTTGTTTTATTTCGTCATGAAGTGGCATATATATATATATATATATATATATATATATATATATATATATATATATATTTGTTTTTTCCTAAATAATTTTATTATTATGTGCTATAATGCTTAGTTGTACATTATACGATAACAATTATTTAAATGAAATGAAGTGCCTTAATTCCTTAATTATTTAAAATATGGCGTTAGGTAATGAAGGTTTCTGAGACTTCTGTGGTTTAGTATAGTGATATATTCTTATTTATATATATTTTTGATTTATTTCTGTTTGATGCTATTTTGAAAATGAAATTTTATATTTTGCATGGATTAGTATTATAAGTAATTTGTATGTTTATTTGTACTCTTAAGTTTGATTTTAGTATTTTTTTTCAAGGTGTTATTTTGTTTTATTAGTATGTACTTTTTTTTTAATTATTATTTTAGGTACGTAACTAAATTATTGCTAATTATTTTGTTAAATACTCATTGAATTTAGGCACTTATATACGGAATTATTTTTATCTATAAACAGTATCTCTATTTGTATTATTAAGTCATTTTTCTAGTATTCAATTAATTATTAATTATTTTATTTTATTAGATTAGATTAGATTTATTTCATATTATAAATTGCTATACAAATTTTCCTATGTCAAAATCGTAAGAATTTACATCACAATCGTCAAATACATATACAAAGTAATAATAATTCAAAATTCCAAATACAAACAAACAAATTATCTTTTCGTATCTCCCAGTGACTACTGGGATCGTCAAAATTTTAATTAAAATTGAAAATAAACAATATTGGTATAGTCTATCAATATTTATATCTAGTTTTTATAATATATATTATTTTCCCTACATACATGATTTATATTAACTTTCTACGTTATAGCTACTTATTACATTTAATTACATTATACCTATTCATTGAAAAAAAAGTTAGTTGAAAAAATAATTTATTCCTCTATTATTTCTGGGCTGATGAGATACTGCTGGATTGATGCTGATGCTCTACTCTGCTGATTACACGATGTCTCTCTTGCAACTGCTTGCTGCTTCGTTTTGTTCGTTTAATAGTTTAATGGATAGTGTTGGCTTCGTTTCGGGCTGTTATAATTTGTTTTTTTTAGGCTAAGCTGGGCTGGACTGGTTCGCAGCAGAAGTAATTTTGGGTTGCATGGCCGATATTCTATTGATTGTCCGGACTGGGCTGAGCTGGGTTGTTGGATCAGCTGGTTTGTAGTTGCGCATCATTGTTACAGCTGTGTTGCTGTCTTCTTGTTTGTTTCAAAAATGAAGCATATTTGATAGCTGGCTATTGCTGACTTAAGCTGGCGCAGTGGATATGGCTGGCTGGCTGCGAGGTCTGGTCGGGTGCGAGGTTTGCTCAGATGTGAGGGCTGCTCGAGGCGAAGCTGCCTCGAGTAGCCCGACTGGAAGGCTACGTTACAACCACATGAGTAAAGAAACGGAACAGAGAATAAGGTTCTAAAGAGCGCGCAAAATTTATACCTAATGTGGTAGGGTTGGCGCAGGCGGACAAAACAAACACGATAATGATTAGTTTTTTTTTAAGTTTTATTGATGATGAAAGACCTCATTGTGTGCATCCCAAGTATATATTTTTTTAATTTATAATTATTAGTTTAGATATTATTTAAGAAAATAGCCAGAAAATGACCATCTCTTGATCTCCGAAACTACTGGGTCTAAAATTTTGAAAATGATAGAAAAAATAGTTCTTTATACCTACAGATGACATGAAAACCTATTAGAAAAGTTCAGTCAAGCGTGATTCGGACTTAATTACTTAGCCTTAGACCCGACTCCTACGGGTTTTTTAATAATGTTTTCTCTGAAACTACTGGACCAATTAAGTTGAAATATGGTACACATTATGTAAGTTTTTTGTTTTTGATAAATTGCTTGTTTAAAATCTTATGATGTACGGAACCCTTGCAACGCGAGTCCGACTCACACTTGGCCGGTTTTTCTAATTAGTAAAGTCCAACCGCGACTAGCTCGCTGGCGCCGCAGGCCGAAATGCCTTAGTCTTATATGAAGATTTTACTTTGTGCTCTAGATACACGCACACATCATAAAAAGGATATTTGTATTGCGGGGAATGCCTAAGATACGTTTTAAATAATATATTAAATAACACTGGGTCATATTAATTGTTCCGATCGCGATTTAGCCGGTGGTCTCAATTGCTCATCCCTGTCAGTCATACCATACCTACACAGACTGCGCGAATATTGTAGGTATTAGGCCGAATTCGACCAAACAGGATCAAGGACTTAGTATGAGCTTAACGTCAAAATTGTATGGGCTGGTCCTGGCATAAACTCTATTCCGGTTTGGCCGAATTGACACTTATTTGCAAAAAATTCTATATTTTCTCGTATAACTGTCGTTAGGTATGGTTGAGATTATTTATAATCTCCGACTTAAAAAAACTGTCATTAGATTATGAACCTTCTTGCTTAAAAGGTAAAGTCGCTTTTTGGTCCGATTAATTTGATAGAATTCGGTCTATTCAAATGATTTTAAGTATACCTATTTCAGTTATTACCATAATAATATTAATAATAAGTACACCATTTACGAGACAGGCATATACCTACCTACCTATTCTTTCTGTGCAATTAACTACTTACAAAAAACAGCCAAAATCGATACCTAACACGGTAAATACGTTTTTGCACCACCTAGTTTTATAAAATATCTAATACATTAAAGATATAATATGTATTAGACATAAGTAGGTACTTAATAAAGATTTTACTTACCTAATAGAGTCTTTGGGATAAGTAAAATAAGATATGTCTTTATTTTTTCTATTGTTGTTCATTAACACAGTACAGTAAACCATATTTACACTATCATTCCACTTGTATACCAGTCAAAACGTAAAGACGAAAAAAACCGCTATGCGCGACGCGTGACTCGTAGAGTAGACCCTGCGTTTGAGCACAAAGTGAGCCAGTTCAAACCGGTTTCTTTGCGTACGTGACGAAGAGTTCGTGCTCACGTCACGGCTTTTAAAAATAAATTGACATTAAAATGTCGCTTCAGAAAAATTATAAAAATACACGTAAGCCATCATTGAAGAAAAAAAAAGTTTATATAAGACCACTTGGAAATAATTGCTGGCCCGCTAAATAGTCCACCGTTTTTTTTTTGCTCCTGTTACAAGGCCCACCCTGTATATTTAAACAACAACATTCTTTTAGTACCCCGTCTCTTTAACAGTTTCTGATAAAGTAATGCTAATGAATTGATAAGATAACAACAACGGTGCAAAGTATATACTTGCGAAGTAAATAATTGAGATTTTACTGTGGTGATAACAATTGCTTCAGCCAAAGTCTACTCGTACCAGAACTTGGAACACAAAAACTAAGAGAAAGGACGAAAGAAATGCCGAGTAGCAACCGTACTAATTTAGTGCTATACGTAGATTTAAATCATTGTGCCGCAAGTCACAACCAACATTTCACAAACATGCTCGAGTGCTCTCGAAAACAAACAGAGGTCATTTATAACACACTCGAAAGGGTCACAGGAAAACGCGAAAACGTTTAGGATACGCATTTACGTTTTTGTGGAGCCACTTGTGCGTTAGAATTTTTTCGAGGATCATCCAAATTTATGCGTAAGGTGCGCTTTGAAATATTTTTTTCATTGGTACGAGTACCTATAAGCAAAATCAGAAAATTTATTCACTATAAACTTTTATAAATATTGGTTCTATTCATGTTCTTAGGTATTGGTTTATTATTATTAAGTACCTAAATATTCTTGATTCTAGTACTTTCATTGAAACTTGTAGATTGTGAAGTTGTAATTTCGTTCATTCATTCTAGCTACAACTTAGCTTGGGAACGCAAAAGTTTAAAAAGCGACTAAAGATAGAATAACACACCTGCCCACTTCAAAATGTATGTACACCTTGTGCAAACGTCGGAGCTCTAAAAGCCTTGAGAGTGCTTCTTAACGGAACTGTAGCAATTAGCGGACGCCTAAGCTATGGCCCTATAATTTAAGCACATTATAATGCTCATATGAAGTAGTCCATACAAGGCCTCTTTTTTGAAAAAAAGTATGTATGATTTATTCATTTGTAGCCTAGAGAAATTCAAGTATAACGTAACGTACTATTTTTATTTTATTTTTATATAATGTTTGGATATGGTGGCTGTACTCATTTTACAATTGTTATTTTATTCAATTTCTTACCTTATAATAGTGGCATTTCTTTTACTTGTTTTTTACGTACGTACTTTTAAAATTTAATCCTTAGGGATTATCTAAAATAAAGACAAAAATAAATCATTTGACGTAACGGCTGAGTGTGATATTAGTATCACACTTCAGCCGTTACGTCAAATGATTTATTTTTGTCTTTATTTTAGATATGTAATTTATGTTGCTTGCGTCTGTGTCGCCATACGATAGATTTAAGGCAGGACCCCACTGAAAACCAGCGTCGCGGTTTGCCGTGGCATTATGCTGGGTGGGGCCCTTTTTAGCGTCGTCTGTTGTATATTCATGAATGTTTTGTAATATGTTGTGTAAAGACGTTAATAAATGTATTCTCTTTATTTCTTTATTAAATTCTTCAGTAAAGCTTTGTAGTTAACGATTTACCAATGTGGGTTGGAGAATGGAATAATGATCTTTCTGACTTTTGCCGTTTAGCATCTAGTGCATGTCTACTGATACGTACGTAAATTTATTTCACCCAAAGAATGACGCCGAATGAGTAAACGTAACGCGTTCTTTTTTAGGGTTCCGTATCCAAAATGGCGAAAACGGAACCCATATAGATTCATCATGTCTGTCCGTCCGTCGGTCCGTCCGTATGTCACAGCACTATTACAATTATGTAAATTGTTATCTTTATACTACATTTACATTTATTTCACATCATATTTCCATAGAGGTTCATAGAATACACCTTTGTGTATTTTAAAGTAAGTAATTGTATTAGTAAGTTTTTTTTTATACATATTTTGTAGATGATCGCTGGGACTCAACCCATCTCGACCGCCCACCAATGCCATTTATGCAGTAAATCTTTTGAAACTTCCCGCGGTCTTAATATACATTATTCGAGAAAACACAGAAATTGCTTATCTCAAAATGCTACTGTTGTCTCTGGCCCAAACGATATTCCACCTCCGAATAATAACCAATCCCAGCCTAGTAACTTGCAGCTCGAACTCAGCCACCTTAAACTTAACTTCCCCGTTATAAAAAGGATTCCACGCAACGCCAGGATTTCCGTCGCTACCCGCCTGTCCTACTTAATTGATCAATGCGTGGAAGTAAACAGCTTTGACACGTGGCGCAATCTTCTAACTTTCGCGTACCATACCCTACACGCTTCTGATGGCATAGAGATTTCACTAACACAACAAATCAAAAACAACTGCTCTATTCCTTCTGTATCCACTAATCCAATACCAAAAATCAGCAAGAACAATGCCCCATCTTTCAATATTGCAAAAGCTGTTGAAGCTAAAATCAGCGATGGAGATCTCAAAGGCGCCGCCCGCATTTTGTTTTCCAGTGACACTTTATCGCCCGACACTCCTGACACCCTCTCGGCCCTGCGCTCAAAACATCCCTCGGCCCCCTCCACGCCTCCTTTCCTAGATCCGCCAACTGCTATTCAAGACTGCCTACATATCGAACAGAAACATATTGCAGATGCTATTGCCGGCTTTAAAACCGGTTCTGCAGCCGGTTTAGATGGCATCTCCCCTCAGCATCTAAAAGATCTTACTGCACATAGCGTTGGTGATGCCGGTATAAAATTGATCACTTCCTTGAATAATATTATAAATCTCATGTTGAGTGGCAGTATAAATCCAGACATAGTGCCCGTTCTCTATGGAGCAAACCTGATCGCACTCACAAAAAAAGACGGCGGTGTAAGACCCATAGCAGTTGGCACGACTCTGAGACGCCTAGCATCCAAAATAGCAGTTCGACATATATTTTCCAAATTACAGCGCAAGTTTGAACCTTTTCAGCTAGGCTTCGGTACAAGAGGTGGATGCGAAGCCGCAGTTCATGCGCTCCGCACCTTCCTCAGTACTGATGATTGCCAAGTTTTATTAAAAATAGACATAAAAAATGCATTCAATTCGGTGAACAGAGACACCCTGCTGGCTGAAATTAGAAATCATATCCCAGAACTTTATAATTACCTTCTACATTGCTACGCAGATCCCACTAAATTAATGTACCGCAACCATGAACTCTCTTCAGAAGTTGGATGCCAGCGGGGTGATCCCCTCGGTCCGGCCATTTTTAGCTTGGCGATAAATCCAATTATCCAAAATTTAACCTCCAAATTTAATATCTGGTATTTGGACGACGGAACCCTAGGAGGAAACATAGACTCCGTACTTTCCGACCTCTCGACCCTCAAAACCAAATTTAGATCGATTGGCCTTGATCTAAATTACAGTAAATGCGAACTCTACATTCACGATACATCCTTAAATCATTTAGATACAGCAAACAAATTTAATATTTTAACACCAAATATTAAATCTGTTACTAAAGATTCCCTTAGCCTCCTAGGGACTCCAATTTTTGATGATTTTCTTCCTGTCTTTATAAACAATACAGTAGCAAAATTCCAAAACTGCTCCGATCGTCTATTAGAACCCCATTCAGCTTTTTTCATTCTTAAATTCTGTCTTTTTGTCCCAAAATTAACGTACATGCTTCGGTGCAGCCCTTTCTGGAAACATAAAAATTTACTAGCGCCTATAGACGCTTTAGTCAAAACCCAATTGGAACATATTCTAAATTTAAAGCTCACCGAACAATCTTGGCAACAAGCATCCCTTCCCGTCCGGTACGGCGGGCTCGGGGTGCGCAAAATTTCCTGTGTTGCACTGCCGGCTTTTCTATCGTCTGCTCACAGTTCTGGTGATCTCGTAGGAAAAATCTTAAGGGCCTCGCCCCCAAACTATGAGATCTCAGACTTGGACGACGCTAGAAATGCCTGGCTGTTGGCCTGCCCGGGGCAAAATTTTCCATTTAACCCCAAAACGCAAAGGGGCTGGGATGATGTTTTGTGCAAACTGAAATACACCTCTCTTGTAGACGACGCAACAGGAGCAGATCGTGCGCGACTGATGGCCGCGGGCTGCAGGGAGGCTGGACATTGGTTAAATGCTTTCCCGTCGCCTAATACAGGTACCCATTTAGATAAAAATATTCTCCGTCTGGCGGTCGGGCTGCGTTTAGGAGTCCCAGTATGCGCGCCGCATAAATGCCTCTGTGGCAGTGATGTCGACCGGCTGGGGCACCACGGATTATCTTGCCAGCGTAGCGCAGCCCGCTTTTCGCGTCACGCCGCTATAAACGACATAATCCGTCGGTCTCTCGCCACCGTCAACGTACCGGCAATACTAGAGCCTAGCGGTATTGCCAGAGACGATGGCAAGAGGCCCGACGGCATGTCACTTATACCGTGGAAGATGGGACGAGTGCTCGTGTGGGACGCTACCTGCGTGGACACGCTGGCGCCGTCCCATCTCCACGGTACCACACACAAAGTAGGCGCGGCGGCGGAGGCGGCTGAGGCCCTCAAAAGACGCAAATACAGGAGTCTCGACGCCAACTACAACTTCGTTGCTTTTGGAATCGGGACTCTTGGTCCGTGGGGCCCTGCAGCGCAGAAACTGTTTAAAGAGTTAGCTAAACGGCTGGTCGATGTAACCGGGGACAAAAGAGCTGGCAGCTTCCTCGCCCAACGCATAAGTATTGCGATCCAGCGAGGAAATGCTGCCAGCATCCTCGGCACCATGCCACAGGGGCCAATTTTAGACTTAGGTTTTTAGATTTGTAAGGTTTTAATTTAGTTTATTTAATAATATACAGTTTATCTATCAGAGTTGAATGTCTACAATAAAGAATATTACAATATTTTAAAATCAAATACTGAAAATAAATAAATAAAATGATGTATATTTATAAATACTTTCAACGATTTTTGGTTCAAACAAGATAGGTATAACGATTTTTGAGTTCGGCGTCTGTGACTCAAGCGTAAAGATTCCCGCAGCAGGGACAAGTGTGGTGTCAGCATTGGCTCAGAAGGTATCCAGGGTTGGGGTAGCTCCTGCGCAGCCGCGCCGTCCCAAAAAACCACCTCGATCCTGCACTAATGCGGCACGGAGCGGTGCCCAAAGTTAACTTTCAGCGTCGTTTTGTGTCTTTGAATTTCCTTTTACTAGTATTTATTATTATTTATTTTTCTTCTGATTGCATTGCGGTACACCTTAGAATAAATTTATTGTGTTGTCTTGCTTCATACTTGTCAATATCACTATCACCACAGAATAAGTAATTGCTATCACTAGGTTAGTCTGACGTTTCGTTATGTTTCGTTCTTGCAATGTGAATTATGTGAATCACATACTTAAGTAGTATATTTCTCTGTAATACTGAGCTTCTTGTTTTTACACTAGTATGTTCTTATTGCGGTGTATATTAATTGTTCGTGTTTATCTGGCGTTTTAGCTGGCGAGCAATTGAGGCATATTGCATTTGCGCTAAATAGTTTAATAATTAATTACCAATAGCTAATAATATATTTTTATTTATTGTCTATATTATTTATATGTCTATATACTCAGTATTCAACCTTATTCTTAATGTCACATGTTTTTAATGCTAGTTTGGACAGCGAGTTCTTTTCACTTTCTATTTCTTCAAGTTTCTATGGTTCTTTCTGTGACGCGTCAGATATGCCTGATCTGTCTGAACGCCTGCAGGTTACTTTTGGCTCTTCAGTTAAGAACTTTAAATTGGTTACGACGAACAATCATCAATGCACAGAGTGTGCCGGCTCACTATACTGAGTTGTTGACGTCGTTCAGTTCCAATAAAACTATTCATGCAATCCTTATCTCCGCGTCTTGTTTAAAGCCCACATATCCTACACTATATCCTTCGCCCGGGTATTGTTTGATTGGTAACAGGACACACGACGGGATCGGCACTAGAGATGGCGGTTCGGGAACTGTTCGTGGTGGCGGTGTGGCCATTTGCATAAGGAGTAATCTGGCTTGTCAAGTGATCGCGCAGTCTCCATCAGTCTACTCAAACACTCCTGAACATCTTTTTTTAGAGGTTACTCTATACCACTCAAAAGTTCTTATTGGTGTTTTTTATAGCCCATCCTCCCAAATTAAATACCTTTCAGTTCTTGATATTAACCCTCAGTTTGACCACACTATTATCATGGGTGATTTTAATACCTGTCTCCTCAAAAATGACCATCGTTGCCTTAAACTCCATTCATTAGCTGCTTCTTTGAACCTGAGCATTTTACCACTCAGTGCCACACCGTCATGCTGATATCGTTAAACATTTCCCTGCGCCGTGGCTCACGCCAGAAATTGAACTGCACGTGGCTAGACGTGACCGAGCCCGCGTTAAGATCCGACAAGATCCTTCTCATGAAAATCGTCAGAAGTATATTTCATTACGTAACCGCTGCAATAAAATCTAAGCAAAGCGTAGATATATTAACAAATCCATTGAGGAGAGTCCCTCGAATTATGGAAGTTTCTGAAGTCTCTTGAGGTGGGCAAAACTGAACAATTTTCCACCAGTTTTTTAGATATAGATGCCATCAATAAGTATTTCAGTGCCTCACCAGTTACTCTAGACGGAAGGGTCCGTTAAGCAATCTACTTTGTCACTTCTTGCCAGTACCAGGCACCCTGACTTGTCTCCTTTTGAGCTCAGTAGCATTTCACCGCAAGAAACACTTGCCTTCCTCAAATCTATTAAGACGAAGGCTGTCGGTAAGGATAACCCAGTGTGGATATGCTCATGCTTGTAGCGGATTTGATTGCTCCGATCCTCTTGAATATTGTTCATTTTTCTTTATCCACTGGTACATTTCCATCATCCTGGAAACTCGCCCGCATAATTCCTCTGCCTAAAACATCAAATCCTGTCTCCTTTTCTCAATATCGACCTATCTCCATTCTCCCTGTTTTATCAAAAAATATCGAGCATTATGTAAATCGCCGTCTCTTATCTCATCTTTTTTACCAATCTGGATTCCCCCCGGGGCATAGCACAGTCACCGCTTTGGTTAAAGTCACCGATGATATTAGTCTTAATATAGAATGCAAAAAACTCACCGTCCTTATCCTTCTTGATTTTAGTAGTGCGTTTAATACGGTGGACTTTGACATTCTGCTCGGTATTCTCCACACTATCAATGTGTCCCAAACTCCTTTATCGTGGTTCCGCAACTAACTCTTAGGCAGGCGCCAGCGCGTTAGTTTCAACGACAAGATGTCCAATTGGTGTGAACTAACCGCAGGCGTCCCACAAGGAGGGGTGCTTTCTCCACTTCTTTTTTCCATCTTTATAAACAATATCACCAAATCTCTTGCACATCATATCATCTGTACGCGGATGACCTACAGATTTATGCAGCGGCGAGTATAGAGGACTTATCTTCATTAATATTGCAGATCAACAAAGACTTGGATTCCATTCGCTGCCGGGCGCAGAATTTTGGGTTAAAAATAAATGTACAAAAATCGCAAGCGTTTGTATTGGTAGTCCTTACTTTATAAGTAAGCTCTCAGATGTGAGGGTGCCTGGCATCCTATTTGATGGGATTTCCATTCCCTTGTCATCTACTGTCAGGAATTTGGGCATCACCCTAGATCAGACGCTTTCTTGGTCACCCCATATTGCCGAAGTAAGTCAAAAAATATTCGGATCTCTCCACTCACTAAGGCGCTTACATAATTTTCTTCCTCTGCACACCAATCAGACTCTTGCCCAGTCTCTTCTACTTCTGAACTATGGGGACATTGCGTTGCTTGACCTCAATGAAGAGCTGCTTGACAAGCTTGAGAGCGCTTGTAAAATGTATGTATCAGGTATATTTTCGGTCTCCGCAAATATGACCACATCTCCAACTTCTGTTCCCAGCTTCAGTGGTTGCCGATCCGCCGGCGCAGAGATGTGCATATTCTGTCGTTGCTTTTCAACATACTTTTTAATCCTGCGGCTCTTCCGTATCTCACTGAGAGATTTAGATATATGGCTGATAGCAGTGGTCACCGTCTGAGGTCTAGCGATTAGCTTACTCTTTCTATATCGTCAAATAAAACACGAACGTATTCTAAGGCTGGGTTGCATCAACTTACGATCACAGACCGATCAACGTTATATATGGCGCCGGCAGCTGTCATCCCATAGAAGCTTGACAATCTTTCCATACATTCAAGTTTTAACAAACACAGCTTACGATTACAAACTATTTGGTGCAACCCAAGCTAAATCTTTCACGGTGGACGCTGTGAAGCTGTGGAACGTTACCTCTGTCAATAAGAGAGTCCCAGTCTGTGGCGTGGCTCAAGAAAAATTTGAAGAAATAATGGCTCTCCAACGACCTGTGATTTGGTTGAGTACTATAATTATATATATTGTAATTTTGAGTATCTATATATTTATAATCAATATTTATTATAGGTATATGTATTTTTTATTCCTTATATATGTATATTTGTTTATTACATATGTATTTATGGGTATTTATTTAGTTATAGTTTAGCTACAAATTATATTCACTCAATGAAACGTTGTTGTACACGGTGTAAGTTTGTTTTAATCTCATTTTTTAATAATCTCCTCTCAATCCCTCAAAGGTTAGCTGGAAGAGATCCCACATAAGGATAAGTTCGCCTTTGTACCCTGATCTTGTGTGACATGTTTATGTTTTAAACTGTTATTGTGTACAGTGTACAGTGTACAATAAAGTGCTTACATACATACATTATAATCAATTTTCCAATTTGCGTGTTAGCGCGTGGGGAGGGATGGGGGGGGGGTGTCTGTAATAGAATTTAAATCAACATTTCGTAATGGAATTCAGATCATATACGAATCACGTAATTTAGTATGAAATTCTGCTCATCCGCGTAAAAAGGTAATTTGCGTTTCTGGTAACAGGGAGTCCCTAACTTTATATAGATAACTTAACTTAATAAATAAATGTATTGAACCTACCCATAAGCAACAACATATTCCTTTAGTTTAATTATCTGATTTCAATGCCAAATTAAATTTTAATCAAAACTTCACAAATAATATATCTAAATTGAAGAATAAATAACTTTTACTATTTATTCTTCAATTTAGATATATTATTTGTACCTGTGATCCTGTGAATGACAATAATTACCATATACAATGGAAAATACCTCTCTAATTTTCCGTCAAGAGTCGAATAATTAGCATTGTCGCTGACTATGCCTTATAATAAAATATTAATCAATACTATTCCAAAACATACTAATGTTATGAATGCGAAAGTAATTCTGTCTGCCTGTCTATTAAATAATGAATAAATAATAGTTTGCATCCCGAGAAACGGCAGCGCATATCTAAACACGCGTCACCATTTCATTTCAGAGAATCTACGGAGCTTGGCACCCATTTAGATCTCAAGTCATTTGTCGGTGAAGACGATAACCAAGCGTC
The DNA here is from genome assembly GCA_905163555.1 of Notocelia uddmanniana. Taxonomy (NCBI): domain Eukaryota; kingdom Metazoa; phylum Arthropoda; class Insecta; order Lepidoptera; family Tortricidae; genus Notocelia; species Notocelia uddmanniana. The sequence goes on along the minus strand of LR991052.1, from coordinate 35,513,871 downwards.
ACATATTCTTAATATTGAACTTGGCTCCCTTTTTCACATTTATGTGTTTGATGGGATTTTTTTATTCCATAAATCATTCCCTAAGGGAGGAGAGAAGTTTTATGGGGTATAATATATAATGAGTTCCACACGGACGAGTTGGGGAAAAGAGCTAGTAAAAATTCATACGAGTCAATTAGTATAACTGACCTCTATGTTTGAGCGACAGAAACTTTTGCTAAATAGAACATTTCATCACGGCGTTTGGAAGAGTCGCCATCTATCGATGTTTTCTTAAAACACTTTTTACTGAGCTAGGCGATTCTGTGTTATCATAATGCTTCTAAAAAGAGCTAGATGGCAGATTGTAAGTCGTAAGTAGAGTATAATCAATCTTACTCAATGCTCCAGTGTGTTTTCGGTCACATTTGACGTGCAAATATGCCCAAAAAATTATAAAACATTGCTTTCTAGTCGCTCAGAAAACCTTATATCTTTTTATTAAATTCCATATTTTCGATTAATGGGAAAGTCGTTCGACGTGGCAGTTCTTTGTTTACATCTTTGATCTCTAATTCAGACGCTGACCTTCGTGTCAGATAGAATGTTAATATTCATAGACATAGATATTCTTTATTGCTAATAACACATTACAGGTCAAAAGGTATGATTATATCAAATATTAACACATTACTCGTAAACATAATATTACATTTGCATTAGGTTTATAATACTAACATTGTTTATTATGTATTTTTTATAAATTCTTTAAATGTATAAAAACACTAACCAATAAGCCACTTTTAAAGTTTAATTTTAAATGCTGCAAGGCTCACAGCTGTAGTTATAAATAGTGGTAGCTTATTGACCTTATTGTAGACTACTCGTACTGGACCCGCAACATGGATTGAGTTTGTGGGGTACCAAGTACCATACGAAGCTTATTCGCGTTTCCAGTGACACAGGCACAATCATCACCTCGTCTTGCATAAACCGGCAGATTCTTCCTAGCGTTTTGTTAAGACATTACTTACCTACATAAAATCTAAATGATCTTTATAAATATCTGTATTTACCTCGTGTGTTCATAAGTTTTGGGACGGCTAAATACTTTTTTTTTTCTTGTTTTTTTTTTTGTATATACCTATAAATATTTCGTTAATTTTACGTGACAAATTGTTTCATTAATAAACATACATAGATATAAACATACATACATAAATTTGATAGCGAAAATTCTAAAACAAAACCCTTCTAATTTGATGAATGACGCAACGGGTGACCAGAGGGCAGGATTGTACCTCGCTCAGCGCATCGGCATTGCAGTTCAGCGAGGCAATGCCGCCAGCCTTCTGGGTACCCTACCGCCGGGTTCCGAGCTTGAGCCCATTTTTTATCTATAAATCGGTAGTTATAAGTAGTTTAAGTTATTTATAGTAATCATTTATTTTTGTGTTGTTTTATAAGGATGTAAACCTTTAGTGAATAATTTATAGAAATAAATTAAATTTCATTATTCATAGATATTACTTAAACTGCGTTCCAATATTTTATGTTAGATGGCATTTATTGCGTCGGCTACACCTAGATAATGACCCCGCGAGATACGACAATTTTCATCAGGGTTTCTCTTGCTTCTCTTCCAGTGGCTCATTTGTGAGTAACTATTTTTTAGTAGTATTTACGGCAGGTTTTAGCTCTAAATTGTGTGTTCATATAAGGTAATTTTGTCCTAACATTTATATGTACAATTTGTCGTTCTGCTGCCTTAACTTTCTTTCTACCATAGACATTAACTTGTCAGTGAAATAGGCGTTTTTCGTTTCGTGCCGGCACCTAAAAGATACCACCGCATTTAAAGGCTTAAATCAAAAATATATAAAAGCCAATTTAAATAAACTTTATTCACTTTTACCAGCTACAGTACAGTGATTCAATGAAAGTAATTAATAACCTTGACAGAAATATTTTCTGTAATTGATTTATTTAAAACAATATTCGTCTCAAAACTTATGAACACACGAGGTGTGAACTTTTACTTCAAACTGGTCTTGTACTTCACACAGCTAATTAAAACGATAATAAGGCTTACGAGGGCTGTTCCGAAAGTTTTTAGCTGCTCTCACTCTATTCATGCGATATATTTTTTATTTACACTATTATGTGGGTAATTTCAATACGAGGGGTGATCCATAAGTTTTGATAATCAGTATTAAATATGGGAGATATGTAAATCGTTATATTTTTAACACAATATGCACACTTTCTATATTTTCAAATACTTATTAACGTCATTCAATTGTTTTATTTTACCCCAATCAAAATAATTTTATTATTTGAGGTCAAATTTTATACCTTCACTAAGTCATCATCAGCTCTTGATTTTCATGTAGTTGGTTTTGAACATAAGTAAGTGAATGAGAAGTAGTAGTCGGAAGTTAGGGCTAAATAACAATGAAAACGGTTATCAATTCTGATCTTTACTCGAAGAGCAGCACCTTTGTCAATTAGAAGGCTCTGAAGTACAATATCTCCCGAAAATTCGTGTTTTTTTCTTCTTCAGCGTATTTATAATGTTTAACACAACTCTGATATAATAATGTTATAGAACTCTCCAATAATATTTGAGCTCAATTGGTGAAAACTAATCTCGCATTTTATTATTGGTAGGCCTCAATAGTCCAGGAAGAAGTCGAAAAATACACCCTAATTTTGGTGACAGAGCTGGAGATAAAAAAAAAACCATTGCACAGATTACTTGTTTATCCTTTAAATCATAATGATAAACCAAAGTTTTATTTTCAATTACAATATTCTTAATTAGTGCATCAGGACTTTTTCCACACCGCTCCAAATAATTACAAAACCTAATCTTATATCCGCCATCCTGTTATTTTTTCAATTCAGATGTTTTTTGTTCAGCAATTACAGAAAAACAAATGAATAATGTTTATATATTTTTACTCTAATTTAATGTTAAAACACTATTTATTTATTTTTATTTATTTTCTCCCTTAAAACATTGTACATACTTGTTCTTTTAAATGTTTTGTAAATAACGTATTGATATAGGATATACACATCGTATTTATAATATAATTTGTTAGGCATCAAAATACCTTTAATATGATACCTCGTATGTTAAAATCGGATAAGTAGTTATTGAGGAATCACTGCAAACGTGACGTGTGCGCCTACTAGCATGCAAAAGCGCCCCACGCGTCGCGCCCTCGACGAATCAAAATCATAGTTGTTTCGTTATTTATGATCCGATTTCTAAAATTCAAAAGTAATATGTAGATAAGAAGTGTAGCTATCTCTTTTATATGAAGTATTTTTGGAGTAAATCGATTATTTCACTACTTATTTTAAACTTCAAAAAAGTCAATTTTAGTTTTTTGTTTATTTTTCAAAAAAAGAAAAGCTGTATATGATTTTCCATATATTTTGTATATACATTTTGTTTGCTATTTAATCAGCTTTCATATGACACCTCATTTGTTAAAATCGAATGAGTAATTATTGAGTTAATCGAAAAAAATAAAACCATATGCCGCCATCTTTGTGACGTCATAGTTATCCCCTCCACCACTTTAAAGGGCGACAACCGCACTTTTCATACTCGGGAGATATTACTGAATCCAACGATACTACTTGTTGGTATGCACCTGTTCAGTCAAACGAACTTCGTTATTTGACGACTTTTTTCAAATTGGGCTCTCTACTATATAAGTAGTTATTGATCACTCCATACCGATTGAAATAAATTTTATCTTGGACTTGCAATATTCATATTTCGATAACATCACGTCCTGCTACATCAAGTACTTGTGATATTGCTGGTTGTTTTCCGCATCCCTCATTTTTCATTAAATAACGAACAAATAGTACATGGTTGAGTACGTTGGCAGTCGTTGGCAGCACACATTTATTAATCAAACTAGGTGTGCCAAAAATAGGACAGTTTATTTCCTGTCGCGTTGGTCGTTTATACACTGTTTTAGCTCATCGAAGTAAACAATACAAATCTTAACCACACAGTACACTATTTACTTCAAGTGCCGCACAAATGTCAAATTACCCGCCAGCACCAATATCTAATTAAAAACCAATCTAAAATAATGTTGCCACACCAAAATAAAAGTAAAATAAAGCGCTGACTACACGATCTAGATTTTGTCTCAGATTATTACCCGCCTTAGAGCATACATAACTGGAGTAGCCATTAGTATACTTACCCCTCTGCCAAAAAATAGGCACAATGTGCAAAAAAATATTAAAAACTACTTCATTCATCTATAATAAGTCAGTCTCGAAATCGTTTTCGGCGTGTGAAGAGCTCCGTGAAAATACCTTTATCTGCTGTTTAGGGTAATAAAACGTTGGACTTTATCAAATTTACAAAAATATTGATGATAATTTCACATACTGTTAGCATATTTTTGCTTTATTTATAATTTTATGCGCAATTCCAGTTTTTATTTCAAATCGTAAATCGAGCATCGATTACAAAATCGATTTAAAAACATTCGTGCTTGACCATTCATAGCTAGACGAAATGTCACTTTGACGTCACCGTATTTAAAAAAATAAGGACTACTGTTTATGAGAATTTCTTTGAAACATGGTCGTTATCGACTTTGGTCAATTTGGCCATCCGATTAATGGATCTAACGTTAACGAAAATACGGTCAACTTTTATTGTTCAACTTTAGTAGTTTGAATGTGCGTGAGTTGATTGTTTTCGTGTGGGTGCGTAGTAATGGAACAATATATTGTAAGTGTGCGTAGTTTTTTTATATGTGTGTTACCTCGGCTCCCGCAAAAATTGGCATAATATTTTGTTTGGTAAGATGCGCTGATGGCCACTCCAGTTATGTATGCTCTAAGTTATAAGGTAAGGAGGGAGTATTGCTCAAAATTAGCCACTAAGAATTTTTTTTTTTAATCGGTGTGATTAATATATTCTTGTATTTTTTTAAATAAATGTGTAAGCTAATCTAGACTCTAAATACACATTATTTTAGCGAAAAATTCGATTAACTCAATAATTACTCATTCGATTTTAACAAATGAGGTGTCATATGAAAGCTGATTAAATAGCAAACAAAATGTATATACAAAATATATGGAAAATCATATACAGCTTTTCTTTTTTTGAAAAATAAACAAAAAACTAAAATTGACTTTTTTGAAGTTTAAAATAAGTAGTGAAATAATCGATTTACTCCAAAAATACTTCATATAAAAGAGATAGCTACACTTCTTATCTACATATTACTTTTGAATTTTAGAAATCGGATCATAAATAACGAAACAACTATGATTTTGATTCGTCGAGGGCGCGACGCGTGGGGCGCTTTTGCATGCTAGTAGGCGCACACGTCACGTTTGCAGTGATTCCTCAATAACTACTTATCCGATTTTAACATACGAGGTATCATATTAAAGGTATTTTGATGCCTAACAAATTATATTATAAATACGATGTGTATATCCTATATCAATACGTTATTTACAAAACATTTAAAAGAACAAGTATGTACAATGTTTTAAGGGAGAAAATAAATAAAAATAAATAAATAGTGTTTTAACATTAAATTAGAGTAAAAATATATAAACATTATTCATTTGTTTTTCTGTAATTGCTGAACAAAAAACATCTGAATTGAAAAAATAACAGGATGGCGGATATAAGATTAGGTTTTGTAATTATTTGGAGCGGTGTGGAAAAAGTCCTGATGCACTAATTAAGAATATTGTAATTGAAAATAAAACTTTGGTTTATCATTATGATTTAAAGGATAAACAAGTAATCTGTGCAATGGTTTTTTTTTTATCTCCAGCTCTGTCACCAAAATTAGGGTGTATTTTTCGACTTCTTCCTGGACTATTGAGGCCTACCAATAATAAAATGCGAGATTAGTTTTCACCAATTGAGCTCAAATATTATTGGAGAGTTCTATAACATTATTATATCAGAGTTGTGTTAAACATTATAAATACGCTGAAGAAGAAAAAAACACGAATTTTCGGGAGATATTGTACTTCAGAGCCTTCTAATTGACAAAGGTGCTGCTCTTCGAGTAAAGATCAGAATTGATAACCGTTTTCATTGTTATTTAGCCCTAACTTCCGACTACTACTTCTCATTCACTTACTTATGTTCAAAACCAACTACATGAAAATCAAGAGCTGATGATGACTTAGTGAAGGTATAAAATTTGACCTCAAATAATAAAATTATTTTGATTGGGGTAAAATAAAACAATTGAATGACGTTAATAAGTATTTGAAAATATAGAAAGTGTGCATATTGTGTTAAAAATATAACGATTTACATATCTCCCATATTTAATACTGATTATCAAAACTTATGGATCACCCCTCGTATTGAAATTACCCACATAATAGTGTAAATAAAAAATATATCGCATGAATAGAGTGAGAGCAGCTAAAAACTTTCGGAACAGCCCTCGTAAGCCTTATTATCGTTTTAATTAGCTGTGTGAAGTACAAGACCAGTTTGAAGTAAAAGTTCACACCTCGTGTGTTCATAAGTTTTGAGACGAATATTGTTTTAAATAAATCAATTACAGAAAATATTTCTGTCAAGGTTATTAATTACTTTCATTGAATCACTGTACTGTAGCTGGTAAAAGTGAATAAAGTTTATTTAAATTGGCTTTTATATATTTTTGATTTAAGCCTTTAAATGCGGTGGTATCTTTTAGGTGCCGGCACGAAACGAAAAACGCCTATTTCACTGACAAGTTAATGTCTATGGTAGAAAGAAAGTTAAGGCAGCAGAACGACAAATTGTACATATAAATGTTAGGACAAAATTACCTTATATGAACACACAATTTAGAGCTAAAACCTGCCGTAAATACTACTAAAAAATAGTTACTCACAAATGAGCCACTGGAAGAGAAGCAAGAGAAACCCTGATGAAAATTGTCGTATCTCGCGGGGTCATTATCTAGGTGTAGCCGACGCAATAAATGCCATCTAACATAAAATATTGGAACGCAGTTTAAGTAATATCTATGAATAATGAAATTTAATTTATTTCTATAAATTATTCACTAAAGGTTTACATCCTTATAAAACAACACAAAAATAAATGATTACTATAAATAACTTAAACTACTTATAACTACCGATTTATAGATAAAAAATGGGCTCAAGCTCGGAACCCGGCGGTAGGGTACCCAGAAGGCTGGCGGCATTGCCTCGCTGAACTGCAATGCCGATGCGCTGAGCGAGGTACAATCCTGCCCTCTGGTCACCCGTTGCGTCATTCATCAAATTAGAAGGGTTTTGTTTTAGAATTTTCGCTATCAAATTTATGTATGTATGTTTATATCTATGTATGTTTATTAATGAAACAATTTGTCACGTAAAATTAACGAAATATTTATAGGTATATACAAAAAAAAAAACAAGAAAAAAAAAAGTATTTAGCCGTCCCAAAACTTATGAACACACGAGGTAAATACAGATATTTATAAAGATCATTTAGATTTTATGTAGGTAAGTAATGTCTTAACAAAACGCTAGGAAGAATCTGCCGGTTTATGCAAGACGAGGTGATGATTGTGCCTGTGTCACTGGAAACGCGAATAAGCTTCGTATGGTACTTGGTACCCCACAAACTCAATCCATGTTGCGGGTCCAGTACGAGTAGTCTACAATAAGGTCAATAAGCTACCACTATTTATAACTACAGCTGTGAGCCTTGCAGCATTTAAAATTAAACTTTAAAAGTGGCTTATTGGTTAGTGTTTTTATACATTTAAAGAATTTATAGAAAATACATAATAAACAATGTTAGTATTATAAACCTAATGCAAATGTAATATTATGTTTACGAGTAATGTGTTAATATTTGATATAATCATACCTTTTGACCTGTAATGTGTTATTAGCAATAAAGAATATCTATGTCTATGAATATTAACATTCTATCTGACACGAAGGTCAGCGTCTGAATTAGAGATCAAAGATGTAAACAAAGAACTGCCACGTCGAACGACTTTCCCATTAATCGAAAATATGGAATTTAATAAAAAGATATAAGGTTTTCTGAGCGACTAGAAAGCAATGTTTTATAATTTTTTGGGCATATTTGCACGTCAAATGTGACCGAAAACACACTGGAGCATTGAGTAAGATTGATTATACTCTACTTACGACTTACAATCTGCCATCTAGCTCTTTTTAGAAGCATTATGATAACACAGAATCGCCTAGCTCAGTAAAAAGTGTTTTAAGAAAACATCGATAGATGGCGACTCTTCCAAACGCCGTGATGAAATGTTCTATTTAGCAAAAGTTTCTGTCGCTCAAACATAGAGGTCAGTTATACTAATTGACTCGTATGAATTTTTACTAGCTCTTTTCCCCAACTCGTCCGTGTGGAACTCATTATATATTATACCCCATAAAACTTCTCTCCTCCCTTAGGGAATGATTTATGGAATAAAAAAATCCCATCAAACACATAAATGTGAAAAAGGGAGCCAAGTTCAATATTAAGAATATGTGACGCTTGGTTATCGTCTTCACCGACAAATGACTTGAGATCTAAATGGGTGCCAAGCTCCGTAGATTCTCTGAAATGAAATGGTGACGCGTGTTTAGATATGCGCTGCCGTTTCTCGGGATGCAAACTATTATTTATTCATTATTTAATAGACAGGCAGACAGAATTACTTTCGCATTCATAACATTAGTATGTTTTGGAATAGTATTGATTAATATTTTATTATAAGGCATAGTCAGCGACAATGCTAATTATTCGACTCTTGACGGAAAATTAGAGAGGTATTTTCCATTGTATATGGTAATTATTGTCATTCACAGGATCACAGGTACAAATAATATATCTAAATTGAAGAATAAATAGTAAAAGTTATTTATTCTTCTACTACTGTTTATGAGAATTTCTTTGAAACATGGTCGTTATCGACTTTGGTCAATTTGGCCATCCGATTAATGGATCTAACGTTAACGAAAATACGGTCAACTTTTATTGTTCAACTTTAGTAGTTTGAATGTGCGTGAGTTGATTGTTTTCGTGTGGGTGCGTAGTAATGGAACAATATATTGTAAGTGTGCGTAGTTTTTTTATATGTGTGTTACCTCGGCTCCCGCAAAAATTGGCATAATATTTTGTTTGGTAAGATGCGCTGATGGCCACTCCAGTTATGTATGCTCTAAGTTATAAGGTAAGGAGGGAGTATTGCTCAAAATTAGCCACTAAGAATTTTTTTTTTTAATCGGTGTGATTAATATATTCTTGTATTTTTTTAAATAAATGTGTAAGCTAATCTAGACTCTAAATACACATTATTTTAGCGAAAAATACTAGTTGGTACATTTTTTTAATTCCGACCCTATTTAAGGTATTTTTTGAAATCTTTGGAAGGTGGTAGAGGGCTAAAAGTAGGTTTGAATTTTGTTTTTGTATTTTTATCTTAAATTACGAAACTAAATGCAACATTTTAGAACTATTCCAATAGTGAAAGAAATAAAATCAAAAAGTAATTCGCTCCACCCTAGCCAGTGTCAGGTAGCAAATTGAAATTTTCACATAATACAAACAGCACAAGTAGTACATGTTTTGCTTAGTTTGGGACTAGGTTGATTTGTGTAAGATTGTCCCCCAATATTTATTATTTATATACAAATGTATGTATGTGTAATGTATGTGGTCTATGTCCTTCAACTACGCCAAATACCACCGGAGGATGGGCAGCAGCTCCCTGGAGTGCGGTGGATATACTGTGATCGCCAACCCATGCCAAGCGTGGCAATTATGGCATTTACCGCTTAATTAGACGACAAAAAAACCACGGCCCCGACGTCCCAGCAGCCCCCGGTGCACTGATTTTGGTAGCAGCCAGAATACTAGCGGGGCTAGGGGTGCTAAGAATCTCCGGCAAATATCCGGCTACCACCACCGACGACTCCTGGCTCTGGTAACTTACAAGACGCGTACACTGCAGACCGACGAAAAGATAGCGGAACTAAGGATTGAGCAAGTTGCGTTGGGATGTCGTGGGGTTATCTGAAGTACGAAGAGAGGGGGGAGACACGATAACCCTAAAGTCCGGCAACTTGCTCTATTTCCGGGAGAGCGACCAACTGTCCCTGGGGAGGTATCGGGTTCATTGTCCACAAATCCCTCGTAAACAGCAGGCTAGGGTGGCATACCTTATATTAAGAGTATCAAAGAGATACTCGTTGAATGTCATACAGGTGTACGCGCTGACATCGGCACACTCCAACGACTAGGTGGAGGCTATGTATGAGGATATAACTAAGGCCGTAGTTCCAAAACCTACTTCACCGTTGTTATGGGGGACTTTAATGCAAAACTGGGCAAGAGAGACGGCAATGAGCTGCGAGTTGGGCAATTTTACTTTCGCTTGCCTAGGCAGCAATGTGGGCGAATTCAACGACGGGTTTGTGGAAGCTATCTATAGCACTGGGTCTAAGTTCTTCAAGGCCCAACGGACCAACAGAATCAAATGGCTATCTAACCCCAATCGGAGGCTCATCGAACAAAGGAGTCAAATGATTCTACAGTCTTCGACCGATGCGATATTATACCGGCAGCTCAATAAACGGATCTCCAAGTCCCTTACCCGTGATCTGCACCAATTCAATACAAAGAGTATTCAAGAGGCCATCGAGCAGATTAAGTTTTCCCAAAGATCTGTCTATTGGGCAGAGAAAGTTAGCCAAATTAAAAACTAAATGCAACATTTTAGAACTATTCCAATAGTGAAAGAAATAAAATCAAAAAGTAATTCGCTCCACCCTAGCCAGTGTCAGGTAGCAAATTGAAATTTTCACATAATACAAACAGCACAAGTAGTACATGTTTTGCTTAGTTTGGGACTAGGTTGATTTGTGTAAGATTGTCCCCCAATATTTATTATTTATATACAAATGTATGTATGTGTAATGTATGTGGTCTATGTCCTTCAACTACGCCAAATACCACCGGAGGATGGGCAGCAGCTCCCTGGAGTGCGGTGGATATACTGTGATCGCCAACCCATGCCAAGCGTGGCAATTATGGCATTTACCGCTTAATTAGACGACAAAAAAACCACGGCCCCGACGTCCCAGCAGCCCCCGGTGCACTGATTTTGGTAGCAGCCAGAATACTAGCGGGGCTAGGGGTGCTAAGAATCTCCGGCAAATATCCGGCTACCACCACCGACGACTCCTGGCTCTGGTAACTTACAAGACGCGTACACTGCAGACCGACGAAAAGATAGCGGAACTAAGGATTGAGCAAGTTGCGTTGGGATGTCGTGGGGTTATCTGAAGTACGAAGAGAGGGGGGAGACACGATAACCCTAAAGTCCGGCAACTTGCTCTATTTCCGGGAGAGCGACCAACTGTCCCTGGGGAGGTATCGGGTTCATTGTCCACAAATCCCTCGTAAACAGCAGGCTAGGGTGGCATACCTTATATTAAGAGTATCAAAGAGATACTCGTTGAATGTCATACAGGTGTACGCGCTGACATCGGCACACTCCAACGACTAGGTGGAGGCTATGTATGAGGATATAACTAAGGCCGTAGTTCCAAAACCTACTTCACCGTTGTTATGGGGGACTTTAATGCAAAACTGGGCAAGAGAGACGGCAATGAGCTGCGAGTTGGGCAATTTTACTTTCGCTTGCCTAGGCAGCAATGTGGGCGAATTCAACGACGGGTTTGTGGAAGCTATCTATAGCACTGGGTCTAAGTTCTTCAAGGCCCAACGGACCAACAGAATCAAATGGCTATCTAACCCCAATCGGAGGCTCATCGAACAAAGGAGTCAAATGATTCTACAGTCTTCGACCGATGCGATATTATACCGGCAGCTCAATAAACGGATCTCCAAGTCCCTTACCCGTGATCTGCACCAATTCAATACAAAGAGTATTCAAGAGGCCATCGAGCAGATTAAGTTTTCCCAAAGATCTGTCTATTGGGCAGAGAAAGTTAGCCAAATTAAAAACCGGCCAAGTGCGTGTCGGACCACACACAATAAGGGTTCCGTACCGACACCTCCTAATCTACATTTAAAACCACTATACAATACATTGAATCACAAAAGGTCGTATCTTTATAGGAAACTTACGACACTTACGCCCTTTTGTTTTGGCAAGACAGTTTTTCAGCAATAACTCTAAAACCGTTAAACCTATCGCGTTTAAACCAAAAATCTTTAAAAGGATTGTACATCATCGTGATTTTTTTTCAGACTTTAAAACTTCATATTTTGGAAATTAGAGGGGGGGGGGGGTTCACACTTTTTACGACTTTGACAGCTAAATAATATATTGTTACGAGTGTGGGGTACGGGATGGAGTTAAAACACCTCTGTAGCACGACTATAGATTTATTTTACTGAGCTCCCGCGTACTAATAATGACTCAATTGACACTCAGAAGTCCACCGAGTCCGCGCCTCTTATTATGTGACACAACTGCTCTGATATACTTTGCACTAATATCACTTTACTTTAACTGCTTTAACTCCACTTTAACAACTCTCTTCGATATTCTCTCCGATCATTCACTTGCTTTATTCCACACTGAACTGCCCGTACTGGGGACTTGGTCCCCTATCCGAATATTCTAGACGATAATTTCGATATTCATTTCGCTATTCATTTCATTACTCATTTGTTCCGAGTTGCGTTGGTTATTCCAGAATCTTGCGCTGTAACGACGATTCTCAAATATTCTAATTGATTCCATTCAGTTACTTCTTCTAGAGATATATAGGTATAATCTAGATAGAGATATCGTTATATTTTTCCTGTAAAATATACCTACATTCATTATTGATAGTAACGTTATGTAATATTTGTTTCATCACACTTGCTCGTTAAGGATCTTATTATACGCAGGCGTATAGAGCAGTTATAGCCGATTTACCTCCCACGGGAGTTATGGATTTTCATAACTTCCTAGGGAGTTATGAGTCTCTGTGATCAGATTGGTTAAAAAATCTAGTTGGCCGCGCTCCACAAGAATACTGCTCTGTGATTGGTTGAAATATTGAAGCTGTCGAATCTAGTAGGCCGCGCGCCGCACGAATACTGCTTTGTGATTGGTTGCAATATTAAAGCTGTGCGCTCCTCTCGGCGGCCATGCACTGATACTGGAGGTGAAGTTGTCAATTTCTTCAATTTTGATTAGTGCTGGAGTTATTTATTTCCCCGCAAATGTGATGAAAACATTGTAATTACCTCGGACGTAAGAAAATAGCAAACTCAAGTCATCAAAAGCCCTCCGCCTTCGGCGTTGGGCTTCTGATAGACTCTCGTTAGCTGTTTTCCACTTACGCCCCGCCCCTCGTTAAACAATGTACTATTTTTTTCTTTGGAGATAAGGATAGAGTGGTATATTTTTTTCTACATTTTCCTTCATAAGTCGAAATTTATGTCCCGTAAAAAAAAAATATACTGAAACAGTTTTTTTTCATATGACACCCCATTTGCCATAGTCACTAGACTTTGAATTTTTGACACCTCCGGTAATTATTGTCAGAAAATAAAAAATATATTTAAGATACCTACATGTTCAGTGCATTGAGTTAGCCTTCTTTATAACTTTTTCTAGTTTTAAATCGACAGCTTAAGTAGTTTTCAAAATATTTAGTAATGTGACAGACAGACAGACAGACAGACAAAGTGGCACCATGAGGGTTCCTTTCTTACCATGGTACGGGACATTAAAGAGAGAGAGTATTATTTATTACATGGCTATTTTTTTCGGCATGCACGAGCTACACGGTATAATTATTAACGCCCCTATTATTATTGTTATTTCGTCAGTATATCAACTCGGCACACATCGGAGTCATACGTCTCCGTTACGGTAACCATCCGTCCCGTTTTGAAAGTTTCAAACTCAACTTTAATCCTGACCAACGTAATTGCTAAAGTTGGAACACAAAACCTTGTTCGCGGGGCTTGCGATTTACTGTCAAGCGTTTTGAAACTTGTGTAACGGAATTGCGACCTTTTTCTTAGCAAATGAGCGGGATACTCTGCATTACCTTCCATTGCTATTTAAGTACCTAATATTTATGTAAACTATGAATTTAAGCACCGCCAGAAATTATTACACTTTGTGTTGCTTTCTTTATTATGAACGGCGGATTCCATTCTTTTTTTCCTTATATAGATAAATCTGGGTAATCTCGTATCTCTTTTCGATTAATTAAAAAACGGAGGTATGGTTTTGATAACTTTTTGGCACTTAGTATTTAGTTAGGTTACACGTCTAAATACGACCTATTGTCAACATTCATACTTACGAAATACCTTAGATTAATAATACCAACAGTTCCGTAGTAACATGATTTTTGATATAGTTGTTATCTTTGACAACTTCTGGTTAGCCAAGATGAGTTAAAACGAGACAGATAGTAGGATCATTATTGGCTGTTAACGACTTGTCTCCATTTAAAAAGCTCACCAAAGTTTGAATTCCATAGCACACCACACACCAAACACGTCAGTTCAGTAAAATTTGCAATTATGAAAACGGAGACATTGACAGTTGAAAACCTGACAGATATCACAACTGCCTTTACTTACTGATTTGTGTATTAGTAGAGCGAATCTGCATTATTAAGGCTTTACTCTGATATCTGTGCGAAATACCTATTATCAAAAAAGACCTAGCGCTTATATAACCTTTTTAGGGTTTTTCCTTCTTCAACTAGGAACCCTTGTAATTATATTCATTTTTTTGCAGAAACGGACAATGAAGGGTACCGTACCGGCACCTCCTAATCTTATAATTAAATCCACTATACATTACATTGAATAAAAAAAGGTCGTATCTTCATAGGAAACTCAATCCACTTACACCCTTTTGTTTCGGCAAGACAGTTTCTCAGCAATAACTAAAAAACCGTTAGAGCTTTCTTGTTTTAACTAAAAATCGTTAAAAGGATTTATTATTGTGCACCATCTTGTTTTTTTTTAGAATTTCAATCTACATAGTTTGGAAATTAGAGAGCGGGGGGGGGGGACTTTTTATGACTTTGACAGCTAATATCTCACCATCATCATCCTCCTAGCGTTATTCCTAGTACAGTTGGATCCTGAAGGATCCGCTACCTAATCCCAAGAGTTGGCGTAGGCACTAATTTTTACGGAAGCGACTGCCATCTGACCTTCCAACCCGAGGGGGAAACTAGACCTTATTGGGATTAGGCTTGTCAAGTGAGTGGGCAACTTGACTGTTAGAAGTTCTCAAGCCGCCCGGAGGCCTCTAACTTGGCTTAACGACTGCTATCATAGACAGCAACCGGGATCAACGGCTTAACGTGCCTTCCAAAGCACGGGAGCGCTCAGTTAGTAACCACTCAAAGCGGTCACCCATCCTTGGACTGACTTTTTTTTTTTTTTTCAAGGGGAAATGTTTTTACGCATCCCGCCCGGCTGAGGGATGCCAAGGCGGGTATGACGGACTCCCGGAAACCGTCCGGACTACCGTCTAAAACCCCACGGTGTTCGTCGCTGTGCTTTGCGGTGGGGCCACGGGAACTGTTATACATCCGCAACCCCAACAGCAGCTGTCCGCCTGAGCCCATCACCGGAGGATCTTGAGGATCTCCCAGACACCATTAAGGGCGTGTTAGAACACTTCACACGCTCTCCAGCTCGAGGACCTCCTTCCTGTGTGTGGCAGACGCCCCCGTGACTGCCACCCGAGGACCCTCGTTATGGCGGTAGGCGCCGATTGTGCGCGACACGCCTTCGCCCTATTCTGCGGCGACGCATTGGGTGAAGCACAGGCCTCCCACTCTCGCTCCGCCGCCTCCTACTCGGCCATGACGTGCTCACAAAAGTCCAGCACTATTTTCCAGCTGGTTTCGCTGGACAGCATGGCCCGCACTACAGCTGGCAGGGACAAGTCCGGCCCTAATCGGGCGACCACCTCTTGTCGTTCCACGTCCCAGACCGGGCACTCTGCCAGCGTATGCTGAGCGGAGTCTATGCCGGCACCGCACTCGTGGCATTCCGGGGTCAGCTCTCGTTGTGCGATCTTGTGCAGGTAGCTGCCGAAACAACCATGCCCCGACAGCACCTACGTCAGCCTGAATGTTAACACCCCGTAGCGCCTTTCCATCCAGTCTTAAAGGACTGGTTGAATCGCCTCTATGTGGTGCAGAAGCCGGCGCTTGGCCGTTCTAACTGCTGCCCCCATCTTTCTACCGCCTCATGCAGTAACTCTGTTCGCGGCTTATTGATTTCCTGCGGTGCCGGCAGGTCCCCCCTGTTTCGCGCCTCCCCGCGCCACTGATACAGGCAAGCGAGGGCCCTCGCGTCCAGGTCCCAGGGTATAGAACCAGGTAGTACACACGCTGCTTCTGCGCTCACCGTATGGTACGCTCTGATCACCCTCACGGCCATTGCTCTCTGCGGTCGGCGCAGCTGAGCAATGTTGTAGTTATTAAGCGCGTCTGCCCATATTGGGGCACCACGCCCGTATACAGGCGACGACACGAGCCCTTGGGCCCTCCCAGGTTTGGTAGTAAACGCCCAAAGGCTGACGCCGCGCGCATCAACTTCGGCGCCAGGCGCTCAAAATGAGCTCTGAAATTCCATTTGCTGTCAAGCACGACACCGAGGTATAGCAGTGTAGGCTTGACAGCAATCGGGACTCCGCCCACCACAATATGTGCTCCAGCTGGGGGTGGTCTCCGTGGACCATAGAAATATATGGCCTCTGATTAAGTTAGGGCCACCTCCAGGCCCAGCCGTTGGATTTTGCTGACGCAATGAGCAACTCCTGCTGTCGTTAGAACGGCTGCGTCGCGGTAGTTGGGTCCCTGGGCTATCACGAGCGTGTCATCGGCGTAACAAATGACATTGATTCCGTGCAAGTTTTCCCCCCGAAGAACCCAGTTGTACCCTATATTCCACAGGAGCGGACCAAGGGCCGACCCTTGCGGAACTCCACAGGACATTTATTTTCTTTCCTCCCCCACACCTGTTGCCCAGGCCAGGTGACGAACCTATCACTGAGGTAGGCATCTATGATGCGAAACAGGTGGAGGGGTACCTGGTGGAACCGCAAAGCCTCCTTTATCGAGTCCCAAGGCAGGGTGTTAAAGGCGTTTGCAATGTCTAACGACACCGCCAAGACGACCCTGCCTCTGGAAACGGCCTCGTTTGCCATCGCTTTGACCCGTTGAATTGCGTCAACCGTTGAACGGCCCCTGCGGAAGCCAAACTGACAGTCGGCTTGATCCGGCACCACACACTGCATGTGCCTGATGAGGCGAGCAGCAATGATACGCTCAAAGAGCTTACCCACCTCATCGAGCAGGACTATCGGTCGATAGCCAGACGCAGAATCCGACGGTCGCCCTTCCTTCCGCAGTAAGACCAGTTTCCCGGACTTCCTTTCCTTCGGGAAGCAACCCTGTTCCAGGCAAGCGGTCAAGAGACGCAGCAGCCTCGGCTCTAAGGAGTCCATGGATCTTGACCCAGGCACGGCCCGGAATTCCGTCAGGCCCTGGGGCCGTGTTCTTGGCACGGAGCCTTATGACTGCCACGGCTAGCTCAGCAGGACGGATTGGTGGGACGGTCTCCTCCTCTCTTGGTCTCACTGCGGGTGGTGCCATTTCAGGTGGCTGGTCAGGTCCCTTATCGGGGAAAAGCGTCGCGACCACGCGAGCCACAAATTCCGGCTGGAGTGTTTGGCTCAGCGGAGGGGCCCAGGGGCGCAGCTTGTTCCGGACGAGTTTGTAAGGCCTTCCCCACGGGTCGGCATTGAGGGTCTCCAGAAACTCGGCACGACTCGCCTCAATTGCCTGCCCTATAGCCACCGAAAATTCCAGTGTGGAGGCCCGGTAAACCTCGTACAGTCGGCGCTCCTCGTCTTCATCGGTTTGCCTACGCCTTCTTTGTCGCATGTACTGGCGACGTGTGGCTACGCAATTGTCGCGCATCTGCGCGAGCTCGGCGGTCCACCAGTACACGCTCCGTCTTGGTGGCAGGGACTTGGCTCGGGGCATTGCTGCGTCGCATATTTGTGACATGGCCTCCCGAAGCCGGACCGCTTCCGTCTCTACCACCACCACTTCCTTCGGTGTCGGCATCCATGGACTGACCTCGCCCGACATTGCTTAACCTCGCATACCGCACCGCTGGGCCACGAACGCGCCGCTAATATCTCACCAATGGCTGACTTAAATGGAAAATTTTTTTAGAAACCTCTATGCCATTTTTAAAGGCCTACCCATTGATAGCCCACACGCCTACAATGTACATTGACCACATTTTTTACCCCCCGTTAAATGTGTTTCGTAAATTCACATCATATTTCTATAGCGGTTGATACACCTTCCTACCAAATTTCATACATGTAGTGCTCATAGTCTCCGAGTAAATCGGTTTGTGACATACGGACGGACAGACATGACGAGACATGTGTTCCGTTTCTCCATTTTGGCTACGGAACCCTAAAAACCGGCTGTGGGCGTATCGGACCCATTAAAATATAAAAATAAGTATAGAAGAACCGATGTAAAAAAAAGATCCATTTTTCAAGACTTTGAAACTAAAACGTCTTATGTATCATTGGCCAATCAAATATTCAAAATAGTTTGGGTAGACTAAATTTTCACAAAGGTTTTATAGTATTGCACCAATAAAAAAGTTACATAAGCAGTGACTGGTTAGAATTCATTTGACACGTGATTTTTATTTGTCATTAATTAGTTTAATTCAGTCTTCTTGAACTTGATAAGAGAGACGGCAATGAGCTGAGAGTCGGGCAATTTGGAGTTGGGAGTCGGAACCAACGGGGCCAACTACTGGCTGGTTTCTTGGAGGAGGGACTCTACATGATGAACTCCTTCTTCAAGAAACGCGAGCGCAGAAAGTGGACCTGGATGAGTCCCGACGGTGCAACAAAAAACGAGATTGGCTTCATTACGTCGACGAAGAGGCATATATTCAATGATGTCTCTGTGATCAATACGGTTAAAACCGGAAGTGATCATCGTCTGGTAAGAGGCACGTTGAATATATGCGTCAAGCTAGAGCGCTCTCGACTGATGAAGTCTAAGCTCCGTCCAGCAGCAGTCCAAATCCAAAACCCCGAGAGCTTTCAGCTGGAACTTCAAAACCGTTTTGATTGTCTAGGCGGCGACGTGGACGAATTCAATGACGGGTTTGTGGAAGCTGTCCGTAGCATTGGGTCTAAGTTCTTTAAGGCCCAATGGACTCACAGAGCCAAAAGGCTTTCTATCTCCACCCAGAGGCTCATCGAGGAAAGGAATGAAATGATTCTGCAGTCTTTAGCCGATGCGACATTATACATGCAACTAAATAAACGGATCTCCAAGTCCCTTACCCGCGATCTGCGCCAATTCAATACAAATCGTATTGAAGAGGCCATCAAGCAGAATAAGGGCTCTAAAGTGTTCTCTCAAGAGATCTGTCTATTGGGCAGAGCCAGCTAGCCAAATTCAAAACTGAAGACGGTAGAATCGTTTCATCAAAACCCGAGCTTCTGAATGAGATAGAATGCTTTTATGGACAGCTATACACGTTAACTAGCAGACCTGAAGTTGGTCTGGCAGAAGACCCTAGAGCCAGATTAACCCAGCACTATACCGAAGATATCCTGGACATCAGCCTGTACGAGATTAGAATGGCTCTTAAACAGCTAAAGAACAACAAGGCACCCAGTGAAGACGGAATTACAGCTGAATTCCTGAAGGCGGGTGGAAAACCGGTCCTTCAGAAGTTGTTCGACTCCGTCTTACTGAAAGTGAATACTCCAAAGGCATGGAACAGAGGTGTGGTGGTGCTGTTCTTCAAAAAGGGTGACAACGCCTTACTGAAAACTACCGCCTCATCTTACTTCTGAGCCATGTCTATAAGCTGTTTTCAAGAGTCATTACGAACCGTTTCGCACGCAGGCTATATGACTTCCAGCCTCCCGAACAAGCTGGTTTCCGAAGAGGCTTTAGCACCATATCCATACGCTTCGTCAGGTTATACAAAAGACTGAGGAGTATAACCTGCCCCTCTGTCTAGCGTTCGTGGACTACGAGAAAGCCTTCGATTCGATTGAAACCTGGGCTGTACTACAATCTCTCCAACGGTGCCAAGTGGACTACCGCTATATCGAAGTGCTGAAGTGTTTGTACGAGAACGCCACTATGTCAGTCCGACTCCAGGACCAGAATTCGAAACCTATTCCGTTGCAGCGGGGAGTCAGACAAGGAGATGTTATTTCTCCTAAACTGTTTTCCGCTGCACTGGAGGATGTGTTCAAGACTCTGGACTGGAGAAGGCTACGCATCAACATAAACGGCGAGTACATCACTCACCTTTGGTTTGCTGACGATATAGTAGTCTTGGCTGAGACCATGGAGGATTTAAGTACAATGCTCAATTACCTCAGTAAAGCCTCCGAGCGAGTTGGTCTAAGCATGAACATGGAGAAGACGAAGATCATGTCAAATGCCCATGTAGCACCGACTCCCGTAACAATCGGACACTTTACGCTCGAAGTTGTAGACGATTACATATACCTAGGACAGACTGTCCAGTTAGGTAAGTCCAACTTCGAGAAAGAGGTTAATCGTCGAATCTGACTCGGCTGGGCAGCGTTCGGGAAGCTACGGCACATCTTTTCGTCCAATATTCCGCAGTGTCTCAAGACGAAAGTCTTTGACCAGTGTGTGTTGCCAGTGATGACATATGGTACTGAAACGTGGTCGCTTACTATGGGCCTCATAAGAAGGCTCAAAGTCACCCAAGGAGCAATGGAGAGGGCTATGCTGGGAGTTTCTCTGCGTGATCGCATCAGAAATGAGGCCATCCGCAGCAGAACCAAAGTAACCGATATAGCCCTTCGAATCGCTAAACTTAAGTGACAGTGGGCCGGGCACATAGCACGCAGAACCGATGGCCGTTGGGGCGGAAAGGTTCTCGAGTGGCGACCACGTACCGGAAGCCGTAGCATGGGCAGGCCCCCCACACGGTGGACTGACGACCTGGTAAGGGTCGCGGGTGTCCGCTGGATGCGGGTGGCGCAGGACCGGTCATTGTGGAAGTCTTTAGTTGAGGCCTATGTCCAGCAGTGGATGTCATTCGGCTGAAATGATGATGATGATGAACTTGATATAAATACGCCTACTTTTGACATGGCTGTAATACAAAATGACCCAATCTTGTATCTTCTTTGAATCTGATATCTTTAATTAATATTTTTATAACGCACGTCTTCTAAAATTGGATTTAAGTATTAATAGTTTGAAAAAATAACCAGTTTGAATAATAATAATTTTAGTAGTCTCTTGTTCTGGCATGAAATTTTTAATCCTTTAGTTAGGTATGGTTTCTTCGATTTCAGTTACGAGTGAATAGGCATCTTCTGGGTGAGCTCGCTTCATCGTCGGCCTCATCTTTGATTTAATAAAAAAAAAGTTTAATATTTATTTTTATTTTAGGGATATTAATTTTTAGGACGTTTGTAAGGGTTATGTTGAAATTATCGTAGTTATTTTTTAATGATAAACTACTATTATCAGTATAGTTTTAAGTAAGGGGTGGACCCGTTTTAGGCTTTTCAGTGACATGAAAATACCATTGTTGCCCTTAGTTTTTTTTAAAGAGATACGTCTTATTTTTAGTCACAGTATATGGTAGTGGTTTTAAATTAGCACTAGTAGTAGTAGATACGGAACGGAACCATTTTTTGTGTGTGGCCGTCACGCACGCCCTTGGCTGCTTTTTAAAATTTTCCTATTCTAAAGCTAATTAAATTGTAATTGTGTGTGTGTTTCTACTCGTACGCTAAGTTTCCACTAACTTAATTCCAAAATTTAATCTGTATTCTGTACTGCACATACCTAATAAATCAATCGTGGCAAAATGCAGATAGTTCATAACTTTGGAAGACAATGCAGTCAAATAGCCGTTGTCAACGGAACGCGGTGGCGATGCACTAAATCAATTTACGGGAACAAAGTGCGTCTATTGTGGCGATATCAATTTGTCAAAGGATACGAGTAAGTCCTCTACATTGAATTCTATACGGATGACTTATTCCGAACTTATGAGAAACCTTTCCTATTTACTGATTTTGCTTTAAGATTTCGTTTATCTTGGCAAGTATTATATTCCATGTAAAGGAACTCAGTCTACTACAAAATTTGTACGCGGAGTGCTTACTTATACATGTTTATCAGAAATTTCAGAATAGATACCGAACATTTTGTTTCCTATTTAGGTATTACATGCAACCAGCTTGGGCTTCGGAATGTCGGACAAAGCTCACCAAATAAATCCCGAAGTGCGTGTCGGGCCACGCGCAATGTAGGGTTCGGTAGCTATCCATCCTTGACTATGCGGACTTTAAACGTAGAAAACTTATATTTACATATTTGACATTTAAATGCATTAATACCAAAAAAAAGACTCCAATTTTTTACTTCGCTATGCCACAATTTCTAGTTACCGTGAGCGAATGCTTGGTTACCTACAGAAAATACCGAAATCGGCATATGCGTGCCTACCACATTCAAGGAGTTCCCTCGGTTCCTCCTAGATATCATCATCAGACCTTCACCAAATTTATATGGGACCAACCTGGGGGTACCTGCTTTGAAAAAAAAAAGAATTATGAAAATCGGCCCACGTGGTCAAGAGTTATCGGGGAACATACATACATAAAAAAACGAAATGAGAACGTCCTTCCTTCTATTGAAGTCGGTTAAAAATATACTACAGAATGTCTCTCTATATACAAACTGACCAGTAACGCCGCAACCGCTATGTCCCTGCATTTTTAATCAGTAATAATTTCGAAAATATTCATTTAAATTACATGCTGTAAAGGGCCATATTGATCTGTATTAAATTCACAATGTATTTAAGGTACTCAATTGGATAAGGATTAATGCTGTATTGCTTAAAATCGCTTCTTAATAAGCCATTATTTCTTGTAAAAAGTAAAGTACAAAAAATGGTTATTGTGGGTGTAAACTGGTTATCCCTAAGAGATAGTTGTATACCATCGCGGCCTCTTTGTAGGTCTACAATACTGTAGTACATTATTTTGATCTATCTCGTAAGGTTCAGCCAGCGTTTGCAATAAAAACGCAGAAATGTGTTAATATACGTCATCAACTCATCACATTAGAAACCTCTAAAATTATCAGTGTTTCTCTACTATATTATGCATGTATTATACATATAAAACTTCCTCTTGAATGTTGCGTAGTTTTATAGATATAAGCATACATAGGGACAGACAGCGGGAAGCGACTTTGTTTTACACTATGTAGTGATACTACAGTGATTACCAGGCAGCGAAACTTTGGTGCCGATGACAGACGTATGACGTAGCGGCTTCATACAGAGTGTTTTTATTTAGATGATAGATAATCATTAATCACTAACAACTTATTGGCCTCTTTAGTACACGGATATTTTATTGACACTTGAGACGGCCAGTACTTATAAAAACATCATTACTTAACTATCTTTCATCAGAAAATTATCGAAGGCAATATTATACATTGCTTTAGCATTTTTTATTTTTGAATTTAAGAAATGTGAATTGATAAGGTACACATTATAGGTATCGCTTGACCGTAGTCGCCATGGAGTCTATATAAGTACAGCCGTATTTGTAGACGTTTCCTTTTCAGTTGTTAAAAATGAAAAAATATTTTGTCCTGCTGTCAGCAAAATTTAACAGCTAAACCAAGTAACATAGAAAAAACATTTAAAAACTAAAAAGCACATTGAAAGAGAAGGATAAAAAATGACACATCAAGACTTTTATATGGATTTAACAAATTTCTATTATAAAACAATAAATCTTTGACATTGCTATTAAATCGGCATGTTAGTGACAACTGTTGCATCTTTCAAAGCGTGGTAAAGGTTAATAACTATGTTGTGTATAATTTATAAAAACATCCTGTATGCCAATTTAGTTGCGTCATAATGATGTCATCGGCACCAAAGTTTCGCTGCCTGGTGATTACTTTCGGGTAACTAATGCATTACCAAATTATTCTAATTTAATGCATTACAAAACTAATCGAGCATCAAAACTCGGTTTTGATGTGCGATTAGTTTTTTTGGTGTACAAATCAACATTGTTTAGGTTGTTACATCTTTTTTTATGTACCTTTAAATGCTAGCCATTTTCAAAAAAATGTTTATGCATTAATTTAGGTGGTCATAATATATTTGGCCAAATTAATTGGATTACAAAATAGACAATTGCCAAAAAAAATATATTGCAAACATAACACTTAGCAAATAAATATTTATACATACAAATAAACATACTCATAGCAACGACATAGATGATACAAATTTGATAGCAGTTATATATTGTTAAAAGAAGGTAGTCGAGGGTATGATTTAGGCAACTACAACAACAACAAGGTAAACGCAGAATAATTAAAGTTACTTCTACTTCTTGTTTAAGAGGATACACACTACACAGTCACTAGCGTTTTTTACGGGTCTCGTGGTTAGTACCAAAGTTCTCTTCAATTTGGCTTTTTTACAATACCTACAGACACAAGCGTTCAGTAACATTTACTTAGCTAGGTGCACACTATTAGCACCAGCTGCTCAAAATTCCAACAGTTTTCACGAATTGGTTCCACACCCGGTGCGTTGCAAAAAAGACTAGAATGTGTCGATTGAATTCTTTAAAAGCTCGCCTCTGCGGCATCGTAATTTTTTATCGGCTATCCCACGGGTGCATTTTACCCCTAAAACTGCCACGTACGTTGCCAAAAATGGCTTCGGCTGTTTTATGGTTGATAAAACCTGAAAAACATTAGTTGATGAACATGTTCTGCGCGAGTACTCCTATAAGCGATTAGGAGTATTTTTAATCAAATTATTATAATACATAATATATATATATATATATATGAATAAATATTGGGGGACATTCTTACACAAATCGAACTAGTTCTAAACTAAGCAAAGCTTGTGCTATGGGTACTAGACGACGATATACATAGTAATTTAGATAAATACATACTTAAATTTCATTAAATGTAAAATTTCTTAGACCATTACAATGAGATAAAAAAGACTTATATAAGATAAAAGTAACCTAAATAAAAAACCCCTAAATCAGAACTCCGCGGAAGGGTCCCCATAAGACTGGCTGCGTTTCCCCTTTGGATGGCTATGCCGATCCGCTTGGCAAGAAACGAGCCAGCCCTATGGTCTCCCGACACTGTAGTCAACTTTTTGGCCAGTTGGCCAAACAATTTGTGAGCACTTGGGCTCCAGGGTCTTAGAGTTTCGACAACAAATGCCGCAAAAACATACCGGTCCGTTAAACCAATGTATTTGCGGAACTTTGCTGTCTCCGCCGCTGCAGCTGCCCCGCCTGCTCTCAACGATGTCGTGCCAAGGTGGGACGGCGCCAGGGTGTCCACGTAAGTGGCGTCCCAAATAAGGGGCCGTCCTAGATTCCATGGCACTAGGGTCATACCGTCGGGCCTCTTGCCGTCGTCCCGCGCCGGACCGGGTGGTTCGAGCACGGCTGGAACTTTGGCACTGACAAAAGCCCATCGGATGATATCGTTGAGGCAGGCGTGACGAGACTTAACGCAGGAAAGACCGTGGTATTCCAGGTTATTCACTTGGGCTCCGCAGGGGCAACGGTGCGGAGAAACGATGTCGACACCCAATCGCAAACCAACAGCCAACCTGAAGGAGTTACAGTCTAGAAGCATCCCAAAGTTCGAAGACGGAAGAGCATGAAACCAAGAGCCGGGCTCCCTTTCCGACACAGCCAGTAGTCTTGCTTTTTCCTGGCTGGTGGAGTACGAGCAGGAGTCAAACAGATGGGTATGAACTCTTTTGTAAGGTAGGGCCGGACTAGGCGCGTCTGGAAGGTCAAGTACAGCGGATGTCGGTGGGTGTTTACTTTGTAGAGCAATCAGAGTTTCCGGGGTGTCCGGAGCAGACGTGTCGCTGGAAAATAAAAGTTGAGCAGCGCCTTTGAGATCCCCATCATTAATTTTGGATTCGACTTTTTGATGTAGGGTTGTGGTGTGTGTGAACGTTGTGGTTGGGAGCAATTTGTTTTGATCTTGGCTGTCAAAGATTTATTTGTGTCGTTTTTATCGACATGCAGAATATTGTAGGCAAACGATAAAAGGCACTCCCAGCTTGAAATATAATTTTCAGCTATGCAGTCATCTAATGCCTTTGTAAGTTTGTTTGCGACGGCGGACCTCGCGTCTCTAGGAATGCGTTTAATAACTGGTGTCGAATTTTTTACAGAGCTTAGTTTGGCGGATTTGTCTATACTCGTATGATTGGCTACAGTCCGGGCTGATGATGAGTGAGAAACGGGAATTTTTTGGCTAGATGTGAGTTTATGACATTTGCATAAATGTATATGGTACCCACGACGTCCTTTTAAAAGTTTTGGGGCAGGACAATGAGGACATTGGATATATTCATCCAAGGATCCGGCCAATTAAGGCAAGCACAGAGGCGAAGGCCAGATGGAAAGGGCCCTCTGGAGATTAGGGGACCGCGGTGTCGCCACTCACCGTCAGCTCGCCACAAGCTGCCCCCGCGGGCATATTATTATTATTATTATTAGTGGTTACTTACGTTATATAAAGTACCTGTTGTGAAAAAAAACAGCTTCCTTGGTTCAACGGTTTGGGCTGGAGTTTATTTAAGTGAGTGAGTCAGTCAGGAGTTTGCACCCTTATTAAACCCGCTTTTGGGTGGGTTTTTCATAAACCCTGAAATAACTTTTCTTGTATTGTACCAAGAAGTCTACACACACAATTTCAAGTCTCTCACCTACATTTTTACTCCATCCCCATACAAAATTTGCACCCCTATTTAACCCGCTTAGGGGTGGATTTTTCCAAAACCCTAAAATAAATTTTCTTGCATTGTAATAAGGAGTCTATACACAAATTTTCAAGTGTCTGAATAAAAATTTTACTCCATCCCTATACAAACTTTGCACCCTTATTTAACCTGCTTAGGGGTGGGTTTTTCCAAAACCCTTAAATTCCTTTTCTCGTATTGTAATAAGGAGTCTATACACAAATTTTCAAGTCTCTCACTTAGAATTTTACTCCACCCTTTTTTTTATATAATTATTTAAGCCGCATAGGGATGGATTTTTCAAATATTCCAAAATTACTTTTTTTGTTTCGTAATAACGAGTTCATATACAAAGTTTCAAGTCTATCAATTAAAATTTTACTCCATCCCCATACAAACTTTCAACCCTCTTTGTACCCGTTTAAGGGTAGAATTTTCTTAAATCCCTTCTTGGTGGGTAATTGCGTTACATATACAACCTATTGTTGAAAAAACAGTTATCTAGTCAGTCACCCCTTTGGACCCTTATTTAACTCGCTTAGGGGTGAGTTTTGCCAAGACCCTGAAATTATTTTTTTGTATTGTAATAAGGAGTCCTTACACAAAGTGTCACGTCTCTCACATAAAATTTTACTCCATCCCCATACAAAATTTGCACCCCTATTTAACCCGTTTCGGGGTGGGTTTTTCCAAAACCCTAAAATTACTTTTCTTGTATTGTACTAAGGAGTCTATACACAAGTTTTCAAGTGTCTGACTAAAAATTTTACTCCATCCCCATACATACTTTTAACCCCCTTTTTACCCTTTTAAGGGTGGAATTTTCAAAAATCCATTCTTAGATTATAATAACAAAAGTACCCACTTTTGTTATTATAATCTACCAATGGTGAAAAAATCTGCTTTCTAGGTTCAACGGTTTGGGCTGCGCAATGATTTAAGTGAGGCCGTAAGTCAGTCAGTCAGTCAGGTCTTTGACGTTTATATAAATATATAGAATATAGATTACCCCTGAGAAACCATCAACATACATACCCCGTCTAGTTTGTGCAAATTATTATGGTGCGATAGATGGCGGTGTACGTTGAAATTTTACTTCGCGCGGATCAGAGTTTTAATATTATACGAGTATACTAATAATATTATAAAGCTGAAGAGTTTGTTTGTTTGTTTGAACGCGCTAATTCCAGGAACTACTGGTTTGAATTGTAAAAATATTTTTGTGTTTGATAGTCCATTTATCGAGGAAGGCTTTACGCTATATAAAATTTAGTTTTTCGGCTTAATAAATTTCATGGGTAATCCCATTCACATAATATTACTCATAATAGCAGATTACTGCTGGTCTGGGTTGCAGTAAGATGACCACATGGGACAAAATTTTCCATAACAGATTATGAGCTGCCTCCGGTTTATGAGTTAACTATGCATATACGAAAGCGTTAGTCGTTTTTGTAAAGATTTTTTTAAAGACACAAGTACAGCATAAAGGTATTTAAACTCTGCATAACGACAGGATATACAGCCAAAATCGAAGTGTACGCAGAAAAAAATAATGACCTGTTAAACACAAAACCAGCCAAACTACACGGCACAATGCATGCAACGTCGTTATGTCTCTTTTGAGCGGCCTGTTGTACAAAGGACACAGGTTTATACTGATAACTGGTACAACAAGTGTGGATCTTGCTAGACAAATTTTAAATACTGAAACCCATCTTGTGGTTTCTTAAGAAGAAGAAAGAAAGAAATATGCGGCCAAAGAAAGTTCATATGAAATCACGGTCATGAATTGGAAGGACAAAAGAGAAGTTTTCCTTCTTTGGACAAAACATTTTCACCAATTTCACGACGTCGGAAAACGTGGTTAAGTGATTACGAAGTCCTAAATAATTCTTGGCTATAACAAACCAAAAGGTGCGGTAGATCTATAGGTAACAGATCAAACGGCAGCATATCCTTCACTTCTCCGCAAATCAGTTAAGTGGTACAAGAAATTGGTTATTAACTTGACCCTAAATCCAATTGGGATGCGGCTTTGAGTGATGATTGCGATAAGTCTCGCATATCGTTAGACATAAATGAGAACCAAAGCGAGCAAAACTGTTCACCCATGCCACACCATACACATCATTGAGATATTGGCCTTACAATAGTGCACATCAGTTCAAAAAAGCCTTTGAAACATGAACCTACACCGCGGTCACTGGTGACCCTCATGGCCTAAACGGATAGTGTACATGCCGGTCACCAACGCGGCTCAAAAGGAAATACTCAAAATGTCCTGTGGCGTTTAACGTGTTAAGCAATTGATTGTCTTGCTGCTCACACTTGTGCGTCACAAGTAAAAGATAAATGTTTGAGTGACATCTAAAATATTGCTCGAAATTGCAAAGATCGACAACATGATACATTTTTAAAAGCTTCATCTCGGAAAATATTGAGTCTACAGTGACAATTCTAGTCTCACATTGTATCAAAGTTAGTCTACTTTAAAAACGTTCTGAGAAGGTATTATCATAAATTTGTCCTTTAGGGTTATAATCGCCAATATCTGAGGAAATTCGAAATTTACGCGGCTCGCTCGAGGTCACAAACATGGATTATTCATTGGGCCAACATCATAAAGAAACAACTATTAGACCGTTCGCAGAGACGACT
The DNA here is from genome assembly GCA_905163555.1 of Notocelia uddmanniana. NCBI lineage: Eukaryota > Metazoa > Arthropoda > Insecta > Lepidoptera > Tortricidae > Notocelia > Notocelia uddmanniana. The sequence goes on along the minus strand of LR991052.1, from coordinate 35,484,317 downwards.
ATCGGGACAATGATCGTTGAATCAACATCCCACATGGCGGTTACCTCGTCTGCCAAGTCTAGGTACTTCCTGGATTTGTCCTTCTCAGCCTTCACGAGGTTCTCGTCATGGGGGATGGTGATGTCTACAAGTATTGCCTGGCGCTTCAATCGATCTGTCAGCACGATATCAGGCTTGTTGGCTACAATAGTCCTGTCCGTGATGACAGATCGATCCCAATAGAGCGTTGCACGACCATTCTCGATAACTGGCGCAGGTGTGTACTTATAGTACGGAACTTGGAAGTCCACAAGACCGTATAGAAGAGCAAGCTGCTGGTGAATAATCCTGGCCACCAAGTTATGTCTGTGCAAGTACTCGCCGTTAGCAAGATGACTACAACCGGAAATAATATGCCTGAGTGACTCTCCGGGACGGCGGCATGCCCGACAAATGTCGACCGTACCGTCCTTCAGGATATACTTCCGGTAGTTGTTCGTCATGATAACCTCGTCCGCAATTGCACAGACAAAACCTTCAGTTTCCCCAAAAAGATCCCCAAAACGTAGCCAGTTCACCGATGCGAGCAGGTCTACGTCGGGCCCCGTAAGGGCCTTGTAGAACCGCCCATGTAGCTCCTTACTCTTCCACACCGCCCTGCGGTCCTCGGTGCTCAGCACTTTAAGTCTGCGCCAGTTCTCGTTTGCCATGAAGAGCGGGGTGAGGAGCGTGTCTACAGCCACCACATCACGATGCATCCCGCACTCGCTGTTTAGGAAATAATCTCTGAGATTGCACACCTCGCGGTTGTGGAGGTCTTTGGCATTTAAGAAACCGCGGCCTCCAAGCTTCTGCGGGATGTACAGTCTCATAACAGACGAGCGCGGGTGTAGCATACGGTTCGTAGTGAGCAGTACACGCACCCTTCGATCCAGTAAATCGAGCTCGGTCTGAGTCCACCCTAATATGCCAAAGGAGTATGTGAGCAAGGGCATCACCCAGGCATTGAAGGCGCGCACCTTATTGCCGCCCGACCAAAAACTATTGAGTACTTTTGTCAGGCGACAGAAAAAGCGCTATTTGATAAATTTATTATTATTACAACCTGCACATCTCCGAGCCAACATGTTGCAGCGAACGGACAGCGCCTTCCGCTCCCTCTATATCCATGGTATCGGAGTGGTCCTCATTGACTCAGTGGCACAACCTCGTAGGTCTTCGCACCGGCTTTGAAGATTAAGAGTTGGCTCTTCCTGGCATTGTACCCGAGTCCATGTTCCACTGCGTACCTCTTAAAGACACTGAGCAAGTTCTGCAAAGCGCCGAGAGATGGCGTGAGCAGTACCATGTGGCTTGCATAGTTGATATTGTTAATGCAAACCTCTTCAGACCATTGATGTACAGGTTAAATAGCCGAGGAGACATAAATCCTCCCTGCCTCACCCCGCACTCCAACCTGTATTCCTCCGAAAGAACAGCCGCTTATCTCACACAGTTTCTTGCTGTGGTGCCAATCTAAATATATAAAAGAAGAAACTGACTAACTGCAGCCCAAACCGCTGGTCCTAGAGATTCCAAATTTGGCACGTAGGTTTCTTATAAGGTCTAGGGGTGCACTAAGAAAGGATTTTTCAAAATCCAACCTCTAAGAGGGTGAAATGGGGGTCCGAAATTTGTATGGGGAAACAAGATTAGTTGAACTGTTTTACTCGAAACACAGGAGTATTTCTAACTATAAATGAGTAAACACGTGTTTCAGGTTTTTTGAAAAATCAACCCCTAAAAGGGGGAGATGTGGTGACCAACTCTGAAAATCGACATGGGTAATGTTTTTATGGTTTATCGAGTCGCTAATAACGAAAACAACAATGATTTTAAAATCCCAAGTGGAGGACGTGAAATACCATCCCCCCTGTTGAGGTGCGAGGGGGATGAAATGTCTAAATATTAACATGGGTGTCGTTTTTATGGTTTTTTGGGACTTTAATTACGAAAATGGCATCGATTTTGAAATTTAATATTGAGGACATGAAACCTTTGGAAAGTTTGTGCCAAATTGCAAGAAATAACTGACTGACTGAGTGAGTGACATATCAACGCGCAGCCCAAACTGTTGGTTCTGGAGATTACAAATGTAGTATGTAGGTTCTATATAAAGGTGCATTAAGAATGGATTTTACAAAATTCAACCCCTAAGGGGGTGAAATGGACCCCCATTAAAGTTTGTAAGGGGAATCAAGATTAGTTAGACTATTTTATTCGGAACTTCACAGGAGTATTTCTTACGATAAATGGGTAAACATGTGTTTCAGGTTTTTGAAAAATCAACCCCTAAAAGAGGGAAATGTGGTGACAAATTCTGAAAATCGATATAGGTATTGTTTCTATGGTTTATCGGGTCGCTGATTACGAAAACAACAATCATTTTAAAATACCACGTGGAGGACGTGAAATACCATCTCCTCTGTTGGGGTGCGAGGAGGTTGGAATGTCTAAATATTAATCCCATCAAAAACATAAATGTGAAAATGGGAGCCAAGTTCAATATTAAGAAAATGCGATGCTTGGTTTTCTTCTTCACCGACAAAAGATTTGAGATCTAAATTGGTACCAAGTTCCGAAGATTCTCTGAAATGGTCTGAAAATCTGAAACGGCGCGGATAGTCTGGAGGTTTCTCTCTCTGTCGCCCTAACCACAGGTAGCTTAGGCCCTGCCTCGCTGCCGGTGGCACCCTAGGTTAGGTTTTTTATAATGCTTTTATATTTTGTATGTATATTTATATATTTTACTTTTATAAAGTTATTGTAAAAAACCGAGCTTAAGAGAAAGAAATAAATAAGGAGAATAATAATAATAATAATAATAGCCTTTTATTTCATGCAGTTTCAATATTCAGTAACATTATTCTTACAATTACATATCAAGTAACATGCAAATATTATCTACTTATTGTTTTTTTTAATATTTATAAGTAATAAATTTACATTTACAGCTAGCTGTCTATAATCTATATATTAAAATAAATTGAATTTTATCAACGTTAGTAGTTATGATTTAAATAATGAATTAATTCTTATCTATACATATAAATTAACTAATTGCATGGCGCTTTGCGCGCAAAGGCCTCCCCCAAACGTTCCCATTTTTGCCTGTCTTGCGCTGTTCTCCACCAGTGACTGTCATGGCTTTTTAGATCGTCTCTCCATCTAAGTTTAGGTCTATGATTCTTTCTTTTTCTATATCTGGGCAGCCATTCTGTTATTATTTTTGCCCATCTATCACTTGGCATTCTACTAACATGTCCTGCCCATGACCATTTAGCTTTTTTGGCTGCGTGGATAACATCTTCTATGCCTGTTTTTCCCTTATTGCTGTATTTCTTATTCTATCTAGCCTGTTTATTTTCAGCATCGACCTCTCCATCGCCCTCTGGCATACTCTAAGTTTTTCCGTTTGCTCTTTTGTCAAGCTCCATGTCTGAGACCCACACGTCAATGTAGGAAGGATAGCCGTATTGAAGGTTGCTCGTTTTATGTTTATAGATAGGTCGCTTTTCATAATAAATTTTAATGCCCAATACTTTTTCCAGACTTTACTTATCCTGTTCTCTATCTCTTTGTCTTGTTTGATGTGGAATGAAACCAGTTGTCCAAGATAAGTAAAGTTTTCGACGTACTGCATCTCTTTTTGTCCTAGTTTAACAGGTTGTAATAAAGAAGTAAAAATAACACTATTTAGGGCATACTGCCAATGCTTTTACACCTGCAATCTCTGGGTTAATTTGCCCTCCGTGTGCAATACAAGAACGCCTTCAGAGCGTTGATGTGGCTCCAGCGGAGGTGCAGTGCGTCGGAGATGTTTGCGGGGGTGGGGATTCTGAGACCAACAGCATTCTGAGGGTGTATGCTGAGAGATGGGACTCGCTCATGTTGTAAAGATGGATCGGGCTCCTGTCTTCCTTTGTAAATTTCAACTGGTGACATTTATTAACTTTATGAGTATTTATTATTAACTAGCTTTTTCCCGCGGCTTCGCACGCGCAGAACAATAAACTGTAGCCTATGTTATTGTTGTTTAAAAGGACATACCAAGTTAACAATAACTAAACACAACTCACATACACATCCATTCTGGTAATGCAAAAGAAATCATAGTTATTATGTAGAAATTTACAACTATATGTAGAAATATTTTTTATTGTTGCACTTCCTTTTACACTTTAGTATCGGTTCTGCCTTCGGGTGCATTTCAAAGAAAGCCAGTAACTGAGGCAGTAGCTGAGGTGGACTGTTTAATGTTTATCTTTTCTGATATGTTCGTTAGAGGAGGTGAAGTAAACACGCTAACCATTTTTAAGTTGAAGAGTGAGGTGTACGACAGGAAGAAACCTTTCATGAATAGGAAACTTTAAGATCCTCCAAACAGCTTCGGAGCTACTTATGTATCGACCGCTTTTGTACATTTTTATCTCATCATTCTCATTTTCGAGAATCAAAGTACTTTTCTTGTCCGTGTAGAAGATGTTTATGTGCGCAATGTTTGAACATCTTACTTTCATCACAACTAAGTAATAAAGAAATGATAAATTTGCGTTTAAGCTTTAAAGTGAGTATTGAACCCAAATTTAACAGGTTCGGGAGGTGAACTTCAAAATACCATAAAATTACTTTTCCATCTTTTGATACGGAAAAAGAATACATTCTCCATAGAAAACTTTAACCTATAGAGGTTCCTTAGAGGAGGAGGACAACGTCGTTGTTCGTCCTTTATGGGGGTTAACTATAAAACAAAAAAAAAATAAAAAAAAATATGTGAGTCAGTCAGGACTCCGACGTTTATATAAGTAGATTAATAAAATTATACTACTGTGTCTAATTTTATTTTTGCTTTTGTTGACATTATTGTATTTTGCTTTTTGATATTCTTATATATTCATTATTTTAATTTTACTTTCAATTACATTTTCAATTACAATTTTTGAATTAATAATTTGTTATTTTATGATTATTATGACTACGAGTATTATGAGTTACCACTTTTTAACTTGTACCTATGTAATATATTTTGATCAAATTTGAATACTCATCCGGTTTTATGTTATTGTGTTTGTGTTATGTACTAATTAACAGTCTTTTTGTAAGACATTTGTAATTATTAACACTTTATGGGCAAGGCCTGATATAAATGGTTTTATTATTATTATTCACCTTATTTATTTCTTTTTCTTAGGTTAGACTTTTTACAATAAATTTATACAAGTAAAATATAAAAATATACATACAAATTATAAAAGCATTATAAAACACCTAAAGCCGCCGGCAGCGAGGCGAGCCTAAGCTATCGGTGGTTAGGGCGACAGAGAGAGGAACCTCCGGACTATCCGCGCCGTGTCCAGAAGTACCGCCTCCTGTATTTTGACCCTTGACCCAGACATCTAACGAGAGTCTCTTGAGATGTTGGTCGAGACTCTTCGCTATTAGACCGTTCACAGAGACGACTATCGGGACAATAATCGTTGAATCAACATCCCACATGGCGGTTACCTCATGTGCCAAGTCTAGGTACTTGCTGACTTTGTCCTTCTCAGCTTTCACGAGGTTCTCGTCATGGGGGATGGTGATGTCAACGAGTACTGCCTGGCGCTTCAATCGATCTGTCAGCACGATATCAGGCTTGTTGGCTACAATAGTCCTGTCCGTGATGACAGATCGATCCCAATAGAGCGTTGCACGACCATTTTCGAGATCTGTCGCAGGTGTGTACTTATAATACGGCACTTCGAAGTCCATTAACATTATTATTATTTATTATTATTATTTATTCAACTCCAAAAGAAATAGTTCAGAGGTATGAGTGTGTCCTGTATGTAATATTATATATCCTGTAATATTATTATATATTGTATATCCCCCCTCTGAGGCATTCACCAATTTTTTGCCAGAGAGTTTAATTATTTTGTTTTTAATAAAAATGCCGTCAATGTCGTTTTTGGAGGCCTCACCAGTCTATCGTGAAAATTTTGCTCTATGAAGTAAACACGTTCACCATTTGTCAGGTGTGTAACAGTGGGGTGCCTTTCCGAAGCGGCAAGCCAGGGGTTCGCCACGCCGCTTCATTGCTGCTCACGTATCGTCCCATCTTGACCATCTGCACCTCGTCTCTGGGGTCAATGTTCACATTAACCGCTTGCTTTGCATCAAAAACTGCTTTGTCGCTCCCTTTGTTAATGTACTTGCATATGTATTTAAAATGGCCTGCACAGAAGTACATAATTCCACATTGATATGACCATCGAAGATTTTAATATGCAGGGGAGCATATGGCACTATCCTCCTGTTATCTACTGTGAAATCTTCTTGTCGACCTCGAATTTGAATAGTTGCTGTGCGTCCTCTATCGTTTGATGCTCTTCGCCGGTACAGATACCCCCATTAACGCTGGTCTGCGTTTCATTCAGTATGGCGCGTGGGTAGTTTTTGGTGCATTTCCCATCTTTCATACACGGAGATAACATCTTCAGTCCAGCGCATGGACCATGGACCATATTGTTTATAATGGTGTCGTCTAGTTTTCTGTCAGTGCTAGAGTCAGGGATTTCCGCGCTAATTATATCGTCGATTTGGTTTGAACGCAATTTTTCTTTAAACCAGAGTAAAAGATGTACATGGGGCAAACCTCGCTTCTGCCACTCTATGAAGTACATAAAGCACTGTGTCTCTCCAAAGATTGGGCCTTTTGTGAGCAGCGCGACTAACTTTTGGATCTTAATTTTTATACTCCTGCAATAATGTCATACCGTTCAGTGGTTGTTTGGCCAGACATAAGTTTGTCCTTTAAACGTGATGAGTAGGTCCGGGCCCCCATAGTTGCGAACGTAGGTGAACGCATCTTGCGTGTACTCGTGGAGGTACCTCGGGCTGTTGACGACGGAGGAGGGCAGGATTATGGTTTGCCCCACATCACTGGCGTTAACTTGCACGTCATTCCTCACAGCGTCTTGTATATGTATGTAGTTTTCAGCTCGCAGCTTGGTTTGATTGAGTTGACACTTTCAATATTTACATACCACCACCACCACCACCATATCAGCCGAAAGACGTCCACTGCTGGACATAAGCCTCCCCCAATTCCATGGGGGGTAAATGCCATAATCGCCACGCTTGGCATGCGGGTTGGCGATCGCAGTATCTCCACCGCACTTCAGGGATGCTGCTGCCCATCCCCCGGTGGTCTTGGCCGTAGTTTTAGGACATACCCGGGTCCATATTTACATACATGTCGACTAAAAACTGCTGCAGAAAAGCCTAACAAAAAAGCAAAGTAACTAGCAGAACAAAATTATTGCTACGTGCCATGACATGATGGTAAGCATAAAAGTCCATGCATTAAACTTTTTTGTTAGGCACTGAAAGCCCAGTCTGCGGATTCACCTGCGGTATTTCAAAATTATATCCTTTTTGACCTTTCCAAGAAATGACGCACACCTTTCCAAGAAATGACGCGTACCTTTCCAAAAGCGTCGTAGAATCGATGCGTATCGGCAATGCGAGAGGGCTGTCCGTCATGCGCGCGTTACAAGATGTCTCTGCCGGCGGTGCACTCCGCACCCGCCACCACGGCCGCCCCTTCGCTGCTGGCGCGCGCGTTGTAGCGTCGCTCGCACTGCCCGCGCCGCATGCGGTCAGTGTGTATCACCACTTTAAAGCTGTCATTTGGAATGTTCTCTAGAGCCGTTTTGAATTCGTGTACTATTAATATATTGTTATCATTTAGAACTCTTTGTATTTTTTACATTATTTCCCTCTGAACTCCTTAAATTATGTTATAACGTCGCTCTACTTGGGCCTCCTCATCGCCTAAAAAAATCAATTTGTACAAATTGTGGCTGTTAATTTGACACCGAAAGCAAGGATCCGATTCTATGATAAACCTGCCCTTGTACAGTAAACTTCGGAAAAAATCCCGGCATGGTGATACTCTATCCACCCCAAAATATATCATGCGAAATCAGGCAATGTATTTCCTTATATTATTCAAAAATGCTGCGATTCGTCTGTGCTTCATGACAATAATTCTTTCAGTGGTTCCGCCAGCTCCTCCGACTGTGGGATTGCTACTTTACCCCCGGAACAACACATCCCTGCCGTCTCTTCTTTCCATTTTAGTGCAGCGCAAAATCTACACGCTTTATTCATTCTATCCATTTTTAGGAGCCTATGGCTGCCATAGTCGGGAATTGCGTCATACTACGATGCAGCGCGTTCAAAAACACTCCAAGTGTTTAGGATAAATGTTCGACAAAGTGACAGTGCTTCTTCGAGCTTCTGCTTCCTCCCCAGTTTCCGCTGCACGCTGGGCCGCCATGTAGTCAGCGTATTGTTGACGTCGATGATCCACCTGCTCTTGCGTTTCTACTGCCCGCAAGCTGGACTGACGCTGAACTTGTTCCTCGCGGCGCATTTGAGAGTGTTCCGGCTTTTCAGCTCCCCACTGGGACGCAACATAATGGGCGTGTTGTTGGCGTCTATGGTTAGCCTGCTCTTGCCTTTCTGCTGCCCGTAAGCTGGACTGCTACTGAACTTGTTCCTCGCGCCGCATTTGAGAGTATTCCGGCGTCTCAGCTGCCCGCTGGGACGCCATATATAGAGTGTGCTGTTAAATAATAATTAAATAAAATAAATATTGGGGGACATTCTTACACAAATCGACCTAGTCGAAAACTAAACAAAGCTTGTACTATTTGTACTAGACGATGATATACATACATAAATACATACTTAAATACTTAGAAAACATCCAAGACCCAAGAGCTCTTGCCAGGACTCGAACCCGCGACCTCTAGCTTCGGAGGCAGTGTCACTACCAACTAGGCTAAACAGGCCGTCATTCGAACCCGGGACATCTAGATTGTTTGAGTCTATATATCCGTCTGCTCCGGCGTTTTGAGTGCTCTAAGAGCAGCTTCAGCTCAGCTCCGTTTGAGGAGAATTTCTTGACTTCTGAGTAACTGGGTACTAGTACTGGTATTTGTATGCGTTACCACCGACTCTCTTGTGGATACATCCAAGCTATGTCTAATCCAATCAAAAACATAATGGGAAAGTGGGAGCCAAGTTCAATATTAAGAATATGCGATGCTTGGTAGTCGTCTTCACCGACAAAATAATTGAGATCTAAATGGGTGCCAAGTTCCGTAGATTCTCTGAAAAGGTGCCAAGTCCGGCACTACATTGTTTACAGTAAAACTAACTTCATCATCATCATCATCAACTTACTGCGGCTTAATGCATTTTGAGCCTTAACTTGGCAGTTTTCTATGCAGTATGTTACAATACCACGAAAGCTGTTGGATATTTAAGAAAACTCGGTGAAGACGACAACTAAGCACCGCAAATTCTTAATATTGAACTTATCTCCCATTTTGCCATTTATGTTTTTGATGGGATATCACTACTTTTTGTTAATCTTAGCCAAACGGTGCTTTTTAAGAGCGAATGCACGAGTTACTATACAAAATACCCAAATCGCTATAGGTGCATCTCATACATTTGAAGATTCCCTCGATTTCTCCGGGACTCTATGATCAGATTCTTACCTGATAACTATGGGACCTATACTGTTTCAAACAAAAAAAAAACAAATCGGTTAATAAATGACGGAGTTCTGAGGTAACTAGCATAAATAATAATAAAACTATAAAAAAACACTGTTTTCTGATTTTTTTGGTATACACACAATTACCAAGCTGCATGCCACATTTCAGCTTTCTAGATCACCTGGAAGTGGGTTAGATTTTAGATTACTATTCAGTCAGTCAGTCAGTGGTAAAAATGCTGTTTTTCGGACTTAATATCTTAATAACTATTTCACCTACATTTATGAAATTTGGGTTTCTAGTTGTTCTAAAGGATTTTAATACATGTTTCAAATTTCATTTATTTATGTTTAGTAGATTTGGAGTTGTTCAAGGGTCAAAAGTGGCTCCAAACGGTTCGTGTAAAATAAAATAACACATGGCTGCTGTCCGCCAGTTTCTGGGGTGAACTTAACTGGACACGCTGCCGCGTGTCTAGATAATATGTAAATACTTTAAGACAGTTGTGTTGTGTATATGTACACTTGTACAGTGCCTCTGCTGCTTACGACTTGTGTAATCAGAACATATTTTTCTATATACCTAAACTGTGTTGGGTCTACTAACCATTGTGTTGGGTCTAGCGAAAACGCATTTTTTATGTCTGATTTTGACTTACCTTCATTGTTTGCGCTTTTGCAGATTGCTGTGATAAATTAGATTTGCGTTTTCCAGGCATTTTATAAGATAATTGAAGAATCTTCCCATCATCAAATAGCTTGCTACTTTTTCCTTCTTTTATCACTTTTGAATTCTGATTGGGAAAATCTATCAAGCTTGCATCAATTCTGCCAAATTTTAGCTGACCGCTGACTTTATAATAAGTAATAACTATTCTTCTTCTTCGTCGGTTCGCTCTTTTCAGGGGTGGTCGTTACCATTAGGTGGGTTTTTGAGTCACCCGTCTTACAACACGCCCCCATTACTCCCGTAAAGCTGCCTTCCGAGACCATTCGTTTAACGTACTTGACGTACTGGCTTTTTTCTGGTCCGTCTATCTCATTGGAAACCTTCCCCTAGGCCTGGTGCCTTCCGTTCTTCCTTGGACAATAAGACGATCTATGGACGTTCTTAATTCCGAGCTCCTCTAAAATGGATACGTTGTTGCAAACCTCTGTCCATGATATCCCGAGCATTCGTCTCTAACACCACATCTACAGTGCATTCACTTTCTGCTCTTCTGTTTCTCTAAGTGTCCAGGTCTCAGCTGCGTAGAAAAAGGGAAATGAGAGTTCTTACAAGTCGAGTTTTAGTGGCCTTCGTTATATTACGGTTTTTCAAACCCTTTTCATTTTCTCCATAAGAGACCTAGTAATCGCCATTCGTTGTTTAATCTCTTCTACGCAACCTCCATTGTTCTTATTTAGTAGTAGATGTATGACTGAACGACTTCACAATTCGCAATATGAGTGACTTCCGGCGAATTATTTTTGGCACGATCTACAACTATTATTTTTGTTTTGCTGCGGTTAATCTTTAGCCTTAATCCTAAACTAATTCTATTTCTATTCAATAAGCTTGATACACTGTCCGACCAATCTTCAAGGGTGATTCTCATGACGAGCTTGGTATATACATTGAATAGAAGATGGGAGATTATACAGCCCTGGCGAACGCCTGCACTAGGGTGAAAACGGTTAAAAACTACTTCTTTTGTTCTTACTGATATTGTTCCGTTTTCGTAGAGCCGCCGTTAAATGAAAACGAGGTGACTTGGCGCTCCCATGGCCAAGAGAGTTTTCCAAAGCACTGGCCACTTTACTGAGTCGAACGCTTTAGAAAAATCAACAAAGCAAATGAATGTTGCCCTATGGAACTCTCTTGATTTTTCGACTATTTGGCGTACTATGAAAATTTTCTCACGAGTGCCTTTGCCCTTAACGAAATCAACTTCTTTTGGAGCTATTTCACTTGAAAGGAATGTTTTCAATCTGTCATTTAAAATATGCAACAGGATTTAACCTGCATGTGATGTGAGAGCTATAAGGCGGTAGTTGCTGCATTTCTTGGTTGAACCCTGCTTATGTAAGGGCATAAATACTGTACGTGCCCAGTCTTTAGGCCATTCTTCTGTTAACCAAACCCTATTGCATATGGAGTGGAAGATAGTCACCCCTTTTTTCTCCCATAGCTTTAATGGTCTCGATGGGGATAGCGTCACTTCCAGTAGCTTTACCAGCTTTCAAGTGATTTATGGCAGCTCTGACTTTGGATCTTAGTATATCAGTTTCCGTCTCCTCATTAGTAGGTTTTTCTGACGCACAGTCTTCCGATTGCGGATCACGGAACAGCGACTGGCAATAAACCCCCCAAGCTTCGCATATATCTTGTAGTTCAGTAACCACCTGGTGGTGGAAGGAAGAGGTAAAAGGAAAATTATTATTGGAAATATTGATAAGATAGAGACCCAGAAACTTCAAAACAGATAGCTAAGAAAAGAAAACAATCATAAAATACGATCCGAGATACTGTAACTTCTTCAATACCTGTAAGTAATCTAAATAAGCAAAGGGTCTCTACTAAAAGTTACGGAGACAATACCGATCCCCATGACGCCGTTGCACCCGTGTCTGCTATTTCGCAGAACTACAATCACGTATCGCTCCCAACTGTTGTGACTTTATGCGATCGATATCGTCTGTCATCGCGAACAGCGGCAGCTCTCACCACAGCTGTTTTAGGAGATGTTGGGCTAGTCACGAATAAAGATAGGCATTTAGTGATTGATAAAAATAAGATTCGTAGGCAAATAAGCAAGTCTAGACATGAGACTCAAGAAGCTTCAAACCGTATACCACCATATCACCACCAGAAAGTATTTATTTTGACGGGAGAAAAGAAAAAAACATTAGTATCTGAAACGACAGAACGACGCATACATCGCAAGGAAATACTTGAAGAACATATTTCTATCTTGTCCGAACCGGGAGCTCTCTATTTAGGGCATACTACACCAGAGAAAGGAACGGGATTAGGAATAGCGAAGTCAATAACAGATGTTTTGAGCTTTTTAGAGTGTAATACAGATGACATAAAATGTATTGGCTGCGACGGTACTGCCACAAACACAGGTTGGAAGGGTGGGGTCTTGCAGTATCTGGAGAAGCATCTAGGAAGACCATTGCAATGGGCTGTATGCTTGCTTCACGCTAATGAGCTACCGTTGAGACATCTTTTCGCAAAATTAGATAGCTCAACAAGTGGTCCTCGTGAGTCTTCGGGTCCTATAAGCAAAAAGCTTCCCCTTTGCGAGAAAATGGATGTTATAACCTACCAACTAGTCGCTGGAAATGTGCCTAACTTGGAGGAGAAGATTATAAATGAACTGAACACAGATCAAAAATACCTGTATGAGATTTGCCAAGCTGTAGCATCGAGCATTTGCACACAGGAATTAGCAAATCGTCAACCAGGGAAAATGGCACATTTAAGGTGGCTTACCTTTGCCAATCTTATACTAAGACTCTACGTTAGTATCAATAGACCATCTCAAGAGCAAGACCATCAAAGGCCGTTCGACCATCACTAACCTTACTAACTTTGTGGACTATGCTGCAACAACAATAGATGGACGACGACAGACAGATGCAGCATACTTTGATTTCCGAAAGGCGTTTGTTTATTTATTTATTTATTTATTGCAGATCACATTAACAATTAACAGTTGGAACTTATAATTAGGTATTCATGTGACACCCTGCAAGGGCATAGCAATAGAAGTGAGAGAGGCCTCTACATACCTTATACGTCTCTGAGAATATTAAATTACTTAAGTGCTATTTTAATTTACTACTTATTTTAATTTAGACGGTTAGAGAACATTTACATCTCTAAGGACTTAGGAATAGTGGATGCTCAGAGACCATATACATCTCTGAGATATTAAATTTATTGTATATACTTTTATGTATTCGGACAGAGACCGTATATATACGTCTATGGTTCCATTCTTGGGTACAATATGGCAAACCTAAATCTGGATTTTATTATGACCGTATGTCAGAATCCAGAAAAGTATTTAAATCAAAACTTAAATGGTGTCAGAACAACGCGGAGCAAATAAAAATGGATATAATTGCGCAGCATCATACCAATAAGGATTTTAAGAATTTCTGGAAGAATACCAATAGGTTGAACCATAGACATGGTCTCCCCGCGAGGGTAGCGGGAGTCCATGACCCGGTCGGGATATGTAATCTGTTTAGAAACCACTTTCGACTTGAGTCTCCATTAGGCCCTACACACCAAGCTTCCGAAGCTAGGTCGGTCGGGATACAGAGTTGTAAAGTGACCTTTACGGCTAAAGACGTTGCCAGTGTTATTAAAAATATGGATGGTGGAAAATCCCCAGGGCATGATGATCTTAGTGTCGAACACCTAAAGTACGCGGGAGACCAGTTGCCCAGGTCCCTGGCAATGTTTTATTCGTTGTGTATAAGCCATGCATATTTACCAGATAATCTCATGCGTACGGTTGTAGTGCCTATAATTAAGGATAAAACTGGTGATTCCTCTGATCTTTCCAACTACAGGCCGATATCGCTGGCTTCTGTCATCGCGAAGGTGCTGGACGGCCTGCTTGATCAGCAAATGGAGAAGCACTTGACCCTTAATGATGCACAATTCGGTTTTAGACCAGGCTTGTCAACGGAAAGTGCGATCCTTTGCCTCACGCAGACCGTGCAGTACTATACGACCCGAAAAACTCCAGTGTTTGCTGCTTTTTTAGATCTCTCAAAAGCATTTGATCTGGTGTCATATAATCTTTTGTGGGACAAATTAAGAAATGAGACTACTATATCAATATTCAAATATTGGTATAACCACCAGAAAAATCAAGTCAGATGGGGGGGGGCGCAGTCTCTGAGGAGTACATGTTGGAGTGCGGGGTGAGGCAGGGAGGCCTGACCTCTCCCAGACTGTTCAACCTTTACATAAATCAGTTGATCGGTGAGCTTAGCAGCACCGGAATCGGATGCCATGTGGGAGGAGTGTGTATAAATAACATAAGCTACGCTGACGACATGGTGCTGCTAAGCCCATCGATCAGGGCACTGCAACGGTTGGCTTTTATATGTCAAGGCTATGCGGACACACATGGTCTTAAATAAAATGTTAAAAAAAAGTGAGCTAATGGTTTTTAGGCCCAAATCGAAGACCTACACCAACTTGCCAGATGTTTCTCTGAATGGATCGCCGCTTTGTAGGGTAACTAAGTTTAAATCACTCACTCACTTCACTCCCTTCACTGGGTCACTGAAGATCTTAGCGATAGCTGTGACATTGAGAGGGAGCGTAGGTCGCAGGCCGTCCGTTGTAATATGCTGACCCGCAGGTTTGCGCGTTGTTCGAATGCAGTAAAGGTCACGCTTTTTAAAGCTTACTGCCAATCCTTCTACACATGCAGCCTGTGGAGTAGCTTTACGCAGCGGACGTACAGCGACCTACGAGTACAATATAATAACGCTTTCAGGATGCTCATAGGGCTGCCTCGTCACTGCAGTGCCTCGGGGATGTTTGCGGAGGCGCAGGTTGATGGTTTTGAGGCTATCATGCGAAAGCGGTGTGCTTCACTATTAAACCGCTGGCGGGGCAGCGCCAACGGAATCCTGATAGCGTTAGCAGATAGATGGGCCTCCCTCCTTATGCAAAGATGGACAAAGCTCCATACCACTGCAAAATAAAAATAAAAATTTAATATTATGTTAAAGACTAACACTAGTATAAGTTTGTAAACTAACACATTATGGACTCTGTCCGAAATAAAAGATTATTATTATTACTTTTTGAAATCATTTTTATTATTGTCCACTTTTTTATAAGTTCTGCAATTCTGTTTTGAAAACAATAATTATGATTGTCAATTTATTTAATTGTATAATTCACGTGTTGACGTAAAAGTGCCCTTGTGGCCTATTTGCAGAATAAAAATTTTGATTTTGATTTTTGATTTTTTTACATTATTAAACTACTGCCGCATAAAATTAAATGAATAATTAAACTACAAACTTATTTCTGTTTATATTTTGTAATACGTACTTTTTGCAAAGTTACTTAGGAATGAGCTGGATTATTTTAAGAGCTGTAGAATTATTTATGAATTATATATCTCATTAAAGAATTCATTTAAATTGTAGTAGCTTTTATTTATTAAATATGTTTTAAGCTGCCTAATGAAAATTCTGGGTTCGTCATGGTTTTTTATGTAGTTCGGTAAATGGTTATAAATTTTAATTAACATGTATTGAGGACTGGTAGCTACAAGTTTTAATTTCGAAAAAGGTAGTTTGAGCTTATTTAAATTTCGTTGATTGCGTCTGACTTGTGTTACATTACAAAATAAATCTTTATATTTGCGAACAAACTTACATGCCTCTAATATGTACATGGACGTCAAAGTTAGTATTTTATGTTTTATAAATTGTGGTTTGCATGATTCTAGTAGAATAATGTTGGTTAATATTCTGATACATTTCTTTTGAAGGACGAAAATGTTATCTACTTCGGTGCTGTTTCCCCATAATATGAGACCATATGTTATTCTAGAGTAGGCGTATGCGTAGTATGCTGTCAGTGCTGTCTGAAAGTCCGTCAGTCTATTGAGATGTTGAAGGGCGTAAATAAATGAACAGAGAATTTTTGAGAGATTTTGGAAGTGTGGTTTCCAGTTCATATTGGTATCCAAGTTTATTCCCAATACAGAAGCCGAGGTAACTGATTCGATTATATTATTTTTGTGGCTAAATGAAATTTTTGATGTAGTAGATAACGATATTTTACTTAAAAAGTTCGCAGCGGTTAGATTTTCACCTAAATTACTGTGCTTCTTTGCGAGCTATCTAGGAAATCGCAGTCAATTTGTGCGCTTAGCAGGCTATGGAGTCCCAACCTTATTTCACGCGCTCAGGAGTCAGTCAAGGGAGCACCCTGGGGCCCACACAATTTATTATCATGATCGATGACTTACCGAAGGTTGTCAGCATTGCCCAATGTCTACTATTCGCCGATGATATAAAATTGTTTCTTGATATCAAACGCACTGCAGATTGTAAACATTTGCAGCGCGACATGAATGCTGTAGTTTAATGGAGTAAAAGTAACCGGCTCCACTTTAATACCTCTAAATGCAAGGTCATTACTTTGACTAAGGCAAAACACCCTATACTAAATAGTTATTACCTTGTTAGCACTGAAACTGATATAGACAGAGTGAATGACATACGTGACCTTGGACTGATTATTAATACGCAACTTGACTTTCGACAACACATGATCATGACTTGTAAAAACGCGTGTAAAACGCTAGGTTTTATTATGAGGATAGCCTCCCAATTCAAAATCCCTGGAGTAGCGATGAGACTCTATTTTGCGTACGTGCGGAGCCGGTTGGAGTATGGGGCTATTGTCTGGGATCCGTACGAGGAAAAATATACGCTCATGCTTGAGAAAGTACAACGTAAGTTGGCGAGGTATATGTACAAAAGAATGTTTAGATATTATCCATATCTGTTCCCTTCCCGCTTTGTGTTGGGAATGGTCGGCCTCAATTCACTGGAGCTTAGACGCAAGCTACTTCTAATAGTCCCACTACTATTCCCTACTCCATGGCACAATCGACAACCCTGGTGTTCTGGGCCGAGTGGGGCTGGCGGTTCCACCGCCGAGTTTCGGCTTGGCAGGTGCGAGCGTGGGCAGTGCGCGACACATGCGGCGATGCCGTCGCCTGCTAGCTGGTCCCACGATGCGAACAGTGCATGCTGCTAACGCACCCACCGCTCGGGCCCTTTCAGTCATAATTAACTTGTTAAACCATGTCCCGGATGCTGACTTTTTTACTGACAGATTGAGTAAACTCATTAATGTTGTTATGTTAGGCTTGAATGCTATCTAGTTAAATAAGTAATTAGAAATGTAAATTATAGATATAATATTTACCGTGTAAGCGTCTTGGTGTCATACTGTAAGCTTATATGTGAAGAAATAAAGGTCTATTATTATTATTATTATCTAATAGCTATGGTGAAATACATCGTGACAGTTTACGCTCCTGTATGGTTTTTGATAAAAGTTAAAACAACATTGAAAGATGGACCATATCACCTTTTTATGATGATTATTCTCGAGACCTGCCTCAAAACGTGAAAAGTGTGATTGATCCCAGGACTTCAAGCGGCACATCCCAAGAAATCCGCATTTTCCAGCCGCCACCACTAATTTTTTTAGCGGAAGATTATATTGATTTAGTGTATTGGCGAAATATATGTATAACCCTTCCTCCAGCTCTTTCACATTACAGTAATGAAGAACTGCAAATGATGATGGTAGAAACAAATCTACTTCCGCCCTGTGAATTTCCATGCCACACCCAAGCCGTAGTAAGATCTGTGAAACTAGTGACTGAAGCTTCTGAAAGTGTTATTGGACAATCTGCTAGAGATGGTTGATGGATTAAAAATACGCTAAAATCTCGTACAGATATGCCTAAATTTGATTCAAAAAAGGACTTTCAATATGTCCAAAACTGAAAATTTTCTGCCTATTTTATGCTTAGCTTGGTAACGACAATAAAATTCATTTCTCTTAACATTAAACATGCTTTTAATTATACCCTAGTGCTAAAATAACATTTATAACTGCATCAATAGTCATTATAATGAGGGGCCGTACGAGTATATCAGTGGAAAACTAATTAGAAGTGAATTCTTTGACAGACGGTAGAGGGCTCAAGATACTGAACTTATTTAAAACTTAATACAACATTACAATCTCGTACAACTATTACAAGCCGCAACTTTTGACACCTCTTACGTTACGATACGCGAGAATAAAAATCTTCATACATGATCAGCCCGCCCTAATGTAGACTGTCCTGATCTATTATTTACGCTACGTATAAATTAACGCTACATGTTCCCTTCGCTCACAGTAATTATAGAAAAAAACCCTTTCTTCTAAGAGCTGCTCGGTCTTTTAATCAGCTGTGTAAACGTCACGGTCTCATCGATCTGTTTTGTGATAGCCTTAGTTCAACGCGCAATCTAATGAGTCAAGATTTCTTTCTTCGTATTAACGATATAATTATATAAAAGTATTAACTTTTATATAATTATATCTTGTTCCTAATCATTGATCTTCTCGTTCACTGTTTCACTGATTGAATTCATTTCCGCTGTTAAGCAACTCAATTATAATAAAAATTGTTAATAATTACTTTTAGTACTTCCGCATGCTACGTATTTTATGCATTTTCTACCTGTGAAAACTTGTAATCGGCTCACTGTTTTTGTATCATCACCTAGTTTGTTATTTTACTCGTAGCTGTAAGTTTTCCTTTGAAATAAAATAAAATAAAATAAGTTGTTTGGTTTTTGTGAGTAGACGTGGACTATATTATACTATATCCATATAGTTTAATTTTGACATTATGAGTGAATTTGCTAATTGGATTCGCAATGTTTCATTTAAAAAGG
This sequence comes from Notocelia uddmanniana, assembly GCA_905163555.1. Taxonomy (NCBI): domain Eukaryota; kingdom Metazoa; phylum Arthropoda; class Insecta; order Lepidoptera; family Tortricidae; genus Notocelia; species Notocelia uddmanniana. The sequence goes on along the minus strand of LR991052.1, from coordinate 35,465,233 downwards.
TCCTAATTTTGTAAAGCACCTTTAGTTTGTAAAAGCAGCTTCTCACTGAATTTAGAATGTGTTTTTCATACCGTAGTTCCTCATCCATTAAAAGACCAAAGTTACGCGCTTCACTGACCCGTTCTATAGGTTCACCCATCACTGTAACATTCACTGAAAGTCTAAGTCTAGTCAACTGCAGCTTGCTCCCAAAGACTAGGTACTTGGTTTTAGACGGGTTTAATAGTAAACCATTACTTGTAGCACAGGCGGCTATACTAGTCAGGTCCTTATTGAGTTTCACTATTGCGCTATAAACTTCGGACTGCCTACATGACATATACACTTGTAGATCATTAGCATATATATGGAACTTACAATTTATTATATGTGACCTAATGTCAGCAGAGTGTAAAATAAACAATATTGGACTAAGGATGGAACCTTGAGGCGCCCCCCGAGTGAGCTCCATTTGGTCAGAGATACGAGATGATCCATCATGCAGATTAATTTTGATATATTGACGTCTATCTGTAAGGTAACTGTGGAACCACTTTACTGCTCTACTGTCGAAACCATAGTAGCTTAACTTGGAAAGCAATAATTTAATATCTATGCAGTCGAATGCCCTGGAAAAATCTAGGAGTGCCAACAAGGTACACATTCTTTGGTCCTGAGCATACAGTAAGTTATCTGTAGCATCAAGCAAAGCGGTGACAGTACCTCGACCCTTTCTGAAACCCGATTGAACATCCGGTAAAATATTGTTTCTCTCCAGATACTCTGTCCATTGCATACACACCGCTTTTTCCACCACCTTTGACAAGCATGGTAGAATACAAACCAAATTTGAGTTGCTTATTTGGCATTGCAAGTATATATTTCTCTGTTACCTCGACAATCGATACCCAATATAATATAATAGTGAAAAAATTTACAACGAGCAGTTACACTAATTAATAGAGGTCTACCAAAAAATGCAAGTGAAATTCGGCTAAGTTAAAATTCATTAATAGAAAAATAGACGTCCACAGCACTAAATTCATTACTAAAACCCTGACCAATAAACCTAGTTTTGCCAAAAACCTGTTTGACTTCTTCCTCAGATCTTATCCTTCGTGCCGGCTCTCCACTCTGACGGCGCACGTAGACACGCCCGTCCCTGGTCCACGAGTAGCGCCAGTCGAGTCTCTTGCATTCCTGACGGGCAGTATAGAGCAGCGTCCTGTTTAGTCTATATTCACCTACCACATAAATTACGTACGAATATTCTAATTAGTTTCGTTTTTCTAATCGGTACGACGTCAACTGAAGCAACTTACTTGCACCACTATACGCGGCACCGATATCGAGGAGGGGCGGTTTAGTCCAGTGTAACTGGCAGTTGCCTCTGTGTTTTAATTAGTTTTTTGTTACTTATACCAGTATAAGGGTTCAAATTTATTAATTTTATGTTGATCTAACTGCGTGTATAACAGACATTCGCCGATTAGAAGAAACTAATGTCCAATTTATCTCATGTGTGTCTCCCACTTTCTTCATGCAGTGCTTCCATGTCAATAGCGGCTCATTCTAATTCGTTGTCTGCACCCCTGAGATTCGTACCGTTGTCCGATTAAAGGCAATAAGGCCAGCTTCGCCAGGCTGCCATACGACGCAGTGCCATGATGAGGGAGTCTGAGGTGAGGGAACTTGTCTCAATGGGGACTGCCCTTACGTACTATAAGGCAGGTAAACAGGACGGCGTACCGCTTGGTCTCTGCGTGTTCTGATAGTGACTTCCATCGGTCCAAATAGGTCAATGCCGCAGTGGCAATGGGCGCTGATAGTTAGGTCACCCATCCTGGGAGTTTGTGGTTTAGCTCGGTTAAGCCTGCAAAGCAAACACTTGTTGGTCACATGTTTCACCATAGGTCATAATTTTATAAGCCAATACTTTTGTTTTAGCTATTTCACCACAGTCTCCTGGTGCCCATGATATTGTCTCGCAAATATTGTTGATACTTGGTGACGTCGATCTAGGATTACTGGCCGTTTAGTACCCGTAGACACCCCTGAGGCTGCATCATTGCGTCCGCAAGCAACGCAAGACATGCTGATCATCAAGGAAAGGTGATAGTCTAATTTTTTTTTCTCCATTCTAAGCTTCTGCCACCCTTTATTGCAGCCAATTCTTTACTAAATGATTCTCATCGGGCTTAGAGTATTGTAAGACACTTCGCCCGCTTCACGATGTCGTGCGATGTACTCTCAGGTAACCTCTTGCATTTGTTCACGAATTTTAGAACGGCCGACGTAGCTGCTAGAAGACCGTACAAGATAGAACCGTTAAGACGAGGCAACCTAAAATAATTCCCACGCTTGCTCCGCCCATCACCTGCGCCAACCCGCACCCGCTAGATACACTCGTTCGCCATGCTCGTGCGACGCGTGTAGTTATCAAAACTAAAGGCAGCAGCAAGAACAAAGAATGAATAAAGAAATTTTTTATTTTATTGAAATAACGTTAACTATTTTTTTTCATGGTGCCATTTGAACCAGTTTTTGATGACAATCAAATGTCATTATTGTAGTTAGTCAACAAACAAAGGACAAATCTAGCTCGATGCTAGCGACCTCCGAAAAGGCTCCTATATGACGTCACGTGCCACTTATCAAACCAACAGTTATATAGGAAAATAAGTATCCATCAAAGGTAAAGGCGCCACCTCAGGAGCTGTCAGACCTTGGAAAGGAGATAGACGATGATGACGCTGTTGGCTGCTTTGATGCTTCAAGGCCTCACGAATGAATTTCAACCTATGCGACTGGCTGTAGAAAACAGCGACTTAACGTTGACAACAAATTATGTCAAATCGAAACTTTTTCTAATGGAAGAAACACCGTTGTACGTCACCGAGTACGAGTGGAACTTCTATAACGTCTGCATTGCTTTCAAAGCAGAAATACAAGAAACATCCAAAATCTAAACAGTAGTGTAGTGCTTTTGCATTTGCCATGGCTGGAGACCGTGAAAAAGAATAGGTCCTTGATTCCGGAGCGTCCACGCATATGACAAGTATAAGGCAGTGGTTTACACACATAGCGCATGGTGACAAGGTATATGGAGAAGGACAAGGTACGGTGCTGTTTGGGTCAACTGGAATGACTGTAAGTAACGTAATGTATGTTCCTATGCTATCAGCTAACTTGATGAGTGTGAGTATTATTGTAGAGAGGGGATATGTACTCGTAGTAGTATTTGGTCACAAAAGGTGTAAAATTTATAAAAGTGACGAATGCAAGATAAGTGGTACGGTTCTTGTCAAAGGTACACAAGATGAAAACTGGGGTAAGTTTTCCTAATAGAAATTCAAACCTGGAATGCCTATCTTGCCTGAAAGGGAAACAAACCAAGCAACCGATGAAGTAACATCGTGTAACACGAGCAACGGAAGTGTTAGGATTAGCACAATCCGATGTTTGTGGACCCATAAACGTACAATCGTTTGGTAAGTGTCTGTACTTGCTCACATTTATAGATGACATTCGACGCAAAACTTTTGTTTATCAAAATAAAAGTGAAGTTTTTAAGTATTTTCTTAAATTCAAAGCATTAGTTGAAACGCAAACCGATCAACCATCCTTGGTCTATGACAATTCAGTTCAAATATTAATTTTGAATTTAGGATCTTTATAGATAAATAAGGAACCTTGTCACTTAGGTCTGTCATCATACGTATCAGTATGTAAACTATCGTGTTCTTTTCATGTTGTTTACTCAATTTATTGTATGGTCATATAATACATTGTTGCTAGTAATTTACTCCGTTCTGCTCATTTTATGTCACTGTGACTCTGCTCCGTCTCACCCCATCATATTTAAGTAATCGAGAAAGACCCCTTACTGGAACTTTTACTGAAATCATTATCATCATCCTCCTAGAGTTATTTCCAGTACAGTTGCATCCTGAAGGATGCCTGGGGTCCGCTACCTAATCCCAAAAATTGGCGTAGGCACTAGTTGTTACGGAAGCGACTGCCATCTGACCTTACAACCCGAGGGGGAACCATACCTTATTGGGATTAGGCTAGTCAAGTGAGTGGGCAACTTGACCGTTAGAAGTTCTCAAGCCGCCCGGAGGCCTTTAACTGGGCTTAACGACTGCTATCATAGAAATCAACCGGGATCAACGGCTTAACGTGCCTTCCAAAGCACTCAAAGCGGTCACCCATCCAAGGACTGACCTCGTCCGACATTGCTTAACCTAGCATAACGCACGCGGTACGCGGGCGCCGCTGTGCGACGAGCACTTTACTGAATTAAATAAAAAAATAAAGACGAAACTAATCGTAGGAAACCAATAGGAAACGCCAAAGTATATTAGACATATAATTATGCCCCCGGAAACTACACATTTCTGCCATGGTGTGTTCAAAGTTCATTTTCAGTACTAGCTTTTATTGCCAACTGTATTGTTTTCCACAATCATCAACTATTCCTTGATACGGTTTGAATAAGCCCAAACGCGATGGTTTTATTTTGTATAATTTAGGAGTTGCTATGGCCACAGAGAGACAGAATGTCTCCGTCATCAGATTAGCTCGGTGGTACCATAATATTGTTACGAGCGTGGGGTACGCGATAGATTTAAAATACCTCTATAGCACGACGCTAGGTTTATTAAGCGATTTAGTTACACTGGTAGAGTTTACTGAGTTTCCGCGCACTAATAAAGACTCAATTGACACTCACAAGTCGACAGAGTCCGCGCCTATTAGTACGTGACACAGCAAATAACTTCACCGATACTGTGCACTATATCACTTCTCTTAACTCCATTGTTACTCCACTTTAATATACATCTGCGGGCCCTCACTCTCAACACAGTGCATCCCCAACTCAACGCAATCGGATACCAGCAAGTGACTAGAAAAGGATTATAAAAAAAAGTACATACTTACATATTTACATGTACTTACGCACGAACAGCGAGCATGATGGTTGCCATTTTATCACTCACTCGTCACTGTCGGACTCGCCTACTTGTCGTAATGTAACAAATAACTCATCCACGACGATAAGTGATAAAATGGCAAACAACATACGCCCGCCCGCGTGCAGGTTAAAAAAAAGCTTGTAAAAATATATTCTTCTTCCAGCAGACACCCCATCCTTATTAATATTTGAATTAATTGATTTCTTAAATAGCCTACTTAGCTGTCAATATCACCCGTGCTATTTCACATTAAAGTGCAATTCATTATCGAGAATAGATTCGTTCGAAATGGATGCGAAAAAAATCTTCAGGAAAGGTGAGACCAGGCCGCCACTGCGCTTGACAAGCATTTGATAAATTACTTTTATTGGTACATTTGTCGAATAAACCATCAATCATCTACGTTTTATATTAGGTATAACGACTCTGCAAATGACTATCCTACGTACCCATTCGAAAATATAGTTGTGGTTTTTATTAAAGCCCACTTTACTCTCTCTTATTTATTTGACTAGATTTTGCCCGCGACTCCGTCCGCGTTCAACTCATTATAACTATCGTCGGCTAATAGTGTAAACCTGCTAACGTCATATTATGGAAGTTTAAAATAATATGATTTAAATTAAAATATTATACCCCGAAAAACAGGAAAAAATGGATTAATTTTTTCCCTAATTCCTACGTAAATAAAAAACAGGTAAAGCGTTTTGGTTATCTATTTGTTACCATGACTTTTGTGACTTAACTGTATTTTGCAATCAAATATAGTTTTAAATTATGGATTTTGCAGTTTGTCGAGAAAAATATATAATAATAAATTTATTAAATAATAATAATAAATAATAAATTATTTATTCAGAGTAAAATAGTACAATAAGTGGCTACAAATCTTAATAAGCTATTAACAACAAAGCAGGTTTTAAGTTAATTAGGATACAATATTAATGCGCCAATGCGTCTAAGATAAATGTTCTTACAGGGCTAATATACACATTGTTGCCTAAACTATGTTACAGTTGTAATCTGTGTTTTAGGCATGAATGGCCTTAGTCATACATAGTTTGCTTATCTAATTATTTGTTACCTCGCATCAGGAAAACGATAATATTTGAAACTTTGACAAAAAATAATGCTTGCGATTGCAGAACTATTTTAATATAGTAAACAAATTTTCTGTCTCATCGTAGGTCAGGGTTAGCAACCATGTTGTTACTTTTGTTTGGCATACTTTGCTATTTTGATCGTACACGGAGCATTGTTTATTTATTTTATTATATAGAAAAGGCCCAAGGAAAGCGAAGAATCTGTTAGTAAAAGCGTGTTTAGTGCGATATTGTTTAAATATTATATCCATACGTCTTTTGGTGTGCATATTAGGGTTATAGCAAGCCAACTTGTGCTGTTTTAGAATTACGCTCCTAATGAATAGCTGCCTAACTGTTAGTAATTTACATGATTTGTACAATTCCGTGGTCGGAAAATAAAACGGGCGAAAAGTAGTCACTTTCAAAAATGGCTCTTTGTGCACGTTCAAGTGTCAATAGAATGGTCTTTGCAGCCCCACCCCATGACGTTATACAGTACGTTAGTATAGATTGGCACAAAGCCAGATATATGTGATGTAACAAAAAGAAAGTAAATAGATTTTTATGTACATCAAAAGGTACTTAATATACAAAGAAACTAGTAATTATATATTGATATATTGGGTATATGAATATTATATTTATAAATTGTGTTGTGCGAAAATATTCATCATCATCATATCAGCTGAAGGACATCCACTGCTGGACGTAGGCCGCCCTCAAAGAGTGCCACAATGCCCGGTCCTGCGCCATCCGCATCCAGCGTCCTACAGCGACTTTCACCAGGTCATCAGAGTCTTGACACTTTTGCAGCGAAAGTATGAGTACAGCTATACACATTCATATTTGTTCCGTCGAGGAACAGATGTAGAATTAATTTTACTTTCTTTTATTATTAAACTAGCATTTGCCCGCGGCTTCGCCCGCGTACTAAGCGTAATTTTTAACCGTCTACAAAAAAGAGGTTCACTGTTTGACCCGTATATATGTATGTAGGTATATATGTATGTTTGTCCAAGATTATCTCGCGTTTGGCTGAACCGATTTAGATGCGGTTTCCAGAATAGTAGTTGTTACATTCTGGGAGTTTCGGTATACGAAGTTTGGTGATAGTGATTTATTAAAAGGAGCATCCAAAAAGAAAATTTGGCTTCACTTTCATTGGCACTCCTTACTGTTAGTCCGTCTGTTACAACCGAGTTGCTTTTACTGGACCGATTGAATTGAAATTTGGCACAAACTATCAAGAATTCAGAGCGCTCGTGGCCCAGCGGCACCCGCCTACCGCGTGCGGTATGCGAGGTTAAGCAATGTGGGTGCAGGTCAGGTCTTGGATGGGTGACCGCTTTGAGTAATTACTAACTGAGTGCTCTCGTGCTTTGGAAGGCACGTTAAGCCGTTTATCCCGGCTGCTGTTTACGACAGCAGTTGTTAAGCCAAGTTAGAGGCCTTCAGGCGGCTTGAGAACTTCTAACAGTCAAGTTGCCCACTCACTTGACAAAGGGGGATCGAAGTTGCACTACGTCCGTAGGGAGTACCCACCGTTACCCTACACGTGACCCCTGGATGGTGCTAAAAGTGCAACAAAAACTGGAAACCGTACTTGTCTTCCCGAAGATTTCACGGTTCGTAAATAAATGCCATACGATTAAAAAAAATTAAAGATTGATTTAAATGGAAAAAATATCGAAACCTCTATGTCGTTTTTAAAAGCCAATCCTTTTTTTTACAATCCCTGGCATGCATGGAGTGCCAAAATTTACCTCAGATTCGAATTAAGAGACCTCTCGGACAATCAGATATCGATTTTGAACGAAATCAGGACGGAAATGAAGAAAATCAATATGGCCGCCACTATTTCCAAATTTTACCTTGGATTCGTATTAGGGGACCTCTCGGACGCTCGGATATTGATTTTCAACGAAATCAGGTTGGAAATAAAGAAAATCAATATGGCTGCCACTTTTTCCAAATTTCACCTCGGATTTGTATTAAGAATTCTCTCGGACGCTCCGATATCGATTTTGAACGAAATCGTGACGGAAATGAAGAAAAGCAATATGGCCGCCACTTTTTCCAAATTTTACTTCGGAGTCGTATTAGGGGACCTCTCGGACGCTCAGATATCGATTCTGAACGAAATCGGGACGGAAATGAAGAAAAGCAATATGGCCGCCACTTTTCCCAAATTTTACCTCGGATTCGTATTAAGAGACCTTGTGGCCGCTAAGATATCGATTTTTAACGAAATCGGGACGGAAAGGAAGAAAATCAATATGGCCGCCACTTTTTTACAAATTTTACCTCGGATTCGTATTACGTAGCCTCTCAGACGCTCAGATATCGATTTTGAACGAAATCGGTTTGAAAATGAAGAAAATCAATATGGCTGCCACTTTTTTCAAATTTTACCTCGGATTCGTATTAAGAGACCTTGTGGACGCTAAGATATCTATTTTGAACGAAATTGGGACGGAAATTAAGAAAATCAATATGGCTGCCATATTGATTTTCTTAATTTCACCTCGGAGTCGTATTAGGGGACCTCTCGGACGCTCAGATATCAATTTTGAACGAAATCGCAACGGAAATGAAGAAAATTAATATAGCCGTTACTTTATTCAAAGTTTACCTCGGATTCCTATTAAGAGTCCTCTCGGACGCTCAAATATCGATTTTTATCGAAAAAGTATCGGACGGCACTGATTAATACAACCACTTACTTACAATACATTGAATCAAAAAAGGTCGTCTCTTCATAGGGAATTCACGGCATTTCATGCAACTTAAGATCTTATAAGGAACCTACATGCCAAATTTGGTATCTCTCCAACCAGTAATGTGGGCTGTGCGTTGATATGTCACTCACTCAGTCAGTCAGTTTCTTCTTGCAATTTGGCAAAAACTTTTAGAAGTTTTCATGTCCGCAATATAAAATTTCGAATTCAATGCCATTTTCAAAATTAACGACCCAAAAAACCATAAAAACGACGCCCATGTTAATATTTAGACATTCATTCAACCCCCTTGGAACCCAACAGAGGGAATGGTATTTCACGTCCTCCACGTGGGATTTTAAAATCATTGTTGTTTTCGTAATCAGCGACCCGATAAACCATAGAAACAAAACCTACCCATATCGATTTTCAGAATTGGTCACCACATTTCCCCCTTTTAGGGGTTGATTTCTCATAAAACCTGAAACACATGTTTACTCATTTAACGTTACAAATACTCCTGTCAAGTTTCGAATAAAATAGTCCAACTAATCTTGATTCCCCACACACACTTCGGACCCCCATTTAACCCCCTTAGGGGTTGAATTTTGAAAAGTACTTTCTTAATGCACTTATATGGAACCTACATACTAAATTTAGAATCTCTAGAACCAGCAGTTTGGGCTGTGCGATGATATGTCACTCGCTCAGTCAGTCAGTTATTTCTTGCAATTTGGCACAAACTTTCAAAGTTTTCATGTCCACGACATTAAATTTCAAAATCGATGCCATTTTCGCAATGAACGTCCCAAAAAACCATAAAAACGACACCCATATTAATATTTAGACATTTCATCCCCCTCTCACCCCAACAGAGGGGATGGTATGTCACGTCCTCCACGTGGTATTTTAAAATCATTGTTGTTTTCGTTATCAGCGACCCGGTATATCATAAAAACAATACCCATGTCGATTTTCAGAATTTGTCACCACCTTTCCCCCTTTTAGTGGTTGATTTCTCAAAAACCTGCAACACGTGTTTACTCATTTATCGTTAGAAATATTCCTGTGAAGTTTCGAATAAAATAGTCCAACTAATCTTGATTCCCCACACACACTTCGGACCCCCATTTAACCCCCTTAGGGGTTGAATTTTGAAAAGTACTTTCTTAATGCACCTCTAGACCTTATATGGAACTTACATACTAAATTTAGAATCTCTAGAACCAGTAGTTTGGGCTGTGCGATGATATGTCACTCGCTCAGTCAGTCAGTTATTTCTTGCAATTTGGCACAAACTTTCAAAAGTTTTCATGTCCACTACATTAAATTTCAAAATCGATGCCATTTTCGTAATGAACGTTCCAAAAAACCATAAAAACGACACCCATATTAATATTTAGACATTTCATCCCCCTCGCACCCCAACAGGGGGGATGGTATTTCACGTCCTCCACGTGGGATTTCAAAATCATTGTTGTTTTCGTTATCAGCGACCCGATAAACCATAAAAACAATACCCATGTCGATTTTCAGAATTTGTCACCACATTTCCCCCTTTTAGGGGTTGATTTTTCAGAAAACCTGAAACACGTGTTTACTCATTTATCGTTAGAAATACTTTTGTGAAGTTTCGAATAAAATAGTCCAACTAATCTTGATTCCCCACACACACTTCGGACCCCCATTTAACCCCCTTAGGGGTTGAATTTTGAAAAGTACTTTCTTAATGCACCTCTAGACCTTATATGGAACCTACATACTAAATTTAGAATCTCTAGAACCAGTAGTTTGGGCTGTGCGATGATATGTCACTCGCTCAGTCAGTCAGTTATTTCTTGCAATTTGGCACAAACTTTCAAAAGTTTTCATGTCCACTACATTAAATTTCAAAATCGATGCCATTTTCGTAATGAACGTTCCAAAAAACCATAAAAACGACACCCATATTAATATTTAGACATTTCATCCCCCTCGCACCCCAACAGGGGGGATGGTATTTCACGTCCTCCACGTGGGATTTCAAAATCATTGTTGTTTTCGTTATCAGCGACCCGATAAACCATAAAAACAATACCCATGTCGATTTTCAGAATTTGTCACCACATTTCCCCCTTTTAGGGGTTGATTTTTCAGAAAACCTGAAACACGTGTTTACTCATTTATCGTTAGAAATACTTTTGTGAAGTTTCGAATAAAATAGTCCAGCCAATCTTGTTTCCCCATACAAACTTCGGAGCCCCATTTCACCCCCCTTAGGGGTTGAATTTTGAAAAATCCTTTCTTAGTGCACCCCTAGACCTTTTAAGGAACCTACATGCCAAATTTGGAATCTCTAGGATCAGTGGTTTGGGCTGTGCGATGATATGTCAGTCAGTCAGTCAGTCAGTTTCTTCTTTTATATATTTAGATAGGATAATAGGTATTTTCTCTTACAAACAAGACAACGCAATAGGTAAGAATAAATTTTCCCCGTATCAGTTTTCTGAGTTGGTAACTTTACGGTTTCCCAAAGCCATTCGGGGCACTGCAGCGCCCTCTGAGAAAAAACGAGTGTCTCTGTACCGTTACAATATGGATGGCGGTTCGCTTTCATACGCTCGTGAATTAAACTAAATCTAAGACCATTTCCCGTCGAATATTCTATTCCAAACAACCTGGGCAGTCCTAAGATCAGTGCCTATGAGTGAAGTGTGGGTGAAATAGACTGGGTGGTGCTTACCTCATATACAACCAGGGCTTGAATAACCGGTATTATTGGGAACCGGTATTTTATTTATTTATTTCTTTAACAATATAGCACTGTGTTAGAAAACTTACAAAAAAACTTAAAAACTAATTACATGCACACATTATGATAATAAACAGCGATCTGGACATGTCAGCAAATACATTTTCAAAAATTGATTATTTATAACATCAATTAATAATAAAATACAAATAAACATGACAAAAATAAAAAATAAAACTTAAAATTGATAGTTTGCAAATTTTGCAATTGAGGAAACATTTGATAACATGTCCATATAAAAGGGAATAATCAATAGAAGAAAAAACTAATTAATTAACGATATACATGTCAAATGAAATTCACTTATTATCAATACGTGTCCCGACTCCCAACCTTATACTACCAAAATTATCGCTTCCTGAATATCACGGCGACCCTACGGGTTGTCCTGCTTTTTTCGATTTATTCCAATCACTGGCCCATCACAACAATGCCTATACGGACGTGGAGAAGTTTAGATATTTACTCCTTTTGGTTAAAAACGAACCACGCAATTTAATTCAATCGATTCCTATTACTGAAGACAATTATTCAGTTGTATTAGATATTCTAAAATCTCGCTATGACAATACGAGTAAACGCATAATTGCATCACAACATCTGGACCGATTATTTGACATTGAAACCTGTTCCGGCCGATCAGCTGTTGCCATACGCAATCTACTGAATGTTTATCATGAACATATAAAGGCGCTCGAAGTTATGGGTTTCCCCGTTAGCCAATGGGACTTCGTACTCTTAAATGTATTATTGCGCAAGATACCGACAAGTACTAGAAAAGAATACGAACGATCTTTACCTAACCCGGGTGAAATACCTAAAGTGAACTCGTTAATTACGTTCTTAGAACGCGAACTTTCGGCGGAACAAATGATGAACGTAATATCTAATACACAGTCCACGACAGATAATTACGAGAAGCAAATCGAATTTTAGATGTAGAAAATGTAATAAAAGGCAGCATAATTTAATTCAATTATCAAGAACGGCCCATTCATTACCGGTTATAAGTGACGTTGTGAAACCTGATTCTGCCTCGCTCGCTCCTACGGAGCAGCCTGAGACTTGTGCGGTAATTCATCATTCTTTCACGACTAGTGCGCGAAATTTAGACAAACCGAATAGCACAGTATTATTATCGACTGTTTTGGTTGATATTTGTTTAGACGACAATAAAGTAGCTACAATACGTTGTCTAGCGAACAGTGGTTCTCAAGCGACAATTATATCGGAGTCGTGTGTTCAACGTCTGAATTTGCCACGGCCGCAATCCAGCACTCCGATATTAGGTATCGGTGACGAGAAATCGGTAGTACCAAGGGGTACAGTTTCATGTACAATTACGACTAAGGGCAAACAACAACCGGTTATTCCCATTGAGGCATTTATTTTGCCTAAATTAATGTCTAAAATGCCTTAAAAAATACAAAACTTAAAAAATACAAATCGAGAGAGTCGATTTCATGTCATCGAATTTCAAATAATATATTCTTTATACTCATATTATTTAGTTCATGCAAAATTTATTCCTATGACAACTGGTTCATAGAGTTTTGTTTCTAAGGAAAATTGTTCTCATAACAGTATCATTTCATAGATGTAGATGTAAATTTTAGACACTTTGTTACAAAAGAAAATTGAATGTTCCATTAATCACGTCATAGAATTACAAACAATATAATTATTATTTACTTTCGGACTTTTTGGAAGTAAGTTTTGTTTATTGTAGTAAAGGAAATATTTAAATTCTATCTATAACCCGCAAACAAGTAGACGGAACCCCGCTTCACGGGGCTCCTATTTTAGCTCTGAGGGTCACAAGGTAACTAACGAACCTACCTGGACCTACCTGGGTAAAAGTCGGGCTTTTTGGCAGGTACGTTTTGTGGTTTCCCTCCGTTAAACCCTAATAATTTCATACCTAATTTTACTAGCCCTAATGTTGTGAACCCTAAAATCACAAACCCGCATCTTTATTTTGCCTAACTATTTTAGCCCTAATGTCATTATCCCGAATTTTCACCTAGCCTAAAATGCCTGTGACATACGGTTACGGACAGACAGACGGACATGACGAAACTATAAGGGTTCTGTTTTTGCCATTTTGGCTATGGAACCCTTAAAACAGCGAACAAACAATGTTCGTTATAATTTTTAAATTCATTGAATTGTGTTTCTCTGAAATATGTTTCATTGAAGTAACTAGGCGTTGGTACAATAATATTCGAAATAGAAATACACGGACCAAATGGTATATGGAACTAGTTTCTGCAAAATATAATTATATGAAATTTCTGTCTGTGAAACAAGCAAACATCAAATGAAATTCTACTGATTGATAAGGTTGTAAAATAAAAAAATGTAAGTATAAAATTCATTGAATAGTTTTTAGTGTACCACTAGCGCCAGCCGAATGGCCCCATTTACAGGGACTAACAGTAGCGGACCCTGAATTTTATAAACCTCAACCTGTTGAAATGTTACTAGGTGCCATCTAGGTGCGGATATTCTATCCCATATTTTACGCGTTATCACGGGTAAACCTGGAACGCCCATCGCAATGAACAGTTATTGGTTATTTACTATTAGGTAAATTAACTTCCAATGTTAGTGTTTCGATTCCACTCCACACATGTTTTAGCTCGTTTGACAACGACAATCTTCAGACATTTTGGGAGCTGAAGTCAGTTCCAGAGAAGCGGAGTTATACTCCCGACGAACAGTTATGTGAATCCTTTTTTCAAAAGATACATACACGTGATGACACAGGGCGATATGTGGTCGCTCTGCAGTTCAAGCCCGATGCACCGGCCTTTGGCGAGTCTCGGCAAATTGCTCTTATTTATTTATCGTATGGCTTTTTAGTCACTGGATTCAGTATAAAAATATATATATATATATATCATAGAATTAAGGGCTACATTAAAGGTTCAGATTAGCCCTCTTCAGGTACTCAGCAGCGAGATGAGTAAGGTTCTTGAGGTCCTCCTTCCGTCCCGAAAATCCAGTAACCGGACATTCCAGAACCATATGGTTGACTGTCTGAACAGGGTTTCCGCACACACACTGAGACGAGTCACACCAGCCCCATTTGCGCCACAGGTGGGCGCAATTTCCGATACCTGTTCTTATGCGGTTCAGTTGGCACCACACCTTGCGCGGCTGGTCGAATCCAGGCGGGCGCATCTTCGGATTGAACGAAAACAAACGTTGATCTGGTTGCTGCTGGTCATTCCATTCCATCATCCACTCCTCCTGCAGGTTCCACTGGCTGTCCAGGTTCATCATACTGAGAGCTGGTGGACTACGGGACTTGAGCCTTTTTTCTCCGTAGTCAGTCAGGTCTTGGTGGATAGGCAGCTCTGGATGGTTCTTAGTTTTAATTGCTTCTCGGAGTAAGCACTTTTTCCGACGCAGGTGTGCAGGTTCTATCGCGCTGAGAGCAGGAAGCCAGCTTGATGGGGTGGGTTTAAGGTAACCAGTAATATGCCGCATGGTTTCGTTCAGCTGCACATCCACAGACGAGTCACTAGCGCTGTTCATCCAAACCGGAGCGCAGTATTCAGCTGTTGAATAAACCAGGGCCAGAGCCGTAGTACGCAGGCAAGCTGCAGAAGCTCCCCAAGATGTACCGGTAAGTTTTTGGACTATGTTATTTCTTGTCTTAATTTTATGTTTTAGCTTATGTATGTGATGATTGTAAATTAAGCTTCTGTCTAATGTGATGCCAAGGTACTTGGGGAAGTTGTTGTGTTGTAGAGTTGTGCCACGGAAACTAATACTCAGTGTCTTTCGTGCGAGCTTGTTGCATAGGTGGAAGCAGCACACCTCGGTCTTAGATGGGTTTGGGCACAGTCGCCAGCGGGTAAAAAAGTTATCCAAACTGGCCAGGTCTTTCTCTAGTATGGGCTCGGTGGCTTCCATGTTCCGATGTTGGGTTACAAACGCCAGGTCGTCGGCGTAGCCAAATTGACGTGATAAGGTATGCGGGATGTCATGCATGTATAGGTTAAATAATATTTAAAACTAGTGCTGAGCCTTGTGGGAGTCCATTGTTGAGCATCCTAATATTACTGGTGGATTCACCCAGGAACACCTGAAAGGTTCGGTTTGTGAGTGTGTCCTCTATTAGCCTAAATAGCTTGAGACATGGTAGGATCTTAATTAATTTATAGAGGAGGCCCTGTTTCCAGATTGTGTCATAGGCTGCAGTGAGATCAATGAACGCTACTGATGACTTTAAGTTTTTATTGTATCCGTTTTCGATGTGAGTAGTGAGTGCCAAGACCTGGTCGCAACAATTGCGATTTGGTCTAAAACCTGCTTGCTCTGGTGGTATTACAGCGTTGATTTAATACTGAATGCGGTTGTAAACGAGCCGTTCCAGAAGCTTGTATACAACGCTCAGCAGTGCGATCGGTCTGTAACTGTCTGCTTTATCATCTGGTTTTCCTAGTTTTAGCATGGCAGTTACTTTGGACTGCTTAAGAGCCGGCGGTATCTTGCCGGTGTCTATTATCGCTGAGTAGAATTTTGTCAGCCATACCCGGGTTCTTGGGCCGCTATGTTTCAGAAATTCGGGGTAGATTTCATCCTCACCACTAGCTTTATCGGTCGCAGTGTCATCGATAGCTTTGGACAATTCTTCTGGAGAAACTGGGTCACAATAATTACCGTTTGGGCTAGCATTTGCATTTAAAACGGCTAGGAGTGCGTGAAATTCATTCTCTTAACGGTTTCCTCCCATTTTTGTCGCTTAGCATCATCGAGTGATTTTACAAGCTCATGGGCAGTATCAGGTTCTCCCGTTCTTTGGAAATCTTTCCATTTACCCTCGGTGACTTCATTCCAACCGGGTATGTAGTCTTTGCGGTACCCTCTGGGGATAGACTTTTTGGCAACGGCTATAATTAGTTTCCTAAACCGTTCATAGCTGCAGGGAGCAGGTGGTATCCATCTAATGGAGTCATCAAGTTTTTTAGTGAAGCTTTGCCAATTAGCCTTATAGAAATTCCATCGCGGCACCGGGTATGATGGGACAATAGGGATTTTGAGTCCGATTTCGAAAAATACCGGTCTGTGCTGGCTGTGTGGGAAACTCCCAAGAACCGTCCTTGTGGTTGCCACTGGTTGATCTTGAGTGTCTCGCGTGGTAAATGCGAGGTCAGGATTGTATTCCTTTCCCCACCTGGCGGAACGGAACGGGGTACGTGCTTTTCTTGTCGAACAAGAGGAAAGTATTAGCATGGTCGGCCCATTCCGTTATCCTCAGGCCATTCTCATTATTTTCCGAATAGCCCCAGCTGGTGTGATGGCTATTAAAATCACCAATGAACAAGGCAGGATGAGTTAGTTTAGGGAGTGCAGGTGTGGGCCATTTGCTCAGGGGCGGCTTATAAATGTTGCACAATTGTATTTCGCCCACTTGTATAACAGTGATCGCAATGTTGTCTGCGTTTATCTCATTCGCTTGTACATTGCAAGTGCGCGCGATTGATTGGCGGACGTAGGTGGCAGTACCGTATCGGGCATGGTATGTAGCAGCGACCAATGAGTATCCGGGGATTTCTCCTCTTCGATTAAGTTAGAACGGGTCTTGGGCGTGAGTTTCCTGAAGGAGGACGACACCCACGTCATGTTCTTTAAGGACTTTTAACATGCACTCTGATTTTGCTTGGCTTATGCCTTCTATATTAAATGAGCAGACACGAACAGAAGGCCCGATATCTCTTGTCATATGACGCGCTGCTGCATCATTTCTGACATTCTTCGCTTGCATTTTCGAGTATTTCGTATCCAGTGTACACTGCGAGGTCCCGGAGGACAGTGCAGTTGTCAAAGTTGTTGCTCTGTTAGCACCACCCGGGGATCACGTGTAGGGTTATTAAGGTAATTCCTATGGACGTAGAGCAACGGCGATTGATAAGGTTGTAAAATAAAAAAATGTAAGTATAAAATTCATTGAATAGTTTTTAGTGTACCACTAGCGCCATTTACAGGGACTAACAGTAGCGGACCCTGAATTTTATAAACCTCAACCTGTTGAAATGTTACTAGGTGCCATCTAGGTGCGGATATTCTATCCCATATTTTACGTGTTATCACGAGTAAACCTGGAACGCCCATCGCAAACAACAGTGTATTGGTTATTTACTATTAGGTAAATTAACTTCCAATGTTAGTGTTTCGATTCCACTCCACACATGTTTTAGCTCGTTTGACAACGACAATCTTCAGACATTTTGGGAGCTGAAGTCAGTTCCAGAGAAGCGGAGTTACACTCCCGACGAACAGTTATGTGAATCCTTTTTTCAAAAGATACATACACGTGATGACACAGGGCGATATGTGGTCGCTCTGCAGTTCAAGCCCGATGCACCGCCCCTTGGCGAGTCTCGGCAAATTGCTCTAGCACGATTCCATAAATTGGAATACCGTCTAGAACGTAACCCCCAGTTGAAGGCGGATTATCACGCGTGTCTCCAGGAGTACGTGGATCTTAACCACATGGAGCTCGCGGATGATAAACCCCCCCCCCCACTGGCGCGAGTTACCATATTCCCCACCATTCAGTGGAAAATTTTTCGAGCGAAACCACCAGGACGAGGATTGTCTTTGATGCTGGCTGCCGTTCGACAAGTGGTTACTCGTTAAATGATATTCTTTTGACGGGTCCCAAGTTACACTTAGACATCGTTGACGTTCTTCTAAAGCTTAGAGTGCACAACATTGCTTTCTGTTCAGACATCAAACAGAGGTATCGAAATATTCTGGTGCGTGAGAGTGATAGGGATTTTCAGCGCAGCCTTTGGCGCCAGTCGCCCGAGGAGCCTCTACGTGATTATAGACTTCGCTGCGTATCCTTCGGCATTTCGAGTAGTCCATTCTTGGCCTTAAGAACTATCAAACAGCTAGCCCATGACGAAGCTGAGCATTTCCCCCTCGCCGCACCAGTGTTGTTAAATGACGTCCTTATCGATGACATTGTCACTGGTGCCAGCTCCGTAGCCGGAGCCCTCGCTCTGCAGCAGGAACTGATAGATTTGCGCGACGGCGGGCTTCGAGGTACGTAAGTGGCAGAGATATTCGCCAGCGATTCTCGCTGCGATGCTACCGCCGGATTCTCACGGTGAGCGGCGCAAAAGTGTTCATTTTGCTGAAATGGATAATGAAAAGGGAGTAAAGGTCCTAGGACTTCCATGGAATCCGGGATCTGACTCGTTTAGTTTCAAAGTAAAAACTACTTCTACGGTATGAACGAAGCGTGCTTTCCTATCGGAAATTGCCAAAGTATACGACCCGCTCGGGTTATTATCTCCAGTAACTTTATTTGCCAAACATTTGATTCAACGGCTGTGGTTGGCTAACATTTCGTGGGATGCCGAACCACCCATCGATATAGTAAATTCATGGAGAAGTTTCGTTAACGAGCTTCCGCTCTTCACAAAAGTGTCATTTCCGCGTCATATTTTCAATACTGAGGACTTCGATTCAATAGAAATCCACGGAGTTGCAGACGCGAGCCAAATTGCGTATTCTGGATGTGTTTACATACGTTTTACCGACAAAAACGGTTAAGTTCAAACGTACTTAGTCATAGCTAAAACGCGCGTCGCGCCTTTACGTGTTTGTCTTACGATACCAAGATTAGAACTGATGGCATGCCTGATCGTATCTAAATTGATCGAAAGGCTATTCTAAACAACCTGGGCAGTCCTAAGATCAGTGCCTATGAGTGAAGTGTGGGTGAAACAGACTGGGTGGTG
This sequence comes from Notocelia uddmanniana, assembly GCA_905163555.1. Classification (NCBI taxonomy): domain Eukaryota; kingdom Metazoa; phylum Arthropoda; class Insecta; order Lepidoptera; family Tortricidae; genus Notocelia; species Notocelia uddmanniana. The sequence continues at coordinate 35,445,916 of LR991052.1, read as the reverse complement.
CTTACCTCCTATACAACGCCCGGAGATCGTGCTACTGGATTCCTGTGAGTACCTCTCAGAATTACTGCCCCTACAATATTGTTATGTTTTATCAAAAATAAACTCACACCTACGTTCCCAAAAGGGGTAGGGCAGAGCACGAGAAAATTCGGTTGAGTGCCACTTTTAGCAATTGTAGAATTATCGATGGAAAAATTGTGATATTGTAGTGACAGATTGCTAGCCCATCGCCCACAACACACTTCAACCTGGTTCGGATTGTCGGCTCTTACGACACCCAAGGGAAGAAAGGGGGGTGGTGCTATTCAAATCCGGCACTACACGGGCTATTTTTTTAGTGTTGTACATAATATTCAATACTGCATATGGCACACAAAAATATAATGTGTTAGATTTAAGGCCAATTCAACCACACGCGTTTTGTAATACTCAAGGAAAGTACAGGATAACGAAATAAGTATATGCCAATGCATGATCAGTACTAACTGTAGTGAGGGTGCAGGTCAGGTGGAGGAAAAACACATACTAAGACACAAACGTAATTTTATATTGAACGGGGTACAGCGTTGCGTGGCCCAGAGGCCAAAGCCTCGAGGGCGACTGCTTGACGTCTTCTGATTTCCATCTATTTATATCCTTCCAGACAGCTTGATTTGAATTAAGATTTATTAGTGTTTCTCACTCTGACACTAATTACACATTGTGCAATGGAAATTGAATTAATTTTATTCAATATACGTAATAAAAACCAGTTACATGACACAATAACAGTGACAAGAGGAACATATTTCAAGTATGAAATTAAAAAGAACATTACAAAAACTATTCAGCTTGTCACAACTCCAAGTAGGCTGTAACCATTGTTGGAACAAGAATAATGTAATACATTATCTGATGAGCTATATTACGAGACTTTCTTGAGGTGTTAGTCAATACTTCGCTATTAGACCTGTTAAGGAAAAAAAGGGGAGGTTTGAGGTCATATATTTATGGTCTGGTCTAGTGCCAACCATTAGATAGGACAAGGATCCAACAGCTTGTCGATAAGGAAAATCTTGTATCTGGTCAGAACTTTCTTGTTCCTCCATCCCTTTTACGAGTTTTATTATAGGTGTCCCAACCTCTTTACAATTATTCTATCCGTACTTTTCTAGCAATTTTTTAGTGTAGGCAGTTTGGTGGACTCTAATAGTACAATCTTTGCGTTGTTCTATTTCCAGGCCAAGAAAATAGGACGGTGCTTTAGTAGTAATCTTAAAACGCCCTTTTAATTCATTTTCTATGAAGTCATCAGCCACTTTCTTGTCCGACGCGGCCAGTAATCCGTCATCTACATAAAGTGCGAGCAGTATTTTCTTTTGTCCTCTTTCTCTGACATAAACGCAGGGATCTGCTTCACTCCGGATGAAACCTGATTCCATAAGAAAATCATGGATACATTCATTCCAACATTTAGGTGCCTGTTTCAAACCGTATAAGCTTCCTTTTAGTTTGCATACACGACCAGTCCCGTCATCGTATCCTTCCGGCTGTTGCATAAAGATTTCTTCTTTTACAGTACCGTAGAGAAATGCCGTAGCGGCGTCAAACTGTCTGAGTACTAAACCCTCGTTTGCAGCAATACTCAACAGAATTCGGATTGTGCTCATTTTGGCGACTGGGCTAAATGTCTGGTCATAATCAATTCCCTTCTTTTGGGCATATCCAACAGCAACTAGTCGCGCTTTGTTTTTATCAACAGTACCATCAGGGTTCCTTTTAATCTTAAACACCCATTTGCAGCATAGTGCTTTTCTATTCCTAGGTAGGCTATTCAGTTCCCATGTCTGATTATCTTGCAAAGATGTAAGTTCATTATTCATCGCTTCTATCCACTTATCTTTTTCAGGGCTTCGCATGACGTCTTGATATGAAGTCGGCTCAGGAATAGATATAGCCTCATTAATAAACTGGTCAAAGCTAAACCGCTTCGGAGGTTTAATCTGGCTCCTATCACGCAGTTGTCGTGTCGCAGTAGACTCTGTAGGTTGTGTATCGGCTGTGTCTTCTTCTTCTAGTGACTCATAATCCTCTTGATCGGACCTGGCACTATCTTCGACGCTTTCAATTGCCTCTGAAGGTGGATGGGAGTGTCTCTTCTCGTAAATAGTTTCAGATTCTGTAAGAGGCAATGGCAGCTCGTAGGTGTTCCTTTCAGGTTCAGGTGGTTGTGAAGTTACGTCAATCTTCTTTTTCTGCAGTAAAGGTATTTCATCAAAGACAACATCTCGAGATCTGATGAGTTTTAGTTCCTTTACGTCAAAAATTCGATAACCCTCGTCACCGTCATACCCGATAAGTATTCCTGTCTCAGCTTTCTTTGCTATCTTACTTGTTTTCTTCTATTTTGGGACATGCACAAAGCAATCGCATCCAATGACTTTCAGGTGACTAATCCTTGGCTTTCTGCCGTACCAGAGCTCATGCGGAGACCTTCCTTCTACAGGAGTAGGTCCCGTTATGTTTAGTATGTAAACAGAAGCTTTGGATATCTCAGCCCATAAACCTTCTGGTATCTTGTCGTGAGCGTGCATTATTGCTCTTGTCATCTCCACAATTGTACGATTCTCTCTTTCGCAGGAACCATTTTGCTGACTTGTGTATAGCATTGTAAATCTGTGTTTAACGCCATATTGCCTCAAAGTATTGCGTACTTGTTCGTTATCGAACTCGCCTCCATTATCGCTTAATAACTCCTGCACGACGTGTCCGGAAGTCTTGGCTTCAGCTAGAAAGTCCTTCAAGCGTGCGTGAACTTCAGACTTTTGTCTCAGAAAATAGATCCAACGATATTTAGAGTAGGTATCTTTAAACAGAACATAGTATCTGGACTTTGAGATCGAGTAAGGGAATGGCCCACACACGTCAGTGCTGATTAGCTCTCCAGGCTTTGTTGCTCTTGGTCTTTCGCCAAACTTCTGCCTATGGCTCTTGCCGAAGACGCAGCCTTCACAGATATCAGCAGAACTTGAGTCTAGTTTCACTCCAAGCTCTTTTTGTATCAGTTTTGCTACATGCCTCTTGTTATGGTGTCCTAGGCGTTCATGGTAGAGCTGAAGATTCTGTGACGTCGTTAGCTGGTTTATCTCAAGTTTAGGCATCAATACTTTTACGTTAAGTTTGTACAGACCACCATACTTGTCGCGATTCCCGACTAAAATGACTTTGCCGTCATTCTTCAGAGTACATGTCTGAGCAGTTGACTGAAAGATGCTATTCTTTAGCGTGTCTTGCGCGGCTAGCACAGAAAATAGATTTCTCTCAATGCTTGGAACGTACCATACGTTTGTTAAGACCAGTAACTCTTTGTGGCCGTTTATGTCAGCTTCAAGTTGAATAGAGCCTTTTCCTATGGCTTCGATTATCTCTCCATTAGCTGTCATAACTTTATGGGGTTCAAAAGTTTCGAAGATATGGAATGTGTCTCTTCGATTAGTGACATGGCTTGTCGCACCATTATCCACATAAAACGAGTCTTTTTCTGTAATCTTACTCTCGCAATAACATAATATTTGAAGACTGCTTTGAAGGTTTGGGCGGTCTTCCGTCCGCAATCCACTTCTTGCATGATGTGACTTTATGAAAGCCTTCCCCACAATAATTGCATTTCTTCCATTTCTTTTTGCTTTGCCCTTGTTTCTCATAACGTTTCTCTCCTCTTAGCATAAGAAGTTCGTTGCTACTTCCGCCTTCTTCTATATTCTTTTGTCGTAAAGATCTTTCGTAAGCACATACTTGTATGGTCAAGTTTTTTATATTTCGGTCACTTTTGTTCATCAATAGCTAGCTTGACTTGAAACTGAAGTATTATTCCGGAAGTGTATCTAGTATTTTACATATCAATAAAATTTCAGGCAGATCATTTCCCTCAATTTCATTATTCAAGTCATACCATACAGTCTTGAGAGTCGAAATATGTGTGGCCATATCATGCTCTTCGCTTTTCTGGTAGCGGAAGAACTTTATACAGAGATCGTAACTCCTGTCTTCCTTTGCCCCATCATAAAGCCTATGAAGCTCTTTCCACATATCACATGACGTTTCATATCGCATGACTTTTTGTAAGGTCTCTTCAGTCATATGAGTTGTAAGAATCAGTCATATGAGTTGTAAGAATAAGAAGCGCCTGACTATCACATTTTTGAAACAATTGCATTTCATCATGATATTTTTGTATATCATCTGGTTGTGCCGTTCTTCCTGGATCTTTAGGCTTAATTAACTTGCCTTCGACTGCTTCTAGCGTACTCGAAGTACTTTTGAGTAAGAGTTTTACCTTGTACCTCCATGTTTGCCAGTTAGTGGGGCCGTCGAGCCGACCGATTTCGATTTTTACGCCTGCTGTTTGCATAATCGTAATCTTTCTCCACTATTGCACCGAATTAAACAATCGTTAATTTATTTTTGCTCTGCTACCATATTAAGGAATAACGAAATGTTGTTTCTATATAAATGTATATTCGTCAAGTCAAATTAATAACAGCAGTAAACCATAGCAACGTAACATAGATATAAAGAGTAAAGGATATAAAGAGTCTGGAAGCGCGGTAAACTGGATGTGCTATCTTAACAGTCATAACTGTCTGACTAATGGTAACTATTGTGATCACGGTAACAATTGATCTCATTTATAATTTAAGTAAACTAGAAGAGTTATGTCCTGATTCCAAATACTACTTATGGGTATTAAGCTAGAGAAAGAAAAGAAGATAATTATTTTGTTTTATTTCTTAATAACACTTGAAGAAATACAGTGTTTTTTTTTGTTTCTCATATAATTTTTTTATGATTTTCTAAATAAACGTAATATCCAATTATTTACTAGTGTGTTATTGAAATAATTAAAACTTTTCTTACCCTTAATACTTCATTCATTATTTATAACTAAAGCTGTATGGCAGCATTGTCCGCTTTTTAGGACCAACTAGAAACTAATCCATCTATACCGTTCGTGGCAATGGCCGTTTAAACGGACATCCTGAAAAACCTACTTACATATTTTTATTTTTTATTAATTTATGTTCGTTTTAACTCGCAACTATCCCTAAAATTATTCTTAGTGGTAGGTGGCTAAATTTTTTCATGTCTTGCTATGTTAAGGGTTAAGGGGGATCCCATACAGCGAAAGTGATTTTTTGCCGTTTTTATAGATAATGGTACCGTACTCTTTGCGGGCGAGTCCGACTTGCACTTCATCATGTCAGCCGAAAGACGTCCACTGCTGGACATAGGCCTCCCCCAAAGACTTCCACAATGACCGGTCCTGCGCCACCCGCATCCAGCGGACACCCGCGACCTTCACCAGGTCATCAGTCCACCGAGTGGGGGGCCTGCCCACGCTACGCCTTCCGGTACGTGGTCGCCACTCGAGAACCTTTCCGCCCCAACGGCCATCGGTTCTACGTGCTATTTATGTGCCCCGCCCACTGCCACTTACTTAGTCGGCTCATAAGTTCTGTCATATACATAGTATCAAATAAAAACAAAAGTTTAAGTTTATTCCGTATAATTTGTACAGTGTTTGAAAGCTTATAAACTAGAGAATCTAAATGTATAACATTTATTCAAAATGACCGCCATAATTATCTACACAGGCTTGGAGTCTGCGTGGCCAGTCGTCAATGGATTCACGCACCACTTTCATGTCGATATTGGCCACTGCCGTAGCAAGGGATTTTTTCAGCGAGTCTAGATTTGCATGAGGTTTTGAGCACACCTTTTCCTCTAAATACTGCCATATTTTATAGTCTAACGGATTAAGATCTGGGCTAGAGGAGGGCCAATCTTCATGCCGTATAAAGTCGATTTTATTGGAGGCGAGCCAGGCTTGTGTAGACTTTGCCTTATGGGCTGGAGCAGAGTCCTGCTGGAAAACCCAATGCTGGTTTAGAAACATCGTATGGGATAGGTGTTTCACAATATTAGTCAACACCGTGTCTTGGTACACTTTGGCACTAGTTTTTACTCCTTTCTCACAAAAATGCATACTAGTGACGCCCGCATAAGAAACTCCCAGCCAAACCATCACAGATGAAGGGTGATGACCTCTTTGAATACGGAGAATGCTATTAGACGCTTCTTTACTATTGCGAGCGTACACTCTATCATTTTGTTTATTACAGTTTTCTTCTATGTCAAAAAATTTCTCGTCCGAAAACAGTATACAAGGTAGCTTATTTTTAGCGTACTTCTTCAATAAAGCTTTATATCTTTTAAGCCTTAAAGCTTTAAGCCGACCATTGAGAAGATGGCCAGTTTTTCGTTTATAAGCACGAAGTCTCAGGTCTTGATTAAGCACTCTTTTCACCGTGTTTCTGTTCAAACCCATCTGGAGGGCCATAACTTTTTGTTTCCTAGCGGGATTTCTGGCAATGCGTGCCCTAATTGCTTGTACAACCGCTGGAGTCCTAGCTGTACGCGGACGACCGCTTCTTTTCTTGTCATTTAAACTAGAGACCTCACTGTATCTTTCTATGGTACGATACACAAATCTTAGAGAGAATTTTAAATTTTCAAGTAGCTTAAAAATTTTGTCGGCGAGTGTCCACAACGATATGGTGCAATTATTGCGGTACGGCTATCTTTAAGCGTCCACTCCATGTTAAAGAAAACAGAAAATTGCAAAATTATACTACTTAAATATTTAAAAAAAAATCGAAATTCAAATGCACACCGGTTTTTGTTTTAGGAGTTCCAAATTTAAATTTTAAAGGCCAGTGACAGACCTTATGAGCCGACTAAGTAAGTTTAGCGATTCGGAGGGCTATATCGGTCACTTTAGTTCTGCTGCGGATGGCCTCATTTCTGATGCGATCACGCAGAGAAACTCCCAGCATAGCCCTCTCCATTGCTCTTTGGGTGACTTTGAGCCTTCTTATGAGGCCCATAGTAAGCGACCACGTTTCAGTACCATATGTCATCACTGGCAACACACACTGGTCAAAGACTTTCGTCTTGAGACACTGCGGAATATTGGACGAAAAGATGTGCCGTAGCTTCCCGAACGCTGCCCAGCCGAGACAGATTCGACGATTAACCTCTTTCTCGAAGTTGGACTTACCTAACTGGACAGTCTGTCCTAGGTATATGTAATCGTCTACAACTTCGAGCGTAAAGTGTCCGATTGTTACGGGAGTCGGTGCTACATGGGCATTTGACATGATCTTCGTCTTCTCCATGTTCATGCTTAGACCAACTCGCTCGGAGGCTTTACTGAGGTCATTGAGCATTGTACTTAAATCCTCCATGGTCTCAGCCAAGACTACTATATCGTCAGCAAACCAAAGGTGAGTGATGTACTCGCCGTTTATGTTGATGCGTAGCCTTCTCCAGTCCAGAGTCTTGAACACATCCTCCAGTGCAGCGGAAAACAGTTTAGGAGAAATAACATCTCCTTGTCTGACTCCCCGCTGCAACGGAATAGGTTTCGAATTCTGGTCCTGGAGTCGGACTGACATAGTGGCGTTCTCGTACAAACACTTCAGCACTTCGATATAGCGGTAGTCCACTTGGCACCGTTGGAGAGATTGTAGTACAGCCCAGGTTTCAATCGAATCGAAGGCTTTCTCGTAGTCCACGAACGCTAGACAGAGGGGCAGGTTATACTCCTCAGTCTTTTGTATAACCTGACGAAGCGTATGGATACGGTGCTAAAGCCTCTTCGGAAACCAGCTTGTTCGGGAGGCTGGAAGTCATATAGCCTGCGTGCGAAACGGTTCGTAATGACTCTTGAAAACAGCTTATAGATATGGCTCAGAAGTAAGATGAGGCGGTAGTTTTCAGTAAGGCGTTGTCACCCTTTTTGAAGAACAGCACCACCACACCTCTGTTCCATGCCTTTGGAGTATTCACTTTCAGTAAGACGGAGTCGAACAACTTCTGAAGGGCCCTAAGGACCGGTTTTCCACCCGCCTTCAGGAGTTCAGCTGTAATTCCGTCTTCACTGGGTGCCTTGTTGTTCTTTAGCTGTTTAAGAGCCATTCTAATCTCGTACAGGCTGATGTCCAGGATATCTTCGGTATAGTGCTGGGTTAATCTGGCTGCTAGTTAACGTGTATAGCTGTCCAGAAAAGCATTCTATCTCATTCAGAAGCTCGGGTTTTGATGAAACGATTCTACCGTCTTCAGTTTTGAATTTGGCTAGCTGGCTCTGCCCAATAGACAGATCTCTTGAGAGAACACTTTAGAGCCCTTATTCTGCTTGATGGCCTCTTCAATCCGATTTGTATTGAATTGGCGCAGATCGCGGGTAAGGGACTTAGAGATCTGTTTATTGAGCTGCCTGTATAATTTCGCATCGGCTGAAGACTGCAGAATCATCTCATTCCTTTCCTCGATGAGCCTCTGAGTGCAGATAGAGAGCCTTTTGGCTCTTTGAGTTCGTTGGGCCTTAAAGAACTTAGACCCAATGCTATGGACAGCTTCCACAAACCCGTCGTTGAATTCGTCCACATCGCCGCCTAGACAATCGAAACGGTTTTGGAGTTCCAGCTGAAAGCTCTCGGGGTTTTGGATTTGGACTGCTGCTGGACGGAGCGTGGACTTCATCAGTCGAGAGCGCTCTAGCTTGACGCATATATTCAATGTGCCTCTTACCAAACGATGATCACTTCCGGTTTTAACCGCATTGATCACAGAGACATCATTGAATATATGCCTCTTCGTCGACATGATGAAGTCAATCTCGTTTTTTGTTGCACCGTCGGGACTCATCCAGGTCCACTTCCTGTGCTCGCGTTTCTTGAAGAAGGAGTTCATCATGTAGAGTCCCTCCTTCTCCAAGAAACCAGCCAGTAGTTGGCCCCGGTGGTTCCGACTTCCAACTCCAAATTGCCCCACTCTCGGCTCTTCGCCGTCTCTCTTGCCCAGTTTTGCGTTGAAATCCCCCATAACAACGGTGAAGTAGGTTTTGGAACTATGCATGACCTTTGATATATCCTCATACATAGCCTCCACCTCGTCGTCGGAGTGTGCCGAGGTCGGCGCGTACACCTGTATGACCGTCAACGAGTACCTCTCGGATACTCTGAGTATAAGGTACGCCACCCTAGCCGACACACTCTCGATCTTCACCACGTTGTTCACGAGGGATTTGTGGACGATAAACCCGACACCTCCCTGGGACTGTTGGTCGCCCTCCCGGAAATAGAGCAAGTTGCCGGACTTCAGGGTTATCGTGTCCTCCCCCTCTCTTCGGACTTCAGATAACCCTACGATATCCCAACGCAACTTGCTCAATCCTTCCTCCAGTTCCGCTATCTTTTCGTCGGTCCGCAGTGTTCGTGTGTTGTATGTTGCCAGGGCCAGAAGTCGTCGGTGGTGGTAGCCGGATCTTAACCGGAGATTCTTCGCACCCCTGACCCCGCTAGTACCCTGGCCGCTACCAGAACCAGGGTACCGGGGGTCGCCGGAACCTCGGGGCCGTGGCCTGTTTGTGTATGTCATGAGGGGTAATTGCCATAATCGCCACGCTTGGCATGCGGGTTGGCGATCGCAGTATCTCCACCTCAGTCCAGGGATGCTGCTGCCCATCCTCCGGTGGTCTTGGTCGTAGTTTTAGGACATACCCGGGTCCGGACATACCCGTCCGGACTTGCACTTGGCCGGTTTTTATCAATACATTCCGAGACATATTTGATAACGTAAAGCATGCAAGGGAGGTCGATTTCTCTTGTGAGAGCTGAAATTGCTCCGAATTTATTAGTTCTAGCTTTACAATAAAATCTTACAGCTTTTTAATTATTGCCTTTTCAAAAAAAAAAAAATTACTGGAATTAGAGCTATAGGTGGGTTTATAATAATACAAGCGTTTTTCGATGGTAAAATTTTTATTACAGACGAACATATCTTTCCATGGTAACACTCATCGGTACGCTACTTCCCGGGAATATGACGATATAAATAGGACGATTGTGCACGAATCATAAAGGTACAGTCATTGACAAAATTGAACTAGTTTTATTGTGGACCATTTAAATAGGTTTTTAATTACACTAATATTAGTATATAATATCTACTTATTTTTATTGAGAAAGCACATATAAAAGCATTACAACCTGCGTAGTTTTTTTTATAAGCAAATCTATTAAAATGTTGTTTAATACATCTATGTAATTTTGTAGTAGAATGCTCACGACACGAAAATATTTATATATCAAACAAGTCTTCATAATTACGGTAAGTTCAAGAAAGATTAAGGAAAACTAAATTAGTGGGTATCTTTTATTACTGAACATTTTAAATAAGTACTCCTATTATACATATATAGTCATTTTGGTGACTTACGTTACTCGTGTAGGTATTAGAAAATACGAGCATTGGCTGTCAGTATATCTAAGTAGGTATCCTCCATAGTTCCTGTGACATTGCGACCTACAAACAAACTATGGCCTATTATGTACGTTTTACTAGCTATTTTCAAAGTGATGAAAGATAATTATGCGTTAAAATTTCAAAGTTTGCGCGGCTGTTATTCCAAAAAATATTCTATCGGATTTATAGTACCAATATTCTCTAACAAGGCGCTTACATACTCCAAAAAGAGCTTCATAGCTGTTTACTGTACGTATATAATTGTACATAATATGATGAGCAATACATTGATCATTATAATGAAGCTTTCACCCATTGCCATTTTAACTAGGTCGATACGATCTGTGTAAATAGACAGTAAAATTGATTAATTGTGTATTCACCCAGCACACGATATGTCAACATGAACATGAACATTGATTACTGTATGCGTTTGTATGTTTATACGTTTTACGATTGCGAAAAAATGTAGAGATACACAAATTGATGCGTAATGTTTTTTTAACGGTGCGTGTATTTACTTTAAAAAGAAATTGTGTGGATAATAATCGTGTGGCGTAATCACAGCACAGGTGTTACATCTTTCTGAGCGATATCTAGTATTATTATTACAAGTGACTATACAGTAATTATAATTACTATCATCGCTGCTTATTTTTTCGATAAACACAGTCTTCAACACTGTAAGAAACATCCCTTACCTACGTACTTAGTTTATTTACGATGCACAAGATAAAGTTGTTCACACAATATACAAAGCAATATCGAAAGCTTAGTAATTAAACTACGCAATTTGAAACACATTTTCAAACCTACTATTTTTATACCTACCTCTACCTCTACGTAAAGTGAAAACTTTATAGTATCTAATAAGCATTACTTTCAAGTAACTACTCAATTCCTTAACTTTGATAGAGGTTATTCTATTTATTTAGTCAATTTGGAGACTCGCTGGCGTGAGGACCGGGACCTGTCCAGGTAATTTTAGCATCTTGCCACCTGTGAACAAAATAACTACTTCAAAACTGTCCGATGTTTTGATTCCTTGGGGTGGTGAGGTGATTTCTTTTTTGAGACGCCATTTCACATCTAATGTGGAAATTAATAGGCCCTAAGACTATTGTTAAGTAGTATTCAATTGTGTCAGCCCTTACACGACTGGCCATAATCGAAGTCATGGTTGGTGAGTAATGATGATTGTAGCTAACGTGACAAATTGCTCCTTCAGCATCAGCGGAGCTAAAAAATACACTATACTTTAATGGGAAATAAAAGAGTGTACGGCAAGGGTCTTAGATAAGCCATGTTACCACGAAATGGTTATTTATATTATAGAAAATAGTTCGAGGGGTAATATGGCTTTTACACCAGAGTTATCAAAGTGGATACGAAATTGTATTTAATTGGTCGGGTATTATTTTAACTATCCAATCTCCAATATAATTGTCTTCGGCGTGATACGAAATGTAATTTGGGCGTATACAGGGTGGGCCCTGTAATAGGATTACGAACAATGTTATTGGTATCAATATAGTATAAGAGTTCGGTGTTTGATTTCTGGTGTCGTTTAGGTCTATTGGACCTATAATACTAAACAATGGTGCGATTTAACAATAAAACCATTCATCAATTATCACTATCAGTGGTGTAAATAAAGGCATTAATATTGGAGATTAGGTGTAATGCTAAATTATCTGATTAGATACTAATATACAGACACTTTAAATATACGGATGTACGAGTATCTTTGCACAGAAAGAAATATTAAATATAAAATACGGGGATTGTGTGCGATCTTACTTGGTATGAATAAGCTTCTCAAGGGGTGTTGCACTTATGTCGTCATTCCGCATTGGCCCTGCCATGTCATCGTGAGTACGCGTATCCACATTTAACAAAACGTGGCAACCCCCGCAAGTGTAATAATGGATATCAAATCTGCAACATAATGCAAACGAAGCGCTCACTTTTTTACTTTATTTAGAAACAAACGGTCTTTAAAAACATATAATTAATCTAGCTATGGCTATGTGTGTACTAATCATTGCAAACCGGGAACATTTACTGACTGATATTTGGATGTTATTTTACATCAACGCAACAATACTCGTAGTAAACTTAAATAATTTAATCTCAGGTAACAAAGGCCTATAGATAAATACCTTTACAGTACATATGGTGCTATATTACCGCACGAGTGCGGTAATCAGCAGATTACGTGCATATGTTGAAACTTTAAAGAGCCATATGTACTGTAAAACGTTGTACGATACACGTGCGAACAGGTAATTCGCAACTCGTGTCGATTTAAAATACTCCCTTCGGTCGTGTTTCAATTTATCACCACTCGTTGCGAATTTCCTGTTCTCTGCACTTGTATCGTAATGTACTATTTACGTATAGCTAACATACAAACGATTATATTCATAAAACTAAAACATTATTTTGGCGACAAAACACCAATTGACTAATGGATTCAAAGTGGGAATTATAGTAGAGAGGCCAATTTGAAAAAAGTCGTCGAATAACGATGGTCGTTTGACTTTTATTTAACTTGCCGTGTGAGTACTTATGTCTTTTTTGTTTGTGTGGGTCAAATCTTAGAAGGTAAATTAGACCCACTTCTCGATTTCCGATTGAGCTAATAACGACATATATGTAAATTCAGTGACAATGCAATATTATGCTAATGTTATTATCGAGCTGATCAAAATCAAAATCAAAATCAAATATTTATTCTGCAAATAGGCCACAAGGGCACTTTTACATGTCAAAGCATGAATTTATACAATTTAAAAAACTGACAATCTTACTTAATACTAATGATTTAAAAAAATATACTAATTAACAATACAATGAAAATAAATTTACAAATATTAAGGACGTATTGAATACGATCTGTGTCCGAATAAACAAAAGGAATATAAAATTAATTTAATATCTCAGAGATGTATATGGTCTCTGAGCGTCCAAATATGATTAATAACAATTATTTCAAAGTGCTTAGAGATGTAAATGATCTCTAAGCCCTAAAATTAAAATAAGTAAACTTAATATTGTTAGAGATGTATAAGGTCTCTAAGCGTCAATAATAATAAAACTAATCCAGAACAGGATCATGTCTCTCGTCAATCTACATACAATAAAATAACACTAGTATTAAGGTATTTACTATGCCCTTGCAAGCATGAACAGACCGGACTCCACAAACAGCACCCGATCACGAGTATGACGCGTATCTCAGCCATCGCCTCCCTCGACCATCTGTTAGGGAAGGTGGCGACCCGATCAACGACGCCACCGTAAGCAAAGCCCTTTAAGCGAGCATGACATATTCAGGCTGCCGGACATTAATAAAATCAAAGATTAAAATTACTCTTCGGCGAGAAACAGCATCATGTTTCATAAAATGCAACGACAGAGATAAGTATTTATACAAGGAAATATGCTAAGTGAAGCATAGGTATATTAAAAGTAACAGGATTTAACTATCACTGGCTTAAAAGCATTTTTGTCATTTAAGAAATCGTTGACAGTATAATAGGCCTGGCTTAACAAATAACGTTTAATATGAGACTTAAATTTACTAAGTGGAAAATTAACTATATCGATGGGTATTTTATTATAAAATCGTATACAGTTCCCCACAAACGACGTGCTAACCTTCCGGAGACGACTGGCCTTCACTGCAATCTTGTGTTTACTTCTAGTGTTGTAGTCGTGGATATCACTGTTAAGTTTGAATTCTTGAATATTTTTTCGAACATACATAATGTTTTCAAGAATGTATTGACATGCCACAGTAAGAATATTTGCCTCCTTAAATTTTTCTCTGAGAGATTCTCTGACCTTAAGTTTGTAGATGGAGCGTACAGCTCGTTTCTGTAGCACGAAAACGGTCTGGATGTCAGCCGCTTTTCCCCACAACAGGATTCCATAGGACATAACACTATGAAAGTAACTGTAATATACCAGCCTGGCCGTCTCAACATCAGTTAACTGTCTAATACGTCTTACTGCATAGGCCGCAGAACTAAGTTTGCCGGCCAGAGTGGCAATATACGCATGCCATTGCAGTTTTGAATCTAAGGTGACACCTAAAAACACTGTTCTATCTACAAATTCCATTTCATCCGACTTTAATTTGATCTTAGAATTGTTTGCCTGCTTGACATTAGGCATAGTGAATTTGATGCACTTTGTTTTCTTGGAATTTAAGAGCAAATTATTTGCTGTAAACCAGTTCACAACAGTACCTAGTGCCTCATTAATACCGTCAAAGTTTTTGTCTTTGCGGCCTACCTTGAAGATAATTTTTTGATTGAGAATTTGATCTGATGATGGAACCGGAAAGTGGTCATAGGAACTCTGTAATAAATAAGTTAACGCAATCATACCGAGTTTGGGCTCTTTGAATCCACTCGTAGTTGATAATAATTGTATATAATGTATGCATTGCATTTGTACACATGTACACACTTATTCTTGTATTTTTATTTCGGTTTTAGTTCTTGTTAAAATATATTTATTTGTCGCTTCTCTCATATAGTTATATAGTCTATTTAGAATCAATAGTCTAGTTGTAATTGTGCAGGACGGCGAATCAATATTAGTGTTATTTTCGATAAGAGTGTCTTAGTTAAGTTCCCTTAGATTATTCATCTGTTAAGTTCATTGTTAGTCTTAGGTAGATCTATAAAAAAGGGACTGCCAGATGTGTCGAAACCTCACAAACCGTGAGAAGAAATTAGCAATAGTTTTAATGGTTTAATTGTAGAATTGTACGTAGCTGTCCATTAGGGATATTAAATGCCAATTGTTTGTCTTTCATATTTTTAGAATTATTTATATTTTATTAGGGTGTGCATAGAAACACCATTTGTTCTGTATTGTACCTGTGAGTTGCAACGTGACGACGGGCCGAACAGACAACGGGCCGGCAATAATGCCTAATGGTTTATTACTTAGGGTAATAACTATACCTTTCTCGAAACCCATGAATTGCGCCCGTAAAATTGTAATTTATCCCTAAATTTTTACCAAATAAGGGTCAGCGGACGAGGCAGGTCTGAAGAGAGGGGCGGAGAGTCAGACAGTATAATATAGGCGGCACTTACGCCGCACGGTCACTGGGACTCTGGTAGTCGAACACTCCATACTGGTAGACAAACACTCGTAACTGAGAGTTAGTCACTGGAAAACAGACACTGGAGGTTAATCGGGAAGGCTCTCTCCCGCTCGCCTCAGGCCTGCCAGTCCACTGCAAGTAACCAGTCATAGGTGCACTCGTGCACAGTAATTGTACTAAATGTCCCCTAATATTTATTTATTATTAATATTTATTATGGAATTCGTCTACCTTTTTCGAACACTGTACACAAATTAGTTATGTGCATGAAAGCATGTATCTCAACAAATTAAAATGTTTAATAGGTATCTTGGTACCTATTCATTCACCTATTAACATTTTGATGATTGAAATTTAAACAAAGGGTGTAGCAGGATAAGCCTTCAAAAATTGCCCCCAAAGCTTTGAGTTCAAAACTACTACCAGTTGATGCCCCGTCAAATGAAAATAATCCACACCAATTTTTAACCCTCTACTGCCGCCTGGAACCCCGTGACATTCATTTAACCCTAAAAAGTTTTTTTTTTTTCTCAAAAAGTATAAAACGGACAATTATGAAATTTTTCATAAATGTTGATGTCATGTATACAAAGTATCAAAAAAAAAACTAACTCTCTACTTACTTATTTTACTTACACCCTGTATATCAGTTCAAGCTCGTCGTACTATCACCATTTTTGTACTAATTATTAACCAACTACCTATCTACATAATATATAAGTTTCATGTAAATAACAAAGGTGGAACAGTGTGAAAATATAAGTATTGTTCATGCCTACATGGTACGCATGTAGGCATGTAACACGCTTACCTAACTTACGATGACGATATTTAAAAAAAAAATCGGCCCGCCTAACGGGACGCCATTCGTTATTGATTTTTTTAATTTGCAAAGGAGGATGAATGAAACTCATTAATACTTATTCGTGCAAGTATTTTTATTTATATATTTTTAGTAACGTAACATAAGTGTTACTCCATGACAACAAACTAACTATAAGATGCTAACTACTAACATAAAATACAGCCTGTATTTAGTCTTCATCGCTGTTTTTATTTATTACAGTCAGATTATCTACAAAACAATCAAATATATTTGTGAGAATTTCTGCTGGCTTTATAATTCTAGATATATATCTAGCATTCGTTAGATAGTAAATCACTGCAGCAATATGTGAGCAACAGCCTGCAGTTCGGTTTCCATTCGGGCAAGTGCAGTAATGGTCGGTGATGCTTGCGTAATTGTTTTGATTGGGAATGTAACGAATGAAAATATGATAAGTCTTTTTATTTATATGTCGCGATTTGATATGAATTCTTAGAATTTCATTTTCCTTTAAATACTCTATGTTAATTGACCCGTCCGGATTCTGTAGTTCCGCTAAGTAGCATATTGATTGTTTTAATTGATATGAACCTCCGAAGAATATATGCAAATCATCCTGTGTCAGCTCTGGAAAGTCCAATAGGTCATTGCTTGATATGTTTTTAAAGATAGTTTTCTTTCTTATCCATCCATTTTCCTCAACTAACTGTGCCATGTTATTAACTGTCATGTCAGATTTAGTTTTTAAATGTGTTATTATTGCATCAGTGTTATTTGTGTCACTAAGCAATCTCCTTCCGTATTTATTATTTAAAAAACAAGCAATTCTACATAATGAGCCGATATTTGGTAATATTTTATTGTCGACTTTATGATCGAGTAAACGATATTTTTGTTTTATTATCCCGTGAACAGATTCCACTACCCATCTTACTTTAGTTACAACCCGCGATTTGTTAGCTTCAGTAGTGTCAAGCTGTGCTCTGTTTCCTTTTAAGGCAGGCATTAACACGTTCAGTCCCTTACCCTCCAAATCATTTACTATATCTCGGAAACCGCGGTCAACTACTACTATATCACCGGGTTTCAATAGCTTGGATAAACCGTTTTTATCAGACATTATTTTTTTCATTATCGATGCATCGTTCAAGTTAGCGTTGAATGGTCCAACCATATCTATCACATACCCATCAGTTGTGCATATTGTAAAGGGTTTACACAGAGGAGTTTTTTTTGTCCGGAATAAGATTTTTTCTGATATATATTATTAGAACTTTTCTGATGTCTAATGTACGTGCCATCACATATAATAATAAGCTGCTCATTACTAGCATCAAGTATTTTTTTTGCTACCTCACTAGTTCGAGACTGTATTATTTCTCTGGTGGTTGAATATATTCCAAAATATGATGGAAGAACTTTTTTTTCAAAGGCTGTTTTAACTGAAGTCACATACTCAGAGACTAATTGATGATACTCTAATCCAAGAATGGAGGCCAATGGTTCGTCACTATTTCCCGTCCTAAGTTTCATTAAAAATACTATTATAGCCTGTATTGATGTTCTATTAATAGACTTTCGTAAGCCTAATATCTCATCTAATTCGTAAATATCAGGCCATGTCAATCCTGTAAAGGCTGTCAGTTGTTGGTCTGTAATGCAATGATTTGATAATGCATTAAATGGTGTGCAGCCATGACTCAAATTAAAAATATGACTAATGTCTGACAAAGGTACTGAACTGGAATACGGCCTAAGGTGCGATATATCATTTTCGAAAAACTTTTCCTTCATTAAGTGGCTCTTGCAACATCTATTATTTAAGGGTACATAAATACGTTTTACTGAATAGCACTGTAATCTTGCCTCAAATGGTACAACTGTTAGATTTTTGCTAGAGCCACATATACAGCAGTATTTATGTGTTGCAATAAGGCGTTGAAAAGGAAGTTCTACATATTCTTCAGCTTTCGGGCATCTAGATGTGCATAGCATGAAAGTCGCATCCACGTCGTCATTACTAGTATCTATGTCCGGATTTTCAATAGACTGTGACTTCCTTTTGTATATTTGTAAACGACAATAGTTGCATAGCACATCACCCTCTTCAACAGTTATCTCAAAAGTAGCAGATATGTACACTAGGTCATCATTTTCAGTCAGAGTTTTAAATTGTCCTTTAACTTTTTGAATGAATCTCTCACATTTTACACACTTTAAAGACATACTCGTACCTGTACCTACAAGTGCTTACTTATAAATAAAAGTGATTACAAATGCAACATCTACACGCCTATCTTATTTGTTATCATTAATTATCATCGTAATCAATTATCTAAAGTAGTTACACAAACTATCTAATGAACTCGGACATGGATATCAATATTCGTTATTTTCTATTGAATACAATGTATGATAACATCGAGGACAATATAAATCGGCGTAAGTAAATTGGCGGCGTAAGTTGAAACACGTGATTTGTTTACGATATCCACAGTTGCCACAGAAATCGCTTGTTATGATGCCTTCATCCTCAAGCCACGGCGAAATATCCTCACATGGAAGACAATTCAAAAATAACTGATTTTCTATTGTTCTTGGAATCAGCATTCCGATCCAATTTCTTGAAAATGATCGCTGAATACTTTTTATCTGTATAACAAATACGAAATAAATTGTAAATGAAAATATACAAGCTTCCTATTGACTATGTTTTATCAATCTTATATTACAAGTATGATTGTAACCCGTAAACATAATCGACATTATTAATTAAATATCAGAAAATCATCAATATATAGTTTTCCTTTGTAACATGCTAATAAAACCGTAACATTGGTTTAAACAAATAAATATATCTACATACGAGTGAAATTAACACGCCACTGAATTAGCGTCATGTCATGTCATATACGCATAGGAATAGCTTGTATCAACTTATCTCGGAAAAATAAACAGTTCCGAATATATATCCAAAATACTCTTGCCACAGGAGCGTAGCCGCATGAAGGATCTAACTAATAACATACTATACTCTACAGTTAATAAGATATATTAAATAAATTCATCGGTACCCACTCGCTCGTCCAAGGACAGTCTCCATTCATTCTCTAAATAAGTTCTTGCTTTTTCTTGTAGTGGCGTAATAACAACTTGAAATGCCAGCTCATATAAGGACTTAACTCGTTTTTTGAAAATATTAGCAATTAATTTTCTTTTCTTTAAGTTTAAATCGCAGTTTGCAGACATTTTTTTCTTTTAAAACAGCAGCAATGCTTCACGCCAAAGACCGAATTACGAAAAAAATATTTGAAAATCGAACACGGCCAGCATCACGGCCGAGGGCCATTTTTTTAATTTATTTCGCTTGCAGGACTCAAGAACTTACATAAAATGCTAAGTAACTCAATTACGTAGTACCTTTTTACAAAACAATAAAGTAAAATAAACAGAAACACTTGTTCGAATAAGTATTAATGAGTTTCATTTGTCCTCCATTTCAAATTAACAAAAAAAAATGATTACGGATGGCTTCCCGGTTGGCGGGCCGATATCTTTTACTAGTGTCGTCAACGTTTGGTAAGCGTGTTACATACATGGTACGTACTGAACAATACTTATATTTTCACTGTTCCACCTTTGTTATTTACATGAAACTTATATATTATGTAGATAGGTAGTTGGTTAATAATTAGTACAAAAATGGTGATAGTACGACGAGCTTGAACTGATATACAGGGTGTTTTATTTTTTTATTTAGGTTTTTTTCTAGGAAAATAAGTAAGTAGAGAGTTAGTTTTTTTTTTGATACTTTGTATACATGACATCAACATTTATGAAAAATTTCATAATTGTCCGTTTTATACTTTTTGAGAAAAAAAAAACTATTTAGGGTTAAATGAATGTCACGGGGTTCCAGGCGGCAGTAGAGGGTTAAAAATTGGTGTGGATTATTTTCATTTGACGGGGCATCAACTGGTAGTAGTTTTGAACTCAAAGCTTTGGGGGCAATTTTTGAAGGCTTATCCTGCTACACCCTTTGTTTACCGCTCTATTTATGTATGAAAAGTGATTGGATATTTTTTTATGTTTTAAAGAGTGATTAACACACCATTTCATCGACCAATAAGCCATATTTCACTTAATACCACTGTTACGCTGCGCGCCCATGTGCAAACTAGACAGCCGTTGGACACAGTTTTGACGCTCCACCTTCTTGGACACAGATTTGGTGGTGTCATTTTGCGACGCTAGTTGTGCTTCTATGTTTTTTTTCATTCGGTGACCATTGTAGAGGCAATTTGAAAATGACCCCAGGAGGAAATATTAACTAACTCCAAAACAGAATTGAAAACATTTCAAATTTTCAAGTAGTATGAAACTTAACTCATGTCGTTAATTCGTTAACAAAAAACCCTAAAATATATATTTTCATAATTATTAGTGAAATATTCACAAAAATATGAAGAAAACCTACCACCGGCGTAATCACGTCACAAGGATGAATTGTGACAGTCACAGTGCACAAAAAGAACAGCAGTTCACTTTCTTCAGAAAATCTGTCTTTGTAACTGTGCGTCTGTATCATTTGTTACGCTGTGACGCCTTACTTGTCACTTACTCACTTTTAGAATGATGAACTTTTGAAATTGATTTTACTTATATGAAATTGGAATATTTTCGAGAATTAAATAATGTGGATTAACTTAAGAGGGTGCCGCGGGAATGAAAATTTTCGAATTTAGCTATTAGCCAACCGAGTCGACCAGCACTTGTCTATACGTCAACTTTCACGAACTTTACAGAGTAGGCTCAGCGCAGGGTAAAAAATAATTATTTACTTTTTTTGCATAAAGAAAATTAATGCAATTGTGTTATCATCATCATAACAGCCGAAGTACTTCCACCGCTGGCCTCCCCCTAAGTGCCACAATAACGGATCCTGCGCCACCCGCAAAATAAAATAATAATGTAATCATAATAGAAATATATGATGTAATTGACGTAAACAGTAATTAGGCTTACTTATCTGCAAATCTAGAAATGAATAAGTGATACACGAAAGCAGTAATAAAAAACAACAGAAACAATCGTTATTTGTTATTATTCGTTTATTTTGATCCGTTCTCCATTTAGGGCTGAAAACCTTAATAATATTTGGCGCCAAAAATCCACCATTTTGTTCTTTTTATTTTTTATTTTGACATACCCGGAATCTAACGACACTTAGCAAGCTAAAATCCATCGAGCCGTTCAGGCTGCAGAGCATGCCAAACAATCATACATACATACATACATACACACATACATACACAAATACATACATATATACTCTCGAAAAACATAACCCTTCTTCTGGCGCAGTCGGGTAAAAAGTAGTCGCATTTTTTCTGTTTATTGTTAATCACATTGGTCATTTTATTGATATTTAAAGCAGCCTTATTTTTTCTTTTCACACAATAATTTTCAAGGTTTTAATTGGTTTAGAAGTACAAAAACTACGTGTATCCCTTGCAAAAAGTGTCTAATGACCAGTGAACGAAAAAAGCATAGAACGCGAGCTTCGGGCCATTTATTCGTAATACGCACGCGCGGTGTTGTACCAATAAGAATTGCCAAAAATGTCAGTCGATTTTCTATTACCCAAAACAAATAAACGTGATTGGTAAATTTCAAAATGACTGGCTGTGTTTGGTATCCTAGCGCTGACGTTTTATGTGTCAGGGCGGCGACAACGACAACGCTTAGCGGGTGGATGGTTGCATGCAACAAAAAGTCATCTTCATACGCAAAACCGCCGTATTATTTAAATTTGATTTTAAGCTTTATTTTATTTTTAAATATCATAGGATAACCTTACGAAAATCTAACTAGTCGCTAATTAAGCTGTACCAGACTTATACTATGCATATTGGACGACCATGTACATAATTTATAGCTTGCTAAACACTGTTAGACATAGAGAACAGCAACCACTCGTAATCGAAACTTTTACAGTATATTCAGACAACGCAAACATTTAACGTACGTACGTTAACTCATTTTTACAAGCTTTTATTTAACTTGCCGTGTCAGTAACTTATGTCTTTTTTGTCTGTGTGGGTCAAATCTTAGAAGCTAAATTAGACCCACTTCTGGATTTCCGATTGAGCTAATATTTGACGTTAGTACGCTCGGCTGAACTCGATTCTCCATAAAAACGTAGTTTTGTTCTCATTTTAAACTCCTTGCTGAAATAACATGAAACGTATACACAATGGGAGCCGCCATATCTAGGTCGGAAATTAGTTCCTATTGCAAGAAATTGTAATAGAAAAAAATACAGCTAGTTTTTGAGTTTTTTACGTCTTTTATGAAAACCTTAATAATTGCTGTATTTTTTCTCCATTATAATTTCAAGCAACAGAAACCAATTTCCGACCTAGATATTCCGGATTCCATTGTGTATACAAAGTTTCATGTTATTCTAGAATGGCATTTTAAAATGAGAGCTAAACTACATTTGTATGGAGGACCGAGCTTACTGCACATATGTAAATTCAGTGACAAAAAATATTATGATAATATTATTATCGAGCTGATCTGATGATGGAACCGGAAAGTGGTCCTAGGAACTCTGTAATAAGTTAACACAATCATACCCAGTTTGGGGTCTTTATATCCACTCTTTGAGAAGTTGATAATAATTGTATATATTGTATGTATAGCGTAGTTACACACTTATTCTATTATTGTTATTTCGGTTTTAGTTTTTGTTAAAAATATATTTATTTCTCGCTTCCCTCATAGTTATATAGTCTAATTAGAATCAATAGTCTAATTTTAATTGTACTAAATGTCCCCTAATATTTATTTATTATGGAATTAGTTTACCTTTTTCGAACATTTTAATTTGTGAGATACATGCTTTCATACACAAATCAGTTATGTGCATGAAAGCATGTATCTGAACAAGTTAAAATGTTTAATAGGTATCTTAGGTACCTTTTCATTCAGCTATTAACATTATTTTGATGATGTAAGGTGGCATAACACCATCCCTATACAAAATCGGTTCCGACTAAAAAATTAAACAAATATGTTTACCGCTTTACTTACATATGAACAGTGATACCATCTTTTTTTTAATGTTTTCTAGAGTGATTAACGCACCACTTCACTGCACAAAAAGGCATATTTTTTATTTTTGAGATTTCAGTTAATACAACTGTTACGTTGCGCCGCCATATTCAAACTAGACAGCCGTTGGACACAACTTTGACGCCCCGCCTTAGTAGACACAAGTTTGATGGTGTCATTTTGCGACGCTAGTTGTGCTTCTATGTTTTTTTCATTCGCTGCTAATGACAAGGTCGTTTCAAGACCTAGTGAGATGAGTAGCGATACAAGAATAGTACATTACTGCAGAGGCCGTGAAGTAAGGACTCGTTTTATCCGGCCTCGTCTACGACTCGGCCGTTTATCCCAAACTCGTCCTGCAATCCCTGTTCCGGCCGAGGATTATACAGTACTTTTCTCAAACATGTTAATAAAAACAATAAAAAAACTACAATGTAAAAAAACTAAAAAATACAAAACGTCCAAAAATATCAAAGCATCACGACACATAACGGAAATTAAACAAAACACGAAAAATGCTACAAAATACAAGCACCATTTAAAAAAAAACACGAAAGAACTAAAAAATACCAAAAAACACGTAAAAACTAAAAAAAATACCAAAAGACAGAAAAACAAAAACAAAAATGTCAAAAAGTACAAAAAAATACGAAAAAACTTTTAAAAAGTCCAAAAATATTTAGAAAAAACAAAAAACGCTATAATGTAAAATAACACGAAAAAACTAAAAAAAAAAAACATAAATACTTACTCCAAAAGTTCGAAAAAACAACAACAAAATACAAGAACGATAAAAAAACCAGAAAAGCCTAAAAAATACTAATTTACATAACAAATGAAAATATATATACAAAATCGTGGCGGTTGGCTCTAAGTAATATTTCCTTGACCTGGTGATGGTCGCGGGTGTCCGCTGGATGCGGGTGGCGCAGGACCGGTCATTGTTGAAGTCTTTGGGGGAGGCCTATGTCCAGCAGTGGACGTCTTTCGGCTGACATGATGATGATGATGATGATGAATATTTCCTTTATCAGTTGATTTTAGTAAGCAAATTTAAAAAGTTAGAGCAGCGGACAATAATGTTAGTTTCATACATTCTCCATACATTACTTCTTGGCCGCCGGCCAAGAAGTAATGTAGGAAGCCATGAATAGGTAACTTCATGTCCTCTTTTCGTGACATTAATGCATACATTTAGGCGCATGTTTGAGAAAATATTCCTATTCGCCTCCTTTTCTCGCCTCTCCCACTTTTATTTGAAACGGGGAAGACTGAGTCGGAAGTTGACACATAATTAGACATACATAGTACAAACCTCCTTTCTGCGTGATAATTCCTTAATAACTCACGATTAGTATTGAATAACACGCCATAATGACCCGAACAACTTGTTACCTGAAATATTATAACAGTTAATAAACACCGTGAGGAGTCTATGATTAAGAATTGCGGTATAAGATGAATCGTTTGTTCCAAACTGTACCTAAAAGGAGAGCAACCCAATCAGGTGAAGCAACTCGAGGCAAAATTATGATAAATTACCCGAGACACTGTGTCAATCAAAATACTAGCTTGTTATTAACAGCTGGCACCTTCATGTGCTCCTTTATTTCTGTATGAGTACCTCTCATCGATATATGATACTGGATCAAAAACATATGTTTTTTTATCTGTTTACAAAATAAAATGTAAAGTCTTCATTCAACACAGTGATTTAGTCAGAAAATAAATTGGAGTAGTCACAATAGTTTCAGTGTGACTTTTGCTTTCGCTCTGGATTCTATATGCAACTTGAATTATTTCGAGTCGGAGCTGAAAGTGAAGTAATGCTCGTAATATTTCCACAGTTTTGGAATTTGGAGTTACAGAAAATGAAAATTCGCTACAAAGCAAGAGGATATCAGGAAAGGTATTTCACAAATCCCTGCAGGTTGGAATATTAGTAGACACAGTTGCCAGTTTTTATGGTTCTATGATTATTTTTGTTTGGCTCATTTACCTATCAAACTTTCAATGTTTAGGTGTGATATCTGTATATCCGACTCTAATACAAATGTATTTGTTGAAACCACGGTTTAAACTAAATAAATAATCCAATAAATTTAATCCATTACATGGTAGTTTGTAAATAAACCTATAAAAAACATCTTGAACTATTGATCCCATCCTATGAATGATTGAATACGTTCAGAAAAAGATGACCACGATTATCAATTATTTCAAAAGGAACAGTTTCATTTACCCATATTGGCATTGCTGGTGTCTTAAGTCTTGATCCTGGATGCTGCTGGTTAGCGTTGTTCTTAGCATTGTCCTCATTTCCATAAAATACTAACAGGCCTACTGGGCTACGCGATAAAACTCCAAACTGCGGCATTGCCTAAAATATCAGAATCTTACTTTTATAAGGATATATTTTACACTAATAAACGACACACAGTAACAAGTATCAAAAGAGTAATCGAAGTACTTAAAGAACGAAAAGCCACATTACTGCCTCAACCAACTTGTTTTATTCAATTCTATGTTACTGAAAAATTCCTCCTAAATTATGCCATTCGAATATAGTAGGTACTTTTGCACAAAAAGGAGATAAATCCGACGTTATTAATTAAAGACCCATAAGTTTTGTATCCCACATCTACAAATTGTTCATAAAGGTAATATAAAATTGGATTTCCCCACTACTGCACAACCATCAGCCACCCGAACAACCAGGTTTTTGACCTACATAGTTTCTCTACAACAGACCATCTAAATACTTGTAGATGTCTCCATACTTTAAACCAGATAATAGAAAAGTCTAACGAGTTTAACAGGCCTCTATACACTGCCTTGTGTCAAACACTCCGCTATATTTTTCGCCATGCAAAATCGAGGTATAGACTCCACGTGGGAGAATCTACGACAAAAGCACAGCAAGTATTAAATTACATGCCACCCGGCCCCGTATTTAAAGTGGAAAAAGGCGTTAAACAAGGCGACCCGCTGTCTCCAAAACTATTCACCAGTTGCCTCTAAGAATTATTTAAAAAGCTGACGGTCTCATAGGAGACGATGGGTATTGCCGCGGGTGGCAAGAGGTTAACAAATCTACGCTTTGCCGACGACATAATAATCCTTTTCTCCAACATGACAAATGCTGCAAGTTCTGAGCACGGCAAGCCTCGAATGAACAGAGCGAAAACCCTTGATGACCAACGGCGCAAAACTTAAAGTTACGGTTGATGGGCAGGATATACACCATGCCGACGTGTACGTATGCCTGGGCCAGACAGGTTCCTTCGAAAACAGAAAGTCCATAGAAATCGATATCCGCATCGAAAACGCCTGGAAGAGCTTTTGGTCCATGAAGGCGCTACTGAATCAGGTGTCTCAAGCGCAAACTCGTTGACATGTGCATTCTGCCAATATTAACTTATTGTGGTCAAACCTGGTCATTGACTAAAGCTCAGAAGTCCTAATTAAAGGTTTGCCAGCGGGTCATGGAGCGCAGTATACAAGGTGTTCGCAGAACTGATCGAATCAGAAACACGATACTGCGCTCCAAAACACAAGTTATAGATGTTGTTGCCAAGACCGCTAAACCGGAGGTGGACATGTCTGCCGTATGCATCCGGAAAGATGTGCCAAAATAAGTACGGAGCGTACCCCTCGAGACGGCTACCGGAGCCGAGACAGACCAAAAAGGAGATGGCGGGACAACTTGGACACATTCTGCTCTGATTGGCGGGAGCATGTCAGCAATAGGGCCGAGTGGAGGAAAAGAGAGAGGCCTTTGCCCAGCAGTGGGACACTTAAATAGGCTATGAAAAAATACACACAGGAAATGAATGATTAGTTAACTTAAAATAATGTGGTTTTAAATAAGGACAAGCAGGTACAGAACTCTTTATTTTGCGTGGGCTTACAACGCTGCGTTGCCTGGTTGCCACTCGAGAACTCGACCCACCGGCCGGATGGTTCTCCGGGCAATGAGGCCCGTTTACTGCCACTTAAATTTGGTTCTTCGGGCTATGTCGGTTATCTTGGATCTTTTGCGGTTTTCTTTCATGAAATAGGAGGTAAACTAGCAGATGAGTCGCTTGATGGTAAGCGCTTATCGCCATCCATGGAAACCCGAAACCCCAGAGGGATTTTAAGTGCGTTGCCGGCTTGTAAGATTCACGCCCTTTACTTGAAAGTTGGCGGATTTCGTCATTTCTAAGTCGATCTCGTAGAGTACTGGAGGTACCATAGCCTTCTGCATCGCTCTTTGAGTGACTTTTGAGGCTCATAGTGACTGACTACGTTTAAGAATAACACACACGTCGGTTTGTGAATAACATCCCTGGTCGAAAACTTTCGTCGGCACACTGCAGGATAATGGACTAGAAGATATTGCGTAGTCTCCCAAACGCCGCCCAGCTAAGACGTATAATAACAAATATAATGTTAGAGTTGTTAGACTAATGAATCTTTACCACCCACACCACCATATCAGCCCAAAGACGTCCATGCTGGACATAGGCCTCCCCCAATTTCATGGGGGGTTATTTCCATAATCGCCGAGCTTGGCATGCGGGTTGGCGATCGCAGTGCCTCCACCGCACTCCAGTGATGCTGCTGCCCATCCTACGATGGGATGAATCTTTAAATTGTTTAAATTTAAGTAAATCGAACTGTGACGCATGTAGTACCTAGCTGCTCCACTATATTCGTCGTGTTATATGCAAATAATAATCATACTAAAACAGCTCAATGGCTCAAAAACATTAGTTATTATCAATATGTAGCATGAGGTTATTGTAATGAATTCAGTAAACTTTGAAGTAAATGTATTTTATTACTTTTAGATAATCATACAATAATGAATATTAGATGTATCAATGACAGGAAAAATTTGCACAGAATGATTTTTAAATCTTCTGTCACTTTGTGATGCGTGACGTAGTGTTATTCTAATCGGTAACATCAACATCCTCCCCCTCCTTGAAAAGCTGGCTTTCAAGAGGCTTATGGGAGTCTAGTCCTTCCAAAGCGGACAGCTTCGAAACGGCTCTCTTAATAATGCCGTATTCTTGGTACGTAAGTCGACGACTCTGCAGACGCCATCTTCACCAGGATATAGTTTAACTACTCGATCTAAGAGCCATTTCATTGGTGGTACGTGGTCATCAATGATTCAAACGAGGTCGTCGATCTTGATTGACCCTTTATTTGTTTTCCACTTGACGCGTCGCTGGAGCGTGGTTAGGTAGTACTTTGATCAACGAGATCAGGAGTGCTGTCTCGATCTTTGCACGAGCTGGTATCTATTTACTGATAAAGTTTTCACTTCAGGTGATAGCAGGGACATTAAAGGTCGTCCGACAAGGAAACGCCCAGGCGTGAGTGGTGCTAAATCAGACGGATCCTCGGATAATGGTGTCAACGGACGAGAGTTCATGATTGCCTCAATCTGCGCAAAAAGTGTAGCAAACTCTTCAAATGTTAAAATTTTATTATCCGCAATTCTCTTTAAATGATATTTAGCTGATTTAACAGCTGCTTCCCAGATTCCTCCGAAGTTAGGAGCATAAACTAGAGAAAAGTGAAAGACAAACTCCTCACTGCATGCGAACTCTCCAATCTGCCATTCATTCACACTTTAATAACAACATACAAACAATTAATTTTTGGCTACTACAAAGTTTTTTCCATTGTCACAAAAGATACTATCTGGCCTACCACGCCTAGCAATAAATCTACGCAAACACATAATGAAAGCGTTTGCACTTAAGTCACTAACTACTTCACGATGGACAGCATTACTTGAAAAGCAAACAAATTCACACGTAAAATATCTTTGTCATCAAAAAATGGATTTAAATTAAGCAATTTAGATTTGCAGTTTAAAACCTTGTATGATTTGAGTGAGTGTATGTCTTTGTCAAATGATTGTCGTTGTGATATAGTTGCTAAGATCGTTAAACTATTTTGTAATTCTGTATCACCCGGCAGTTTGTCATTATTTACCGTGCAGTTGTTTATGAATCGCAATACAAAACCACATCATTTGTTTCACTTCGTAAGGTTATAAAAACCTTGATCTCTGGTAAGTGGGCGTCAGCGCGTTTGGTTGAAGGCCAGTCACTCTCAGACTTCTTAGGGAAGCTTGGTCCCTCCCACCACAAAACGCTGGTGAGTAATTGTCTTTGTTTGACTCCCCTTGAAGCGAGATCGGCTGGATTCATATCTGTTGGTACATGACGCCATGCATTTGGGTCTGATAATTCTCTTATTTGGTCAATTCTATTACATACAAATGTTTTTAATGTTTTCGGTTGGGTATGAAGCCAACCTAAGACAATGGTAGAGTCAGTCCAAAATATAGATCTGGTAACCGTCACTCGTAAAGCCTTTGTCACTTTTGCATATAACCGAGCACCCAATAATGATCCTAATAGCTCTAAGCGCGGAATTGTCATTTTAGGTTTTAATGGTGCTACTCTTGCCTTAGCACACAAGAGGTGAATAAATACTTGACCTTCACTATCGATAGATTTCAAATACAAGCATGCTCCGTAAGCATCCTTTGAAGCATCTGTGAATGTATGAACTTCAATTGTATCAAGTGCATGAAAGAGTGCGTGACGAGGTACATTCAAGTCAGCAAAATGTTTCGATTCGTCAATAAATTCTCGCCAGGAACTCGCCAGTTCTTTGGGTACTAAATCATCCCAATACAAATACACAAATCGTACTTCCATATTGGAGTGACAGAGATGCATCGGTCGTGCGGTTAGTTCTTACTAAATACCACAGTGGCGCTACGATCTATGTGGGGTATTTCACTGATATCTCTATCTCAGTACATTTACTTTGTGTATGTCACCATTAATTGCAAACCAGAAACGCGTTAATAATATTTTAACAATAAATAATAATTAATTAAACTTAAAAGTATCCCCAAAATCTAATTCGATATAATTAAGGTTGCCTACTTTTTGAATTGACTGTAACCGTCAATGTATGTCAGGGCAGAAATGGTCATTGTCCTTTAGACTCTTGAAGAGTTGGTCTGTCTTTACCTAATTTGATTTGCCTGGATTCTACAAGATCCCAAAAAACATCAGCACCCAGCAAAACATGAATTTCTGACGGACGATAAAAGCTGGGGTCTGCTAGCTCTATAGAAATCGGCAGATTAAGACAAGATGTGTCCATTTGTACATTTGGTAAAGGTCCAGTTATTTCTGACACTACTAGACAAGAAACAAATGCGCATTCAAATGCACCAGCGATTTCACATGAACATGTTAGCGCTTTGTAGTACTTGTTAAACATTTGTCAATGCCGCTGATGGAAACTGGATTTGTTTCAACGCAGTTTAGGTTCAATCTGCTTTGCAATATTGTAGAAATAAAGATGACTGATTACCCACATCAAGAAGAGCCTTGGTTATATAAGGCTGCTTTGTTACAGGATGAACTCTTTCCACTTCAGCGGTGCACAACAGCACTTGACCCGGCGTGAATGTTGACAACGTACATAGTACTCATAGCAGTAATATTTGTATTATCATGTGGGTTTGTATTAGTACTACCGGGCGCTTCATTGTGTAATAAAGTGTTGTGTTTTCTGTTGCAAATTCTGCACGGGCCTAGGCGGCAACGACCGGTGTGATGACCAGGGCGTAGACAGTTTTTACATAAATTATGTTTAGACACTTCGCTTTGTCTTAAATCCACTGACAATTCATTGAACTTGGCACACTCATAATTAAAATGATTTTGTTAACAGTATATTTAATTAAAAGTATATTTATTGTCATTTGTTGAGTATTTATTATCGTTTGTTGTATATTTGTAATCACTAGTGTTATCTAACTTTGTTCTGACATGTTTAGAATCCTTTATTTGATAAGTAGGTTTATCAAGCTTGTGTGTAGAAGCACTGCAATGTATAGTTTCCAAAACATCGGCCCGATTACGGAGAAATCCTAAGAAATCATCAAGCTTGGGTGAAACGTTAAGTGTATTCTTGTGTTCTTCCCACTTCCTACTAGTGGCGCCAATGGCGCCATCTAGTTTTTACACCTTCATATAAATCACCAATGTAACCCAATTATTTGTGGGTTCTTTAAGGGTGTGTAAAGCACGCAATTTTTTTGAATAAAAGTCTATCATGTACCTTGTAGCCTTGTATGACTCTCTAGTAATATGTTCAAAGTTGAATAAGGGCTTAATGTGGTTGTTTATTAGAATTCTTTCATTATTGTAACGCTCACACAGTAAGTCCCATACAACCTTGTGATTTGCACTAGTGAACTCAATGGATTTTATTACTATGGATGCTCCGCCCTCCAAAGATGCATGTAAATAATGGAACTTATTTATAGCTGGAATGGACTCATTATTATTTATTAAGAAATCAAAGATGTCGCTATATTCCCTGGAATTTTATTCTAGTAAATGCCAGTGCATGTAAATTATCCCGGAACCTTTGGTTGAAATATAGATATTTGACAGTTATTTTGTTTTAGCGAATTCAAATTGAATTTGACAATTTTTCACTGAATATTCGTACTAACAAAATTGTTTAGCAATAATGTAGCTTGAAATAATACAACCTTTATAGGCAGAGCAGGATCGAGGAAACCATGAAATCGTCACAAACACGAATATTTGATATTTTAAATACTACATGACGGGTTTCCTTGTAAACTTGCTCTCTTGCTTCTCTGTGCTCTTGCTGGTTGAATCAGGCTGGACTTCGGGATTCCGCTTGTTTCCAAGGATCCGCACGTCGCCGATTTTCAATTCTTTGAATAATGTATTCAATCAAGTCGGGGTCATTAAAATGTTAACTGAACTCCAATGTATCATGAGGTTATTGTAATGAATTCAGTAAACTTTGAAGTAAATGTATTTTATTACTTTTAGATAATCATACAATAATGAATATTAGATGTATCAATGACAGAAAAATTGGAATAGAATGAATTTTAAATCTTCGGTCACGTTGTCATGGGCGACGTACATAGTGTTGTACCGATATGTATTCAAATCGGTAACATCAACATTTATTATACATTATAAACCTATCATAATTAACAATTAGTAACAAAACGACGTCTCGTTATAAGTTGGTGATAACAAACTAAGAATTTGATTTTGCAATACCCGTAATCAATATATTGCTACTACCAGGCAACTATTACGAACACCCGAAGATTCAAGTACGGATGCAACCATCTGTATTCCTCGGATGCTGCAAGTGAAATAGTACATTACTGCATAGGCCGTGAAGTAAGGGATTGTTGGACGAGTGTGGGATAAAACGAATCCTGCAATCCCTGTTCCGGCCGAGGATTGTATAGTACTTTTCTCAAACATGTTAGAAAAAAAACTACAAAGTAAAAAACTAAAAAATAGCAAAGCGTCACGACAAATGACTGCAATTAAAAAAACACGTAAAATGCTACAAAATACAAGCTCCAGCAGCGGCCGCGCGCCAAGAAGTAATGTTGTAAATTTTGTATATATATTTTTAATTTGTTATGTAAATTGGTATTTTTATAGGTTTTTCCGGTTTTTTTATCGTTCTTGTATTTTTTTTCGTTTTTTTTTTATTTTTCGAGTATTTATGTATTTTTTTTTAGGTTTTCCTGTTATTTTGTATCGTTATTTTTTGTTTTTTTTTTTAATATTTTTGGACTTTTTAAAAGTTTTTTGGTATATTTTTTGTACTTTTCGATTTTTTTTTAGTTTTTCCTGTTTTTTAGTTTTTACGTTTTTTTTGGTATTTTTAAGTTCTTTCGTGTTTTTTTTTAAATACTGCTTGTATTTTGTAGCATTTTTCGTGTTTTTATTTAATTTCCGTTATTTGTAGTGATGCTTTGCTATTTTTGGACGTTTTGTATTTTCTTAGTTTTTTTTACATTGTAGTTTTTTTATTATTATGGAAAAAAAACAATAATATATTATTATATATTATTGTTTATTTTCCTAACATGTTTGAGAAAAGTACTATACAATCCTCGGCCGGAACAGGGATTGCAGGACTCGTTTTATCCGGCCTCGTCTACGACTCGGCCGTTTATCCCAAACTCGTCCAGCAATCCCTTACTTCACGGCCTCTGCAGTAATGTACTATTACATACCTATTTGAAAACATTCTAAGCTTTCCTATTTATAGCGCGAAACGAGCAAAACATATCAGTGACATTAACAAGATACAGACAACTTACGTAATGATCTTCATCGCCGATGTATATGACCCCGTTGTGCAGATACGGGGTGGCTCGCCCAGTAAGCAACAGCGTAACAACGTTTAGTGATCCCTCAATATGAGATGATACCAAATAAGTCAGCTTTCCATCTAAATCTTTTTTAATGCTGTTAGAAAAATACACCATGTTATTGTTATATGCTTAAAATGATTTCTTTGTAAGGTTCAAGGCATATAAATTCCTATTTTAGAAGTACATGGTTGTCGAGGGTAGTAAATAGGTAATATGGTATATGAGGTGCTTCCAGGTTAGATGCCAACACTTTAAGAGGTGTTTTAACTTACATTAATAAAATTTTATATAAAAGTTTCGTTTTCATTTTCCGAACAAAATAAATAAATTTAAATTCTGGCCAAACATAATCACCTGTGGACTTAACTGACAAGGTGGTTATCACTTTCTGTCAAGTGGGCTACATAATGGATGGTATTCGAAGTGACCAGTTATCTAAGTGACAGCCAAGAAGTTTCATACGATAATCATCATCATCGTTCTCGCGTTATTCCCAGTACAGTTGCATCCTGAAGGATGCCCGGGGTCCGCTACCTAATCCCAAGTGTAGCTGACAGAAGCAGGCGCAGGACCGGTAAGGACTTCGGTGAGTAAAAACAGCGATTTTGAAAGCTTGTGCTTAAGGAGCGAGTACATGCGCTTTGGTAGGCGGTCGAAGGGTCACTGCCGGCGTCAAAGCTAGGCGACGCACACATAGACTCGCACCCGTACATGAGCGTTTTATTCACACATTTACATTAATTTACAGCACACAACAGTAGCAGGTTAACAGATCAGGTAAGTACCTACATTTATAATTATTTATTTATCGTATCTTCTGTTTCAAGTGGAAGCCAGGCGTCGTGTATTTTACATTACTCTCCCCCCTATTGTCCTTTCAGGACAATCATTCTCGGTTGCAGTAGGGAGCAAAGCCACGCGGGTTACCGGTCTGGTAAGTATTCCCGTCTTTGTCCTTATATCCACAATGCGTACTCGACCGTCGGCACCGGGGTGGACGCTCTCAATTATTCCTTTAGGCCAAGTATTTCGTGGTAGTTTCGGATCAACTATGACAACTACGTCTCCTTGTTTCAGCTGATGACCTTCTTGAAACCATTTTTGGCGTGGTAACATAGTTGGCAGGACTTCTCGCATCCAGCGTTGCCAGAACATGTCTGCTAATCTCTCCGTGATTCTCCATGATTTTATACTATAGAAGTCGTCGTTATCAAATTTCCTAGGCACAGGTAAGTTCGAGGAAGTCCCGATGAGAAAATGATTGGGTGTTAGACTTTCAGGGTATTCGTGGTCCACTGCACTGAAACATGGCTCAAGGGGCGGCTGTTAACGTTATTTCCACTTCAGCTAGTAATGTTATCAGCACTTCTTCGCGCGGAGCCCTTTCTTTCAGGATTACTCTTAAGGCCGCTTTCACAGACCAATAAGCCGCTCCCATGCTCCAGCCATATGAGGACTTGCCAGAGATATGAAATACCACTCTAGTCCACGGTTGATTACCTCGTTTTTCACAGTAGTTTCTTCATTGATCGCTTGGAATGATTTTTTCAGTTCGGCCTCCGCGCCTCTGAAGTTCGTAGCATTGTCCGAGTACATTCTGTACGGCCAGCCGCACCGCGCTGCCATTCGCCGCAATGCCATTATAAATGAATCTGTTGACAGCGACGGCACAAGTTCCATATGTATGGCGCGAACAGTGAGGCAGGTGAATAGAACACCGTACCTTTTTTCTCGACGGCGTCCGACTGTAATTTCCATTGGGCCGAACAGATCAACGCCACAATAGGTAAAGGGTCTCTGATGATGGGCAAGGCGGGCCTCGGGCAGGTCACCCATTCGTGGGTTGGTAGGTCTCGCTTTCCTTATACGGCAGTACAAACACTTCGCAGCAATTGGTCGCACAGTAGGTCGCAATTTCAATAGCCAGTACTTTTGACGAATCTCATTGACTACTGTTTCGGTACAGCCATGTGCTGCCATCTCATGGTAGTGTCTAACTATTAATTTTAGGATATAATCACGTTCGTCCAAAATTACCGGTCGCTTAACACTTGGGTTCACGTTCGCAACAGCTTCTATTCTCCCGCCGACGCTCAGTAACCCATTTTCGTTCCAAACTGGTGTTAGTTTTCTCAGACGACTAACCGTTGATATAGGTTTATTAATTTTAATTAAATTTACCTCCTCAGGAAACGATTGTAATTGTGAGTAGCGCAATAACTCATATTCAGCGCGTTGCATAATTTCCGAGGTAAGTTCAGCAATTCCAGACGTTCTACATTTTTCAATAAACAATAGCACATTCGCCATGCATCGGCACAGGCGGAGCCAGGAGGTTTTATCTTGTTGGTTCCGGAACAGGTACGTAATTATTGTGATTTTCCGCAATCAAGTTGACCTGTAACGTCTCTTCATCATATTTCTCAATTTTGTCAGGGTTCACGGAGGGCCAATCCTCACGCGGCGTGTGCAGAAAATGTGGACCTCGCAGCCATTCCCCGTCGCTACTCAGTTTGTAAGTATTAATTTTTGTAGCTTTGTCGGCGATATTTAACTTCGTAGGTATATAATTCCATTCTTGAAGCTGGGACAACTCGTCAATTTCGTCGAGTCTGTTAGCGACGAACACTTTATAATTGCGCGTGTTATTCTTTATTTGACATAACACTATTTGCAAGTCCGTCCAAAAAAAACGTTTGCTTGTTACTAACCGGTTCTCGCGCGCAATTGCATCGGCGAGGCGGCAGGCCATCACAGCGGCTTGCAACTCAAGTTTAGGTATAGTTATGCATTTGTTTATCGGAGCGGCTCGGGATTTGCAAGCGATGAATGATACATTGATTTGTTTGTTTGCGAGTGTCTGTCGATAATAAGCAACGGCCGCGTAAGCAGCGGGCGACGCATCGCAAAAAACGTGCAGTTCAGGTGTCGTCTCATTCTGGCAGTCGCTACTCCTCGATGCCTTTATTGCTTTGTCTTGCTCACTTGCCTTTGCAGTAGCGAAGTGATATCTAGGCACTCTCAAGTGTTGTAGGAAATTGAGCTCTAATATCCAGTCTTGGAAAGTCTTATTTTCATTGTCTGAAATCTTGTCGTCCCGTTTAATATTACTTTTCCATGTATTTGAAGCATCTTTTATTCATTTTTCCTGGGTAGGCCAACTTCCCATCTGTTATCATTAAGTTTCGCAGATTGATCCACCATGTTGAGTGCACGAATTTCATCCTTATTTAAACGTGGCGTAGAGCTTACTCCTATTGAATCTATGGCAAACGAGCGTCGAACCAGTTCGTGTGGTTGCATAAGTTCGTCATTGTGTGCATCGTCTGAAAGTTGCAGCGTTGAGTGCGCTGTGTGCGCGTGTGCGCCCGCGCATGTGTGCGTCAACGGCTGGGAACGGCCGGGGAGCGTGGCGGTGGCGCCGGGCGGACCGCTTATAAGACAGATCGGCAGGTCGCGCGCTTCGTACAGCGTCGTGGTTAACGTATGCTCCGTGGTTAGTAGCCCGCGCGAGGTTGCGGGTACGATTCCGTGCAAGCACCACCCCAGAGGTGTTAGGGTAGCACACGGTTCGTTTATCTTGCGATGAATCGTCTTCAGAGTCATGTTCAGATGGAAATTATCTTGTCCCATTAATAACTTGGGTTTTATATCAGCACAGGTAACATAGTTTTTCAGGTCTCGTAAATGTTCATAGTCTTCTATGTTCACTTTATATAACTTTTGTGTAGGTAGGTCTAATTCACTAATTTTACGCGCACGCACTTCGTACATTTGGTCTCTTGTGTTAGAAAGTTTGAATTTTACAATTTCACTTTGACAAACGATGTCAGAGTTCCACGCGCCTCTCATACGTAACGTTTCAGGCTGACCTTTTAAGTTAATACTGTCCGCGAGATCAGCTGACATTAGGGAGACTGTAGCACCGTCGTCTAGTAAAGCGTACGTAGTAATTATACCACTCGGTCCATGTACTTTCACGCGTACTGTTTTTAGCATTACACTAGCACTGTTTCGGTCGGCTATAGTGTTTGTCACAGTTTCACTGTCGGTAGGCTCATTGCTGCTTGTTGTCGTTAATTGGGTAGCACCGGATTCTTCATTAACAGCGTCGCTGCTGGAAAGTGAAGCTACTTTATGGGGCCAGTGTAACACGCGATGGTGAGGTAGGCTGCACCCGTCAATATCGCACGGCGCGGCCGGGCAGGTTTCTTTCCCGTGCCCCGCTAATAGACACTTATGACACATTTTTTTGTATTTTAATAAATCGCCACTTGTCTTTACGCAGCGCGCGTTTGAATTTCGTTCAGTTTGAAATCGGGTGAACATATGTGCGACAGAATTTACATTTTGCGTCGCTATTATTGTCGTTGTTCAAAACTGCGTGTGAATAATTTCAGGTTGCGCGTGAATGTGGCTTATTCCAGCTGAGGCGATTTTCATTGCTTCTTTATGTAGAAATTCGAAAAAATATTGTAGTTTTGCCTTCGTGCTGTCGTTATTGTCGTAAATGTAGTCTGCCCATTTGTTAAGAAGTGTAGTTGCCAATTTCGATAAAACAGTATTGAGCAAATCTGGGCTTCTTAAATAGTCATTTTGATTTATTGTTGTAATTTCTCACTTTAACTGCGAAATTCACGATCTCGTTATGATAGTTATGTGGCAAGGAGGGCAGTTTCCTAAATTGTGAAGCCAACTTGAAGATAATCAATTCGGGACGTCCAAAACGTAGCTCGAGTGCTTCTAAGATGGTACTTGGAGTAGTGTTGCTCATGAGCAGCGACGAAACTGCTTCCCTGGCTTCACCGCGGAGGCATCTGTTCAATCTTGCGATGTTTTCACTATAACTGTAATTACACAATTTTATTGAGGCTTCGTAACTTCTTTTAAATTCCAACCATTCAAGTGGGTCGCCGTGGAATGGTGGCAGGTCCTTTGATGTGGCTAGTCTTGACATGAAGTTCGTATTTGCGCTCTGTGTCGCGGTGGCAAGGTTTGCAATGGCGTGCGACAGTTGCAAAAAATCATTTGAAGTGGGTAGGGCGGCGGCCGCTGAAGCAGGTTCATGGAAGGGATGGTCAACGGCCGGTTCCTGTACACTGTTTTCGAGCCATTGTTCCACTTTCTGTGATGCTGCTTGCATTGATTGGTTATCACTATAGCGACTTTTTCTCGAGGAACGGTCATCTAGTGCGGCGAGATCAGCTGTTAGCTTCTTATCAATCAATTCCCGGTCGATTCTCGCCTTGGCCTCGGCCGCCTCTAGCTCTAATTGTTTTCTGCGTGCCAGCACTGAATATTTGGAGCTCTTGGCCGAGGGAACAGAGGCGCGGCGTTCATTGAGCTCTGTTTTCGAGGTACCCTCTTTTTCTGTAGGATTCTCTTTCTGTAGAAAATTGGTAGCCAGTGGTTTTAAATCCGTGAGTTTCCCTGCCGGAGCGCATGATTTCACTGAGAGCACTTTACTTACATCCTCTGTGGCAAGTTTCAGCTGTTCACGTAGGTGAGCCCACTCACCGCGCGATGTAACATTTGTGCGTGGTGGCGGTATGCTGAACAAACCGTTCAGCATTTTTCCCAGTTCCTTGGTGATCCTGGCTCGATGGACCAGATGTAGCTGACAGAAGCAGGCGCAGGACAG
Organism: Notocelia uddmanniana; assembly: GCA_905163555.1. NCBI lineage: Eukaryota > Metazoa > Arthropoda > Insecta > Lepidoptera > Tortricidae > Notocelia > Notocelia uddmanniana. The sequence goes on along the minus strand of LR991052.1, from coordinate 35,406,585 downwards.
GTAAGGACTTCGGTGAGTAAAAACAGCGATTTTGAAAGCTTGTGCTTAAAGAGCGAGTACATGCGCTTTGGTAGGCGGTCAAAGGGTCACTGCCGGCGTCAAAGCTAGGCGACGCACACATAGACTCGCACCCGTACACGAGCGTTTTATTCACACATTTACATTACTTTACAGCACACAACAGTAGCAGGTTAACAGATCAGGTAAGTACCTACATTTATAATTATTTATTTATCGTATCTTCTGTTTCAGGTGGAAGCCAGGCGTCGTGTACTTTACACCAAGAATTGGCGTAGGCACTAATTATTACGAAAGAGACTGCCATCTGACCTTCCAACCCAAGGGGGAAACTGGACCTCATTGGGATTAAACTTGTCAAGTGAGAGAGTAACTTGACTGTTAGAAGTTTTCAAGCCGCCCAACGGCCTCTAAGTTTTGTCTTAACGACTGATATCGTAAACAGCAGCCGGGATCAACGGCTTAACGTGCCTTCCAAAGTACGGGAGCGCTCTGTTAGTAACCACTCAAAGCTGTCACCGTACTGACCGCGCCCGATATTGCTTAACCTCGCATACCGCACGCGGTACGCAAAGAAGTCTTAATCATTGAATACTGATTATCTCATTAACAGGGTGTTATTACGTGGCACAGTATAATTTTGTCAAAAAATTAACATAAGACTTTAAATTAGTTTTATACTTCAGAAAAGCGTTTTTTTTTAAATTTATAGTACCTCTTTATATTTCATATACAGTAAATATGAGTTTGTGAGCTTTTAAATCCTGATAATGTAACGTGTGGTCAACTACGAAACCCTACATTGCGCGTAGCCTGACACGCACTTGGCATGTTTTGATTATTTCTGTTTTTTTTTTCTACCAAGGACCTTTATTGGCATTTTGTGCATCTTGAATTACATTTTATTTATGGGTTAAATTGATATGATTCGTCACTCGATGTTTTTACGATATTCAGTCGATGTTTTTATCTAATTTACACACGATTGACTTCTAACTACTAAGCAAATTGTAAGTGAAATGAAAAATGCCAGCCCTTTTTAAATACATTCTAGCTCAACATATATACACCCAATCATATGAAAAAAATTGAAGCAGGAAAATAGGTTAAAATAATCTGCATTCAGCAAAGCATGTTTAGTAGTGGTATAAATTAAAATTTAAAATGATTATTGGTACCTCAATAGTAAGTAATAACTGAATTGTATCCCGAAATTCGAAACCTTTTCTCAAATAAATAAAACTTTTTGCGTTGGCTGATGACAATGACGACTGAGTTAAAACACACGAAAAGTAAAAAGCGTGTAAAAGTAAGTGCGGAAGAATGGAACTTTCCTTTCTGTGCCAATACATCTTAAAAATGCCTAGTAATGATCTCTTAAACTACTCAATACAAAAAAATGGAACTCATGGCAGTGCGTCATGCTCAAATTTCAACTTGACTTTGGGTGCAGAATTGGAACAGTAAAGTAAGGTTTGCTGGTGAGGTGAAAGTATTTTTGTCATTAAAAGTGTACTGTTTTGTCATTAAAAGTGTAGTGTACATGTATTTTGTTCAAACTTATTTAGTTTGCCCGTGAAAATCGCAGAATTATATTATTATAGTTACGTACAACGATAAAAAAAATGAAGCGTACAGCGTGAAAGTTACAGAAGCTTGAACAAGGGCAAATAACGCGATAATCTTCAAAGGAAGAGTTTTATGAGCCCGCAGTAAGCTCGGTTCTCAATACAAACGTAGGTTCGCTCTCATTTTAAAATGGCATGCTGGAATCATTTCAATTGTATACACAAGGAAATCCGGTATATCTACTCTAGGTCAAAAATTAGTTTCTGTTGCTTGAAATTATATTGGAGATAAAATACAGCGATTATTAAGGTTTTCATGCAAGACGATAAAAAAAAACAAAAATAGGTGTATTTTTTTCATTCTAAATTCTAGCAACAGAAACCAAATTCTGACCTAGATATGGCGGATCCCATTGTATATACAAAATTTCATGTTATGTCAGCATGGCGTTTTAAAATGAGAACGTAACTGCATTGTACGTAACGATTTTGTATGGAAAATCAAGTTTGGTCGAGCGTTGTGGGGACTCTTAACTCACCTAACCTAACCTAACTACATTTTTCATATTATAATGCTTCCTGACTCTCTAAAATATTAAATTACTAATCTTACTTTTCGCAGCCTCTGGATAGTACAGCAGCATACAGCAATAACAACGCTCCACAGCCTTCTTCAGTTTTAAACTGCAAAGGAAAATTTGCTTCAAGCGAATATTATTTAAGATTTTTAGTTTTTGTATATAGAACTAAAAGTTATGTTTTGACAGTGCGTAAATTCCGATTTAGGAAAAAACTACGTTTTGTTTTGTCACTTATTGATGATTAACTATAAACTTTTTAATCATCGAAACAACTTTAAGTATGTACTCATTTTGTATTGAATCCTTGGTGTCAGACCCGCACTTGAGCAGAAAAAACAGAAGTCTTTAATAAACTTTGCATTTTTATTTCATATTATAGTATGCTTACCAAGTATAAATACCTCTTCACAAATATCTGGACATCTTCCAGATTGTTAAATTCAAATAAGTGCAGCTTGTAAAAAGATGAAATAATAATAGTCACTTATTTATTTATATGAAAATATGCTGAATGCAAGTGGCGCAGGACCGGTAACTATGGATCTCCTTGGCCTAGGGTAAAGGTACGGGGTGGAGAGGGGGGTAGGGTGGTTTGGGTCCATAGTACAAGCTTTACTTAGTTTGGGACTAGGTCGATTTGTGTAAAGATTGTCCCAAATTTTTTTATGACCAGCAGTTGACTTCCTTCTGCGGGCATGACCCGGGACATGATCCATGTCAAACTGAAGCTTTATTTAGTTATTACACACTCGAACAGAGCATGGTATGTGGAAGTAATTAATGAAAGGTAATAATGTAATCCAAATTAAATAATATAAGCCATATTTACGGCAGTCCGTCAATGAAATATCGAATCCACGTACATAGATCTACTTAATTCCATCTAGGACAATAGTACAGCAGATATAAAATTGCAATCTTCCGGTCAGTCGTTCAAAATCGAAAGAGGTGTAATACAGGGAGACCCGCTATCTCCGAAACTATTTACAAGCACTCTGGAACGAATATTTCAAAACTTGACGGTCCGCTGGGGAAACAAATGCATTGTCATCGGCGAGAGAAGATTAACAAATCTCCGATTTGCCGATGACATTGTACTGTTCTGTTCAACAGCCCAGGAACTCCAAAAATTGCTTCAAGACCTAAATTTGGCAAGCGTTCAATCTGGTCTCGTAATGAACAGATTATAATGACCAACGGCAGGAAAAGTAGGGTTGAAGTAGACGGGCAGTCAATACAACATGTCGACGACTACACATATATTTAGGCCAAATAATTTCCTTCAACTAGATGCAGGATAATGAAGTCGATAGACGGATCCAAAACGCCTGGGGAAGCTATTGGTCTATAAAGCTGCTGACGGAAGACCTCCCTTTGACCCTGATGCGTAGGCTCGTCGATATGTGTATTCTGCCTGTCCTAACCTACGGTGCCCAAACCTGGTCACTTTCGGAGGCACAAAAGACCAGATTGAAGGTTTGCCAAAGAGCTATGGAGCGTAGCATCCTAGGAGTGAGCAAGAGTGGAGAACTAAGTCAGTCAGTCAGTCAGTCAGTTATTTCTTGCAATTTGGCACAAACTTTTAAAAGTTTTCATGCCCACAATATTAAATTTCAAAATCGATACCATTTTCGTAATAAACGTCCCAAAAAAACATAAAAAGACACCCATATTAATATTTAGACATTTCATCCCCCTCGCACCCCAACAGGGGCGATGGTATTTCACGTCCTAGACGTGGGATTTTAAAATCATTGTTGTTTTCGTTATCAGCGACCATAAAAACGATACCCACGTCGATTTTCAGAATTTGTCACCACATTTCCCCCATTTAGGGGTAGATTTTTCAAAAAACCTGAAACACGTGTTTACTCATTTATCGTTAGAAATACTCCTGTGAAGTTCCGAATAAAATAGTCTAACTAATCTTGATTCCCCTTACAAACTTCGGACCCCCATTTCACCCTCTTAGGGGTTGAATTTTGAAAAATCCTTTCTTAGTGCACTCCTAGACCGTAAAAGGAACCTACGTGCCAAATTTAAAATCTCTAGGACCAGCGGTTTGGGCTGTGCGTTGATATGTCAGTCAGTCAGTCAGTCAGTGTCTTCTTTTATATATTTAGATATATATACCACATCGGTTTCGATGACAGCGACCGTAGCTATTACAGATTTTTTCTTTAGTGACCTCTAATATGGCTCGCTAGGCCAAAATTCAAATTTTTTTTCTGCAAATAGGCCACAAGGGTACTTTTACAAGTCAATCATACAATAAAAGAAAATGACAATAATAAAAATGATTTCAAAACTACAATGATCAACAAACTTATGTCATTAAAGGAAAATAAAATATCAAAATTGAAGGTAATATTATATAATATTCATTTCATACCTCAGAGATGTATATGGTCTCTGAGCGTCCAAATACAATCAATAATTATTATTCTTAAGTTCTTAAAGATGTACATAGTCTCTAATTCCGATGAAATCCGGAGTTTCCGGATGAAAAACCTAACCCACTTCCAGATTGCACGCAGTTTGGCAGTACAGTTGATAATGTAACATTTGATGTGTCTTTATGGAATAAAATAAATTAAATTAATTAGATGACCTAGAAAGCTGAAAGGCATGCAGCTTGGTAATTATGTGTTTACACCAGGATAAATCAGAAAATAGTGATTTTATTATTATTATTATTTATGCTAGTTACCTCAGAACTCCGTCATTTATTAACCGATTTAGAAAATTCTTTTTTTTTTGAAACGGTATACTCCTGGGGTGGCCCCATTTTCATCGGGTCAGAATCTGATCATAGGGTCCTGGAGAAATCGAGGGAACTCCTCAAATATTTTACGTGCACCTATAGCGGTTTGGGTATTTTGTATAGTAACTCGTGCATTTGCTCTGGGAAAGCACCATTGGATGAAGTTTGACAAAAAGTAATGATATCCCATCAAAAACATAAATGTGAAAATGGCAGCCAAGTTCACCGACAAAAGAATTGAGATCTAAATGGGCACCAAGTTCCGTAGATTAGCTATCTGAAAAGTTGCCAAGTTTGGCACTAGATTGTTTACAGTAAAACTAATTTACTGCGGCTTAATGCATTTTGAGCGTTAACTTTTCTTAAATATCCAACAGCTTTTATGGTATTACTAGCATTTGCACGCGGCTTCGCCCGCGTACTAAGCGAAATTTTTAACTGTCTACAAAAGCAGGTTCGTATGTTTGTCCACGATTATCTCGCGTTTGGCTGAACCGATTTAGATGCGGTCTCCAGTAAAGTAGTTGTTACATTCTGGGGGTTTCGGTGTACGAAGTTTGGTGATTGTGATTCATTAACAGATGAACAGATGAAAAGTCAGTATACATTCTGAGAACCAGCAAACTGTTGAATTTCATTTAATTTTGGCAAAAATAAGGATCGAAACTATTATCATACATTTCCGAGAGGCCGAAGGGGAAAGGGCCGATGAAATAAAAGCATGTCTTAATTGGCCCTTAGTAAAAGTATCTGTGTACTACTAACACCAATAGGTCTGTAAACGACCAAGCAGCGCGCAGCGGTCATAAACTCTGGTCCTTTGAAGTACAGAAATACGGCTAATTCAATATCATGTGTAACATTTATTTTTCCTAAAATTAAATTTATTAGGTAGGTTTTGCCAGTTCCCATTTGAGCATCCAAAAAGAAAATTTGGCCTCACTTCCATTCGCACTCCTTACTGTCAGTCCATCTGTTACAACCAAGTTGCTTTTACTGGGCCGATTGAATTGCAATTTGGCACAAACTATCAAGAATTTAGAGAGCTCGTGGCCCAGCGGCACCCGCCTACCGCGTGCGGTGTGCGAGGTTAAGCAATGAGGGCGAAGGTCATTTCTTGGATAGGTGACCGCTTTGAGTGATTACTAACTGACTCTCGTGCGTTGAAAGGCACGCTAAGCCGTTGATCCTGGCTGCAATCGTTAAGCCAAGTTAGAGGCCTTCGAGCGGCTTGAGAACTTCTAACAGTCAAGTTGCCCACTCACTTGACTAAGGGGGGGTCGAAGTTGCACCGCGTCCATAGGGAGTCCCCACCGTTACCCTACACATGACCCCTGGGCGGTGCTAAAAGTGCAACAAAAACTGGCAACCGTACTTGTCTTCTCGAAAATTTCACGGTTCGTAAATAAATGCCATACGATAAAAAAAATCTAAAGGTTGATTTAAATGGAAAAAATGTCCAAAGCTCTATATCGTTTTTAAAAGCAAATCCATATACCTATATAGTAACATTAAACTTTTTTGCATACAGGCATGTATGGAGTGCCAAATTTTACCTCAGATTCGTATTAAGAGACCTCTCGGACGCTCAGATATCGATTTTGAACGAAATCGGGTTGGAAATGAAGAAAATCAATATGGCTGCCACTTTTTCCAAATTTTACCTCGGATTCGTATTAGGGGACCTATTGGACGCTCGGATATCGATTGTGAACAAAATCGGGTTGTCAATATGGCCGTTACTTTATTCAAAGTTTAGGTACCTCGGATTCCTATTAAGAGTCCTCTCGGACGCTCAAATATCGATTTATGTCGAAATCGTATCGAACGGCACTGATTAATAAAACCACTTACAATACACTGAATCAAAAAAGGTCGTATCTTCATAGGGAACTCACGGCACTTCATGCACCTTTAGGGTTGAATTTCGAAAAATCCTTTCTTAGTGCACCCCTAGACCTTATAAGGAACCTACGTGCCAAATTTGGAATCTCTAGGACCAGTGATTTGGGCTGTGCGTTGATATGTCAGTCAGTCAGTCAGTCAGTCAGTCAGTCAGTCAGTCAGTCAGTCAGTTTCTTCTTTTATATATTTAGTTAACATACTGCATAGAAAACTGCCAAGTTAAGGCTCAAAATGCATTAAGTCGCAGTAAATTAGTTTTACTGTAAACAATCTAGTGCCAAACTTGGCAACTTTTCAGATAGGTAATCTACGGAACTTATGTTTTTGATGGGATATAATACACAGTATATACAATAGGTATATAATACACAAATAAGTGAGATCTACAACGAATTACTCGTACAATATTATAAGTTAAGCGTACGACTTAACTTTATTTTTAAACTCCCGGGTGTCTTTAAAACTGAATTAAATACATCGTGCAAACTACCCTTACTTTCTCGGTAACACCATCTTGATAGTAGGTCGAGCTGTGTTGCACGTATATCGCATCTGATGGTAACGCCACGACTGCCTTTGACTGCCCCCCTTGAGGAGGGCTTGCGCCGCCCGCGCATCGCCATATCACCTCGCTGCAGGCGCGCCAGAGTGCTTCGTCTTGACGCTCCTCAGAAGGCCGTAAGTATCTACAATGAAAATCTGACTTTTAAGGATAGGATTTTATCGTAAAGGAGTATTTTAACTTCGGTTTTTCGATTCATTGTTTTTTTCTCTGAGGGGAAGGGAAAATGAAACGCACATTTGTCATCATACGTAAAAAATGTGTGAATAATGATGCGGGCAGGTATTAGCGTAAGATGATGGTGTGAAAGAACAATGTCAAATTAAAGGGAAAAAAATTGTGATCCGGGCAAGATTCGAACTTGCGACATTTGCCATACGCGGCCAATCGCTATAGCCATTGAGCTATCGGAACAATCAAGCTCGGGCACGAAATCCTTCACTAGTTCCCTCTTACAAAGCTTTAAGGAGGCGTACAGCGACATCTAACTTAGAAGACTTAGGCTTCTTTCAACCCTTCCCTTTAATTAAAAACTTACTTTAGCAGCGTTACTGCTTAATACGAAATTAGTGTTTAAGAACGTTGGAAAGGTTAATGAATGAAGAAAATCCCTGGAATATGGTAATCAAAAACCTCTCGTAAATAATAGTATAGGTATGGGTGAAGTAAGAAAAGCTCGTATCAGCGGAGGAGCAGAAGTTATTGAGCGAGGATGGATGCAAGTGGCTGACTTTATAATTCAATGAGCTGTTGCATGAAGAGACTATCCCCGATGAATGGTGCGACAGTTTTCTGATATCCTACCGGTACTATCGAAAATTTTCGAGAAACTAATGAAGTACCGAATCTCGAAACATTTAAAAGACAATGCTATTATCAATTCTAAGCAATTTGGTTTTCAGGAAAAAAAGGGACTACAGATGCCATTGAGTCTCTCGTGGGAGACGTGGTGTCGGACCGCGTTTGATTTGGTACACCATAAAATACTTATGCGGAAATTAGATTTTTAGGGTTTTAAGGGTAAATCTTATCATTTCCTGAACCTTAGCAATCGGAAGCAATTTGTAGAGCTAAAAAGCGTTGATAATAATATTGAAGGTTCCGTTAGATCTTAGTTTGTTACAATAAAGAGAGGGGTCCCACAGGGATCAATTCTGGGTCCTATTCTATTTATCCTATTTACAAATGACTTAGCCAACTATATTTGTAACACAATTCCCGGATGCCGAGTGACCGTGTTTGCAGATGATACTAGTGCGATTGTTGCTGCAAACAGTATGTCCGAGCTTATCGAGCTGACGACAAATGCATTAACGGCTTTCCAAAATTGGTTCAACATTAATAACTTGCGTTTAAATACTAACAAAACCAAAATTATGTTATTTGAAGTCAATTCTAAGAAATCTGACAAGCTTAATGTAGTTATAAATAATGTTATGATAGATGTAGTTGATAGTGTTAAATTTCTTGGGGTACGTATTGATGCAGGCCTGAAATGGAAAGAGGAGCTGGATGCCGTTGAGCATTCCATTTATTCAGCCTGTTATGGTCTGAGAAGCCTGAGGGACGAACTCACTATAGAACAACTTAACGTCATATACTATGCGTTAGTAGAATCTAAGCTTAGGTACAGTATCAGTTTCTGGGGAAATAGCTTTAAGTACAACCTTAACAAAGCTTTGGTTGTTCAAAAAAGGGCCATCCGTACCATTGTACGCATTCCTCAATGGATATCTTGTAGAGAACTCTTCCTGGAATTGGGCATTCTAACAGTTCCTTGCTTGTATGTACTCGTGTTGCTTACTGATTTAGTTAAAAATACGAGTCTATCGAAGAACAAGATTTGCGCCTACAAACGCGAACTAAAAACATAAGAAAAAGTTTCTTCCCGAAACTCAAAGTAGCGCAGCACAGCACAAAATATCAGGCTGTCAAAATTTTACCAAACTGCCCCCTGACCTAAAAAGTATCACAAATTATAAGGTATTTTGTAGAAAATTAAAAGCATTCTTATTGAGAGGGTGCTTCTACACCATTGAAGAGATTTTTGTGCGCAATACCTGAGTAGTTATAACAATTGAATGACATGACATAGAAGGGAAGACTTTTTACGATAACTCAAAAACGGCTCATTTTATCATTGCCGCTATAGTTTTCATTAAAAGTCTTTAATAAGCTTTACTTTCGCAATTTTTTTCATATTTTTTGTACCCATAGTTCAAAAGTTAGAGGGGGAGAGGACACATTTTTATTTTATTTTGGAGTAAATATTTCCATAAATTATACATTTAATCAAAACTAGTGCCTACGCCAATTCTTGGGATTAGGTAGCGGACCCCAGGCATCCTTCACGATGCAACTGTTCTGGGAATAACGCTAGGAGGATGATGATACACTTTATCAAAGAAAATTGATGAAGACCTCACTTTATTTTAAAAGACCTATCCAACAACACCCCACACCATAGGATTGAAGCAAAAACAAAATCATCCCCACTTTACGTGTAGGGGATCAACCCTTAATTTTTTTTCTTTTGATTTTTTTTACGACTTTGTCAGTTTTATTCCATACCATGTACCAAATTATAGCTGTCTAGCACTAACAATCACAGAGCAAAGCCTCGGACAGACAGACTGACAGACAGACAGACGGACATGGCGAAAACTACGGAACCCTAAAAATGACACAACAAATTATTGTTAAGAAAATCTCTTTGCAAATTTTTTTATATAGTCCACTTAGAAGTAATTTTTGAGGCTTTGAGAGATTTTTGTTAGAGGAATAAAAGAAAACAGATGCTTGCTCTTCGTTTGGCGGTAATTGACAACATTTCAAATTTTCAAGTAGTATGAAATATTAACTGATTTCGTTAACTTTTTAACAAGAAACCCAAAAATATTAATTTTTATATTTTTATAGCTATTCGTTTTGAAGATATTCATGAAAATGCGATGAAAGCCTACCCATCTACTATATGACGTCACAAGGCTAAATTGTGACAGTCACAACGCACAAAGAGAAGAGTAGCCTAGTGGCGCCCAAAGATTTTTTGATTCCTCTTTAACTTTGACCGGACCGTCTTTCTTATAGGTCATAATACTTATAGTCATATCCGCCCAAGATTTTGAGTTGAAATTTGAATGTGTTAGAGTTACCAGTTTGAAGTGAATCTTTCAGGGTATAATTATGATTATATTAGCATGTGTTTTTAATTTCAATTATATGTCTACCTTTTGTTCATTACAAAGGCCACTGGGCCACAATTACTAGATTAATAGGAATTATTCAGTGATGTAACAGACTAGACATGAAAACTTAGTAGTGTAAAGAGTGTTAAATTACTAGCTTTTGCCCGCGACTCCGTCCGCGTTTAATTTGTTATATCGTCGGCTAATAGTATAAACCTGCTAACGTCATATTATGGAAGTTTACAGAAGAAACAAAAAATTATTAAAAAGTAAATTTAAAAAAAAACGGGAAAAATATCATTAGGTTATTTTTTCCCCTTATTCCAAAATAAAAGACAGGTAAAGCGTTTTGATTATCTATTTTTTACGATAACTTTTGTAACTTATCTGTATTTGGCAATCAAATAACGTTTCTAATTATGGATTTATCAGTTTCTCGAGAAAAAGATAGTAAATAGATCTTCATGTAAATTTTACATCATGATAAGGAAATATAAGTACCTAAATTCCTAGTCCTTCCTTAATCAAAAGGTACTTAAGATACAAACAAACTTCTTTAATGAAACTAAAATATATATATTGAGTGTTGTGTGAAAATATTCATCGTCATCATATCAGCCGAAGGACATTCCCTGCTGCATGTAGGCCTCTCCCAAAGAGTACTACAATTCCCGGTCATCCGCCTCCCGCATCCAGCGAACTACAGCGACTTTCACCAGGCCATCAGTCCAACTTATGTGGAGCCTACCCACGCTGCTCCTTCCGGTAAGTGGTCGCCACTCGAGAACCTGTCCACCCTAACGGCCATCGGTTCTACGTGCAATGTTCCCAGCCCACTTAAGTTTAGCGATTCGGAGGGCTATGATAATTAGGCAGATAATTGGGTTCTACTGCGGATGGCCTAATTTCTGATGCGATCACGCTGAGATACTCCCAGCATAGCTTTCTCCATTGCTCGTATGGTGACTTTAAGCCCTCTTATGAGGCCCATAGTAAACGGCCACGTTTCAGTGCCCATTATATCATCACCGGCAAAACACACTGGTCTCTCACACCACCACTGGACAGACTCACTGGACTCTCTTTTTGAGACACTGTAACAAAATTCTTTTGAGAATATGAAAAATACCTGCTAATGCTAAGTACGTTCATCGCGCAAGTAAGAATAAGAATTCCCATTAATTTTGATAACAGGTTAAGCTAACCCCAAAACAGTGATTGTATTGGATTTACAGCACAAAAGCCACGAAATATTAATAAAACACAGTAATAGTACATACCTTTGCGATGTTATACTTCTTCGTTTACACCAAAAACACGAAACAAAGTTATATTATGCGAGAACAGACATCTAGGCGATCAAAATTCTTACAAAAATGGCGAGTATATTGGAGTTAGCCAATAACTTTTAAACTCGTGGAGTTGACTGTTTTACTCATCATGTGATTTAAGCAATTTGTTAAAATAAGTGGTACAGGTAAATTACTTTCGAGACGTTTTTGCATTTGTAGTTGTGACCTCTGTAGCCAGCCTCACACACACGTTGACGTGTGTCTGTATACGTCAACGTGTACGTGTGTCCCTGTAAATATACAAATACTACTACAGATGCAAAAACTCGAAAGTAATTTACCTGTAGTAGCTGTTTTTTCTCAGGCGATGCATCTTTTTTCCTACATAGTGGTGGGTAAAACAAAAAAAAGTTAAGAAACGGATATAGCTGGTTTACACTCTTACCAACGATATCATAGAAATAATTACTATTTAATTGTTGTAGTCGCCCATACAAACTGTTACCCCCCTTTTCACCCCTAAATAAAACATTCCGATTCCGGAATAAAAACTATCCTATGTACTTTCCCGGGACTCAAACTATCTCTGTACCAAATTTCGCCTACATCGGTTTAGCGGTTTAAGCGTGAATAGGTAACAGACAGACAGACGGGTGACTTTCGCATTTATAATATTAGTAGGGATTAGTGAGAGATAAGTATCATTTTTAGGGTTTCGTAGTCAACTAGGAACCCTTATAGTTTCGCCAAGTCCGTCTGTCTGTTTGTCTGTCCGTCTGTCTGTCAGAGGCTTTGCTCTGTGGCTGTTAGTGCTAGAAATCTAAAATTTGGTATGGATATATAAATCAATAAAACTGACAAAGCCCTTAAATAAAATCTTAAGAAAATAATTTTGTGTGTACCTCCCCTACACATAAAATGGGGATGTTTTTTTTTTTGCTGAAGCAACCCTACGTTATTTTGTGTTGTTGGATAGGTGTCTCAAAATGAATAGAGGTCATCATCAAAAATATTTATAAAGTGAATATTTTCGGAAATGTTGACTCCCTCCCTCTAACATTTGAACTATGGGTCCTAAAAATTAGAAACAAAACATGAAAGTAAAACTTAAATAAAGACTTTCAATGAAAACTATAGCAGACATGATCATAAAAAGTCTTCCCGTAGTAAAAGACGTATGAAACGCTACGAAAGTATTTCATTTTGCTTGTTATAGTTTTTTTAGAGTACCTAATTTCATTGGTTAACTATGGAACCCTACACTGAGCATGGCCCGACATGCTCTTGGCCGATTTTTTTATATTAGTAATATTTCATAAACCTGCATAACAAAGCCACAAACTAAAAACGTACAGATATTTTTAGTGCTAGCTTCGACCCAAGCGACTTCACAAAGTACATATTATTTCAACCCAAGATTTCGCAGAATTTCAGTTCTAAAAATGCGAACTAATTACCTCCATTTAAGAATTACCTATTCATTAGCAACTTTTAGCATAAAAACATACTCGACAGTCACGGATTATCATAAAAACTGCGATTTACTTTCCACGTGTTCGTGAGCCAGCAGTACCGCCGTCCATTTTTGATAGCCAATGGTAGCATACCGGAAACTGTCCCGTAATATTTCGTTCAGAAATCGAATTAAATTATTTCTTTAACCCACGAAATTTTAAAAAATCTATACAGATTTTATTAATATGGCCTTCTGAAAGGCGCATGGGCAGTAATTGAAAACAGTTCTGGGCTGGAGTCACCACGTTTATTTTGGGTTAGTTAGTTAGTTAGTTAGTTTTTCTGGGCGTTTTCCGCAAGTCGACATCTAGCGTGCCTATTTTGCGTGAAAGGGGTAGCGCTACTCTAACCACCCTAGCTCCTGTATGAAGTTTACCAAAGCTTTGGTATTGTTTACTGCTTCGTGCAGTGTGTTCGGGGTTCCTATGTACTTTTTCCTGTATATTTCTACCTGCTTGCAGTCCAGTAGAACATGCTTGGACGTCTCTTCTGCCTCCATGCATGCTCTACACATGGGGCTGTCTGTGATGCCTAGGTTGTATAGGTGTTTGTTGAGTGTGTTGTGTCCTGTTATTAACCCTACTACTTTGCGTAGTTGGTCTCTGTGCGTCCTTAGTAATGTAGTTGTGAGTTTGTGGTTTTGTTCAGACAGTATCTCTTTCGTCTGTCGACATGTGTCTATCTCCTCCCAGTACTTTTGATGCAGATGTTTAGCGTACCGGTTTAGTTGGTTATATTTGTAGCTTTGTGGTAGGGGTATAATTGGCTCCGGTCCGTATGCCGGTGTTTCTGAGCCTTTTCTGGCTAGTTCATCCGCTGCATCGTTTCCTCTCGAGCCACTGTGTCCCTTTATCCATTGTAAAGTTACCTTGTTTTTGTATCCACACATTTTTGAAAGCTTTTGGTGGCATTCGTATATTAGGCCTGATGTATATATGTCACTTCTCAGTGCCTGCAGTACTGATTTACTGTCTGAGAGTATTAGTATGTTTGTGTCTTTGACTTGTCGTCTCTCCACGGCATTACAAGCTTCGATGATCCCCAGACATTCAGCTTGAAAGACCGTATTGTATTCACCTAGGGGTTTGGATATGTGTATGTTCAAGTCTTCTGAGAATACACCACATCCTGTTCCCTCATTCGTTTTAGACCCATCGGTATAGATTCTTAGGTTGGTTTGGTTTAGCCCTTCTTTCGAGTCTTCTGCTAGGATTATATCATATTCCTTCCGGAAGACCGCAGTTTTCGGTACTCTGTCTACCTCTGCCTCAATCATAGGGATGTTTGAGGTAAGATTGTTGTAGATTTTTGTGTGTGGTGTATTGTGTTTTATCCATAGGTTTAGGCTTTTTAATCGTATAGCTGTTATTTTGGGTTATCAAAAGGCGCGTGGGCGCCACGAGGGTAGGACATTTTCTTTAGTAAATCTGCCTTATTAAAAGTGCTTCTGTACGATTTCTTACGCTGTGACACCTTACTTGTTACTTACTCTCTTTTAGAATGTGAAACTTTTGGTATTGATTTTTTAGTATGAATTGGGGATATTTTCGAGATATATATTAAAAATGTGGTCGTGTGTATTTTTTTATCCTCTATTTCATTTAATCAGAAAAAAGTCCTCTTTAAAAAATGACATGTTGTCAATTATTTAATTAACTTCAACCTAAATCCTTACACTCGTTACTATATAATCTGGCAGGCATCTAACTTTCTAAACATACTACATTTATAACATTTTCAAACAATTTTACAATAAATTATTCGTATGTTCTTTTAGGTAAATCTAACTGTTATTTTTACAGTGGAAAATGACACTTAGCTCTATTTTACACATTATTGAAAACGTTTGTAATTTTAATTACCCTGCTGCATATCGATTGCGTGACGTTGCAAGAAAAAATTACGGGTGATTTGCCATATTACGTTTAAAAACCACGTACCGGAAGACGCAGCGTGGGTAGGCTTCCCTCAAGGTAACTCATTCTTCTGTTTCCGTAAGGACTAGGGGGTAGGCAAAGTACTTAGAATTATTTTTAAACTAATCAGATCAATCAGAGAAATTGCTTCCAGCAATTGTTAGTTTAAACATGTGAAATATGATATTACAAACTAGCTTTATGACGTTACAAGGCTGAATTATGACAGTCACAACGCAAAAAGAGAACTCCGTCCGCGTGCAACTCGTCATATCGTCGCCTAATAGTGTAAACCTAACGTCATATTAAAATGATGTTTTGTTTACTACTACCGATTGAAAGTATAATAGTGTGTATAAGGAGTAGCTTATCTCGAAAGAAATCAAGAGTGCTACAATGCCCGGTGCTGCGCCACCCGCATCGGACTACAGCGCCTTTCACCAGGTCATCAGTCCATCTTGTGTGGGGCCTACCCACGCTGCGCCTTCCGGTAAGTGCAGAACTAAAGCCACGAAATATTAATAAAAAACATGTCGTTTATAACAAAAACACGAAAAAAAGTTATCTTTTGCGAGAGCATACATCACAGACATCAGAGAAAAGCAGACTCGCAGTATTAAGCCAGATGATTTTCCATATAGTTGTCTCTTTAATCCTTATGGTGCCCCAAAAAGAGTTAGAATGCAACAGATAATACAATCATTTTCGGCTGTTAACAAGTTGTCTCGATTTGTGAGCACACCAGGATGTTAAATCCCATATAAACTTAACACACCATAACGTCAGTTCAGTACAATTTTCACTTATAAAGACGGAGACACTGACAGGTGAAGACGTTTCAGATGTCACTTGTCTGTCTCTCTCAAACTTTCTGATTCGTACATTAGTGAGAATAGATCAGACGTACAAAAATCGTTCAACTTAAATGAGCAGATCTGCTTTACTCTGATATCTGTGGCATACATCTAGGCGATCAATATTCTTACGAAAATAGTGGGTATATTGGAGTTATCCGATAACTTTTAAACTCGTGGAGTTGACTGTTTTACTCATCATGCGATTTAAGCAATCTGTTAAAACAACTGGCAGTAGCTGTTTTTCTCAGGTGATGCATCTTTTTTTTTGCTACACAATGGTGGGTAAAACGAAATTATCTTAAGAAATGGATTTAGCGGGTTTACACTCTTAACCAACCATACTATAGAAATAGTTGCTATTATTTTAACGTTAACACCTAATATTTTAACGTCTCTCTCTTAAACACCCGAACATATTCTGAAACGATTATGGATGGTATTAAAGTATTCTTTATGATCAGCAATATTTCGCAAATTTAAATAAACCTAGTGAAATACTTGGGTCGTTATGTTCAGTATTGGAGTAAAATATTGTCCAACAGTACATAGATGGCTGGAATTTATGCCGAAGCACGTGGCTGGCAGGAGAATTATGACGGGCATTTCGATGCTATATCGTACGCTCCACCCGTGTAGTTTTAGAGGAGCGTGTCGGTTATCTAAACTTATAGAATCGCGCACGAGCCCTGCGCAAGCTGGTAAAAATGACTCTCTAACATTGCAAACTCGTTTTAAGATTCCAGGTAATACATTAAATATATGAGAACGTACATTAATCATGCGACGCTCGAAGTGTGATATCACATGTACTTATGTATTTATTAGTCAAATATTTTTTTATATGCCGTTACAATAAATAAGCGGCCGTAAGCTTGTTTGCCACCATTGTAGTATAAAAAAATATATAATTTTATTTTCAAAAAGTAAAATAATAGATGTTAACAATATTTAACTTAAATGTATAAAGTAAAACGAAAACTTATAAAAATTTTAAAAGGTCCCTGCGCCCTGCTAATAATTAGCACTAAGTTTTGTCAATAAGTTAAAAAAATATTTTATTTTCCATAGAACAATCTAACATAAAAATTATTTCATAATATTTAAATCATTATTTCATAACATCATTTGTCAGAAAAAAACATTAGTTCTAAGCAGTGTGATTCATACATTGTCATCGCTTCTCTAGAACACACTAGTTCCAGAGTCGATTGTTCAAACTCCGTCTCCATATGGTACTAGACTGCCCTATCACTAATGTTAATGCAAACTCGGAGGCGAGGAGGGCGAGAAACTGCGGATGCGTGCACGGGAATATGCCTTTTTTTGCGCAAGAGCGTAGGGGCAAAGGAGTAGTTTACTATACCGCCTATTTATAAAAAAAATATAAAGTATCGTCGTACTTGTTATAGATAAAATATGGCAGCAGGCGAGCAATTATGGTACATGCGGATTATAGTACATAAAATTATGGGACATGATTTATATGCATATGACAAATATATGACATTTGATATTATGGAAAATCAGATAACTGCGAATGAAGTTATGGTATTAGTAACCCGATTTATTTAGGATCCCTAAGTTTCTGAGTTAGATCTATAGGTAGGTCAGTCAAAATATATTTTTCATCACACTTGCTCGTAAAGGGTCTTATTGTACGCAGGCATATAGAGTAGTTATAGCCCATTTAGCTCCCGCGATAGTTATGGCTTTTCATAATTCCCTAGGGAGTTATAAGTTTCTCTGTGATCTGATTCGTTTAAAAAATCTAGTTGACCGCGCTCTACAAGAATACTGCCCTCTGATTGGTTTCAATATTGAAGCTGTGCGCGCTGCGCGCTCCTCTCGGCAACCATGCATTGATACTGGAGATGAAGTGGTCGATTTTTTCAATTTTGATTATTTTTAGAGTTATTTATTTCCTCGCAAATATGATAAAAACATTGTGATTACCTCGGGACGTAAGAAAATAACAAACTCGAGTCATCAAAGCCCTCCGCCTTCGGCGTCGGGATCTAATATAATATTACAGCCTACCTTATCGTAGTTTCATGTATTCAACAAATTATTTCTGCTAGAATGAATGACAATAGCCAAGCTCAATCATTTGTATGTCCTAATTACCGTATTGATACTACATTAAGTATAAAGTTCTTCTGTTTAGCTGTACTTCTAAACTATCTGTAATTCTAAACTAATATACTTGTGGGTAACGCCTATAAAATGACCTGACGGTCTGAACTAGTGCAGGTATTGAATATGTAGCTCTAAATAGAATAACTTACGTTTCCGGGGGTTCGACAGACTTATTATCCTTAGTCAAAGGTCGAGAATCAAACAAGAGCCACTTGATGACATGGGCTTGAAGGCCAGCAAGCAGTGACCTGGCTCCATTGCGAGGAGCCGCCAAACCGTATGCTAAAGGCTGGTCGGGCGCTCTCATTACAATTGGTGACCTGATCCACTCTACCCGTGGTGGGCATGATGCAGTGCCAAATGTTGTTACGCGAAGTTCCTGTAATTATACAAAGACAAGAGTTCAGCACCATCCGTTTTTGACATTATTAAATTGTAATTATTAATAGACCATAACTGCAGAGGCCGGTAATTTAAGGATTGTCGGCCAATAAGGGATGGGAATACGACGCTGGCAATCCCTTTTGACTCCGATTAGTAAATATATGTACGTCTACTAGCGCTTTTCTAAAAACACGCATTGTAATAAAATAAAACGCCAAGTTATGTTATATTTTTAAGCCAAATAAATACTACTAAACTAGGATTAAATTATAACTAACACTCATATTATGCGTACTTATTCTTTGCTTAATATCCGTTGCCATTTAAGCGACATGGTCGATTATTTAAGCCAGAAAGACGGTTTCTGAAGTTCATAGCATTTTTTTTTTAGTTTTTCAGCGCATCAAATTTTCGTAAGCGGCTAAGTATTACGCCTTTGACTTTGGCGGCAGCAGGCAATTCCGCTTCCGCTCTTAATTCCAGCGGAGCACAATCAAAATTTATTACGTTGTTGGCAATTGCGTCAGAACTTATAATATTAAAATTTTACGCAATCAACAACAAACAATGAAATCGAATCACACAATTTTAAAAATCTTCTCAAAATATGTTTAATTTATTCGTTCTTCTTACGCTGTTTGACCTAATGTTTTTACCGATGATACGAGTAGATTTAAATATTTTTCATCATACTTGCTCGTAAAGGGTCTTAATGCACGCAAGCATATACCTTGAGCAGTAAGAGCCGATCTACCTCCCGGAGTTATTTATTTATTTAAGGTCTACCAATAATTGTTGACATCGATACATACGAAACTTACAAACTACTATAATTTTGGATTGGTGTCACAATCATTTACAGGTAAACACCACATGGTAAACAATGAATGGATTAAAAAGCAACTTATATTAATATTACAGAAGCAAAGCCGTCTGTTTACAGCAAATTTAATAACATAGGCTGCAACTTTAGCAGGTGTGTCATGGTGGATGTCCATGACGTCACTACAATTTGTAACGACATAACCTGCATATTGAGGAATTACTGCCTAAAACCGATTGCATTTGCACTGCGCTTAAAGGATGTGCCATTTCGAATGACAAACCCCAAATCTAGTTGGCCGCGCCCCACAAAAATACTGCTCTGTGATTAGTTAAGATATTGAAGCTGAAAATCTACTAGGCCGCGCGCCGCAAGTATACTGCTTTGTGATTAGTTGAAATATTGAAGCTGCGTACTCCTGTCGCAAGGGCGTCCCAGCGATCATGGGGCGTCCTTGCGCCCATTGCTTGATAATGGAGGTGAAGTTATGGATTTGTTTCAATTAGGATCGGTACTGGAGTTACTTATTTCCTCGCAAATGTGATGAAAAACATTGTGATTAACTCGGCCGTAAGAAAATTAAAACTCGAGTCATGAAAAGTGATAGACTCTAGTTGCGATTTTTCGCTTACGCCCCTCATTAAACAATTTATTATTCACTTACTTACATTTAAAATGAACAACTTATGTCATATTAGCGTTAAATATAACAAAAAAATATATAAAATGCGATTTATGTACTTTCTGACATTGCCTGTTTTATGTTCGCCTTTTTTATACTCGGGTGAAAGACGTTGTTTAGGTAGGTAGGTAAGTACTTTCGTCCCCTTCGCTACGCTCGAGATTATTACTCAAGATTCAGATCTACAGGCGAAAGAAAAGGTTTTGGTATACAACAACTGGATACCCCGTGACGGTGCCGTCATGGATTCAACTTGAACGATTTCGTTGATACGGTTTTTAGTATTTACCATAGCGATCCAAGCATTTCAATTTAGAAAGTAGCATTCGGTGAACTGGAACTAATGAAGAAGACCACAGATGGTCATCCAAAACTAAGTGTTTCATGCATGGCGCTAAGATATTTCGATCAACACAGTGAAGCAACGATGATGATTTATTGTTGATTGAAGCCGAAAGGTAGGCTTCGTAATAAACAGCATAAATTAGCCATGTTGCAATTGTCATGAGTTGAATGATTCTGACAATGATTCAGCAGAAGCTGCAAAATAAACCACAACAAAACAATGAAAAAACTCAACAGACAACATAAACCGCATTTTTCACTTTTTAGCTTTTTTAAGGCGATTCTTTTTTGTTTAATAATAATTAAAAAAAATACCATTGGTTTTTTATTATTACACTTGGGTTGCGTTGTAGTAAAATATAGCCTCTAATGCAAAAGTTTGAAAAGTTTTTACTAGTTTCTACACAATGCAAGTTAAAATAATTATATGAAAATTTTCTGTGTTCTAAAATATTTACGAGTATTGTTTGGTCTTACAACAGCCAGGTCCTCTGTTATCGGATTTCCCCCCACGACGCATGGTTTCGTGCCGGGCGATAACTTGTTACGTGGATACAACACCCGTTCTGAAACAGATTATGTACAGTCGAGTACAAATAGATCGATCCTCCCAAAGTTACAATAATATGTATCCACGATCTTAATGTTAAGTCAATAAAGACACTGATACATATTTTTTTATTATGGGTGGATCGATCTCGTAGTCGACTGCATATACGTATATATATATAAAATGCATATATATATATATATATATATATATACACACACATATGTGTGTTAACAGTTTGAAGACTTCGTAAAAGTAGTGATAAATGTACCCGTAGACATTAAAACTTTTCCTGGAGGCGACCTTACTTATTACAAATAAACTTATACTTAAATCTTAAAAAGAATGAGCTCTTCCGTATTTTTCTGAGGATAATCGAAATAAATGTACATTATTTGTATTAAATTAGATATAAATCATGTAATAAATTGTTTGCCAATAATTGGTTTGATACTCCATCTAGACATATATAATGTTTTTAAGTGTATTGTATCTGTTAGCGAATAGAAATAAAAACATGTTTATTCATGTAAAATTACCAAAACACTCCTCCTGTGATGTTCCCAGAGCACTCTTCCGTATCATTATAATGAAGTGAATTATTTAAGATTATGCACTTGTGAAGCTTGGGTTCGGGGTGTTACTTTATTTTCCTACACTTAAAAGTAGCCATTGAAATAACAAAGAAATATGCCAGAAGTTGTTGTTATTAAAAATATGAGTATGTACAACTTGTTATTTCAATATTATGTGCGGTCTGAACAACCGCAGAGTTAGTTCTAGGCAGGTCGGGTGTATCTGTGGGGAAATGATTTCTTACTGCGTCGAAGTGTGAAATGTGAACTGCATTACAAGTAATTGCCTTCGTGCTGCACGCTCTCGTTTTAAGTGTCAAGGGCATACATCAATCGTGTAGATTCGATTTTGCAGTTGCCTTCAATAATAGCACGTGTGGTTCATTCCATACTCAGCTAAATAAAAACCCAGCAACTTTAATACCTAAATTTAATCATCTCTTTACCACGAATTTCTATCAATAACTTTACGAAACTAGCTTAGTTTTGAAAAGTGACTATTTAATATATACGATGATGTTATTCAAATCTAAATAAAAAAGTGATTTACTTAATGCGTTTAGAAAAATATTAAATGAAAAACTAATTTACCTTCATTAAGCAAAGTCGAGCCGTAGCGTTTTCCCGGAAGCATTCTTGTAAACTTTTTGCCTAAATTAATAATTCTGTTGGTTCGTGTGTTTGCCACGAATCAAAAACTTTATGAAACCTCGTTTCGCAGATTTTATAAAAGTATGAATATTTACATCAACATGGGTATTTCACTCACAAGTTTATAATGCAGAAAATAATATACCTAATAGACTGTCGACTAGATTGGTTCCTAACCGCACATAAAGGTGCAACCTAACTGCACGTCATACTGGCTTAGGTGTTCGGTTCAAAATGCTTGCATTCGTGGGTGTAATAATACTGAATTCACTGGAGTTAGACTAGATGCATGCATAATAGCGTTAAGTACGACAGTCATGTATGCAGACCGGCTACCATGTAACTTTTCCAACGTACGCCTTTGCCTTTGTATTTCGATCCTGTGTGACATGTATATATGATATAACCTGTTATTGTTTACGATAAAGTGCTAACATACATGCTTACAGCCCAAACGAACGATAGATAAATCTTACGCACGTTTGAAAGTGTTGCGTTACCTCTCCGCAGTATGCAGTACGAGTGCGATGCTGTACAAGCGAATTACTTGTATCTATACATATAATAAAGCTAAAGAGGGTCGAAAGTCTGTACATGGAAGATATTCGAAAAAAAGTTGGCTGGGGATACTTAGAATCGATAACAGAACACGTTCCAACAGTTATTAGAATTTTTGTCTGTTTGTTTGTTAATCTGTTTATCTGGATATCTGTTTTACTTGACTGTGCATCACGTGAAAACAGCTGAACAGATTTTGATGCAAACTTTACTAATCTGTCGAGTAAATTCCCGGTCAGGTTTTAGCCTATAAAAATTGTGCAGATTTGGGTTGAAAGAGGGTAAAAAGAGGGGTTGAATTTTGTATGGGAACTTCTATAATCCATGAGTTGCAGGTTTGAAAATTGGTAAGTATATACTTGACGATAAAAGAAAAACATCTTCATTCAAAATTTGTGAAATCTTAAAAAAGATTTTGAAAAAAAAAGTAAACGGTAGCGCTGCGCCGCGGCGCTGCCCAATGTGCGCGCCAGCTACCACGTTCTCTTCAAATTTTGAACACTATTATGATTTAGCCCATTAAGTAACTGTGACCCGAAACCCAAATTTCAGTCCCACTTTCTAGATTGAAAAACTGCATATATAACTGTAATCCCATATTAAAACATGCAATTACAAAGTTACTTTTGCCGTAAGATTAAGATGAGTTGTATGTTCATAGTATACATAATTATAATCTGGATTCACTTATATATACTATAGTGTTATAGTATACTTTTTGTCCCGATGATCATCCATCCAAGGGATATTAAATCGGGGATGCAAGTAAGGTCTATGAAACGGGGTGGTTTAAGACGAGGCATTCGAATTTTTGGTAGTGTTCTTTTCGATATTGTAAGCAAACCAGTTAATCTACGCATATGAAATTTTGGTATGTTATTTTTCATTATATAATCTAACAAACTGGGATCGGAAAACACGCAAAGGCAGTGCAGTGAAAATTTTCTCGATAGTTTTTCGTTCCAAACTATGGTCCATTTTTTTATTCTTTTGCTAATTATTCCGGAAATATAAGCATCCAACCTTTGAAATTTTCAGAAACGACGGTAATACTATCTATCTAGCAAACTGGGATATATCATTGTATTTACTTGTGTAGTTTATTTTATATGAATTATTTTATAAATTCGGGAGTTATGCCGCATACGCCTTTGTGTTCATGAGCGCCATCACTGTCTTTTGTTTCTTTTTTTACGCGCGAAAGCAATTGACGCTATCTCATCAAGACTCCGCCTTCAGACGTCTGTGGCTTTTGCCGACGACGGATGTGTGCCAAAACTGCGCTGATTTCGAAAATGAAAGCGGACGGAGCACAGCAGAGCAAAAAATCAATGGAGTCATCATCATTGACAGTTTTAAATTTGGACAACTATTCTGTCGATACAAGTCGCTCAGTATTAAAGAAAACGCATCATGTCAATATACGTGTCTAATAATAGTAATGAATAGATATGGCGATTTTTACACATTATTACTGAACCGAATTAATCGCGTACAACTGAAATGCATTCGACTTTTTTTTGGGTCGGCTCGTGACCACGGATGTTGTAATACATTCTACTACTCCAAAAAAGGTGAATACATTTCAGTTTACACACACACACACACACACACACACACACACACACACACACACACACACACGCGCGCACGCACGCACGCACGCGCGCACATACACACACACATACACAGACACACACACACACACACACACGCACACACACACGCACACGTACGCAATATTATAGTACAAAATATTCAATATTCTATAGTAATATATGCATACATGTTAGCTATAAAAACAAAAACCAAAATAAGTTATAATTAATTATTTTTATTATTTATTATTATTTTTTAATTATCTTTTATTGGTTTCATCCAATGTATTTATTGGTTTCAGTCAACACCATGTCGGGCCATGCTCAGTGTAGGGTTCCGTAATTCCTCAATGAAGTTACTCAAACAATCAATATTTAACAAGCTAAAGGGAATACTTTTGCAGTTTTGCATACGTCTTTTACTAAGAAGGGAAGACTTTTTTCTCAAACATGCAATGAAATATTGATGTTATGTTCCTTATAATAGGCTGCGAAGTATGACGTTTCAGGTGCGGCTAGGACAAGAGGTCGTTAATGGAATTTCATACAAATCATGCAGGCCTAGGCCGGCAAAGTCCTCTTTTTTAATTTCCATTCCACATAAATTTGTGGCACAGGCATCATGAAATTCTGCCACTATGCGTATTTAAAAAAATGATTTTTTTTTTGTTTATTTCATTGTATGTTTGAGAAAAGCACTATACATACCTCGGCGGGAAATAAGGGCTTGCCCGCCTTAGACCTATCCGGCCTCGCTTCGCACGGCCGTCTATATGTCTTCGGCCGGCAACCCCTTTTGTCCCGGCCTCTGTAGTAATGTACTATTACTATAGCTCAAAAACGGTTTAACTGATCATATCCGCTACAGTATTCCTTGAAAGACATTATGAAGCTTTACTTTCATGTTTTTTTTCGGACCTACGGGTTCTACGGGAACTACGGTTCAAAAGTTAGGAGGTAGTTAGGGGTACAATATTAACTTTATCAAAAAATGTTTGATTAAGACCTGTATTAATTTTGAAAGACCTAACAACACCCCACACCATAGAGTTAAAGCAAAACAAAATCATCCGGTTCGAAGGACCATGTTCTACTCGCAGGGTGTCCCAAATGATACCACTTTCTAACTGCTTCCCTTTTGCACAGTTTAGCAAACCTCTTACATAAGGACACGTAGACGTTTGTTCAGGTTCGAAAACTTCGACATTAGTTCTTTCTCCGTGTTTACTGAAGTTTCATCAACATTGCAGGTATTCATCATTATCATCATCATGTCAGCCGAAAACCCGCGACCTTCACCAGGTCATCGGTCCACCGTGTGGGGGGCTTGCCCACGCTACGCCTTCCGGTACGTGGTCGCCACTCGAGAACCTTTCCGCCCCAACGGCCATCAGTTCTAAGTGCTATGTGCCCCGCCCACTGCCACTTAAGTATAGCGATTCGGAGGGCTATATCGGTCACTCTGGTTCTGTTGCGGATGGCCTCATTCCTGATGCGATCATGCAGAGAAACTCCTAACATAGCTCTCTCCATTGCTCTTTGGGTGACTTTGAGCCTTCTTATGAGGCCCATAGTAAGCGACCACGTTTCAGTACCATATGTCATCACTGGCAACACACACTGGTCAAAGGCTTTCGTCTTGAGACACTGCGGAATATTGGACGAAATGATGTGCCGTAGCTTCCCGAACGCTGCCCAGCCGAGTCGGATTCGACGATTAACCTCTTTCTCGAAGTTGGACCTACCTAACTGGACAGTCTGCCCTAGGTATATGTAATCGTCTACAATTTCGAGCGTAAAGTGTCAGATTGTTACGGGAGTTGGTGCGACATGGGCATTTGACATGATCTTCGTCTTGTCCATGTTCATCCTTAGACCAACTCGCTCGGAGGCTTTACTAAGGTAGTGAGGGGTAGGTGCAGGTATTCATTAGACACAATTTATTACCTTTCTTTGACGACCTGTTTAGCCTACTTGGTAGTGACTGCCTCCGAAGCTAGAGGTCCCGGGTTCGAATCCCGGCCAGGGCATTTATTTGTGAATTTTTCACGGATATTTGTTCTTGGGTCTTGGATGTTTTCTATGTATTTAAGTATGTATTTTCTCTGATGCGGTTCCATTGAGGTAAGTATCTCCGATACGCGGTTGGCCACAAAAGTTTTCCACCTGTTGGGGCGGCTGTTCAGCCAAGACAGTACGATTGAAGAGTCTGTCCAGGCGTGAATATTCATCTTATCGATGCCCATAATATTGGCCACCTCCATTAATAACTTCGTAAGTAGTACAGCTCCGCATAATTCTAGTCTCGGAATAGACACCTGTTTGATAGGTGCTACCTTTGTTTTTGACGAGACCAAAGATACGTGAACGTCACCATTCTTGTCAATTACACGAATGTACACCACTGCGGCAAAGGCTTCTGTAGAGGCATCGCAAAAGCCTTGAAGTTCCAAGATGTCCCCTCCACTGCTAGAACGGATCCATCTGGGCAGTTTGAATTTAGTAAGCTCACCTAAATTGTTTCGGTAAGTCAACCAGTCGGTAAGTAAATGAGTTGGGACTTCATCGTCCCATCCAATGCCAGAAAGCCATAGCTTCTGGATGAAAATTTTAGCAGAAATGATTACCGGCGCCAGCCATCCTAGTGGTTCAAACAATCCAGCTATGTCTGATATCACACTTCCTTTAGTTAATGGTGTTTTGGGTGGAGGAAGCCGCACCGAGTACTCAAATTCATCGCTGTTTCTGTTCCAGGTGAGTCCTAAGATTTTCATTACAGTGTCTATCTGCAAACCTACTGTAACGCCCCCCCCCCCCCCCCCCCCTTGTATGTTTTTAATTAAATGTATATTTTTGACAATGTGATTTTATTAAACTAACTACAACTTAAACTAGGAAATGGCCAACGCCGAGGAATCGTCTAGGGTAGAACCCAATAATGTTATGAACCGTAAAACCCCAAATTCTTTTATGTGAATACTTGTCAGGTTCTGGGCTTTGTCTTCCTAATAATTGAAATCTAGCTTACCCTAATTTAATAATAGAATCAAGTTTCTAACGAATTTTGGCTAAAATGTTTATTTACCGAAAAGTAAATTAAGATAAAAATATTTATTTTATTTGTTAGAACGTCCCCTACCAGGCCTTACCATGATCCGTTACCGCATCAGTACCAACCCTAATATGTTCTAAATAATGCTAAATACACAAACTTTCACCTTTTAAATGATTCCTTAAATAGAAATTCCAGAGTCACACTAATTCAGCCCTAGCTAGCTCTTGAGGTGAATTGTTTGTATTATACTTACATACGTACTTTGCTACTGAATACGCCTGAGTGAGGATTGATCGTCTAGCTAGCCTACCTAGCCTACCTAATACCTATTCATTCATATCCTATATAAAAAGGTATTCCTGACATACTACTCTACCAGTGTTTCGGAACCTAGTTTTCTGAAGAGAAGAAACACCAAGAAACTCTTCAGTCTATGTTACGGTAATTATTATTTAGTAATCTTCCTAACTGTTGTGTATGTATAAGGAGGGTAGCTCCACAACGTCGTATTAGTCTATCAATAAATGGTTGTACCGGACGCACGCCTTTTATTCAACAGTGACGAACGAGGAAAAAAAAGGACTATTAAAGCGGTTTAGAGTGCATCGAGAAGCTAGTAATTATAAGTGTTAATATGTCGGTTGGGCAAATGCGTGAATTCGATATACAAACTGGTAATTGGTCGAGTTACGTGGAGAGAATTGAAACGTACTTTTTAGTGAACAAAGTGACGGCCGACTTAAAACTACCGACATTGATATCTGTTATGGGAGAAAAAGCTTATGAACTTTTATCTACGTTAGCCAGTCCAGCAAAACCATCATTGTTAACCTACGAAGCAGCAGTGACCTTACTAGGTGCCCATCTCCAACCTAAACCCTCGGAGTTAGCGGAGAGATTCAGGTTTCGACAAAGGCGGCAGCTAGCTAACGAATCTATCGCGGATTATGTAACCGAGTTAAAAAAAACTATCGAAGCATTGTGTATTTAAAACAACTTAAGATGAAAATATGCGCGATCAGATAGTTTGTGGGATTAAGAGCGAAATGATTCGGCAGTGGCTGTTTGCTGAGGATAATTTGACATACAACCGAGTCGTTCAGTTGGCGTTATCGTTGGAGGCCGCAGAACGTGACGCAATGGCGGTTGAACGCGGGAGCGAGGGGCCGGAAGGATTACATAAATTAAATGTCAGCGAATGTTCCAGATGCGGAGATAAAAGACACACAGCCAATTAGTGCTGCTACAAGGACTATGTGTGCAGTGGATGTCATCAGATCGGCCACTTGAGAAGGATGTATCCAAGAGTGAGATCCAGGGATATGGATTACAGCCAGGCGAGACGGGGTGAGCCGGTGGAAGCGACCGGTAGTTACAACGATTATTTCCGCGGGAGTATCCGCGGGTCGGCGGGCGGCCGCGGCGCGGGACGGCGCGCGTGGCGCGGAGCGCGCGGCGTGGCGCGGGGCAGCCGGGCTCGAGCTGCATTCCATATGCTAGAACAGCAAGATGGACCGTGCCCTGACGACAATGATAAGGATGACTCGGAGGAGTTCGATGAAGAGCCTATGTACCAAATGTCTCTAAGCAAATATAAACCGGTATGTTCAACTGTTACGATAACGGACCCCCGTTCTCTAACTCCGACTTCAAAATTTTCCTCAGCCATAACGGCATCGAACAGATATTTACAGCGCCCTATCACCCGGCATCCAACGGCGCCGCCGAGAATGCGGTTAAAACATGTAAACGAGACATCAAAAAAGCAATGAAACAAAATTTGGATCCAGATGTCGTGCTAAGTAGATTTTTATTAGCTTATAGAAACACGGAGCATTCGACCACAGGAGAAAGTCCCTCTAATATATTGCAAGGTCGGAAGCTACGTATGAGGTTAGACAATTTAAAGCCTGAGCGGGAGTAGCGAGTGGCGGAGCGGCAAGAGCGCAGCAAGCAAGCCGCGGGCGGCGCGAACCGCCAACTACAGCCGGGGTTTGCCAGTGTGGTACCGGGAATACTCTGGTAATAAATATACGGGTAAAGGGCAACCAGGGATGATCATTAAAAAAATTGGTGATTCCGATTACTGTGTGCGATCTAACTTTGGAACAGAAATTCATAGGCACGTCGATCAGCTAAGGCAGAGGGTCATTGGAAGTGGGGGTGATACTTCCCTTCACGCTAAAGTAATGGCAGATTGTATACTTAACCATAAGTCGCGCAAGTCCTTAACCTCCCTCACATCCGGGGGTGAGGAACCAGGGCAAGGTGGAGTAACTTCGGGGGAGAGTAGAGGTTGTAGGTCGTCATTTAACAAGGAAGTGGTAGCCCCCGCGAGCCCACCGGTGTCGCTGAATGTGCCGGCGGTCAGTGAGGATGAAAATGTTGTTGTTTCTCCGGTTCGTAGGTTTCCATTAAGGGAACGGAAGCCTCCAGTGCGTTATGGTTTCGAAATGTCATAGAATTAAGTAATAAT
The DNA here is from genome assembly GCA_905163555.1 of Notocelia uddmanniana. NCBI lineage: Eukaryota > Metazoa > Arthropoda > Insecta > Lepidoptera > Tortricidae > Notocelia > Notocelia uddmanniana. The sequence continues at coordinate 35,376,586 of LR991052.1, read as the reverse complement.
TTGCGCTGTTTAAGTAAATTCGATCCATATCATCATTATGTTATGTGCTAACAATATGTCTTAAATAAGGGTGGAGGTGTTGTGTATGTATAAGGAGGGTAGCTCCAAAACGTCATATTAGTCTATCAATAAATGGTTGTACCGGACGCACGCCTTTTATTCAACACTAACCATATCCTAAAACTCGTACAATCAGAGAACTGCTCAGCTTGCCTCATAAATAGACTATATTAATGAACGGCTCTGCTTGTCACTAATATAATTTAACCCAGAGAACTGCTCAGCTTGTCTCATTGGAAAGCTAAATTCAATGATCTGCTCAGCTTGTCACTAAATTAGCTTATCCCAGTGAACTGCTCTGCTTGTAACTTTGTAAAAGCCAACTTTAGTGATCTGCTCAGCTCGTCACTAAATTAGCTTATGCTGAGTAAATGTTAATCATTTAGCTAGAAATCGCAACTAAAAGAAACCATCATTATTTATACCAAAAATGATAACTTAATCACAGTTAAGCATTCCCAAAACCCCAAATTAACGCAAACCTAAAATAAATTACTAAACCCTACTTCCCAAATAAATGTGTGTTAAGCTACCCTACTGTTCCCCAGTAAACTCGCTAAACTGAAAGAGCATAAATCCCTTACCAGATTCAGCTCTTTTGACTGCGAATCCCTAACCTATGCAACGAAAGTTCAGTGGGCTAAACTGAGAATTGCAATGCTATGGCCTGTGTTGGTTGTCTCCCTCCACTGCGCCCGCAGGCTAGGATACAGTGAGTAAGACGCCCTATTGTGTTTATAAGATTTATATATACTTAAATATATTTAACAAGATCGTTCCTCAAATATTGAACAATTTCGACAAGCGAGGTATACACCTCTATGCTGAGACCCCATATTGGCAGCCATGTCTACGTTGTCAGCTGGGCATTGAAGGAACGTGAGGGATTTGATTCGTCTCCATGTAGGTAAAAGGTAGACGCCAGACCACCCTTAGGTCTGGTAACTAAAGACTCTGAACCCTGCTCGTTGGCACCGTTAGGCGAGCAAGACTCATCAGGCAAACTGAAGCCTGGACAAGATTCTGGTCTTTTGAAATACTTAAAATAGCACAAATCCCCATAAAATATAAGATAAATTTGTCTAAGAATGATTCCTCATCATAAAGAGTAACTCCTCATGACGATGAACCACCCCTAGGACAGCAATTTCACCCACCAAATATTTACTATTACGTAGACCAGAGACCTTGACAGTCTGAGTGACGAATTCTAAGTGATTTTAATACAAATTCGCGCCCCTTTTATACCCAAAATTGACAGAGACTCTTACGACCTTTCGTCTACTCCAGCTATGGTAGAATTTCGAAATTTGAATTGGAATAATTCGAGTTCTAAATTTAAACTACAGCAGGTAGAAGCGTCATTATGACCTCTTTTTGATTACGTTAAAGGCTTTTCCAACCATTGAAGTACTAGGTTCCCATAGCTCTCAGCTAGTGGAGTTCGAAATTTAAACTAGAACGGTTCTGTCTTGACCTATTTTGATCTTATTGAAGACTTTCCAAACATTGCAGTACTAGGGTTCCATAACTCTCAACTAGTGTGATTCGAAATTTAAACTTACAATTCATTTAATATTCAGTACAAAAATTTAACATGCAATTTTAATCCGCAATAAATTTAAACTAAAATATTCCTGTCTTGACCTATTTGGTTATATCGAAGACATTTCCAACCATAGAAGTACTAGGATTACATAACTCTCAACTAATGTAATTCGAAATTTAAACTAGGTTATTTTTAACAAGTAGTTTGAATCATCGACAAGATCTCCAGGGACTTTTCTAACCGTTAAAGTACTAGGATTACATAACTCTTCTACTGGTAGAGTTCAAGTTTTGATATTAATCCAAAGTTTGTTAAACCTTCCGTGAATGCGGTGTTCCTTGGAAGAATATCTACGATTTTGTTTAATTCTTATGTTTGACATTCACTAGTACTTTCAAAACTACTTTATTTTCACGAAGTTTTTTATATCATGAGGTCTTATAGCTTTTTTACGTTCCGTTATGCTTACAGTCTAATTGCGTTCCGTTACACTACATTTTCTGTAATCTCTTCCCTTTCGCCACATATCTCCCTCATTAATTCTTTATTGTTGGTGGTCCATTTTTGTAACTCGAAGCCGCCTCTGGCTAGTAACTGAATTAACTCTTGATACAGCTTCTTTCCTGCTTGCAAAGTGTTGCATCCTGTCAGCAGATCATCCATGTAGAAGTAATGCAGCACCCTCTCAGCGGCCAACGGGAAGTTCTTTCCTTCGTCATACACGACTTGGTGTAACGCACGGACAGCTAGATACGCTGCCGAAGCCGTACCAAATGTGACTCTCACCAATCTAAAATGGTCAATTGGATCTTCTGGATTTGACCGCCACACCATACGTTGAAAGTCTGTATCTTCTTAGGCGACCTTCACTTGCCGATACATTTTTACTATGTCGGCCACGAGGCAAATTGGATATCTGCGCCATTTTAGGATAATATGACGTAAGTCATTCTGTAAGGTTGGACCCACTAGTAAATCATTTAACGATACTCCGTTCGTCCCAGGGCACGAAGCGTCAAAAACAACTCTTAATTTCGAAGTGGATTTATACTCTCGAACCACTGCGTGATGAGGTAAATATACGACATCTAGGCAATGCTGGTCGTTCGGCACTTTCTCCATATGGCCCAGTCTGAGGTATTCTACGACGACCTCCGAGTATCGTGACTCATGGATTTGTTAGATGGGTTCCGCGAACGCATTTTTTCAATGCAGCGTTTTCCCGAGTCGCATTTTTCCGCGATCGGTCATTTTTCTTGTCGTTTTTTTACTCGTAGCTTTATTCAGTGTCTCATTTTTCCGCAATCGCTTTATTTTCGCATAGTTTTTTCCCGAAATAGAAACATTTCTTGGTCGCCTTTTTACTCGTAGCTTTATTCAGTGTCTCATTGTTCCGCAATCGCTTTATTTTCGCATAGTTTTTTCCCGAAATCGGAACAATTATAATTTTTCTGTGATAAATGGTGTCCACCATGATAATTCAAAACTAATTTTTTGCCGACATAAATAAATAAAAAAAAAGAAATATATAAATAAATATCAAGGGACAATTGCACACAAATTGACCTAGCCCCAAATTAAGCTCGAAACTTGTGTTATGGGTACTAGATAACGATATACATACTTATATAGAGAAATAAATACTTATATACATAGAAATAGCCAAGACTCAGGAACAAATATTCGTGCTCATCACACATATATTTTGCCCTTACCGGGATTCGAACCCGGGACCACTAGCTTCGTAGGCAGGGTTACTACTAACTCGGCTACCGCGTCGTCGAATATATGATACTAAAACAAAATGTTTGTCTCTAATCGTACATTGTTTGAAGCGAAGTATTATTTCATTTTTCAATTGCAACGAACCTCTTCAGATAACAGAACTATCAACTAATCGCAATTCGCATTGATTATGAAGATGATATAATGACATTAATGACACTGTCAGTCTCATGTCTATTGCTTCTTCGTGTTGTACCTATTTAATCAAATTGCATATATAGTGCACGGATCACACGCTTTCTAAAAATTGAATGACGCCAGTGCGTAAATAAATAATGGAGCCTGAAGTTGTCAATATAAGTGCAAGAAAAAAGAACTTCGCTTTTATACCAAGCACACATGGCGGCCAAATTTTAATAAGATCAGGGCGACGTCATTGTTTGAACCGTGTGAACAAAAATTCTAACGTGTGGAGGTGTACCATCAAACATTGTAACGCAACGATTACATTAGACTCTCAGTCTACTTATATTGTTTCTGAGAAGCACCACGTTTGCACGCCAGACTTTGAAGCTATCGACGTTGAAGAAAAAATCGTGGAACTTAAAAAAAAAGTATGTGACGATTTCAGACCAGTGCCCGAACTATATAGTGAAGCAATGAGGGACATAAAGAATGAAATGTATGCCGACAAACTTCTCTCGTTTTTCCACATAAGAGATAGTTTGTACAGAGCACGTAATAAAAGTGTCAAAATTATTTCAAGTTTTGAGGAAGTTGATATTCCTGAAAACATCGCAAAAGATTTTTTGTGTGCAGCAAACTATAATATCCTCCTTTTCATATCTTCACTGTGCAAAGAATATATAAAACATGTTGACGTTTTTTTAATGGATGGTGATTTTAAAGTTTGTCCCCCGCCATATCGGCAGCTGTATACAATTCATGGAGACATAGGCTCCAGTGCACATTTCACAAAAGCCATCCCCTTCATCTACGCGTTTTTACCGAATAAAAATCAAGAAACATATACGAACTTATTCAATTTGATAAAAGAACACGTACCACTTTTTGATCCTAAATTAATAAAAACAGATTTCGAAATAGCAGTTACTAACGCTTTGCATGAAACTTATGAATCGGCGAAAATTAACGGATGCAATTTTCATTTCAAGCAAGCAGTTTGGAAGCAAGCAGAAAAGTATGAAATATCAGACACCCGAGAAGGTAGTGTGTATGTCAGAAAGTGCACCTGTTTAGCTTATTTGCCTTCGTCCAAAATTCTAGAAGGGTGGTGGATTGTATTAGCAAAAGCTCCGCATCTGAAGGGAATTGCCAAATTTAATAATTACTTAACAACACAATGGTTTAATACTAAGAATACTGAGATGTTATCCTGTTACAACCAAAGGCACCGGTCCACAAATATTGTGGAAGGGTGGCACAGTAAAATAAATAAAAAAATTAGAGGAAAACAATCATTAAATTATTGTATATCTGTATTAAAACACGAAGCGACTTCTCACGACTTCAATATATATCAGATGGAAATTAATTCTGATGACTTTCGTAAGAGAAATGCGAAGTCCGTCGAGTTGGATGCTAAGATCGGTGGTATCGTGAATCGATATTTAACGGCGGATATAAGCTTGGAAAAGTGTATAGACAAGCTTTCGTTTTTGAAGTATCAATAATTAATAAGACTGTTTATTTTTGTTTTTAGGTTATTGGAGAAATATATTTAAGTTATATGTTGTTTTTATGAGTTATAAGGCAAACCACTTCAGTAATGATGTTATAAACAGACTAGTGTACCTACTTAAAAATAAATGAGACATAAGTTAATATTATTATTTTAATTTTAATCTTGACCTAGAATGAGTGGCCGCACACACATGTGGCACATAATTAAGGTAAAACGCAAAATCTAGTATGAAGTACTAGCTTTTGCCCGCAACTTTGTCCGCGTAGAATTAGTTTCTAGCCTTCCCAGGGGAACCGTGACTTATTATTATTTATTGTTTACTAATCTTATTAAAGTAGGTACAATACATAAATGTATGGGTGGCACAGTACGTGGTAATAAAGTCGTTTCAACTCATTTTCATCATACTCGTATACCGTTTTTAAGGGTTACACATAAAAGCTAAGTCTAATAAATACAAGTGCCAATACAATAAGGCACTGGTCCCACCGCCGGCGACGAGTGATAAACAAGAACAATAATTCTAGCCCAGTGATGAACTATAAATATACATCTCTCTCTTTTGTTTACACGGGAGCGATATCTTTTGTTCGTTTCTTATCGCCGATAGTTCATCGCTTACTCGCCGGCGGTGGGACCAGTGCCTAAAGAGGTCAACTTTGTTTGTGTTATTTTGGAGGGAGAAAAGGGCCGAGGAATTAGACACGGGCGCTTTGCTAAATCCTATATTCCGACTACCGCACATGTCGCCGGGCGCAGCCGGCTCGCATGATATCTTTAGTCTACCCACTACTTAAAACCTAACACTCCTCCACCAATAGTTTTGTAACAATAATGAACTTAAGTCTAAAAGAACTGTCTATAATTGACCTGGTTCCTAGCACGTTTAGATCTTCCTCTTCCTTCTCCGTGTTCCTCTTCAGGTGCGGAGGGGATTGCGCCTGGCAAGGGTTCGCTTGTCATTACAGATGTACTTGTGCCAGGCTCCTCTGGTTCCTGGCAATCGGCCCATTCCTCTGGCACGGTGTCCCCCACTGCAGACGTCACCGTCGTCGCTTCTGATGTTAGTACAGGATCATGTTCTGCCCTTGTGACCTGGGCCGCTGGCACTGGTGGTACATCCATAGGCACATCCGGCGCTGCCGGCATCGATGGTGTAGTAGGCGCCGCAGTCGCTAATGCCAACGCCGGCATTACTTCGGGAGCACTGTTTGTTTGCCTCGGTGGTGGGGTAAAGTCAGTGTCTTCGGGCCTAGATTGACATGACGTATCTGCAACTTCCTCCCCTGTAAACTTGTACATCTGGTTTTTATGCCTCTTTATTAAGCGTGTCGAATTCTCTGGTTGTACTAAATAAGTGGATTTCCCTATTTGTTTAGTTATGATCGCTTTAGACCAAACTGCTTTTTGACCGTGGTACACTTTTACTAAAACTAAGTCATTCAGTTTGAACTCAATGTTTCTACTCCCACGATAATGACGCCTCTGCGAACACTGATTTTTCCGCACGGTTTCGAACAATGTTGCGTCGGGTGAGGGCTCCGGTAAAGGGTTCAATAAATCTAATCTACACCGCAGGTTCCTACCGAACAAAACCTCCGCTGGAGATCGGTTAGTGGATGAATGCTTTGAATTCCGGTACTGGAATAAAAATTCGAGTATTTGCATTTTTAACTTCTTTTTTTGTACCCCACTTAAAAGAATTGCTTTAAACCCTTTTTTAAATATTTTCACGTAACTTTCGGCTTGCCCGTTGCTCGCCGGGCTGTAGGGGGGAATCGTTACATGGGAAATACCATTAGTTTTACAGAAGGCTGCAAACTCAGATGAGGTAAAAGAAGTGCCATTATCTGTACATATTGTGTGTATCAAACCGAACCTTGACATTAATTCGCATAAACAATTAATATCTACTTCGGAACCGTACCCATTGCTCACGTCAAAAACTTCAACCCATTTTGAATAAGCGTCCACCGCTATTAAAAACATGCTATTATTAATTGGACCCGCAAAATCGAGATGTACCCTATAAAAAACATCGGGCGGGAACTCCCAAGGAGTCAGCGGGGCGCGGCGCGGCGCCGGCCGCAGCTGCGCACACACCGCGCACTCCGCCACCGCGCGTTCCACACTTGCGCCCTGCCCGGGCCACCAGAATCGCTCTCGAGCGGATGCCTTCATTTTAGCCGCACCTAAATGTCCTCGATGCAATTCAGCGATCACTTGATTGCGCAAGGTTTGAGGAACCACTAATTTGCCCCCCCTCATCAAACAGCCATCCTCAACCGCGAGCTCCGACCTACAATCAAAATACGGCTTAACCGCTTTGTCTATCACTTTACGTGGCCACCCATTTAAGACATACTTAACTATTTGCAGCAACACCGCGTCCTCTTCGGTAGCATGGCGCACGTCACAAACAAAAGCGGGCGGCGAACCGGTTTCTACTACAAAGTGAACATAGGAGGCCTGGTCCAAGTTAGCCGCCGCGCGCGCGCCGTTGTACTCGTTATCTAATGATGACGTCAGTGCCACGGAGCGACTAAGGAAATCCGCTGTGTTGTGCGCACTGGTAACATATTCGATCGTATAATTGTACGCGGCCAAAAATAAGGCATACCGCTGAAGTCTGTTGGCGGATACTTCCGGTATACCCTTAGTGGGGTTGAAAATTGATAAAAGGGGTTTATGATCGGTTCGCAAGACAAACGGTATTGCTCTGCCATATAGATATTGGTGGTATTTTCGAACTCCAAAAATGATTGCTGTAGCCTCTTTTTGTATTTGACTATATCGTTTTTCCGAGGCATTTAAACTCCTCGACATAAACGATATGGGTTGCTCTTTTCCGTCATTCCCTATTTGTGATAAAATTGCTCCTAAGCCGAAAGGTGACGCATCCACTGTTAAAATAAGTCGCGCATCCGGGTCAAAATGCGCTAGAGTCTTATCCGATGAGAGCACGTTCTTAATAGTTTTAAACGCCTCCTCATGTTTCCGAAGCCACTGCCACTTTACATTTTTTTTCAACAGTTCGTGAAAGGGATGCAAAATAGTAGCTGCGTGCTTTATAAACCCTCGGTAATAATTAACGAGGCCTAAAAACGATTTTAATTCAGATACATTGCTTGGTTGCTTGGCCTTTAAAATCGCTTGTACCTTCTCTGGAGACTTATGTAATCCGTGCCTGTCTATCACAAACCCCAGATAGGATACGGAGTCTTGGAAAAAGCTACATTTTTCTTTTTTCAGAACTAGTCCCGCATGCTCAAGTCGCCTAAAAACTTCTTGCAACCTAGCCAAGTGTTCCTCTTTTGTTTTCCCAGTAATTAAAATATCATCGAGGAACTGTAATACTCCGTCTATCCCTGATAGGATCTTTTCTAACGTGCGCTGGAATATAGAAGGAGCACTGGACAGACCAAATATAAGTCTCTTGTAAATATATAAACCTTTGTGCGTATTTATGCATGTATAGGCCTGCGAGTCCGGATGTAATTTTATCTGATTATAAGCCCCCGACAAATCGAGCTTAGTAAATTGCAACCCCCCATGGAGTTTTGAAAATAGCTCGTCAATCCGCGGTAAAGGGTATTTTTCTATAATTAGCTGTTTATTGAGGGTGGCCGAATAATCTGCGCACAACCTAATGCTGTTGTCGTGTTTTAATACGGGAACAATAGGGCTCGCGAAATCGGAAAATGTTATCGGTTCAATAATACCTAATTCCGTCAAGCGGTTCAATTCTAACTCCAGTTTATGACGAATAGCAAAAGGTACTGGTCTAGCCTTCGTGAAAACCGGGATAGCGTCTGGTTTCAAATGTAATTTTACCTCAATATCGTTGCAGCACCCCAATTTATCCGAAAATAAATGCGAATATTTTGTTAACATTTTATCGCATTCAACGTCCAAACTACACGAATTAACTGATGAAGACATTTGTAAATCGAACTTAGCAATGAAGTCTCTCCCAAGTAACGGGGGCCCCCCATCCTTTACTACAAATACTTCTATCGACTCTGTTCGATTTTTATAGGCAAACATCAAGGTTATAGTCCCTACGAGCCCAATGTTAGTGCCATTATAACTGCGAAGTACCTTTAAGCTTTTGCGTAAAGGATGCGAAGAAAAATGTTTCAAATAGACTGATTCCGAAATGGCGGTCACCGCTGAACCGGTGTCCACTTCGAAAGTCAATCGCACATTATCCACCACCACCGACTCCCGCATCGGTTCTCCTCGCTGCGAACGAATATTAAACATTAATCGCTTACCGTCATCGCCCTCCTCCGAGCAACATTGTAAGAAATGCTGTTTAGCCGCGCCTTTGTTCGCGTTACAGACACGCATCAAATGTCCCTTCACTCCACACAATTTACAAGATGCATTCTTGAATCTACACTTTTTATTATCATGGCCAAAATATCCACACACGGAACACTGCACTGCACTCCTTTGATCCCGTGAGGTGCTAGGCTGCGGAACCCCGTACTGTCGCACGGCGTGTGGTGCCGGGCCCGGCGCCCGCGCCGACAGCTTGTGCACGTCGAGGGAGGACGCGGGTGCAGGAGTAGCCGCCGTCGTCACGCGTGTTGCCGCTTGCTGCGCGCCTTCTCTAGCGCAGCGGATGCTCTCCGCTAAATGCAGTGCTCTCGCCAGCGTGAGCCCTTCCAGGGGCTCACAGAACAACCGGTCCCGCTCAGGACCGGCGGTCATGCCCAGCACAAAGCGGTCTCGCAGCGATTCCTCGAGGCTTGCCGCTGCAAACCCACAGTGCAACGATAAACCACGGACACGTGCCGCCCAATCTGCCAAGGACTCGCCCGAAAATTGCTCGGCACAGTAAAATTTAGACCTTTCAGCAAACCCGCACTTTATCGTTTTAAAATGGCCGTCGAGAAAGTTCTTTAATGTAACATAGTTCAGCGACCCAACTTCTTTGGGATGCGCAAGATTTGTAATGAGTCGGTATGTCGGCTCCGCTAAACTACTCAATAGAATAGCCCGACGTTTTACTCCCGATTTATCCGTATCCTCGTTAATGTCATTTGCTAAAAACCATTGTTCAAGGCGACCCTTATATAACAACCACTCCTGATCTTCGTGATTAAACACGTTTAAAAAACCAACTGACATGTTCGCTATCACACCACACACAAAAAAACCCTTAACACACGCGGTATAACCGTAAATGCCTCGTCGCCACTGTTATTTTGGAGGGAGAAAAGGGCCGAGGAATTAGACACGGGCGCTTTGCTAAATCCTATATTCCGACTACCGCACATGTCGCCGGGCGCAGCCGGCTCGCATGATATCTTTAGTCTACCCACTACTTAAAACCTAACAGTTTGTTTGTTTGTGTGTACCTACGTAGGGAGTTATCTCTGGATCTACTGAGCCGGTTTTAAAAATTGAAAAAAAGCAAATGCGAAATAATGAGACACTGAATAAAGCTACGAGTAAAAAGGCGACCAAGAAATGTTTCTATTTCGGGAAAAAACTATGCGAAAATAAAGCGATTGCGGAACAATGAGACACTGAATAAAGCTACGAGTAAAAAGGCGACCAAGAAATGTTTCTATTTCGGGAAAAACTATGCGAAAATAAAGCGATTGCGGAAAAATGAGACACTGAATAAAGCTACGAGTAAAAAAACGACAAGAAAAATGACCGATCGCGGAAAAATGCGACTCGGGAAAACGCTGCATTGAAAAAATGCGTTCGCGGAACCCATCTAACAAATCGACTCATGATGTTGCAGGTATATTGGCTTCAATTTCCCAAAACCTCTTAAGAATTTCGTTTTCACTGAGGTGGATGTGATTGACGCTGATACTCTTCTTTGCTACCGATTCATGTGCATTCACATGAATAGGTCCCGAAAGAATCCAACCCAAAGAGGTTTTTTGGGCTATTGGAGCTCCCGGTGGTCCTTTAATAACTCCTTCTTGCAGGATCTGGCCATAAATATCTGCGCCAAGGAGTAAATCTATTTTGTCTGGCTTATCAAAGCCTGGATCCGCTAATTTAATATTGGTGAACTCTGACCATAGCTCGACAATCACCCTTTTTTCTGGCAAGAGTGAAATCAGCTTGCTCAACACAAAAGCATTTACATTAAACTGGAGTTTCGGATCCAGAAGTGATTGAATGTTTAAAGAAACTCTTGACTTAGAGGCTAATGAAGCGCTCTCGTCACTTCCTAAACATGAAATTGTGCTCTTGTGTGCTATCTTCTTCAGTCCCAGTAGCTGAACTGCAGACTCCGTGATCAGCGAAGCCTGTGATCCCTGGTCAAGTAAGCACCTGAGAAGTATACCTGTTCCAGATTTCGACTGCGCCTTAACTAAAGCCGTTGCAAGCAATACTTGACTACGGCTGGTCGAAAAATGGCTTTTTATTTCGGTAGTAATGGGCTCATCATGAGCTGATGAACCTGCCGAGGCTGTTTGCACAGCATCGCTCTGAGCGACTGATTTATTCAGAACTGCAGAATCAGTCGCTGAAATGGTACCCTTGGGATGCAGCAAGGAGTGATGTTTTCTCTTACAGATGCGGCATCTTGTGGATTGGCGGCAGGCAAATACTGAGTGATTAATGCCTAAACAATTAAAGCACAATTGGGTACCTTAAGTTTTCTAAAGTGGTCCATATTATATTTTTTATTGTTTGTAGACACAAAATGAAGTCCAAAACTGCAGCTGATATTTTTTTATTACTTGTCGTTTTTTAGAAATATTTTTTTGAATATGTGTTTTGACATACCACGAGTTTGGTTGGATTAATAGAGTTTGTGCCTTAGTCTGCCACAACAAAAAAAATACGTGGAGTTGACAGCTGGCACTGACAGTTGGCAGTTGTCAAATTTAGCCGTCACATCTACGAGTTTGTACGCTGTGCTTCCTAATTTCTACTGTTCTCCAGTTTTTACCATCGAATTCTGCCTGACCCTGGATTTTGTAGTATCGATATCTCACGACGACCACCTTATTGCTATTTTACGGAAATAAAAACGACGACTTGTGCACGTATTTTTGCACAAAGATACTTCTGCCCTCGACGACTTGCGTTGCCCTACTGCTTACTTGCTAAACCTAACTTAGCAAGGAAAATGAGTTCCTCAGAAGACTTTGTACGAGCAGACTCAGGAAATTTGCCAGACATGGACATGGTGGTTATTTTATTATGGAATATTTAAGGACATATAACACCAAATGCTTTGTTAGAGCGAAAGTTGTTCCTAAACACAAGAACACCAAAAAATATTACCTATCTCGTAACAGTGCATATAAATGAAATAGAAAGCATCCTTTATAATTATTTCTGTTCCGCTGTGACTTTCAAATTGAAATACCCAATTTAATATTAAGATGTGGCGAAATTAAAATAAATTTAAACCAAAGAAAGATACCATTCTACTACACTTGAAATTATAATTTGTGATTCATTCAAGTACTTAGTCATAGAAAAAGTATAATATGCAATGTCGGATTACTAGACTTGCTTAAAAAGCGTGCGTTACAACCCAAATCTCGCTCTTATTATCATTGGTAAACGGGACTTAATGGCGTACAACTGAAATTTATTCAATTTTTCGAGGTTTGTCCGACGTTTCGAATTAATCAGAACATCGAACCGTGGTCACGAGCTAATTGGCTTGAGTGGGTATTAATCGACATCTTTTAGTCGCGTGGGTTTTCCGAACTACCCGCACTTGGTCTTTATTATTCACATTTACACTAGGGTTGTCACTCGCCTGACACACAAAACTAACAATGTCGATTAATGTAATGGACTATGTATTTTGACGCTTACTAATAACAGGTTTCTACGAATATGGAATCTAAGCCCTCTAAAAATGGTGTAAGTTTAGATGAATACGAGTATATTGATCCGTCTTGTATATATATTCAACTATTGCCAAATATCAATACTAAGTAAGTCATATGTAATAAAATAACCCACGACCGGTGTGGTGCCATTTTTTCTTTGTAAACTTGTCTAACACACAGCCGTGGGTTTAGCCGTTGATTGGCTTTTTGAAACAAGATTGAACGATCTTGGTAACATTGACAAGAATAAGGGTTTGCAGGTGGACGCGAAAAGCCTATAAGCTCTATGTAGGTATCATTTCCGGGATTCCGTCTTTTACACAGTAATACTCGGTCTCCCAGGTCTTTGTAGGTATGTCTGAATGTATATCATCTTTTTACCACAACATCACACATGTACGAGAACTATTTAATTCGGACCGCTGCAATAAGTAGGTACAAATTGACACAAAACAATCTTTACGTTAACCACAACTTTCGGTGCAAATGTTAAATAATTACTTTTACCAAATTATTGAACTTCGAAACTATAAATGTCATACCTTCAACTTTTCTCCCAAGATCCGGCGACAGCAAAAGTAGTCTTTTATCTATATTTCCCGTCTCTTGGTTTTCTTTTTTCTGCGCCTTTATAGCTTCATAATCCATTTTTTCATTCGATTTTGGTGTCCGATTGTATACTAAGTACTTTGTTAAATGATCCATGGAAACCTGATTTGATTACAATTGTAAAACAATGTCTAAGTAACCGAGTAAATAAATAATCCGTTTTTATTTCGATTCAATTAGCTACAAGTATCTTTTTTTTTTTATTAAGAGAGGAAATAAATAGCATGGTGTGAACACTGAACACTACCAATTCGAATTGCAGAATAATTTCGTGTCGGAACGCAAACACATTTTGCGGCAAAATGTTTATGCAAATTACAATTTACATAACTTAGAATGTTGTACCTTTAAATTCTTAGATAAAGTCACACATCACAGTGTTGTAGGTACATACATACCAACTTGTGCTAGCGCGAAATCTGGTCGATTTAATTACTGTATATTCCTAGAGGAATTAGAATCATGTGATGGTTTTACTTGTTGTTGTATAGCTACATTTATCTAATAAAAATAATTTTGGCAATAAAGTGACCGAGGCAAATCTTAAGCCGATTTACATTTGAAAACTAGTTCCATGCATGTCAATATTATACCTCTTCACGAAATTGATAATTTCGATTCGTTTGCAATTAAAATATGATACCGTGTAAAATCACCAGTTTAGTATCAGAGACCACGGCCCGTCCCCATCGACGAAGCATCGTAAAAATACACATCTGAGTATAGGCGCTTTTGCAACACTAGTTCGCAATTTCGCGCCTCGTTTTTACATTGAAACTAGTTGCATGATATTAATTATACCGAAAAATTAGCATAGCAAGACATTAGCTCAGTGTCAATATTAATGCATGCATTAAGAAATTAAAAGTTTACTAGTTAAATTGCGGATAAATGTAAAATAATTTCATGCCACTAATTTCGTTATGTAAGTTTAAATCTTATGTAAACATCGTATTAGGTCATATAAAGTATATGAATAATATAATAAATTACATAATGTTTAATATAATTACTAATAAGACACATATGGGACGGGATATATGAAGTTTTTTTTTATGAATACTAAGATTACTTTATTCGGTACGATTCAATTTTATTTCCAATACGAGTAATGATTGAATATACTCACACTCAAAAAATCTCGGCCTTAGAGTATTGCGTTTCTTTGATCTAATTCTGCTTGAGGCACAGCTTTATTATTATAAAATATTTCGTTTCGGAGCCGCGAAGCGCATAAAGTGTTTTGGGAATATAAAACCTACTTATAAAATATGCCGGAAAATTCGTTCGTTAAAATATTTTAGATTGACCCGAGTATAGTGTATATGTCATACTATAACTGACAAGGAAGAAAAAACACTTTTCGAGTTACGTGCGTCATATCTCCAGGTTTTTTTATTGTGCTATCTAACAAATTACTATTTTGCTACGTTACCTACTAATTACAAAAATACCTCAAAAATATTACACAAGGTGGGCCCTGCAACTGGAGCAAATAGTTAAAAGGGCGCGAATTTTTGTTGAAAAATTTCGTTTCGGACAAAAAATGATCTAAAGTTATGACCTCCGAGTAATGGATCTTGTGACTATAGGTAGTACCAGTATATAGTAGAGACCATGAGATCATAGGTAGTACCAAGTTATGAGTCATAATAGTTTTTTGCATTTTTTGTTTTCAAAGATATTCTTGGTATTTTTTTTTTCAATTTTATTGACCTTTTAAAATAAATTGGCATTAATGTCACTTCATAAAAGTAATAAAAATACACGTAAGCCAATGAGGAAAAAAAATAGTATTTTTTTCAAATGAGACCACTTGGAAATAATTATTGGCCCGCTTAATAGTCCACCGTTTAATTTTTTGCTCTTGTTACAGGGCCCACCCCGAATAAAAAACTGTAGAAATAAAAACATAATCTATTTGTTACACTTCTTTGAACAACATAATAGTGATGATCGAGCTACCTTTATCCTTGACGATGTTAACGATTTTGTTTTTAAATTGCAAATCATCATCCTTGTTCTTAGGAACGCTAGACTGCATTATTTTCCACCGAGATGTTACAACATTTTTATTTATCTTGAAATGTACAAAACACTTTGTACATTATATGTAACATATTGTGTCTCCGTATTGAAAGTTCAGGTTCGCTAATTATTTTATTTTTTTATTACTAAGTACGAACATGTTTAGTATACGAAAACGTTGCAAGAATGAACTTCAACTGTAAGTGAAATAATTAGAAGTATGAGACTTCGTATTTAGTTCCGCGAAGGCAATGACTTGCAATTTTATGCTTTTCGCTGCTCACCAGTTTTGGTACTTTAAAAGCTACGTTAGCACGTACCTAGCAAAAAAAGGGATCCAAACACTACGAGTATGTACTCATTCACTGGTACTTTGAAATGCTTCTTGAATGCAAGAGAAGATTTTTTACGATAACTCAAAATGGCTAAACTGATCATGTCCGCTATAGTTTTCATTGAAAGTGTTTATTAACCTTTAATTCCATGTTTCTTTTTTATATTTTTTTGGACCCATAGTTCAAAAGTTAGAGGACACATTTTTTTTTGTATCAAAAAATATTTGATGAAAACTTCTATTCATTTTGAAAGACCTATCCAACAACACACCACACCATAGGGT
This sequence comes from Notocelia uddmanniana, assembly GCA_905163555.1. Taxonomy (NCBI): domain Eukaryota; kingdom Metazoa; phylum Arthropoda; class Insecta; order Lepidoptera; family Tortricidae; genus Notocelia; species Notocelia uddmanniana. Next base: position 35,360,456 of record LR991052.1, on the reverse strand, counting down.
TGAAGCAAAAAAAAAATTCATCGCCAATTTAGGTGTAGGGAAGGTACCATTTTTTTATGTAATTTCACTATCTAAATATATAAAAGAAGAAACTGACTGACTGACTGACATATCAACGCACAGCCCAAACCGCTGGTCCTAGAGATTCGAAATTTGGCACGTAGGTTCCTTATAAGGTCTAGGGGTGCACTAAGAAAGGATTTTTCAAAATTCAACCCCTAAGGGGGTGAAATGGGGTTCCGAAGTTTGTATGGGGAAACAAGATTAGTTGGACTATTTTATTCGAAACTTCACAGGAGTATTTCTAACGATAAATGAGTAAATATGTGTTTTAGGTTTTTTGAGAAATCAACCCCTAAAAGGCGGAAAGGTAGTGACAAAGTCTGAAAATCGACATATGTATTGCTTTTATGATATACCGGGTCGCTGATAACGTAAAAAACAACAATAATTTTAAAATCTCACTTGGAGGACGTGAAATACCATTTCTCCTGTTGGGGTGAGAGGGGGATGAAATGTCTAAATATTAATATGGGTGTCGTTTTTATGATTTTTTGGGACGTTAATTACGAAAATGGCATCTATTTTGACATTTACTATTGTGGACATGAAAACATTGGAAAGTTTGTGTCAAATTGCAAGAAATAATTGACTCTTTTTTTATTTTATTTTTTATTTAATTTATTTTTAATGAAGGTACATCACATTATCATTTTAAATTTACTCGCCAAACTGACGAAACAGTTTGTTGAGACCGACTGAGTGACTGACATATCAACGCACAGCGCAAACTGCTGGTTCTAGAGATTCCAAATTTAGTAAGTAGGTTCCATATTAGGTCTTGAGGTGCATTAAGAAAGGATTTTTCAAAATTCAACCCCTAAGGGGGTGAAATGGGGTCCGAAGTTTGTATGGGGAATCAAGATTAGCTGGATTATTTTATTCGAAACTTTACAGGAGTATTTCTAACGATAAATGAGTAAACATGTGTTTCAGGTTATTTGAGAAATCAACCCCTAAAAGGGGGAAATCTGGTGACAAATTCTGAAAATCGATATGGGTGTTGTTTCTATGGTTTATCGGGTCGCTGATTACGAAAGCAACAATGATTTTAAAATCCCACGTGGAGGACGTGAAATACAATCCCCTCTGTTGGGGTCCGAGGGGATTCGAATGTCTAAATATTAATATGGGTGTCATTTTTATGATTTTTTGGGTCGTTAATTTCGAAAACGGCATTAATTTTGAAATTTAATATTGCGGGCATAAAAACTTAAAAGTAGGTGCCAAATTGCAAGAAGAAACTGACTGACTAAGTGAGTGACATATCAACGCACAGCCCAAACTGATGGTTCGAGAGATACCAAATTTGGCATGTAAGTTCCTTATAAGGTCTAAAGATGCATGAAGTTCCCTATGAAGATACGACCTTTTTCGATTCAATGTATTGTAAGTAGTTTTATTTATCAGTGCCTTCCGATACGATTTCGACATAAATCGATATTTGAGCGTCCGAGAGGACTCTTAATATGAATCCGAGTTACCTAACTTTGAAGAAAGTAAGTGCCATATTGATTTTCTTCATTTCCGTCCCGATTTCGTTCAAAATCGATATCGAGCGTCCGAGAGGTCCTCTAATACGAGTCAGAGGTAAAATTTGGAAAAAGTCGCAACCATATTGATTTTCTTTTTTTTCGTCCCGATTTCGTTCAAAATCGATATCTGAGCGTCCGAGAGGTCTCGTAATACAAATCTGAGGTAAAATTTGCGGCCATATTCATTTTTATCATTTCCGTCCCTATTTCTTTCAAAATCGATATCTGAGCGTCCGAGAGAATTCTTAATACGAATCCGAGGTAAAATTTGGAAAAAGTGGTAGCCATATTGATTGTCTTCATTTCAACCCGATTTCGTTCAAAATCGATAACTGAATGTCCGAGAGGTCCCCTAATACGAATTTGAGATAAAATTTGAAAAAAGTGGCGGTCATATTGATTTACTTCATTTTCGTCCCGATTTTGTTCAAAATCGATATCTGAGTGTCCGAGAGGTCTCTTAATACGAATCTGAGGTAAAAATTTGTGATAGTGGCGGCCATATTGATTTTTTTTTTCGTCCCGATTTCGTTCAAAATCGATATCTGAGCGTCCGAGAGGTCACTTAATAACAATCTGAGGTAAAATTTGGCACTCCATACATGCCTGTATGCAAAAAAAGTTTAATGTTACTGTGTGTAAGGCGTGTGGGGGATTTGCTTTTAAAAACGACATAGAGGTTTCGATATTTTTTTCATTTAATTCAACCTTTAGATTTTTTTTAATCGTATGGCATTTATTTACGAACCGTGAGATTTTCGAGAAGACAATTACGGTTGCCAGTTTTTGTTGCAGTTTTAGCACCACCGAGGGGTCACGTGTAGGGTAATGGTGGGTACTCTCTACGGACGTGGTGCACCTTCGACCCCCCTTTGTCAAGTGAGTGGGCAACTTGACTGTTAGAAGTTCGCAAGCCGCCCGAAGGCCTCTAACTTGGCTTAACGATTGCTGTCGTAGACAACAGCCGGGATCAACGGCTTAGCGTGCCTTCCAAAGCACGAGAGTCAGTTAGTACCTAACCACTCAAAGCGGTCACCCATCCAAGAACTGACCTGCGCCCACATTGCTTAACCTCGCATACCGCACGCGGTAGGCGGGTGCCGCTGGGCCACGAGCGCTCTAAATTCTTGATAGTTTGTGCCAAATTGCAATTCAATCGGTCCAGTAAAAGCAACTTGGTTGTAACAGCCGGACTGACAGTAAGGAGTGCGAATGGAAGTGAGGCCAAATTTTCTTTTTCGATGCTCCAATAGGAACTGGCAAAACCTACCTAATAAATTTAATTTCAGATAAAATAAATGTTACACGTGATATTGAATTAGCCGTATTTCTGTACTTCAAAGGACCAGAGTTTATGACCGCTGCGCGCTGCTTGGTCGTTCTCACTATTGGTGTTACTGTAGTACACAGATACTTTTACTAAGGGCCATTTAAGACATGCTTTTGTTTCATCGGCCCTTTCCCCTTCGGCCTATCGGAAATGTATGATAATAGTTTTCGATCCTTATTTTTGCCAAAATCAAATGAAATTCAACAGTTTGCCGGTTCTCAGAATGTATACTGACTTTTCATCTGTTCATCTGTAATGTAACAACTACTTTTCTGGAGACCGCATCTAAATCGGTTCAGCCAAACGCGAGATAATCGTGGACAAACATACGAACCTGTTTTTTATAGCAGGTTAAAAATTTCGCTTAGTACGCGGGCGAAGCCGCGGGCAAATGCTAGTTGTAAATAATTTGAGATTAGGTAAATAATGTTCGATGTTGAAATGTCATATAGCGTTAATGCCACTTCTTGATATTTTACTACTCATACTCGATCACATAAAGGAAGGAAATGAGAGGAACAAAATAATCTAAGTATATATTATTTGTATAGGTTGCAAAATCAGGTTAAAACGATTTAGTACATATAGGCCTGTTAAGATTAAATATTACTAAATAAATGTAGTAGGACCTTTAATACTAAATAATTACACTTGTGCATAGATACTAATACACTGTCATCTGATACCCAAATAACTTTGAGTACTACTTATTGATCTGATCATAAATATGTATAAAACTTTAAAATGTACTTTGTTACAGGGAAATCAGTACTGTAAAGAAAGTAGTGAATGAAAGGAGTATGTAAGAATAACGGCAAAAAAAAAAAAAAAAAAAAGTAGTTTATTCTTCAAATTAGGCATATTACATGCACCTATGAACGTTAATAAACTACCACCGGTTCGGAAAAATAAACCTCTGCCACGAGAAGAACCGGCGTAAGAAACTCGGCGAGGTGTCATTTTTTCAAAACAATATACATTGTATAGTTAAATATAAAATTACAGTCTCAGTTACTACAAAAATAACAAGCTACAGTAGAAAACCTATTTTCGCGATAGATTAGCCGTGCAGGACACTATCACTGCCAAACATCCCTGTCCATGATGTAATCGTTTACCTTATAATATGCTTTTGAAATAAGTGTTTGTTTTACTACAGATTTGAATTTAGAATTGCTAAGTTCAGTAATGTGTTTTGGAATTTTATTGTAGAATTTAATACAATTTCCCAAGAACGACTTTTTCGCCTTTACTAGTCTATAGAAGGTTATTTTCAGTTTCCCAGTGTTTCTGGTGGCTATTGATTTATCAGCGTTCGTTGGGAAATTGCACAAATTCTTCCTAACATACATTATTATTTCAAATACGTATAGGGACGGCAGGATTAGAATATCTATTTCTTTGAAAAATTTTCTTAATGAGTCACGCGACCCCAAGTTATAAATTGCCCGGATAGCCCTTTTTTGCAAAATAAAAACAGTTTCAATATCTGCAGCTGATCCCCACAAGATTAGACCATAAGTAATTATACTATTAAAATAAGCAAAGTAAACTAACCGTGCCGTTGCCACATTGGTAAGCTGCCTTATTCTCCTGACTGCAAATGCAGCAGAGCTCAACCTACTTCCTATCGCTGTTATATGGGAACCCCACTGCAATTTTGAGTCCAATGTAATACCTAAGAATACAGTTGACGTAACAAATTCTAATGTTTGGCCATTAAGTTTAATATTTGTATCTAAGTTTCTATTTGACGAGTTCGCTAGAGAGAATTTCATACATTTAGTTTTTTTCGGATTCAACACTAAGTTATTGGCAGCAAACCAGTCAGATATCATGGACAGGGTATTATTTGGTTCAATGAGTTCAGTATCTTTCCTATTTACCTTGAACAGTAATGAGGTGTCGTCTGCGAACATTACAATGCCTGATCTTCGGCTTACCATATATGGTAGATCATTTACATAAACAAGGAACAGGAAAGGGCCTAGAATAGACCCCTGAGGTACTCCCATCTCTACCACTGTCTCTGACGAAAGGGCTTTATTTATCGCTACCTTTTGATTTCTCTGTGTTAAATATGATTTCATAAGATCCAATGCATGTCCTCTGATACCATAGAAATTAAGCTTACAAATTAAAGTTCCATGATCTACACAATCAAAAGCCTTGGAAAGGTCACAGAACACTCCAATGGCTTCATATGACTCTTCCCAAGACTGCAAAATAAATTTTATTAAACTTGCACCTGCATCAGTGGTTGATCTACCTTTCGTGAAACCGAACTGCTGTGCGTGCAAAATATTGTGTGAATTAAAATGAGAAACCAATTGCGTAAGCATTATTTTTTCGAATATTTTGCTAAACGCAGGTAGGATAGAAACTGGACGATAATCAGAAGGATTATCTCTATGACCTGATTTGAAAATAGGAACTACTTTACTACACTTCATTAAGTCTGGAAAAATGCCATTGTCTACACAACTATTAAAAATGAGAGCTAGAGTGGGTGCAACGACCTCGAGAATAGATTCCAGTACCATGACACAAGGCAAATTTGGAACGCCCACAAAGCACAGAAAAGGGCGTCCTAAAAAAAATGACTTTGATATATGACTTTTTTAGTCAATACGAGTACATTGGACGAAACCATTAAAAGATCATTTATTTTCATTTTCGTGTTTTTTTTTTACCTGTCCTAACACAGACCTGCCCCACAATCTACCTGTCTTATCACAGACCTGCCCCACACTCTACGTTCGCAGAGGCAATGGGACGAGCCGCTTTGCCGACTAGTACGGAATAACCTTCTAGATACGTCAACTAGTCCGGCGGAGCGAGCTCGTCTTCTTGCGACTGCGGAATGGGAGTCGGGTTTGTGGCTGCAAGCACCTCCATCGCCCAATATAGGCACTTTGCAGGATGACCATACTTTCAAGCTGGCTACGAGTCTGCGGCTAGGGACTGTAACCAATGTCCCAAATCGCTGTCAGTACGGTACTATGGTGGATTGTCTTGGTCACCATGGTCTCTCCTGCGGCCGAAGCACGGCACGCGGACATAAATGATATTATCCGACGAGCCCTAGGAAGTGTCAAGGTGCCCGCTATCTTGGAACCTGTTGGTCTAGCGAGAGACGACGGCAAGAGGCCTGACGGCATGACGCTGGTGCCCTGGAAGATGGGTCATCCCCTTGTATGGGATGCTACGTGTGTAGACACGCTTGCTCCGACCCATCTTCCAGGCACCAGAATCAATGCCGGCTCTGCTGCATCCTCAGCCGAAGACCTCAAACGCCGCAAGTATGCCTCCCTGGGGAGTGGATATTGATTTGAGGCGTTTGGGGTCGAAACACTTGGACCACGGAGACCAAGTGCGCGTCGACTTTTCAAAGATTTGTCGGCGCGCTTAATAGAGACCACCGGTGACCAGAGGGCTGGCCAATATTTCGCACAAAGAATAAGCATTGCCATCCAGCGTGGCAATACAGCCAGCCTTCTGGGCAGTCTACCGGCTGATGGCGACTTGGGACAACTTTTTTATCTTTAAGTTTGGTTATTTTATTTTTATTTTATAGATTATTTTATCATGTCTGATTAAATTGATTAAATAAATCTTTTTATAACTAACATGTATATATTACTATAAAATATTAAATATATTTTTTTCTACTATAACTTTTGTATTTAGTTATTATCATAAGCAAGTATCAATAACGATCGAGTCCTAGTATAATTGTTGCCCGTTAAAGCACAGTGGCGACCTCAATTAATTTCTACTATTTATTGTCAGACTATATGCTGTACGTTATAATACCATGAAAGCTTTTGTATATTTAAGAAAACTGCGAAGTTAAAGCTCAAATTGCACTAAGCTATTAGTTTTACTGTAAACAATGTAGTGCCAGACTTGGCACCTTTTCAGATAATCTACGGAACTTGGCACCCATTCAGATCTCAATTCTTTTGTCGGTGAAGACGACAACCACGTATCGCATATTGAACTTGGCTGTTTGTTTGTTTGGCTGTGTATTTTCACTTATGTTTTTGATGGGATTTCTTTATCTGTAAGATACTGGTGGAGTATTTATTTAAAACAGTAAATAGTTACTGTGTCGTTTCAAATCATCAGAAATCAATACGATACTTTCATGTTTTATATCTCGTCTATCGTCAATCATTATAATAAAAAACGGCCAAGTGCGTGCCGGACCACACACAAAGAAGGGTTCAGTACCACACCTTCTAATCTACATTTAAAACCACTACACAATACATTGAATACAAAAGTCGTGTCTTCATAGGAAACTCAAGGCACTTACGCCCTTTTGTTTGAGCAAGACAGTTTTTCATAACTCAAAAACCGTTAGGCCTATGTTGTTCAAACTAAAAATCATTGAAAGGATTTATTAATGTACATCATCCTAATTGTTTTCAGAATTTTAAAGCTTATAGTTTGGAAATTAGAGGGCACATTTTTTACGACTTTGACAGCTAATATCTCACCAGCGGTTGACTTAAATGGAAAAGTTTTTAAGAAACCTCCATGTAAGTTTTAAAGGGCCTTTCATAAATGTCTCACACGCCTATGTGTTTTAATTTTCTTTTTGATCTTGCTGTTGACATGTATAGGCCGTCTAATTTAATATTTTTTCGTAATTTCACATCATATTTCCATAGCGGTTCAGTCTCTGAGTAAATCAGCTGTGACATACGGACGGATAGATGGACGGACGGACAGACATGAAGAATGTACATATATAGGTAAGAATTCCATTTTTGCCATTTTGGCTACGGAAGCCTAAAAAGTGGCCGCAAATGTGTAAGTGTAACCAATGTACTCGTAGTCCTTACGATCACGCCACTGCCGCCTTTAAGTATGAGAAACTATGCGTGAAATCAGCCAGTTCAGATTTTTTGCAGACTTGGTTATGATGTTGGCCCAATGAAAAATCCAAGTTTCCCAACCCTAAAAAGACCAAGAAAATTTCAGATTTTGTTGCGATTATACCCCGAAAGAACTAGTTTTGATGGTATCTTTTCAGGACTTTTTAAAGTAGACTAAATTTGATACAATGTGAGACTAGACTTGTCTTTGTAAGTAGACTCAATAGTTTCCAAGATAAAGTTTTTCAAAGTTTATTAGTTTTTCGAACTGTCACATAAATATTGTTGGGGTAAGGCTCCTCATTTGTCGATGCGGGGGCGGTACGATATGAGAAAACTGTCAGCTGTCAGTGTCAACCGATACCAATGCAGTACTGGCCCGCTTCTGCGCATGGTATTATAACTGCGCAAACGTAATACTGACAGTATTTCGTGAAGTGAGGAAATCTCACATCGGTAAATTCACGTCAAAGAGCAAAATACCTATGACTTATCGCTCCCGCCCCGCCAAATCAGGAAGTCGCCTAAGGGATGTGTATAAATTAGTTACCCTTTAGCAACCCTAATACTACTACGGACGAAAATTGAAACAAGTTTTGAAATAATTATGCTAAGCAGACGGTGCATACTAGGCTCTATTTAGAATTTACTAAGTTATAAGTTCAATTTAAAATATTTTATTACGTGCCAACAAAATTATAGGTGACGCTAAGAAGTTAATACCTAATGTTATTTTATTTGTAATATAAGCTTAAATTATATATAAGACTATTTTATAATTTTAAGTTTAGCCGAGATTAAACATTAAGGTCGGTTCCGAGGTTCTATTAGGACTCAGGGGTTGGTCAAAGCCTAGATTTGGGTCTAGCTCAGGGTTGGTCGGTGTTCCTCCACTATACCCCACATCCCTGGGTCGTGCGTCGGCGTGTACTTAAATAATGCCCCTGGCCGGGAATTGTCACTACCAACTAAGCTAAACAGGCCGTCAAAATGCGTAGCTTCTTTTGATGCTGACTGTACAGCCGCAGCATTTTGACAGAAGAGTTAATGTATAATTCCTTCTTTTTGTGCTCTTTGAAAATAATTTTCATAAATATATTGAGTACAAGAATATTAAGCATATTATTAACACTAAACAGACTATATCACTTACTTATTCAAAAGTTTGAATACAAGGTGTCAAAACACGTTGATCAGCGTATAAATCGATCGCCGTACAACACAAAGCAAGTGTTTAACGTAAGGTCACGATACACTCCATCATTAACGTTCAATTACAACGAACACACTCGAGTGAGAATAAGTAAGTAAGTAGGTATAAGTAGGTATAAAACATTTATCTAGATACGAGCATAACATGTAAACTAGCTTATGCCCAAGACATCGTCTGCGTAGAATTCCTGCATACGATACGAGGTGTTTCAGAGTAAGAAAGATGTCATAAAATAGTGTAATGTAGATTATAGAACTCGTTTTTAATTAGAGTTCCGTACCAAAATTATTTCAACGGAACACTTATGCGATCACTCGGTATCTGTGCATCTCTCACAGGCAGTTATATCGGAAAATTGAATTTTGGTATACTTATAGATATTGCAATTGGTTTACACTATGTAAATCTTATAGGAGCAAATGTTTAAATGGTAGTTATTAGTACTTTCCTAAAAGCCGCAATGCAAATCAATTACATTTTTGGTAAGATTATCTTTGCGATCCGTTTACATTTGAAATTGATAGTTGATAGGTATGAACGAAGTGTTTTTTAATCAGTCGTAGTTGAGCTATGAATGTTTGCTGTATAGACTTTGTAGTCTATTATTTCTTCCTGTACCGCCCTTTTTTTATTTTTCTTCCAGTTGTTGATTCCTAAAAAGCTATGTTTTGAATATTCTAATGTTTTTGTAGTGCGTCTATACCATGCAACAATGTGCATTTGTAGCGAGCATTAAATTCAAAGTGTTTTTTTAACAGCCATCACACTCTTTACATGCATATTTGATCGTTAATATATCATGAAATCGTTGAAACAAGCTCGCTTAGGTTAATTGTTTTTATCAAATCTATTTTTAATTATTGGTAACATAATTTAGGTTTGTGTTTTGATATAGGCACATGTGTTTCTGCCCGTCAACCTTGGATTTATGACGTAAATGGCTTATAGCGAGTAAATATGGCGTAGAACAAAACTGTAAACACCACGAAGGTAAACACCTCCTTTTTATATTTTTAATGTAGGTACTATTTTCAGGGTATCCAATACCTTGCTTAGTTTTATAAAATGTTTTGTATTTTTTCCCGCCGTAACACGACTATTGATCACGTCGGGGTCACCACTTTACAGAGAGTTGACTCTTGAGTTAAAGACACCTTTGTTAGAAAAACTTGAACTGACTTTATTTAAAATTAATTAAGTAATATTTGTACTAAGTTTCTTACAACAGTTACAACTAACTTAATGCTTTATGTCCGTTACCTTATCTGACCCGCTGCGCGTTACATCGATAATATATACGTACGAGTATCAGTGCAATTTATCGCGCGATCCAGATAAGGTAACGCGCCAGCACAATGATAATAGTTTCTTCTTTCTTAAAACGCTTTGACTTCTTTCAAACGCTTGAGTTTGTATTGATCCATTTTGAATATGGTTATTTAACTCCGTTTTAAACCCAAAGTTTCACCCAGTTTGGTCATCATTCATTTTTTAACCGAGGGGTGTTATAAGTTTAACGAGTCTGTCTATGGATCTGGGGAACACATAGATATAAGTTACACTGACCTAAAACCAATCTGGCGTTATCACGAAGAAATTGATATTGTATGGCTATTACGATATATAACATACTCTCAGATACATTCAAAGAAATGCCTTTTAGTCTTTTTAAGAAGAGGTAATTTAATTATTGAATTGAACACTGTTATTGTTCCGTGAATGAATTCATGAACAAATGTAAATTGTAATATTAAGTTTCTATTTATTGATATTAGATTAAGATTGTAAAATAATATTTGTACGCCAGTATTGGCAAAACAAGATGCGATCCTTGACTGATTATTTGTAACACCTTATATATACGCTTGTTTCTTTAGCAAATAAACTATCATTCGTTCATTCTGTCTGTGGTATCGTAGCTCCCAAACGGATGAACCGATTTTCGTTTAGTGATTGTGAGTGTGATTGTTCTTAGCCATGTTTCATGAAAATCTGTATAGCGTTTTTGAGATATAGGGCTTTGAAATGAAAATTTCGGAGTTTTTCCACTTTTTTAAGTTTGTGGCGTTATATATGCAAACTATTTGCTAATCAACCATTTCAATATTTGTGTCAGAGATACGATGTTCTTTTATTAGCCTGACAGTTGTCAAAAGGAAAAGAAATTCTATTTTATTTTCATGTTATAATGTTATTATTACTGTGAATGCGAATATACGACTACCCAGTGATCTCCTGTATTTACTACCTTCCTGCCAGCCGACCCTTGAACACATCCCGGCGTTAGGGCCACTACTCGACTTTTGGTAGGACGCTACGTCTGGCTTTCCATTCGGAAAGACTGTCGCAGGTGGGCACAGACTTGTCTTGCCTGCCAGCGCAGCAAAGTTTCTAGGCATACTTCAGCTCCCGTAGGCAGTTTCGAGCAACCATCTGGGCGCTTCATTCACGTGCACATTGACATCGTCGGTCCGCTCACTGTCTGCGATGACTACCGTTACTGTCTCACAGCTATTGACAGGGTATCCAGGTGGCCAGAGGTATGGCCTATGCGTATCATTACCGCTTAAGAAGTAGCTGATACTTTCGCGCAAGTATGGATTTCTCGTTTTGGTGTTCCTTCTATCATCACCACTGATCAGGGCACCCAGTTCGAGTCCGATCTTTTCCGGCGCCTTACCACACCTGTGCTACTAAGCGTATTCGGACAACTGCATACCATCCTTCCTCGAACGGAATGATTAATCGTCTACATCGCCAATTAAAAGCTGCATACTCATGTGCCACTCCGGCTCCTGGACGCGCGCTCTTCCCCTCGTTCTACTCGGCATGCGTACCGCTTCAGGAGTTATTTCTAGCGCAGCCAGCAGGACTTGCACCTTCGCCTAAGTCTGCGAATACTAATACCACTACTTTTTCAAATCGACCACATACCACTCGTACCTATAATATGATAACAAGAAGTAAAGCACGTCTCAAAAAACAAACGTCAAATCCAAAAAGCGCACGCCCACCACCTTCGCCCGTCTCATCCTCGTCAGCATCGTCGTCGGAGGAGTTCGCCACCGCTCCCGACACCAGCAGCAGCAGTTCGAGCGACGAGTGCGGGCCGCCGCCGCCGCCGCCACGACCACCTGCGCGGCGCGGGCGGCCACCGCTGCCGGCACGCTTGGGGCCTGCGGGGCATCCTGCTCCGCCCACGGCTCCCGCTACCGGTGCATGTGTACCGCCGCATGCAGTGGTCGCAATCGATTAACGAAAACTGCATGCGCGCCTACTATGGGGCGACAGATGGAGGTACAAATCTATCCGCGTACCGTGTTAGGATGCTTACTCTGTTTCGGGCGCTTGAACCAGCCATTTCCGTGTCTGCGCAACGGCTATCGGATCAGGTGCGCGTCATCCAACGGCTCAAGCGTTTGGATGATGCGACACTTGATCGGCTCCGTCTGGAGGCACTCTCTGCTCGCGCAGCCTCCGTTTCGGCGCGGGACCCACTCGCCACGTTGCCGGCTCCGATGCCCGCACCCGACACGGCAACAGGGGCACCGCGGGTCGATCTCAGTACCGACGGGGACTGTGCGAATCAGAGTGTGAGTACCCAGGCCGATGGGCAATTGAGGAGGGCTTTGGAAGAGGCGATTACGCGGTATCGCTCCACAACCAGTTCTAGGCCGCGACTACCACGCTTGCCCGTGAATAGACGCAATCTAGCGTTAATGGGAGCCCTGAACGATCTCCTAGTCCCGTATTTACGGGCTAGCGAAGATTTGATTGATACGCACTCAATTATGTACTGCGGGGCCATAGCGGCGTGCCGTGTTGCTCGCGTCAAGTTTCCGGACGCTGACCGTGCACCTAGGACCGCCGGGAGTGTCCCTACTTGGCAGGTACGAATTGAGCGGCGTATTGACACGTATAGGACTCTCATTGCAAAGCTGATCTGCTTCAGAGGGGGCAATAGCCGCCCCCGAGTAATGCGCTTCGTGAACCAGGCCTTCGCGGGGACTGGTGTAAGACCCCGTGATTACATGACCTGTGTCACGGAACGCATTGACTTTCTGAAGCAGAAAGTTTATGCATGGGCAAGCCGTATTCGTCGCTACAGAGAGCGTGTGGACCGATACCAGCTGAATCGCCTTTTCCAAAGCGACCAAAGGAAGGTATACCGGAAATGGGAGGGAACCGACCATCGTGTGTCTGACGGACAGCGGCCGGATGCTACTGCCATGGTTAACTTTTGGCGTAGTATTTGGTCGGTGCCTGTCGAGCACAACGAGGGCGCCTGGATAGATGTTGTCAAGCGCGAGTGTGAGTCCATTGAACCCATGGGGTCTGTTACCGTCAGCCCCGAAGACGTAAGTTGTGCCATCCGTACGGCTCCGAACTGGAAAAGTCCGGGCCCGGATGGATTGCACAACTTCTGGCTAAAATGGTTTCGATGCTCACACGCGCGTTTGGCAGCACAGTTCCAACAAGCCCTCGAGCTCGGTTCCCTGCCGTCTCCCTTAACAACTGGTGTTACCTCCTTGCTCTACAAGTCCGGTAGTACCACGGAAGCGAAGAACTACAGACCCATCACGTGCTTGCCGACGCTATACAAGCTCCTTACATCCATTTTGAGAGCAAAAATTAACACGCACATTGTTGCGAACAACATTCTGGCCCCCGCTCAAAATGGATGTAGGGTTGGGTCACGTGGTACTAAAGAGCTCCTCCTCATAGACATGACCATTTGCCAACGAGTCCGGCGAAACAGGGGGACCCTCTCGGCCGCCTGGATTGACTATAAGAAGGCCTATGATTCGGTGCCTCATTCATGGCTGAGGAGGATCTTAGAACTGTATAAAGTGGATGCAGTTTTGAGATCCTTCTTAGTTGCTTGCATGGGGCAGTGGACCACAGTCCTTCGTCAACCTGAGGGAGGAGAGGGCCCCTCTGGCCCGCAGGATTCCATCAGGATTGAGCGAGGTATTTTTCAGGGTGATAGTCTGAGTCCCTTGTGGTTTTGCCTAGCGCTGAATCCGCTCAGTACCCTGCTGAAGGATTCAGGACTAGGTTGCCAGCTACGGAGAGAGGGTGAGGTCATTTCTCATCTGCTCTACATGGACGACCTTAAACTATTTGCACCAAATAAACATGACCTGTTGGAGCTACTGAAAACCACAGAGGTCTTCAGTAGTGCCATCAAAATGGAATTTGGTGTCGATAAGTGTGCGGTCATGCATGTACAGCGGGGGAAAGTTGTAAATTCCACAAATTTACATATTTCTGAGACAATCGCTCTCAGATCTCTCTCCGAAGCAGAAACCTATAAGTATCTTGGTATGTCACAGTCTTTGGGTATCGAGGGTGAAGACATCAAACGGGCGGTGAGGGAGCGCTTCTTCTGTCGCCTGACAAAAGTACTCAATAGTTTTTTGTCGGGCGGCAATAAGGTTCGCGCCTTCAACGCCTGGGTGATGCCGTTGCTCACATACTCCTTTGGCATATTAAGGTGGACTCAGACTGAGCTCGATTTCCTGGATCGAAGGGTACGTGTACTGCTCACTGCGCACCGTATGCTACACCCACGATCTTCTGTTATGAGACTGTACATCCCGCGGAAGCTTGGAGGTCGCGGCTTCTTAAATGCCAAAGACCTTCACAACCGCGAGGTGTGCAGTCTCAGGGATTACTTTCTAAACAGTGAGTGTGGGATGCATCGTGACGTAGTGGCAGCAGACGCATCTTTCACCCCGCTCTCCATGGCAAACGAGAACTGGCGCAGATTTAAAGTACTAAGCACCGACGACCGCAGGGCGGTATGGAAGAGTAAGGAGCTACATGGGCGGTTCTACAAGGCCCTTACGGGGCCCGACGTAGACCTGCTCGCATCGGTGAACTGGCTACGTTTTGGGGATCTTTTTGGGGAAACTGAAGGTTTTGTCTGTGCAATTGCGGACGAGGTTATCATGACGAACAACTACCGGAAATATATCCTGAAGGACGGTACGGTCGACATTTGTCGGGCATGCCGCCGTCCCGGAGAGTCACTCAGGCATATTATTTCTGGTTGTAGTCATCTTGCTAACGGCGAGTACTTGCACAGACATAACTTGGTGGCCAGGATTATTCACCAGCAGCTTGCTCTTTTATACGGTCTTGTAGACTTCGAAGTGCCGTATTATAAGTACACACCTGCGCCAGTTCTCGAAAATGGTCGTGCAACGCTCTATTGGGATCGATCTGTCATCACGGACAGGACTATTGTAGCCAACAAGCCTGATATCGTGCTGACAGATCGATTGAAGCGCCAGGCAGTGCTCGTTGACATCACCATCCCCCATGACGAGAACCTCGTGAAAGCTGAGAAGGACAAAGTCAGCAAGTACCTAGACTTGGCACATGAGGTAACCGCCATGTGGGATGTTGATTCAACGATTATTGTCCCGATAGTCGTCTCTGTGAACGATCTAATTGCGAAGAGTCTCGACCAACATCTCAAGAGACTCTCGTTAGATGGCTGGGTCAAGGGTCAAATACAGAAGGCGGTACTCCTGGACACGGCGCGGATAGTCCGGAGGTTCCTCTCTCTGTCGCCCTAACCACCGGTAGCTTAGGCCCCGCCTCGCTGCCGGCGGCACCCTAGGTTAGGTTTTTTATGATGCTTTTATATTATGTACGTGTATTATTATATTTTACTTTTATAAATGTTTTGTAAAAAACCTAACTTAAGTTTTAAGAAAAATAAAGAGAATAATAATAATAATAAATTTCTTTATTTCAGGTATGCACCCATATCACAATAATATCACAATAGACACAAGTATTCAATTTAATAGAGTATAAAATATAAAATACAATACCATAGTATAAATAAAATAAAATTGTAAAAATTAAATAAAATAGACTGAAGTTTAAACACAAATAATGTACTGTTTATAGGTACATATGTCACTTTTTGTTTGGTTCGCGGTGCATACTCACCCAGTACTTATGGATCCTACAGTCCAGACGCTCAGACAGGGTATGGAGAATCTCGTTATCGGATGTGCTGATTCGATCCCTAAATGCTGCTATTCGCGATCTTATAATTGCGTAGAAGTCCGGAACCCTGGCCACCGCAAACATGCTCGATGCACTACAATAACGCGGCAGCTTCATAAGAATACGAAACGCATTATTGTATTGTACTCTTATCGCATTCATTGCGCGCCTGGTGCAGTTGACCCAGAGCTGACATGTGTAGAAACATTGGCAGAATGCTCTGAACAATGTCAGCTTCACTGGTTCACTACACCGCGCGAATCGGCGTGCAAGCATGTTGCATCGGACTGCAGTAGCTCGGCGTTCACGTTCTATATCGACATCATCCTGGAGACGCTCCGTCACGACATGTCCTAAGTATCTGAACTGTACAACCCTCTCGATTGCAGTACCATTTAAGTACACAGGAGGAACCCTGTCCGGACCCTTTCCCGCTCTAAAAACTAGGTATTGGGTTTTTTTAACATTATACAGAAGCCCATGTTCTGCTGCATAAGTCTCGCAAACACTCAGTAGTTTTCTGAGACCACCGACTGAAGGGCTGAGAAGCACAATATCGTCTGCATAGCTGATATTATTAAGACAAGTCAAGCCAATGTGGCAGCCGATTCTGGTGCCTCTCAGCTCCTCAATCAGGCCATTTACATATAGGCTGAACAGATCCGGTGAGGTTACCCCCCCTTGACGAACTCCACACTCTAACCTATATTCGCTAGAGGTGGAGTCGCCCCATCTCACTACGTTAGATTGGTGTCCGTACCAATATCTCAACAGATTCACGGTTTGCTTTGGTACATCTGACCTATCGAGTTTCTGCCATAGTAAATTATAATTAACCAGATCGAAAGCACGACTCAGGTCTAGGAAACAGGCGTAGACAGAGGTATCCCTGTCTAAGTAGTGACTGACGGTAGATTTAAGGCAGTATATAGCGGAAACCGTTGAGAGACCGGTACGGAAACCAAATTGCGCATCACTCAGAACCAGATTTTGTTTTAGCGATGGGTGTATTAACCTCTCCAGTATCTTACCCATAATAGTACCTAATGAAATCGGCCGGTAGTTTTTAAGACTGGAGAGATGACCTGTTTTATTTTTTGGGACAGGAACCACCACAGTTTTCATGAGACTGCCAGGCAAGTACCCACGCTGCATACACATGTTGTATAGATCGGCCAGGACGTTGAACACTGCATCCCCAGCATATAACACGTGTTCTATGCTAAGGCTGTCAAAACCTGGTGATTTACCACGTTTCATCCGCCTGACATCATAACGTCCCTCGGTGTAAATGGACTTACCCGCGCTTGTATCTCCTCACTTCGACGTTCAGCAGGCTGGGGAACGGGGACATCACGTGTTGTTAGAGGCTTGACTTGGAAGTGGTGTGAGAATAGCTGAGCAATATCACCAGGATTAGAGGCTTGTTCCACGTTAATGGGCGCACTAGACTTATAATTTAGTGTTTTCGTTGCGTTCCAAAATTTGGTAAAGTTCTTATCAGCTCTACTTTGTGCTAGTATGTCAAGTTGAATATTTTCCTCGTTACTCTGGCACCACTTTAGTTTATTCTTGAACAGCCTGCGACTCTCCGTCATGTTTTTATGGAGCTCACCTGCGTGTGGCTTGCCACCCATTACCCAGCAGCTGAAGTGTAAACGAGCCTGTTGGTGACTGTCCCTAACGTGGTGGTTCCAACCCAAGATATTCCTACCTTTCTTGCGTGCACCGCGAACCATAACATCACTATCCACAGCAGCCTGCTGTAATGTCTTAACAATATTTTCATAATAATCATCAATTAAATATAAGTGGTCTTCACATATAAAATCGTTACAACTTAAACAATGACTAGGGTTAGGATAATTTATAGCACGTATTTCTACATCACAGATCTTAGCATATTTGTTTATTTGGTCTTTATTCCTGGTACCCCAGCGCACACCGCACCTGCTCTGCACCATCCCATTTTGCATGGATTTATGAGCAACCACAGTTACGTCACAAGTTATCATTAGCGGCAGGTGGTCAGACCAATAGACTCCGTAATCCACCCATACCGCAGTGACAGTCCTCCTTGCTGCATGTGTCATCATACAGTGGTCTAGCCATCTTCTTGCACCGTTTGCATCGCTGATGAACGTATATGAGTCTTCGTTTAGATACTCCAGGTCCGCACATACAAACGAGTGCTCCTCACAGAAGTGCGCAAGCTCTGTACCGAACCTTGCAGTGGGATGTGCGTTGAAGTCGCCAAGTACGTAAACAGTTTCCACCTCATTGTCCGCTACTACAGCCTCCACGCTAGCAAGACAGTCCGTAAAATCCGCCAAGTTCTCTTCCTTATCAACTGGCAAGTACACACTGAAGACGATAATTGACCGGCCCTCAAGGTCTACTTTGATTGCAGCCAATCTGTCGCTTGCACAATCAATAACGGATACATTTCTGAATACAGACTTCCTCCAGAGTAGCGCCAAACCACCATAAGGACGCCCCCTCAGAACACCAGCCGAGGTGTCAACCGATGACTTAGCAAACCCCGCGTAGTGTTGACTTATTTCATTTATAAACCCTAAGTCGTGAGGCAAAAGCCACGTTTCCTGTAGCGCCAGGATATCCACTCGCGCGCACAGGTCTCGTATCTGCTCCACAGACCGTTTCATGGATTTACAATTGAAGGACGCTAAAGTAATAGATGCCTTAATTTGTGTATTATCCATGTTGGGCTGATTTAACAACGGTATGAGCTGAACGCTCTCGGTAACGGCGGTACACCAGGCCCTTAGGCCAGAAATCGGTACTAAGAAATTTATCTATTTTGTTAGATAAAATGGTAACTTTAAACGAGTTAAAGGTTTTTTCCTCATACTGTTTAAGTAATTCAACGTTTATACATTGTTCTCCCATATCTTTAATGTGTTCGAGAATATTGGTCTCTTTTATATGCTTTTTAATGCGGGATACGTAAATAGCACACTTTGACTCAGCAACTTGTATCTTTCCGCTAGACGTTAGTGTACCTCGCATATTGACAGGTCTCTTTCTTCGCCTTTGTCGCTTTTTATTTTCCACTATAGTATACGTTGTAGTGTCGTTTGATGACATCCCGCTTTGTGAGGGTAGTCTCGTAATATCATCATTAGCGCGCACATTAGGCGCGGCGTGCATGCGATCCGTTCTCGACGAGCTATATTGCATAGGCATAGAGTTGCGTTTCACTTGACTTGACTTAACTACAATATTTCTATAGGTCGGAGCCAGTACCGGCTCGTCATCTTCGCTTATCTCAGGCCCAGTGTGCGGCGGTCCAAGTGAATGACCTAGCGGGGAGTTATTGGGACTACTCGGTGTCGTCGTCATTTCAGTCAAATTATTATGTTTTTGCAAACCGACCGTTGTTTTTCGGTTGTTAAATTCACTAGTCATTTTGGTCTGATAATTAATGAAATCAGTCCGCATCAAGGTCATGTCTTTCAGAAGACGCGTAACGTCCACATAGTCAAAACTTACGGGTGGCAATCTATTCAAGTCCTTTGCTACAAAAACAGGTTGCGCATCCGGGTCAATTTCCTTTATTAATTTTATAACGTCTTTGATATTCTTTTTCTTCTTATCATCTCCTTTTCTTTGTATATTCCGGATCCCATCTCCACAGTTTTCATACAGAACACTTTTTCCAATCTCAACCTCAGCATCCGTAAAATTCGTAGCACAAATTTGTATGATTGCCACATCGTGGAGGATATTAATTTTATTCTGAATGAACGTTAAAAACTCATTTATAATTATCGCCATCGCTTAGTTACTTGTACCACACGAAAACGGATTACATTGTCACTAGTCGCTATGCAGAGGTGCAATGCGTCCGACCGGTTTGACGACGGCACCGACACTGATTATGCACATACCGGCTTCCTTTGTATTAAATGACGTCCAGAACAGCTGTTCGCGGTCGCTATGTTCGCTCCTATTAGATAATGGTCGGAGAGTTTACAGGTGAGCATGTGTGCGGCAAGGCGCTGCGCGGGCGCGCGCACGCACACATGGTCGATGCACGACGTCACTAGCCGGTCGCCCGCCACCTCCTCCCGGGTGCACTCGCTTATCATGCACTGTAGGCCGTGGCCACACAGGGTACTTTTATATGCCTCAGTTATATTGTTATCCAACATTGTGTTGATGTTCGTGTCTCCAATAAATATTATTCGTTCGCTTTCGGGTATAGTTTTCAACAAATCGTCGATCTCTTTCACACATCTCAGTTTATTGGTACTAGGCGGCCTATAAATTACTATTATATGTATATAGTGCTTTTCGTGGTTTAATTTAGTATGTAATATTTCGGTAGCATGTCCTTGCGTTTTCTGTATATTTGTTTCAAGTCCGCTTTGGATATACATTAAAATTCCACCCCCTCTGCGCTTTTCTTCGTTGTGGAGTTGAACGAACGCTGTACTAAAACGGTTGGGCCGATTTCGAGTCATTCTTTTGTTTTCGAATTCTAAATTCAAATATTTTAAGATGACACTAGTTCTTTTTTATGCAATCACGGGAGGTTTGCAAACGACAGAACTTAAAAGGCAGCCCTCGTAGTAAGGAGTTTTACAGCAATATCCAGACAGATAGTGATTACATGGCTATTTCTAACAGACACCTAATCCGTCGCAACAGGCAATAAACCCGATATTATGTGCCGAGGATACGTACCGATCGACTGGATAAATGTTTCTGCTTAATCAACGCCTAGAAAGCGTCGCGAGTATTTTTTATCGCAGGTTTTACTTGATCGTAAAGCAGAGAATTCCTGCAGTAGAGTTTAAGACACACATAATTTATATAAATATACACGCCATGTATGCCATTAGAATTAGGCCTTCAATTTTGTATGAAATTCCTTAATAGTTCTCCCAAGTTGTTCCGGCTGCAACGTGATACTTTGAAGCCTGATATAACGCACGTAATGACGAAACTTCAATGCATGTTTTTGAAAAATATATTCACATCAATACCAACTTGTTTCTTCCAAATATTAATGAACGATGGCATCAATCATTGATTAACGACATAAAAACACACAGTAACATTGTCATAGTTGACTAGTGCCGGGGCTTCGCTCAATGACAAACAGATATAGTCTCCGGTGTCAAGAAAATATGATATTTTTTACTAAGAGCAATGGATGTATAAATCCGCGATTTAAGAGTTAGGAGAAAAAGGTCTCCACTGTATGAAAAATGTATCGTATTGGCTCGTTTGAAGTGTATTGCATTTTCTTCTTGTGTCTTCTCATTCGGTATCTGTCATTCATTCTGTACTCGTCTTGTTTCTATTTCATATATCAAAGACTACATATGTCTTTTTAGTAGTTTTCCATTACGATCTTCTGCGATGTTAATCTTTGTATGTAAGATTTTTATGAGATGAAATAATGAAACGAAATTAATAATGTGACGAAATTTTATGGGCTTTAATTAAATGAGATAAAACCACCAACAGACTAAGAAAACACCAAATCGAAGAATGAGAAGATATAATTATTATTAGACAAAAAAATTAAAAGATGAGCCAATACGATACCTATTTTTTTAACAGGTGTCCGGCTGCGTGACCGCAGGGGCGATCCCTGCTCTTTCGTGGTGCAGACGACAGAGGTGGTAAATGAAGACTGTCACTCCCTTAAGAGGAACAGAGTAGTAGTAATTATTGAATCTGACCCTTTGCGGTATCAGACACAAAAGGATGATAGAAGACTGTCACTCCATTGAGAGGTACAGAGAAATAAGTAATTGTTGAATCTGACCCTTTGTGGTATCAGACCCAACAGGATGATATAAGACTTCCTTGATTTCTTGAAAGACTAGAAGTTATCCCATCCATGAGATCTAGAATGACGTGATCAGAAGTCCTTTAGGAGCTCTCGGGATAAAATCAGTTAGAAAAGAGACTAAACCATAAAGATAATGGTTCTACCTAAAGCAAATACGTCTACTAGCGCTTCGGAATCCGCGCCGTGTGATGAGGAGAAACGCCGCAAAACCTCACCATCGGAAGTGAGCGAAATCCTGGTGAAACTTCACCAGAACTTGGCCCTAATTGCAACAATCCTATCAAATGCGTCTACTAGCGCTTCGGAATCCGTGCCGTAAGATGAGGAGAAACGCCGCAAAGCCTCACCATCGGAAACGGGCGAAATCCTGGTGAAACTTCAGCAGAACCCGGCCCTATTTGCAACAGACCTACTGACTATCCTTAAGTAACTAAGCTAAAAGTAAAGCCCTCCCGTACCTTGAGACATAACTATATATAATTTTTAAGAAAAAAAAACCGACTTGAATGGGGGAGTCCGGTGAAAGATTATTAATCTTAGATGGTGCACTCTTAGATTCCGTACAATAAAATACAAAAATGGCTATAAGTATGTTTATAATGGTAGAAGACTAAGTACCCTCAATTCCTCATGAAATCATGGAAAAACCTTGCTTGCTTGATAAACAAAACGAAGAGAACAAATCGCCAAACGTGAACTACGCGTCGTTGAAGAGTTCCGTTCTGATCATCATCAGCAGTTCCACTTCATCAAATGTCCCTTTATGAATGAAAATGCTTGATTAGTTCATGAAAATACTAAAATCACTATTTGTGTGCCTTTCACATTTGAGGAGTTTCCTCGATTCCTAATGGATCCCATCATCAGAACTCGATCATGACAAAAATCAATCGTGACAATAGAACTTGCTTAACAAACACAGCTAGAAGGACAAATCGCCAAACGTGAACTTTTCGTCGTTGAAGAGTTCTGTTCTGATCATCATCAGCAGTTCCACTTCATCAAATGTCACATTTTTGTATGATAATGCTCGATTTGTTGATGAAAACACAAAAATCACTATATGTTTGCCTTTAAGATTTGAGGAGTTCCCTCAATTCCTCATGGATCCCATCATCAGAACTCGAGCATGACAAAAATTAATCGTGAAAATAGAACTTGCTTAACAAACACAGCTAGGAGGACAAATCGCCAAACGTAAACTTTTCGTCGTTGAAGAGTTCTGTTCTGATCATCATCAGCAGTTCCACTTCATCCAATGTCACATTTTTGGTTGCAAATGCTTGACTTGTTGATAAAAACTCAAAAATCACTATATGTTTGCCTTAAAGATTTGAGGAGTTCCTTCAATTCCTCATGGATCCCATCATCAGAACTGCCTTTTGACAAAAACGGGACTAACTTGGATATATATACATACAATCAAAAAAAGAATTTTTCAAATCGGTTAAGAAATGACTAAGTTATGGAGTAACAAACACTAAAAAAAAAAAAAACAAACAAACATACAACCGAATTGATAACCTCCTCTTTTGAAATCTTGAAGTCGGATAAAAACTACTAACAGGCTTATGCCTGATGGTCAAGGCTCGCCTCTCTACTGCGATTAGATATACTACAGTGCTGAGTCGAAGGGATATAAATGGTGGACTTATCTTCGGTCTATCTAAATATATAAAAGAAGAAACTGACTGATTGACTGACTGACTGACATATCAACGCACAGCCCAAACCACTGATCCTAGAGATTCCAAATTTGGCACGTAGGTTCCTTAAAAGGTCTAGGGGTGCACTAAGAAAGGATTTTTCAAAATTCAACCCCTAAGGGGGGTGAAATGGGGCTCCGAAGTTTGTATGGGGAAACAAGATTGGCTGGACTATTTTATTCGAAACTTCACAAAAGTATTTCTAACGATAAATGAGTAAACACGTGTTTCAGGTTTTCTGAAAAATCAACCCCTAAAAGGGGGAAATGTGGTGACAAATTCTGAAAATCGACATGGGTATTGTTTTTATGGTTTATCGGGTCGCTGATAACGAAAACAACAATGATTTTGAAATCCCACGTGGAGGACGTGAAATACCATCCCCCCTGTTGGGGTGCGAGGGGGATGAAATGTCTAAATATTAATATGGGTGTCGTTTTTATGGTTTTTTGGAACGTTCATTACGAAAATGGCATCGATTTTGAAATTTAATGTAGTGGACATGAAAACTTTTGAAAGTTTGTGCCAAATTGCAAGAAATAACTGACTGACTGAGCGAGTGACATATCATCGCACAGCCCAAACTACTGGTTCTAGAGATTCTAAATTTAGTATGTAGGTTCCATATAAGGTCTAGAGGTGCATTAAGAAAGTACTTTTCAAAATTCAACCCCTAAGGGGGTTAAAGGGGGGTCCGAAGTGTGTGTGGGGAATCAAGATTAGTTGGACTATTTTATTCGAAACTTCACAGGAATATTTCTAACGATAAATGAGTAAACACGTGTTGCAGGTTTTTGAGAAATCAACCCCTAAAAGGGGGAAAGGTGGTGACAAATTCTGAAAATCGACATGGGTATTGTTTTTATGATATACCGGGTCGCGGATAACGAAAACAACAATGATTTTACAATCCCACGTGGTGGACGTGAAATACCATCCCCCCTGTTGGGGTGCGAGGGGGATGAAATGTCTAAATATTAATAAGGGTGTCGTTTTTATGGTTTTTTGGGACGTTCATTACGAAAATGGCATCGATTTTGAAATTTAATGTTGTGGACATGAAAACTTTTGAAAGTTTGTGCCAAATTGCAAGAAATAACTGACTGACTGAGTGAGTGAAATATCATCGCACAGCCCAAACTGCTGGTTCTAGAGATTCTAAATTTAGTATATAGGTTCCATATTAGGTCTAGAGGTGCATTAACAAAAGGATTTTTCAAAATTCAACCCATAAGGGGATAAAATGGGGGTTCGAATTGTGTGTGGGGAATCAAGATAAGTTAAACTATTTTATTCGAAACTTGACAGGAGTATTTGTAACGTTAAATAAGTAAACATGTGTTTCAGGTTTTATGAGAAATCAACCTCTAAAAGGGGGAAATGTGGTCTGAAAATCGATATGGGTAGGTTTTGTTTCTATGGTTTATCGGTCGCTGATTACGAAAACAACAATGATTTTAAAATCCCACGTGGAGGACGTGAAATACCATTCCCTCTGTTGGGTTCCAAGGGGGTTGAATGAATGTCTAAATATTAATATGGGCGTCGTTTTTATGGTTTTTTGGGTCGTTAATTTTGAAAATGGCATTGATTTCGAAATTTTATATTGCGGACATGAAAACTTTTAAAAGTTTTTGCCAAATTGCAAGAAGAAACTGACTGACTGAGTGAGTGACATATCAACGCACAGCCCACACTACTGGTTGGAGAGATACCAAATTTGGCATGTAGGTTCCTTATAAGATCTTAAGTTGCATGAAATGCCGTGAATTCCCTATGAAGAGACGACCTTTTTTGATTCAATGTATTGTAAGTAAGTGGTTGTATTAATCAGTGCCGTCCGATACTTTTTCGATAAAAATCGATATTTGAGCGTCCGAGAGGACTCTTAATAGGAATCCGAGGTAAACTTTTAATACATAGTTGTTGAGTATATAAATATACAAGTGGTATCTGTGTATCTTCTGAGCGTCCGGTGAGCGATGGACATCTCTTGTTGTGTTCTCTTATAGCCTTTGATTTTTAATTTTAAGATACTGTAACATAGTGTGTAACCTTAGTTTATATCTTGTTTCTATTGGTGAGTTTCTGTAATTGGCTCCATATTTCTATTTAAAATGTCAACATGTTTAAAAAGCTGTTGAAACTCCTTTAATAAATAAATAAATAAATAAAGTAACGGCTATATTAAATTTCTTCGTTTCCGTTGCGATTTCGTTCAAAATTGATATCTGAGCGTCCGAGAGGTCCCCTAATACGACTCCGAGGTAAAATTGGGATAAGTGGCAGCCATATTGATTTTCTTAATTTCCGTCCCAATTTCGTTCAAAATAGATATCTTAGCGTCCACAAGGTCTCTTAATACGAATCCGAGGTAAAATTTGGAAAAAGTGGCAGCCATATTGATTTTCTTCATTTCCAAACCGATTTCGTTCAAAATCGATATCTAAGCGTCTAAGAGGCCACGTAATACGAATCCGAGGTAAAATTTGGAAAAAGTGGCGGCCATATTGATTTTCTTCATTTCCGTCCCGATTTCGTTAAAAATCGATATCTTAGCGTCCACAAGGTCTCTTAATACGAATCCGAGGTAAAATTTGAAAAAAGTGGCAGCCATATTGATTTTCTTCATTTCCAAACCGATTTCGTTCAAAATCGATATCTGAGCGTCTGAGAGGCCACGTAATACGAATCCGAGGTAAAATTTGGAAAAAGTGGCGGCCATATTGCTTTTCTTCATTTCCGTCCCGATTTCGTTCAAAACCGATATCTGAGCGTCCGAGAGGTCCCCTAATACGACTCCGAAGTAAAATTTGGAAAAAGTGGCGGCCATATTGCTTTTCTTCATTTCCGTCCCGATTTCGTTCAAAATCGATATCTGAGCGTCCGAGAGGTCCCCTAATATGACTCCGAGGTAAATTTTGGAAGTGGCGGCCATATTGATTTTCTTCTTTTCTTTAACAATTTCGTTAAAAATCGATATCTGAGCATCCGAGAGGTTTCTTAATACGACTTAGAGGTAAAATTTTGAAAAAGTCGCAGCCATATTGATTTTTTCATTCCCTTCCCAATTTCGTTCATAATCGATATCTGAGCGTCCGAGAGGTCTCGTAATACGAATCCGAGGTAAAATTTAGAAAAAGTGGCAGCCATATTCATTTTTATCATTTCCGTCACGATTTCGTTCAAAATCGATATCGGAGCGTCCGAGAGAATTCTTAATACAAATCCGAGGTAAAATTTGGAAAAAGTGGCAGGCTTATTGATTTTCTTTATTTCCAACCCGATTTTGTTGAAAATCAATATCCGAGCGTCCGAGAGGTCCCCTAATACGAATCCGAGGTAAAATTTGGAAAAAGTGGCGGCCATATTGATTTTCTTCATTTCCGTCCTGATTTCGTTCAAAATCGATATCTGATTGTCCGAGAGGTCTCTTAATACGAATTCCAGGTAAAATTTGTGTAAGTGGTGGCCATATTGTTTTTTTTTTCGTCCCAATTTCGTTCAAAATCGAGATCTGAGCGTCCGAGAGGTCTCTTAATTCGAATCTGAGGTAAATATTGGCACTCCATGCATGGCAGGGGTTGTAAAAAAAGGATTGGCTTTTAAAAACGACATAGAGGTTTCGATATTTTTTCCATTTAAATCAACAATTAATTTTTTTTTTATCGTATGGCATTTATTTACGAACCGTGTAATCTTCGGGAAGACAAGTATGGTTGCCAGTTTTTGTTGCACTTTTAGCACCATCCAGGGGTCACGTGTAGGGTAACGGTGGGTACTCCCTACGGACGTAGTGCAACTTCGATCCCCCTTTGTCAAGTGAGTGGGCAACTTGACTGTTAGAAGTTCTCAAGCCACCTGAAGGCCTCTAACTTGGCTTAACGACTGCTGTCGTAAACAGCAGCCGGGATCAACGGCTTAACGTGCCTTACAAAGCACGAGAGCACTCAGTTAGTAATTACTCAAAGCGGTCACCCATCCAAGACCTGACCTGCACCCACATTGCTTAACCTCGCATACCGCACGCGGTAGGCGGGGGCTGCTGGGCCACGAGCGCTCTGAATTCTTGATAGTTTGTGCCAAATTTCAATTCAATCGGTCCAGTAAAAGCAACTCGGTTGTAACAGACGGACTAACAGTAAGGAGTGCGAATGAAAGTGAAGCCAAATTTTCTTTTTGGATGCTCCTTTTAATAAATCACTATCACCAAACTTCATATACCGAAACTCCCAGAATGTAACAACTACTATTCTGGAAACCGCATCTAAATCGGTTCAGCCAAACGCGAGATAATCTTGGACAAACATACATATATACCTACATACATACATACGGGTCAAACAGTGAACCTCTTTTTTGTAGACGGTTAAAAATTACGCTTAGTACGCGGGCGAAGCCGCGGGCAAATGCTAGTCTAAATATATAAAAGAAGAAACTGACTGACTGACTGATTGACTGACTGACATATCAACGCACAGCCCAAACCACTGGTCCTAGAGATTCTAAATTTGGCACGTAGGTTCCTTATAAGGTCTAGGGGTTCACTAAGAAAGGATTTTTCAAAATTCAACCCCTAAGGGGGTGAAATGGGGGTCCGAAGTTTGTATGGGGAAACAAGATTAGTTGGACTATTTTATTCGAAACTTCACAGGAGTATTTCTAACGATAGATGAGTAAATACGTGTTTCAGGTTTTTTGAAAAATCAACTTCTAAAAGGGGAAAAGGTGGTGACAAATTCTGAAAATCGACATGGGTATTGTTTTTATGATATACCGGGTCGCTGATAACGAAAACAACAATGATTTTAAAATCTCACGTGGAGGACGTGAAATACCATCCCCCCTGTTGGGGTGCGAGGGGGATGAAATGTCTAAATATTAATATGGGTGTCGTTTTCATGGTTTTTTGGGACGTTAATTACGAAAATGGCATCGGTTTTGAAATTTAATATTGTGGACATGAAAACTTTTGAAAGTTTGTGCCTAATTTCAAGAAATAACTGACTGACTGAGTGACTGACATATCAACGCACAGAGCAAACTGCTGGTTCTAGAGATTCCAAATTTAGTATGTAGGTTCCATATAAGGTCTTTAGGTGCATTCATCATCATCATCATCATGTCAGCCGAAAGACGTCCACTGCTGGACATAGGCCTCCTCCAAAGACTTCCACAATGACCGGTCCTGCGCCACCCGCATCCAGCGGACACCCGCGGTGTTTAGGTGCATTAAGAAAGGATTTTTCAAAATTCAACCCCTAAGGGGGTGAAATGGGGTCCGAAGTTTGTAAGGGGAATCAAGATTAGTTGGATTATTTTATTCGAAACTTCGCAGTAGTATTTCTGACGATAAATGAGTAAACATGTGTTTTAGGTTTTTTGAGAAATCAACCCCTAAAAGGGGGAAATCTGGTGACAAATTCTAAAAATCGACATGGGTGTTGTTTCTATGGTTTATCGGGTCGCTGATTACGAAAGCAACAATGATTTTAAAATCCCACGTGGAGGACGTGAAATACAATCCCCTCTGTTGGGGTCCGAGGGGATTCGAATGTATAAATATTAATATGGGTGTCATTTTTATGATTTTTTGGGTCGATACCAAATTTGGCATGTATGTAAGTTCCTAATAAGGTATAAAGGTGCATGAAGTGCCGTGATTTCCCTAAGTAGATACGACCTTTTTGATTCAATGTCGTATTGTAAGTGGTTTTATTAATCAGTGCCGTCCGATACGATTTCGACATAAATCGATATTTGAGCGTCCGAGAGGACTCTTAATAGGAATCCGAGGTACCAAAACTTAGAATAAAGTAACGGCCATATTGATTTTCTTCATTTCCGTCCCGATTTCGTTAATAATCAATATCTGAGCGTCTGAGAGGTCCCCTAATACGACTCCGAGGTAAAATTTTGAAAAAGTGGCGGCCATATTGCTTTTCTTCATTTCTGTCCCGATTTCGTTCAAAATCGATATCTGAGCGTCCGAGAGGTCTCGTAATACGAACCCGAGGTAAAATTTAGGAAAAGTGGCGGCCATATTCATTATTATCATTTCCGTCCTGATTTCATTCAAAGTCGATATCTGAGCGTCCGAGAGAATTCTCAATACGAATCCGACGTAAAATTTGTGAAAGTGGCGGCCGTATTGATTTTCTTTTTTTCGTCCCGATTTCGTTCAAAATCGATATCTGAGCGTCCGAGAGGTCTCATATTACGAATCTGAGGTAAAATTTGGCACTCCATACATGCCTGTATGCAAAAAATTTAATGTTACTATATAGGATTTGCTTTTAAAAACGACATAGAGGTTTCGATATTTTTTCCATTTAAATCAACCTTTAGTTTTTTTTTTATCGTATGGCATTTATTTACGAATCGTGAGATTTTCGAGAAGACAAGTACGGTTGCCAGTTTTTGTTGCACTTTTAGCACCACCCAGGGGTCACGTGTATGGTAAGGGTGGGTACTCCCTACTGACGTGGTGCAGCCTCGACCCCACTTTGTCAAGTGAGTGGGCAACTTGACTATTAGAAGTTCGCAAACCGCTCGAAGGCCTCTAACTTGGCTTAACGATTGGAGCCGGGATCAACGGCTTAGCGTGCCTTCCAAAGCACGAGAGTCAGTTAGTAACCACTCAAAGCGGTCACCCATCCAAGAACTGACCTGCGCCCACATTGCTTAACCTCGCATACCGCACGCG
Source organism: Notocelia uddmanniana (assembly GCA_905163555.1). Classification (NCBI taxonomy): domain Eukaryota; kingdom Metazoa; phylum Arthropoda; class Insecta; order Lepidoptera; family Tortricidae; genus Notocelia; species Notocelia uddmanniana. Next base: position 35,330,161 of record LR991052.1, on the reverse strand, counting down.
GTAGGCGGGTGCCGCTGGGCCACGAGCGCTCTAAATTCTTGATAGCTTGTGCCAAATTGCAATTCAATCGGTCCACAGCAAAAGCAACTTGGTTGTAACAGACGGACTGACAGTAAAGAGTGCGAATAGAAGTGAGGCCAGATTTTCTTTTTGGATGCTCCAATGGGAACTGGCAAAACCTACCTAATAAATTTAATTTTAGGAAAAATAAATTTTACACGAGATATTGAATAAGCCGTATTTCTGTACTCCAAAGGACCAGAGTTTATGACCGCTGCGCGCTGCTTGGTCGTTTACAGACCTATTGGTGTTACGTAGTACACAGATACTTTTACTAAGGGCCATTTAAGACATACTTTTATTTCATCGGCCCTTTCCCCTTCGGCCTCTCGGAAATGTATGATAATAGATTTCGATCCTTATTTTTGCCAAAATCAAATAAAATTCAACAGTTTGCCGGTTCTCAGAATGTATACTGACTTTTCATCTGTTCATCTGTTAATGAATCACAATCACCAAACTTCGTATACCGAAACCCCCAGAATGTAATAACTACTTTTCTGGAGACCGCATCTAAATCGGTTCAGCCAAACGCGAGATAATCGTGGACAAACATACGAACATGTTTTTTGTAGACGGTTAAAAATTTCGCTTAGTCCGCGGGCGAAGCCGCGGGCAAATGCTAGTACTAGATAGTAAAAATAAAAAAACTCATCCAAATATTTATGAAACATAATATTGAACATCCGGTATTCGTTCTCCGTGTCCTGTCAATCCTTATATTCAACCTACTACTCCTCTTTTCCTTTCCACAAGGCAACAACAATTTGGCGTAGGCATAAGACATCCGAAATCTCGTTAAGTTTTCCATTTTTCTTCATATCAGGATAATAATATCAAAAAGCTCCATATCTGTCCAACCGACATCTTCCTAATCTTTTCATTCCCTTCCTATTTTAAATATATCGATCCCATAGCCAATCATCCTAACTTTTAGCATCATCGACAACAAAGAACGTTTTACAGGCCTACAGACCTCAGAGTAAGGATTTCTATAGAGATCCTATACGAGTTTCACCAAGGGGGGCAGAAAAGCTCTTATGCAGCTAAATTGAGAACCAGTCTTAAACGTCTGGCGACTTACAATAAACAACGTCTTTACGAGCTCTTTACTCTTTACGGGCTGTTTGATAAGTCCTTTTAAAAACTATTTATAAAACCTTTTTTCTGGCAAATGGCATTAATACTGGCAGGCATGATCTTTCAAATGAAGACTGTCAAAAATTCAGCAAAAAAGAACAAGTCAGTCAGTCACAACTCCTATATAAAAAAACCAATGTATGGCGATGGAGCGCCTGTCATGCCAACCTACAGGATAATGGGTTGTTATGGCAATCTGACAAACTTGACAAAGTCAAATACGTACATTAAAAATATTTTTCTCATTTGAAAATCTTGAAATACCGACGTCCATTAATGATAATTATTTTATTCGCTATACTTTTGAAACTCTAGTGGCGTAGATTTCAGCAAATTTGCTCCTGCGCTTATTTCGTGTGCGCGCGGTTTTTAGAGACAGGGACTCGTATTGTTTTGTGTGTGTGTTAGTGGACTCGTGATATTTCTGTGATGGAGACTCGAAATAGTGATAAGTGACTCATAATGGGCGGCAATAGACGTAAAAATAGACGCTGTGAAGTATGTGGCGTCAGGGAAAGCCTCAGGGGAGGTTTCTTTGCTAATTTTCCCAAAGATGAGCTAATGATAATGTAAATATCTTTAAGATTTAATGGAAGGAAAAAGGTTTTTTATAACTCCTTTGTGTGTAAATAAATAATATTGTATAAGCTTGACGTGGTTTATTTACTATTTACAACAACAGTTGAAAACAAGTCGATTGTTTTCGCATTAAGTATTAACGCTGGTTACTTCTTAATGCAAACTTAGTTCAAAAAGGCAAAATCGATAAGACATGCACATCACTAGTGCATTTACTATTCAATTCGCAAATTCGCAATGATAAATTAAAACACGACCGAAGGGAGTGTTTTAAATCGACACGAGTTGCGAATTACCTATTCGCACGTGTATCGTACAACGTTTTACAGTACATATGGCTCTTTAAAGTTTCGAAATACGCACGTAATCTGCTGATTACCGCACTCGTGCGGTAAAGTAGCACTGTAAAAAATACATATGTACTGTAAAAAATATAAAAAAGTCTTGTTGTGCAATTTTGTCCTATCGACAACTAAGCTACAACCTAAAGGATCAGCCGGGAGTGATTTCTTTTCACTGATAAGGTCTAAAATATTTGTTTTTTGGAAAACATTGTAATGGATTATGAATATTATGACATTCGCCATTACTCCGTTAATATGAGAGAATCGGTATGGAAGCTTGACATTGTTTGCTTGCGAATGGCACCGATTAAGGAACTACCCTAATGTCACCGCAATGTATCGCGCTATTCGTGCTGCTTTCCGTTTGTCATTGTTATGATAATTAAATAATCAGATCTTTCTAAAACAGACATATTTTATTCGTAGTTATTTTACGGAAGCAGTGTTTCCTAGGTTACAGGACAGAGTGAAGTATACCGTTGTCTATGATAAATATACAAACTTTAACACACCCTGTCAACGGTATAACTTACACAAATTTAATGTAAACACATATTACTTTTAAAAATATTCGAACAGTTGCTTTGCAATCGGCTTCGTTAAAATGTCAGCAACTTGTTCTGCATTACTTATGTAGATAACATTTATGCCATTGTCCTTTACTTGGCTTCGTACAAAATGCACCTTTATGTCTATGTGCTTAAGTTTACTGGGATGATATGCGTTCTTACACACTTTTATGGCACTCTGGATGTCTTCATAAATTGTTGCTTATACCTTATTTTATAAAATTGCATTTCATTTACAAAATTTCGCCACCAACATGCTTCGCTGACAGCAAGACTTAATGCTATGAATTCGGCTTCAGTTGAGGACATGGCTACTGTGGTTTGCTTTTTGGAAATCCATGATACCGTACAACCACACACTTTAAACAAGTATCCTGTAGTTGACTTTCGATCGACTTTGTCCCCAGCCCAGTCTGAATCCACATATCCTGATATTACATTTTCATAAGTCGTTTTTGACATTACTAGGTTTTATTAATTGTTCCTTTAGTGTATCTGAGAACTCTTTTTAAATATCTCCACAATTCCTGACTTGCACAAGACTGATATAGACTTAAAATACTAACACTAATACTCAGATCTGGTCTTGTACACAGCATAGCATACATCAAAGCACCAATTAATTGTCTACACTTTTCTTCTATGATCGGGCTTTCTGAAACTTCACGCTTAAGACAGCTATGATCAAAGTTTTTCTCTAAAGGTGTACTAACAGGTTTACAATCCTGCATATTATACTTTTTAAGCAAATTCTGTAAGTAGACAGTTCGATTTAAGGTTATTTTATCATTTGCCAAATCTTGTGTTATATGCATACCTAAATAGTGTGACACAGGACCCAAGTCCTTCATTTAAAACATGTCACCTAAAGTTTTTTTAACATTAGCTAGTTCTTTACTATTTGGTGAAGCTAATAACATATCATCAACGAAAAGTAAAAGGTAAACTTTACAAGTCTTGGTTGTCTTTACATATAAACAAGATTCATAATTTGATCTCTCAAAACGTAATGATAATATTACAGTGTTAAACTTATTGTTCCAGTTTTTAGGCGAGCATTTAAAACCATATAAAGATTTCTTAAGCTTAAGCACACATTCAGTCTTGTTTGATAAATTATTGCTTTCAAAACCTTCTGGCAAAGAAACATATAAATCATAACATCACCTTCTACATCTCCATTCAAAAATGCACTACATACATCCAACTGTGAAATTTTATATTCATTACACATGACAAGAAAGAAACGTACCGATGATAATCTGGCCACTGGACTGTAGACTTCAGATAAATCAACATCTTTTTGTTGGAAGCATCTGGCCACCAATCTTGCTTTATAAGTGACCACCTTTCCCGTCTCATCTTTCTTTTTTTTGAATATCCATTTGCAGTCTATCAATTTGGCTCCTTCTGGTCGTTTCACAAGTGTCCATGTCTCATTTTCTTCCAAAGCTTTTCTGTCTTTGTCTATAGCCTCTTTCCATTTTTCTTTTTCTGGACTAGATGTATGTATGTAAGCACTTTATTGTACACAATAACAGTTTAAAACATATACATGTCACACAGGATCAGAGTACAAAGGCGAACTTATCCCTATGAGGGATCTCTTCCAGCTAACCTTTGAGGGATTGAGACATTTACTGACATACATGAGATACTGCCTCACAGTATGTTATAGGTTCTGGATCTTCTGGATCTGTAGTCACTGCAGTATATGTGTAGTAAGGATCTAAGTATGACGGTTTCTTTATGTTATTTCTATCTCTTAGTCTTGACCGATGATCTAATTCTTCACCCTCGGCAGACTCAAAGCTTTCTTCTTGACTACTTGGTACCTCTTCAACATCTGATCTCTGAAAACTTACTTCTTGACTAGGTAACTGTACATCCTCACATCTCTGACTAGTTTCCTCTGTACTACATTAACCTGTTGCTGTCTCCAGATGTTCCTCACTCTCCCCTTCAGCTCTGTACTCCTGTGACAGTGATGGTACATTATCCTGATTAGTTAATTCATTTGGCACACAATAATTTTGTACATTTTGTTCATCTTCTAAACCAGGTGCATCTTTGAGCCTCACCCCTTTCTGGGTTATTTTTTCCTTAGATGGCAAGAAGATGACATCTCGAACTATTTCCAACTTATTGGTTTCTGGAAAAAACACACAATAACCTTTAGTTACTTCCCCCTTAGCCTACAAACATGACAATATGGTTCTTTGGGTCCCATTTTAAACGTTTTCATTTGGGAATATGGACTGACACTCTTGACCCAAATTCATGCATTGACGCGATATTACTGAATAGTGCACAGTTATAGTATAGCTCATATGGAGTTTTGTCCTTGAATGGACTAGGACCAGTTTTATTAAGCGTATACGCAACAGTATTTACCGCTTCGGCCCAAAACTTTTCCCCATGCTCTTGAATCATAGAACGTGCCGCTTCCACAAGAGTTCGCATTTCTCTCTCGGCGCGTCCGTTATTCTGAGGCGTGTATGTTACCGATCGTTGATGTATAACGCCTTTGCGTCTTAACAAGTTACTTAACTCACTATTCACAAATTCTAAACCGTTATCTGTACGTAGCCATTTTATTTTACACCCGGTTTCGCGCTCTGCCGACTGTATGAAGTCTTCGATAGCTTGCTTTACCTCAGGCTTTTGCTTTAAATAATATACAAACCGATATCTCAGACCAAGTAAAAAATATAGACGGAGCATCACGAACAATCTAGTGAAGCCATCAAAACCAAAATCAATAAGTAAATACACGTTCGCTCACACATATACAAACCAAAACCAAGCCCAGAACTCTAAACGTCAAAAACCATCACTAAAAATATGGTCTCCTGCGTCATTTAAGGACGCAAAAATAACGTCAGGACTTCTAGCAGTAAATCAAATAATATAACTTTTCATTTGTAAGTGTTGAACTAATATCTTAAAACACTATTTAGAAAATAAATTTTACTTTGCTTGGAACACAAAACCTCGACATTCACTTGACGTTGATTGACGTAACATAAAGCACGTGTGATACCAGAGTATAATTTGTAGTCACCGCAACCGGAGGGAGCTGTATGAACAAGGTCTACGCCTTCATTTTATTAATCTCAAAAAAGAAGTGTGCATTTAAATTCGCACGTAGTATTACAGTCAAAGACTTTAATTAGTGACCCGCTTAAGGTTGACAGTCCTGTCATATTGAATAGAAATTCAAAGATTTTTATTACGAATTGGGTCCCATATAAAAGAGCGCGACTGTACAACATGCAGTTTCAACAGTTCAATTCTGTTACCAAAACTGAATGTTTTATTTTGCATTTTTTTTTAAGTTCTTTCAAAATAATTAGGGGTTCAAAATATGATGCCGAATGTCCCATTCTATGTAGTGACTAACGGTTACTAGACTACACATTATGTGAAGTAACTAATTCATCATCATCATTATTAGCCTACCCTGATTTTATTGTGCCCTCTACAAATAAAATATAGGTAGAGAACTAAACAAATTACCCCATCAATAGGGACTTTTTCATTCCAGTAGCAACACTGAGCGACACATCTTTAAAAAAGTGGCTTCACTAGGTTGTTCGAGACGCTCCGTCTATATTTTTTACTTGGTCTGAGACCGATATGACGAAAAATCGTCTTTTAACAGTAAAAAATATCTTCCACCTCCCAAAGAACTTACCTCCATCGGCCCGGCGACATCAGCGTGTATCAAAATTAGCCTTTCACACGCTCGATTTTCGCTTCTGACAAAGGGCAAACGATGTTGTTTCCCTGCTAAACATTTTTCACACACTGCGCTATTAATCATTCATATATTTAATATTAGCTCGATCGAGTGTATGCTTAACCTGAGAAAAATTTTGATGTGCCAAAACAGAATGCCATTTTGACAGCGTGTCAATTGTTTTTGCAAAGTGACATTCCGCCGGAGTATTTTTGCGATTATTTCCGTTAAGAGGCGTATTTTTCTACTATTTCACTGACCAATAAGCCTTATTTCTTATTTTACCAATAAGCCTTATTTCTTATTTTTGAGATTACAAATACAACTGTTACGCTGCGTCGCTATGTGCAAACTAGACAGCCGTTGGACACAGTTTTGACGCCCCACCTTCTTGGACACAGATCTGGTGGAGTCATTTTGCGACGCTAGTTGTGCTTCTATGTTTTTTTCATTCGCTGGTAAAACATTAGTCTGGTTTACGTCGATTCTATTTTTAGCAAAACTTATAAAACCGTCGTCCTTTCTGATCCTTGTCAATAAATAATTCCGGAGCTTAAGCTCATCTGTTTATTCCATATCCATAGAAATCATCATAATCCATCAATTCGCTATTATTAATATCAACAACGATATCTAATACAAAATTCCTTCTACAGTTCAAATGACAGACATACCAGACAGTCTTTATATTCTCTTAGGACTTTTCGAATGCCCGATTGCATGCGGCCAGCAATGTCAGCAATGAGCTTCTAAGGCGGAGTAGACACGAACAAGTAAATGTTTCGTACAATTTAAGCGAGGTTCACATGACATAAACCAACGTTTGTTACACTTATCTCTAAAACCAACTTGGAACTACGAAAAAGGTTCTTTTTTTTGTATTCAGCGTATACAATTTATCTGAGACTCGTCTCGTCTGATTATGATAAACCTTGATATTTCATGTTGAGAGTAAGATAAATTGACCACTATACAACTTTATGCTAAGCCTGAAATGCTACGTCGTATTTATAAATAAAACAGGTGCCGTCTCGGTGACGTATTTCACGTGTCAAAGTCAATATCCACCCAAGCTATCTTTAACGTACTTTCTATCAATTCAATTTACTGACCCATTTTTCTTAAATGGGTTCTCGAGATAACATCGTGGGCAGTAATGGAGAAGAATTAAGGAGGAACTCGGAATGGCAATTAGATACCACAACTGCGTCAGAGTCAAGTGCACATGATATTTCTGATAATTATTATTCACCGACTGGTCATGATTTGTACGTGGTGCAAAAGGTTAGCACTAAATAAATAATTAACCTCTATAAAGTTAGAAGTAGTTATTTCCATGTAGCTTATAACGGCTATTTTTACTTTTGCTGTAAACCCTGACGCAAAAAGGGGAGAAATATTCATATGTTGAACATTTAGCCGTCATAGTTCCAACGGATGAACTGATTTGAGTAAGTTTTTTAACGGAAAGTTTTGTTTGCGAAAATAGTTTCTTATAGGTATTATCAAACCAAGTTCGACACGTACATAGAACAGAAACATACTTGTTTAGATACTATACTACATATTATTAGTAAATTGTCTGGATAATGTTTTTTTTTACATACAAGTATGTTTACAAAATATCAATAATAGTTTATTATTTACTGCAAGGAATTTGCTACTTTATTTCGATATCTCATAAATCAACTTAGAAAGACAGGTTTAAAAACTAAATAGTAGCAAAGATAACAACTATTAAGCTAGCAGACTAAATGACTAAAGCTATCGCCCTTAACCCAAACATCCCCATGATGCTGACAGCATTACTCCGCTGAACTGCGATGGAGACCTCTTGAACCAAGTACGACCCGGAGCAAGGGGTCGCAATCCCGTTCTCGTAGGCATCGGTCTAGCTCCTTAAATAGACTGAAGAGGCTTCCGAGCCGCTGAGTCCCGCGGTTCGATGGTCACAGATATGAAGTTGTACACCTACTCTAGGGCGGAGTATTCAGCGTGCTCTAGCTTGGCAGCAAATCGGCATCGTCAGGTCTGCCTCAAATAGGAAGGGGCAAAATTGCTTATGCATATAGTATTTTATAAGAGGCAGCGCCCTCTCCGCCATAGAACCAGCGTAAGGCCGTCTGGTCTTTTGCCGGCAGAACGGCTCAGGCCCGGTGACTACTAGACGCACGGCACATCGGCCAAAACCATGGCCCGAAGAATAATCACCATCATCATTTCAGCCGAAAGACGTCCACTGCTGGACTAATAATAATAAACTACTAAAAAACTGCTAGCGCTGAGTAGGACCAGTCTAAATCTCGATTTTTTTTTCAGAGAGAACGTTCGTCAAGTCGCCCTACAATTCCTGCAACAAAATGCGAACAATTGACTTATATTAGATCTTATGTATCGCATAGTAAAACAGAGGCACTGGGCGTACGATTTATTGATTACAATGGGTAAGAGTATGTGGTGGACTGTACATCAGAGTTTTAGACCATTCGAACTTTCACATTAAGAGCTGATGGTGTTTCTTCAGGTTTTACTGTAAATTTAAATATTCCAAATTCGATAGTAAGTTCAACAGATGTACGAGTATCTTAGTTATTGTCCAAATAAACACGATTCCTACACTACATTGCACTTAACTTTGCCAAACTTCTTAACCTGTGACCACTGACGTTAAAATGATCAAGCACTGTGGGCTCTCGATCAAACTTGTACATTATTAATAACCTATATTGCAAATATGTACAAGGAGATGTTATCGCTCCTGCCGACACAAATCAATGTTTATATCTTACTCCGAAGTTATTCAGCGACAAGCTCTATTATCAAGAGCTGATGGTGTTTATTCAGGTTTTACTGTAAATTTAAATATTCCAAATTCGATAGTAAGTTCAACAGATGTACGAGTATCTTAGTTATTGTCCAAATAAACACGATTCCTACACTACATTGCACTTAACTTTGCCAAACTTCTTAACCTGTGACCACTGACGTTAAAATGATCAAGCACTGTGGGCTCTCGATCAAACTTGTACATTATTAAGAGGGTACGAACATTTCGTTACAACTCATCATAGTCGCGATCGCCTGCGAGCGGCCATGATTACCACCCACACTACAATGTTTACTGTGTGCGTGCGGTTCGAGTGACGCCGGTTGATCCGACACTTCTTGATCATTGTTATACTTTTACTTTATAGTGAGCTAGGAAAAAAATAAAATCGGATGAGTTTTACATGTTTTATTTTATTAAAATTATGTACGCACTTATTAAGTGTCTCGTAGGTACGTATGTTACTAATTGGCATTGACCTACTGTTTCTCCCATAAACCATTCCGGGGAAAAGACATTTCTGATAAAAGAACTTTAATTTTGGCTCCTTTTTCTCCTTCCAAAACCGGTCAGCTTTATTAATTCTTACAGTCTTAAACTCTGCTCCAGTCCATACCGCAAATAGACATATATTTTTTGGCTGAAAACGAAATAAAGTTTTTGTTAATCATTTAATTTTATTCACGTTTTTCATGACATCAAGAGTATTAAATAGTATTATAGCCGCGACTTTGCTTCAGGAGTACGAGTAAACGTGAGACTTAACGAGTTGCGCAGAGCAGAGCTGGTGTTAGCTCTCCTTTTGCAAACCTGGAAGAAAATGTTTGAATTTGTACAGAATAACCTAGACAAAGAGAAAAGCCTACCATTACGACCTTGTGATAAAAAAAATATACATCATATCTTTACAAAATGAAACCGGCCAAGTGCGTGTCGGACCACGCACAAAGAAGGGCCCCGTACCGACACCTCCTTATATATGTACATTTAGAACCACTATACAATACATTGAATCAAAAAAGGTCGTATCTTCATAGGAAACTCACGACACCTACGTTTCTTTTCTTTTGGCAAGACAGTTTTTCAGCAATAACTCAAAAACCATTTAACCTATCATGTTCAAACTAAAAATCGTAGAAAATATTGACCCATCAAAACATAAATGTGAAAATGGGAGCCAAGTTCAATATTAAGAATATGCGATGCTTGGTGGTCGTCTTCACTGACAAAAGAATTGAGATCTAAATGGGTGCCAAGTTCCTTAGATTCTCTGAAATGGTGCCAAGTCCGGCACTACATTGTTTCTAGTAAAACTAATTTACTGCGGCTTAATGCATTTTGAGCTTTAACTTGGCAGTTTTCTTAAATATCCAACAGCTTTCATGGTATTATAACATACTGCATAGAAAAGTGGCCATTTTCACATTTATGTTTTTGATGAGATATCATTACTTTTTGTCAGTCTTCACCAAATGGTGCTTTATAAAAGCGAATGCACATATTACTATACAAAATACCCAAATCGCTATAGGTGCACCTTAAATATTTGAAGAGTTCGAAGAGTTCCCTAGGACCTTATGATCAGATTCTTACTTGATAACTATGGGACCACCCCTGAAGTATACAGTTTCAAACAAAAAAAGAATTTTCCAAACCCTATACATGTAAAAAAAAAACAATGTACATAGGCGTGTGGGGTATGAATAGACCTTCAAAAATGACATAGAGGTTTCTAAAAATTGTTTTCATTTAAGTCAACCGTTGGTGAGATATTAGCGGTCAAAGTCGTAAAAAGTGTGTCCCCTACCCTCTAATTTCCATACGATGAAGTTTAAAATTATGACAAAAATCAAGATAATATACATTAGCAAATCCCTTCAACGATTTTTGGTTTGAACAAGATAGGTTTAACAGTTTTTGAATCATTGCTGAAAAACTGTCTTGCCTAAACAAAAGGGCGTAAGTGTCGTAAGTTTCCTATGAAGATACTATCGTATGTGATTAAATGTATTATATTGTGGTTTTAAATGTAGATTAGGGGGTGTCAGGACGGAACCCTTATTGTGCGTGGTCCGCGTGCACTGGGCCGGTTTCAACATTTCGGGACACGATTTTTTTCTTTAAGCCCGACCGACGATTAAGTCTACGGTAAAACACACGGTCACATCGTTTCAATTCCAAAACTTTGAGGGACTTTTGTCAAAGTTGGTCTTATTGACCGAGCGAGTGAACGGAGCGAAGCGTCTCCGTTTCAGGTTTAGACAAAAATTCTTTTGTATGTCTGTGTCTGTCTGTCCGGATTATCTCCTGAACAGGTCGCATTTCTCATCAGAAATGTTAAATAGAATTTTTTTAACAAGTCAGTTTTTGGAAATTTTGAAATTTGAAAAAATATACTAAATTTTATCGTATGCATGTCCGAATGTTCTTCTCTACAGGTCGCATTTCTCGGTTGAAATTTTGACATTTAGAAAAAAAAATGCGAGGTCTACAGCTCACGAAGCCACTAGTATAAGTTGGTTTGAAGCTTAACGGTGTTAAATGCTACGACAGCAGCGTGATAACAAGCCGAGAATGATTTATTCAAAGAAAAAATTGTACGTTTGTAACTTACATAACACCTAGGCAGTATAAACATAAATAATACGTATAAAAAATATTTTGTAGCATTGTGACTTACCGTTTTGCCGGTCTGTCCGCAGTATTATTGTTTTTTTTCGTTTCTAATAATTTGCGTTTATTGCCCATTTCTGAAATAAGTTTCTGTGAATAATGTAATTTTTGTTAAAATATTTTATTGCTGACTACTTTTTTCGACAATCGTCAACTACTTGTTGAGACGGTCCGAATAAGTTCAAACACGACGTGTTTATCTTGTGTAGTTTAGGAGTTGCCATGGCCACCTTCTGTGTACATCATCAGATCAGCTCGGTGGTACCATGATAATATATTGTTATCTAACTTACATAAGTATGCCAAATTTCAGCTTAATCCAATACCGGCAAGTAGCTGAAAAAATGATTGCAAATTTTAATGGAAATTTATTTATTTATATACTTACTTACATAAGAACAGTACAAGTTAAATAAAAGCTTTAGCTCATTAAGAAAATATAAATTATATAAACTTACTTAGCATGTAATATTACTTACCAAGTATCAATATGTAGTGGACGCATTAAAGCTCAGGCGCGTGTCGGGTACGCTCGGTCATCGACCTTTAGGCAGCGACGAGAGCGATACGTCCGTTCTTTGGGAAGGCCCGGCGCGTAATGGATCAAACGAAGTTTTCGCGCGCGGTTATATAGTGGTTTTTAAAAAATGGACTAAATTAAATGGCTAATCTATGAGCGTTGAAAAAAATACACAAAATAACACAATTCCTGCAGTTTTATAATAAAATATTTTACTTCGATAACATCATCAAATACGTGAGAAAAAAAATGTTTAATCAAGCCAAATTAGACATTCTGTACTATTTTTTTTTAATAGTAAAAATGCATATTTTAGAACTATTGCGATTGCTATGTACTAAAAGACTGTATATCCTATTGAAAAAAGTAGACATTAGAACATTTTTGTAAGTTTAAAAGGGAAATATCCTAGCTGAAAGATAGCTCTGACGCGTGTTTTTGGAAAACACGTCGACAAAAACCTGGTTGTTTTAAATAACCGTTTATAGAAATAGAATTATAGCATTGCTATGGTCTAGAATAAGAGTTTATCTATACAAAACAGTAGTTTACGTTAACAATGTAAGCATTTGAACAAAAATATGGCCTTTGAAAAAACGTAAAGTTTGCTAAAACACCAACATTTCGTTCGTACCCTCTTAATAACCTATATTGCAAATATGTACAAGGAGATGTTATCGCTCCTGCCGACACAAATCAATGTTTATATCTTACTCCGAAGTTATTCAGCGACAAGCTCTATTATCAAGCACTATCCTACTATGACATATAATTATTTCCGGGTTCATTACAAAACGACATAAGGCTTTTGTAACTGCAGGTCCCCGTGGTATGTCTACCCGTCATAGTTCAGTAAAGCGCTCGTGGCCCAGCGGCACCCGCCTACCGCGTGCGGTATGCGAGGTTAAGCAATGTGGGCGCAGGTCAGTTCTTGGATGGGTGACCGCTTTGAGTGGTTACTAACTGAGCGCTCTCGTGCTTTGGAAGGCACGTTAAGCCGTTGATCCCGGCTGCTGTCTACGACAGCAGTCAGAAATAAATTTAGAGGCCTTCACGCGGCTTGAGAACTTCTAACAGTCAAGTTGCCCACTCACTTGACAAAGGGGGGTCGAAGTTGCACCACGTCCGTAGGGAGTACCGACCGTTACCCTACACGTGACCCCTGGGTGGTGCTAAAAGTGCAACAAAAACTGGCAACCGTACTTGTCTTCTCGAAGATCTCACGGTTCGTAAATAAATGCCATACGATAAAAAAAAAAGTTTAAGTCACAACACCTGCAGGGCAGAATGCACACTGTCATTCCACGCTGTAATCATTATATAGGATAATGTGCATTAGTACTGCATAGCAGAGCTCAAGATCGCTAGTGAGCCTTGAGAATTGACCCCCGCTTCGTCGCCAGCTGCCTTTCGCCCAGCCTAAACATCGCGAAGACTTTGTTCGCCGATTTTGTTTAATTTAATATAGCGTAAAAGCCTAACGCCGAGAACGATGTCTCATATTTTTGTTATTTAACTAAAGCCAAAATGTAAAGTAGAAAATTACAGTAACACTTTTGTGTTGCATAATTTACGTTTGCATTGTAATGTTATACCTACATTAATTCACGGTTATACTCGTACCTAACTGAAAATAAAATAATAAAATATTATACAACTGAATAAGTCACTATACTTACCACTTCAAAAATAATGAAATTGCCACAAATTGGTCAAATCAGAATTATTCAATTTATTACATAAGATATTATCTTCCAGACACATACATACTCGTATTACCGTCGTAACTAAGTACTTAATAAATAAATAAAACATGTACTGTTAATAAATTGATTAATTCTATTTTTTTTTTGAACAGATAAATATATTCCAAAGGGCCGTTTTAAAAATATTACCTTTCGAATATAAGTAAAGCAAGTATACATTTAATAATGAAATACAATATATTATATTATTATTTTACATGTATTTAATACCTATAATTAAATATAACATACTAGCTGTTGCCCGCGACTTCGTCCGCGTCTTCGCTCCTATTGGTCGCAGCGTGATGTTATATAGCCTAAAGCCTTCCTCGATAAATGGACTACCCAACACAAAAATATTTTTTCAATTCGAACCAGTAGTTCCTGAGATAAGCGCGTTCAAACAAACAAACAAACTCTTCAGCTTTATAATATTAGTATAGTTTATCATATATTATTACTTTATTTGAATACTAGCGGCCGCCCGCGACCTCGTTCGCTTAGATTTTAGGTAATAACATTTTTTTATAAATTAGGGCTACTTTTTTCTGTCAGTTGCCCGATGCTGTTAAAAGGCAACATTTTTAAGGCCTGATGCTAGACTAATAGAAGAAGAGACAGTGGAGTTCCCGACACCGGCCAAAATGAAATTTTTCAGACGGTACCTCAGCATTTCAAAAGGATAGTTTTTTAAGACATAGCAAAAAAAAACACAACCTAACATGTGCTCAATAGCGGACCAGCCAAAACTTAAGGTACATAAGCGAGTTCATGCGATTCTTATCTTAGTCTACAGGCTAATATGAGAGCGATGAAAGATTAAATTATAATAGAAAGTTTGGCACACATAATTATTATGTGACATAAAAAAACACTAAGAAAATATTGTTGCCAGTCAACCATAGGGAGAAATAGGGAATGCAAATTTGTTTGACAAAAGGGAAAAATTCACGTAGACGTAGTCACGGCGCAGAAAAAAGGAAAAAAAATAAAAACATAAGCTTGTCACCTTAGCATAACACCTCTTTATAAACAACATTAGCGGCATTTCCTTTTGGGGGCTAAGATGACCAGACTGCTGGCGGAACTCACCCTCGAATATGCCCCGTAAAATTGACCGTGAGAGAAACAGTCTTCTCTTAAATCAATCACTGCCATTTAGAGGGACTGTCCTTGGGACTTATTAATAGTTATTGCGAAGCGTAACTTAAGAGGGAATTGTGTTCTTTTGAACTCAAACGGGTAGTCTGATGGAATTATCGGTATTCTAGGAATATACACTATTTCGCCTCGAGTGCTGCCTGTTATTACTGTAGCTTCGATAACGTTTTTATGGAGAGCTTTTAATTGTAATCTAGTTCCTTTTCATAATTTAAGCGGTCTAAGATTCCTTCTTAACATAACAGGTGCACGAACTTTAACATTTAGTATGTGAGGTGGAAGGTTAGAAGGGTTTAAACTATTTAAGAACTCCACAGGATAGTGTACTAATCACTTTGTATGACGGAATCGAAAGATTTGTATTGTGCGCTCTCAGCTTCAAAAGTATTTAGTAGTATGATTAATAGCGGCAGCATTGTCATTTTTCGGGGTAAGGATTGCGCGTTGGCACAACCATTCTATTGATTTCATGTAAATATTTTGTAAATCAGGATATACCTATTGCAGCAGTTAGTTACTTAAAACATAGAAAATGTATTCTTATATTAATTAATTTTTATTTAATGACTTAATGATACCATAAACAATATATATTTTGGTTATTTATCACATCAGACGTACCGAATTTTTTTGTACTTAAACGGAGAGTCTATGTACGAAGTTTCAAATCTCTAACTGTACAAGCTTTGAACCCCCATTTCACCCCTTTATAGGGAGGAATTAGGAAAATACTTAAATACGTATCTGTTGTATTTAAACAGAGAGTCTATATACGAAGTTCCCAATTTCTCAATTCAAAAAATATTTGCTCTTTATACAAAATTTGAAACCCCCTTTTTCACCCCTTTTGAGAAAGAATTTCGAAAAACGCTGATATACGCTATTGATAAGTATATTTAAACAGAAAGCTTATTTACGCAATTTCAAGTCTCTAAGTCCACGAATTTTACTTTTCTCATACAAACTTTCATCTTTTGTTTTACCCCCTTAGGGAATGAATTTCGAAAATTCCTTTCGTATCTCTAGCCTACGCTATAAATATAACCGACTGTACAAAAATTTGTTCTCTAGCTTTATTAGTTTCGGCTGTGCGTTGATGAGTCAGTCAGGACTTCTTCTTTTATATACTTTATATATAGATTAATAAAATGAGTAGGTCGTTGACGTCGTTTCCCGATCTGATCCAGATGGTTTTCGTTTATTTTATGAAATAGGAGGCAAACGAGCAGGCGTTTCGCCTGATGGTAAGCGATTAGCGCCGTTCATGGACACTCGCAGCACCAGAGGGGTTGTAAGTGCGTCACCACAGACTCTTTGGGTATATAGACCCGGATGAATCTGTATACGCCGTTCAGTTTCTTCGTAGTATTCCATAATAGAGCTCGGGTCACTTTAAGCAGATCTTACTTCACAAATATTTTATTTACTTTTATGCCACCATGTCGCTGGTCACCCTCAGCTACCCTGCGGCGCTGCGCCATCCACACGTCGCAGACACCGGTCCCGAACGTCTTGAAGCCGACTACCATGGACGCCGGTTTCTCATCACCGTGTTTCCTGGTCGCCGGTTTGAACATTGGTTTTGACGCAGTCATTCATTATCAGCGGTGTCGAGTTTTAATTTTAGGTAGTTGTCCAAGGCCAACGATCTTAATATTTTGCTTACGCGAACTTTTTTAAACTCAAGTAGTTTTTGTTGTAAAGTAAAGTTTTGCTTCTCCATGTATACGTATTTGTTGCTAATATTAGACACCATTTTAAGAGCATTAATTCTCTCCTTGGACTTCAGTTCTCATGTTCGGATATTAGTGAGTCATATTTATAAGACACTCATGCTTTGTGTTATCGAGTCTAATTGTTTTCTGAAGCCTGGGAATGAACTAACCTTCCTTTGAATGTCATTAAGGATCTTTTCAAAGTCCTGTCCATCGTCTATGTCCTCGTTCTGAATCTTCCTCCTTGCAGTTGTTGAAATATACTTTCGACCAGCTTTCATATCAGCTAAACCAACCTCTATGAAAGGTGGCGGTGCAGGGGCCCCTGACACATAAAATGGGTTCCTTTTTTACATAGCACACCAATTGGCGTTGTGGTTGAGGTCACTTACTTAAACGTAAAATGAAACTTTAAACTGAATTACGTCGATTATGCAAAATTATTTTTGCTCCATTTAGATGTCTTTAATAAATATGCCTGTTTATTTTAAATTAAATTGATAGTTATAAAAGGCATATTTATTTAGCGAGTCTCTACATAGCCGATTAATGAAATTACAAATAAAACTAGCCAAATGCGTGTCGGTACTACAGTGTAGTATAGGGTAGGGACACTACTCTTGGCCTTGCAATGCTGCAAATGAAGATAAAACGCACGAAATATTCAGAAACATCCTATGTTACTTTAAATACCTTAGACTTCTTATAGGCTTTCCTCATTCCTTTTATCTATAGGTTAGTAATGTAGGGTAGTAATGTTTTACAATATCTTTTTTTGTCTTACAGATTCTTTTGGTACTACTTACAAGGAGCATTTTTGAAGACTTTACCAAGCTGTTACCTTTATCTTTTTATTGGTTCATATGCAGCTCAACAACATTTATTCCTGTCAAAGATGGCGCCGCTGTTGCATGGTATTTAATTTATTTTCGAGTATTGTAGTGTATTAAAACCGGACATGCAAATTGTGCCTTAACACTTTCAGTACCCGTGCATTACATGTAATGCACTGAAGATCTTGCTTGATATGTACTTAATTAGGACACGTAGACAGATAAGTTTTAAATGCAAAAACAAAAAAAAAATGTCTTTAGAACCTCAACTATGACAACACAGAAAAACTACTCACCTGCATGAAACAATAATTGCACAGATACAGTTTGATTGTAAGGAGGCCTAAACAATTACCTACACAATGTATAAGTATACTTCCGCTGACACACTTACATACACAAGTTATACTTTCACTTACATTAACTTTAATTAATAATAAATTAGAAGCAAATTATAGTAACAATTGTATTTAAAAAAAATATGTAGGTATATTTCAGTGCAAACGGCTGTATACATTTCCTCTTGAAAACTGAGGGGAAAAGCACTATTAGAATATAGCTTTAGGCTTAGTTACATCCAGTTGCAGTCCGTAAAACACAGCTTGCGCTAGTATACGGGCTGGAAGGGTTAATAAGTTAGTCATCCTTAACTACCAAATCCTACTTACACCATCTTGGATAATACCGGTTACAAAAAGAAAAGGACTCTGAGATACAGGTTCACCTGGTTCATATGTCTGCACCTCAAAGCAACCGAGCATTAAAAAGTGAAAATATTAAATAGCATAAAGACATTAAGTAGTAAGTATATAAGGAAATTGCACTGATTTATTTATTATTCTCATCGAAATATAATAAGAATAGAAGAGTAACGTCAAACAAAACTGACGTCGAAATACAGTCCATTTTTCATGATTTTGAAACTAAAACAACTTATGTATCATTGGCCAATCAAATATTCAAAATAGTTTAAGTAGACTACATTTTCACAAAGGTTTTATACTATTGCACCAATAAAAAAAATTACATGTGCCGTGCCTGGTTAGAATACATATGACACGTGATTTTTATTTGTCATTAATTAGTTGAAACAGTCTTCTTGATAATTTTTAAGAAAAAAAAACCGACTTCAATGGGGGAGGCCGGTAAAAGATTATTATACTTAGATGGTGCACTCTTAGATAGATATACAATAAAATAAAAATGGCTATAATGTATGTTTATAATGGTAGAAGACTAAGTACCCTCAATTCCTCATGGAATCATGAAAAAACCTTGCTTGCTTGACAAACAAAACGAAGAGAACAAATCGCCAAACGTGAACTACGCGTCGTTGAAGAGTTCCGTTCTGATCAGCATCAGCAGTTCCACTTCATCAAATGTCACTTTTATGAATGACAATGCTTGATTAGTTCATGAAACTACTAAAATCACTATTTGTGTGCCTTTCACATTTGAGGAGTTCCCTCGATTCCGAATGGATCCCATCATCAGAACTCGAGCATGACAAAAATCAATCGTGAAAATAGAACTTGCTTAACAAACGCAGCTAGGAGGACAAATCGCCAAACGTGAACTTTTCGTCGTTGAAGAGTTCTGTTCTGATCATCATCAGCAGTGCCACTTCATCAAATGTCACATTTTTGTATGAAAAGGCTCGATTTGTTGATAAAAACACAAAAATCACTATATGTTTGCCTTTAAGATTTGAGGATTTCCCTCAATTCCTCATGGATCCCATTTTCATGGATCCCAGTTCTGTTCTGAACATCATCAGCAGTTCCACTTCATCCAATGTCACATTTTTGGATGAAAATGCTTGACTTGTTGATAAAAACACAAAAATTACTATATGTTTGCCTTGAAGATTTGAGGAGTTCCCTCAATTTCTCATGGATCCCATCATCAGAACTGCGTTTTGACAAAAACGGGACCAACTTGGATATATATACTTACAATCAAAAAAAGAATTTTCCAAATCGGTTAAGAAATGACGGAGTTATGGACTAACAAACATTAAAAAAAAAACAACCGAATTGATAACCTCCTCTTTTGAAATTTTGAAGTCGGTTAAAAATACGCCTACTTTTGACATGGATGCTGTACTATAAAATGACCCAATGTTGTATCTTCTTTCAATCTTATATCTTTAATTTATATTTATCAACGGACCTATTCTAAAACTGGATTTAAGTATTAATAGTTTGATAAAATTAGCCAGTAAAAAACTAATAAACCCTACTCTCTCCTAAAGTATACCGTCAAGATGGAACGTCTATCGCCCCAAAAACAGGCGACTAACGCGAAATAGTGTATAGCTAGCACTATCGAGTTCTTAACGACAGTAAGAAAAAAAAGCTGGCTAGTGAATCTAGCAAGTGGATGATAAGTGGACGCAAACACGATCGTGCTATCAGTACATTGTGTCTCGCGTATCGCGTAAGTATACACTTTCACCTTAGGTCTCACCCTGCTTCTCTTCATCTGCTAGTAGTTCTTTGAATAATACACTCCTCATACTATCAATAAACTTCTATACTATGTACTTAACCTCACCGAGAAATATCAAGCAATTGTGCAAATGAAGTCTTAAACTTGATTTAGATTCGGTAAATTTTGGTAAATCATGATTGGGTTGATTGACCATAATTTAATCAAAACACATCAGTACTAAAAGGTAAAAGTGAATTAATTTTCATCCTAATTATTTATCCATGACAAAACGGAGGAAGTGCCCTCCAGGCAAGTTTAGATTTCTTCGAAACGATTTGACCAATATTATTGCTTGTCCGTCAGTGAGAAAAGGCGGGGGTGAATAAGGTCGCCAGAGCTCCCGAGGACAGGCTATGATTGGAGTGAGCATTATTGTGGGCGAGTTTGCATTATGTCTGTAGCTGTTGATACACCGAATCCTCAAGTTAATAAATGATCGGCAAAGCGCTTGTGATTATTTTGGAGTCGAAAGCGTCCGTAGGCGACAGTGTCTTACCATCAGGCAGGTCGTAAGCTTCTTTGCCACCGTCCGCCGTGTACCGTATAAAAAAGGCGAGCATACTGTGGTTGTAGACCAAATTACTATGACCATATTATACATTAAATTTCATGTATCGCCTCACCTCTTCTTTTTTCTTGTCCGAGAAAAATCAACCGTTACTAAATGCGTTTTTTGTACATCTATTTTTCGTTGTGCATATCTTAAGATGTTATTACTAATATCGAACGCGTACTTATCTGTACGCTTTTATTTATATGCTAATATACTCTGCGAAACATATATTGCATAGCATCATCCTTAACACAAATGTATGGGATTGTTGTAAATTGAATATTTAAATAATGAAAAGAAATATCTTCCAGTTTACCATTCGTGTGGCTCATGCACCAATTAATAGTGCTGGTCAATACTTCTAAAATAATATCTGTTGCCGGTAACTATTAAAATTTAATTATTTTCATTTGACACAATGTCAACCGTTCAACTCTACGTCGGATAGTTGACTGAGTTGCGATCGGGCACTGAAACGTCAATGAAACGTAAGCTCCGCCTTTGGCACTAAATTTTGTGGCACCAGTTTTGAGCGCCGGTTATGCTTCCATACTTATTATATTTCGATGGTTACTCTTCGAATAAAGGTCATTCATTCAAATGACGGAGTTAAAGCACAAAGGACTACTGAGGAATATCTGTTTCAATTGATATTTTCAGATTCAGATTCAAACATTTATTCGTAATAAGCACAATATTAACATATTTAGGAGTGGCCATCGAACACGGAATAAAGAAACCAGAGGAAATGTCATCCTAGCGATTCTCCTAGAGAGCGGCTTTCGCCACACGCAAACAACCAAACTTAAATCACAAAACTCTTTTAGTTGGTAAAAACGTAACGTAGCATTATGTTATTTTCGGTGGTAAATTTTATATAGGAAAATGACACCAAGAACTTCTATTTATGGTCTAAATCAGAGTTGAAAATAAATATTTTTTACCTCCGTGTCATTCTTTGCCACATTGCCACCCATGTATACAACGTGTTAATTCGGCTACTCGATGCCACTGGCGGACTGGCGGTGTCACTGGTGTCAGTTCAAGCTAAAAGAGCGTATACGATTGCGAAATTTTTATGGTGATAATGATAAGACATTTTGTATACGCTTATTTGGCTTGCGAATGGGGAGGTTGGGATCTACCTCCTATACCGGTTCACCCCGGGCAACGTCGCCTCATTGGCTAACTAAGCTAAGCTATAAGTAATGAAAATCTCATGGTTCAGCGGTCCCGAAAAAAAAAACTAAAAAACATTTGGCGGTTTCATCTATTATAAAAAACTAGACGTACCCGCGGCTTCGCCCGCGTAAATGAAACATAAATAAACGTTCCGTCGCGGGCGTTAATGACAGAAAGGAAAGAAAACTCTAGTTCCACAGACTACATGCGTATTTTTTTAAACCGCGCGCAGACCGAGCAAAACCGTACTTAGAGGACTGCCTAAGCTATAAAAGCGATTACTCACTGCCTGAGGGCCTACCGCGAACCGAAAACGAAGTATGTCCCTCTCTGTTGCTCGAATACTCAAGTGCGACAGAGAGGCAGATATATCGTTTTCGGTTCGCGACAGCGCCTTTGATCCGAAAATCCATCTCTTTCGCATTTGCATAAGATATCGTAAGTGCGAAAGAGACGGACGTGACTAAATTGTAGACATCAAACATTTAGTTACACGGTGATTATTGTAACACGATACACTCATATAACAATACGTGAATATTGAAGCATATTATTACAATACTGAGATCACATTATTGCGGTTTTCAAAATTGTATGGATTTTGCTTCAGTATTCATCAATATGCACATCGAAAAAGGTGAGTAAATCATGTAAAAAAAAATCTTGTGTTTTTTACACGGGGTAATAATACTTAAAAATACTTTGTACAGATTAGGCATTATTCACCTACAAAATTTAATTAATACCATAAATCCCGGCAACAATATATAACTTGGCTGAATGGGACGTTGCCTTCGAAAACTATTAAATGACAACTTCGACTTTCCCCCGTCACAGAATTAAAACGCAACTCGTAAAAAAATCTGAAGGAAGGCTCAAAGTACGTACTTTTCTATGGAGATGTTAGTTTAACTTGTTTTTACCAGATGTCACTGAGTGCTATCTCTATCGCACTTGCATATTGGAGTGATATAGATGCAGCGGTCGTGCGGTTAGTTCTTACTAAATACCACGGCGGCGCTACTATCTATGTGGAGTATTTCACTGATATCTCTATCTCAGTATCACTGTACTTTGTGGTAGTCTGTGGCTCAAAGCCGAGACCCACCCGACGTTAGCCGATCGTTTCCGAAAAATGGCCGCAGCTCGAAACTGTAACTTTTATATAGGTGATTGTAAAAAGAATGCGCAACGGAAGCTGTAGCTTTTATGCTCTTATTCTGGGGTAATATCCAGAGAATAGATTTCTATAGTTATTTTTCGTGCTATGCGTGCAGTTTTCGAGAAACGTGTCACCGGAGATCGTGCTTTTTGTAAGGCGCTATCTCGATCGCAACCTTACTTTTTATCCCTTTCTGTTTTTTTTCACTTTTATATAATAGATAGCTGTGAACTTTATTTTCATTCAATTTCAACACAAACTTACTTAAAGTAAATAAAAGATGACCATAAACAGTTTTCAAGCTAAACAAATAACCAAAGGGAAAGTGAAAACGATGAAAAGTATGGAACTTTGAAGTGTGTTTTTTTTAATATGAGTTTTTAGCAGAAATAATTGTTAGTAAAAGACGTATGAAACGCTGCGAAGATATTCCCTTTTGCTTGTTATTGATTTGATTTGGGTAGGCTTATGTCCAGCAGTGGGCGGGGCGTCCTTTGGTTGATATGGTGGTGGTGGATTTTATTTAATTAAGTTCATTCTCATTGGGCATCAACGGAAGCCTGCACTAAGCATAGCCCGACATGCTCTTGGCTGATTTTTTCGTTTTCATTTTCTTAAAATATTTACATTTAAGCATATAGACATTATGCAAGCCGAAAATGACAATAGGTCATCAAATGCCACGATATTGAAAACCAATCCTGACTCGCCTCACCATATTTCCTTAGTATATCGTGACGTCGACATTCGTAACAACTATGCGTAATCGGAGGTCAGGCTGCAACCGGCTCTTCTGAGATGAATTTTCGATACTTAGCAAACATTATGAATATAAGCCACGTGCTCGGACGTATATTTGGCTGCGCTCGGCGATCGCCGTCTTGAGCGGCGCTTGTACCCTATTTTATAGAGGCATTTTTACGATGTAAATGTGGTTTTATAAATTAAAGTATTTCTATATATATTGGAAATTTCAAATATCTCTGAGCTAATGAATTCGTTCTTAATTATAGCCAATATTTTTAATTTCAGGTCTTAACATTTTATGGATATTAATTGGAGTATTACAGTTATACTTTGCAACATATATGCAAGTGCTGTCTCTCGATTTCATCTTTGTTGGAATACTGAATCAAAGACCGTGGAACAGGTAATTGTCTCGACCTCCTTACAAGTCATTATTTGCTATTAACGGTTGCAAAGTCGGCGGGAGTACTTGTATTGAGAGTAGAGCTAGCAAATGATTATAAAAGCAAAACACGATCAAAGTGAGTTCAAAATAACAATCCTGAGCGAAGCTAAAATTTCAAGGCTCGAAATGCCAAACAAATTTTCTGCTGAGCGAAACACACTGTTTGATGTGAATATATCTATGTTGGCAGCTCGTATAAACTGCTCTGCATTCAACGTTATCAATTTTAGTTCCACTACTAACGCTATATGTCGTTAGCAATTTAAGGCTGTGTTACTAGACACACATGAGATACGGGGAGATTACGGTCGTTCCTAATTGAAGGTTGACTCCGCTAAGGAACACCGTCAGTCGATCAAGCTTCATTCGCTTTCTCATCTAGATTCTACGTAGGGACTACCAGGCTCACATAAGACGCGAGGCACAAAAGTCACACACCCAAACTACCTCGTGTGTTCATAATTTATTGTTTTGAATAAATCAATTACAGAAAATGTTTCTGTCAAGGTTTTGTTTTCATTGACTATTGAACTCACTTGTTAAAGTTTATTTGACACGTTTATTAATCAAAATAATTGGTTTTTTGGCAAAGTTTTAGAGAACACCTTAACAAAATAATTTTTTTTATACGAAAACACTGCTCGAAGAGAAATGTATGTATTTTATCAGTCAATAGAAGTAACTAACTTCGAGCCTGGCTCTAAATACTCCTGATTAGTCTTTTAGGACAAAATAACCTTTTATGAACACACAATTTATAGCTAAAAACCTGCCCTAAATACTACTCAAAAATAGTTACTCACAAATGAGCTACTGGAAGAAAAGCAAGAGAATCCTTGATAAAATTAAATAATTATGAAAACATCGAGTATTCAGCCGTCTCAAAACTTATGAACACACGAGGTAAATCTGTCAAAATATAGCAATTTAAAACTCTGGTACAATCAAGGGCAAATTATATATATATACACACACACAATAAATATATTTCGTTCAATTTATTCGTGCCAGCTCTCGTGAATCGACCTGCACATATATTACTTGTATATACACATTATCTTCATTTTTGCTTTGTAGGGAATATTAAAATCTTGAATGCAGTTTATTATGCTCATGATGGAACTTAATGCTTTTTATTTTTGATTTAGTGAATACTTCAATACAGTATGGAAATAAAATTAACTTCAACTTTAGAATACCTGTTCGGCTGTTCCGTATATCAACAGTAAATATCGATGTCGATATTTTGTAGGAAATTATCATTCCCTGCATTAACTCTTATGACGATGTGATGAATTTAGATTTAAAATTAGAGGCAATGACAGTTGAAGATCGGTCAGATAGCATGGTACCTATCTCTTTCTTACTCACTGATAAGTTCGTTAGTGAGAATAGATCGAAAGTATAGAAAATGTTCAACTTATTAGCGCTCATATGCTTTTCTCTGATATCTGTGATGGAAATCCGTTTTGATTCTCCCATCAGTCATATTGACTTGTGTATGGTATGGTTGGTCTTGGTATGGGACTTTCATTTTTATAAAAAGTTTATTGTTTTAATACTGCTGTCGGTCATCTAATTGACAGATTATAATGCTGGAGTGGAAAAAATATTATAACGGATCATTTTCGTTCTTGCTGTGCGAAACACCGGGTCCAGTGACATTAAAATAGGATGTTTTAAATTGTTTTTTTTAGATGATTCAGCTAAAAAAACTTTCATTTTTTCGTATTTATTATTAATATGCTGGCGAACGTGCATTAAAAAAAAATCGTCCAAGAGCGTGTCGATGTCGAGCCACGTCAGATGAAGCGACCGTACACTA
Organism: Notocelia uddmanniana; assembly: GCA_905163555.1. Taxonomy (NCBI): domain Eukaryota; kingdom Metazoa; phylum Arthropoda; class Insecta; order Lepidoptera; family Tortricidae; genus Notocelia; species Notocelia uddmanniana. The sequence goes on along the minus strand of LR991052.1, from coordinate 35,303,846 downwards.
CGTACGTCATTCTGTACTTTGAATGAAAAAGGGCGTATTTTCATAGGAGAGTCACGGCACTTACATCAGCTTCATCAGGAAGTTTTTCGGCGAAAATTCAAAAACCGTTGAACTTATAGACTTTTTATTAGTTTTCCTGTAATCTGTAGAAAAAGTACTATTTCCGCATTTTTAGCTTCGGAGATAAGAGAAGAAGAGAATGGTCCCTTTTTTGCTTATTTTCTTAAAAAGATACTAAACTTTATTATAAAATTATAAAGAATAATATCTTTGTACATATACCTAGGACAAACTGTCCAGTTAGGTAAGTCCAACTTCGAGAAAGAGGTTAATCGTCGAATCTGACTCGGCTGGGCAGCGTTTGGGAAGCTACGGCACATCTTTTCGTCCAATATTCCGCAGTGTCTCAAGACGAAAGTCTTTGACCAGTGTGTGCTGCCAGTGATGACATATGGTGCTGAAACGTGGTCGTTTACTATGTGCCTCATAAGAAGGCTCAAAGTCACCCAAAGAGCAATGGAAAGGGCTATGCTAGGAGTTTCTCTGCGTGATCGCATCAGGAATGAGGCCATCCCCAGCAGAACCAAAGTGACCGATATAGCCCTTCGAATCGCTGAACTAAAGTGGCAGTGGGCGGGGCACATAGCACGTAGAACCGATGGCCGTTGGGGCGGAAAGGTTCTCGAGTGGCGACCACGTACCGGAAAGCGTAGCCTGGGCAGGCCCCCCACACGGTGGACTGATGACCTGGTAGGGGTCGCGGGTGTCCGCTGGACGCGGGTGGCGCAGGACCGGTCATTGTGGAAGTCTTTGGGGGAGGCCACTGCTGGACATATCCAGCAGTGGACGTCATTCGGCTGAAATGATAATGATGATGATGATATTTGAGATTCTTCCAACGAGCTCTTTTATGTGATATGAAACACGATATAGTTTGAGGTGGTTTTGAGGTGTGCAATAAAGCATATTGTATTGTATAGTTTGTAAAACTTTATTTTTTAATTTTCTAGTTGAGTTTTATAACTTTTTCATTCATTCATTTATTTATTGCAATTATCATGTTCTTGTTTAATTTTATTACATTCTTCTTGTTTTATTTTCTCTGGTAGTTTATTACAAATTTTTATGGCCATAACGTAGGTACTATTTGAATGTATTTTGAGCCTTGATGCCGGTAATAAAAGTTTATTTCGGTGTCGAAGTGTATGTGTTGTGGGAAGTTCATGCCTTTTTTTAAATAAGTCGATGTGTTGTCTTGTAAATCGTAAAAAGTGAAACGAACATATGTAATGACAAGTCTGCACTCTTTTCGTAAAGTACACATACGTTAAATAACTTGTTTTTGCAGACTATATTCATATATTGCAGCATCCACTAAATATATAGGGGGGTTGTTTGATAAGTATCTGAAGTAACGCCGAAAATCGTAACAAATCTATATAAAACATAATTATTATCGTACACAATTTCATTTTAGCTGAATATAACGAGTCTAATATTTATTTATAGCATTGGGGAAAAAATTCAGGGCCCGTTTGTGAAACCCATGAAAATACTCTTTTACGAACTTTATTACTCTCTCAGATCATAGAAAGGAATAGATATGAAACGGGGGCGTGGCGCGTGTCGCCGCGACATGGCCAAAAAGCAGTGACACTGCCCGCCGCCGGTTAGTCGCAATTTAGCCGTGCCGATGAAATGTTTGTAAAATGCCGAACTGTTCCGTCGTTACCTGCAAAAATAGGAGTGTAACCAAAAACTACAAGAACAACGGAGTCACTTACCACGTGTAAGTATTGGAATTTCTACTTATAAATCACTAAAAACCAATATTTTAACAAGTACACGCAGCGCCGCATGCTCGAGCTAAGATATCGTATGAAAAAGCGTATTTTTTATCTAAAAGTTGTACATTGAACGTTCAGTACAACAACCAACCCGTACCGCGCTAAACCACGGCGCAATGTAACAAACCAGTGTAGCTATCGTCGTTGCGTGAACTGTTTCGAGGAACGAGGCCGCTGCCCGCCGCTGCTCGAGAAATTCGCGCGAATTTTATTAGAGCGGTGCCAATTGTAATTGCCGTTTATGCGTTATCGATAAAACGATGTCGTACTAGTAATTTAGTGTCAACAATTAAATCAAAAATCATAATTTAATACCACTATATTTATCTTCCAAATTACTACAAACTATTTTCTCAAGTAGTTTTATTAACCGACTTCGATAGAAGGAGGATCTCAGTGCGTGTTCATGTTTATTTTATGTATATACACAGCTATAATAATTATTTAATATGTTGTCCAATTGTGATACTTATGTTTTGTTAGAAAAGAAATCTTCAGAGGGGTTGTATATAAATTTGGTGTAGGTCTGAAGATCACATCAAGGAGTAATCAATGGTACTCCTCAGATGTGATAGGCACGCACTTGGTGATTTCGGCATTTTCTTTAGTGAACTATGCCTTTGCTCTCGGAAACCACAAATTTGGTGAAGACGAACTGGTGATGATGATAACAGATGTTAAGGTATGGAACTCCTCAACGAAGTAATTACTTCCCAGACTCCGATGAGATTTTGTTGACTTAGCAACTAATGCTTATCCAAATAGAAAAGCCGAGTATTTATATTTATATACTTCTGTTGGTCTAAATTCATCGCATTCATTGCATTTTTTTGCCTGTATGTAACTGTATTTATTCGATTGGTTTTATTTAAACAACTATATGTTAAAATAACACTATATAAAATAACTATTTCGATATTCACCAACATCCTAACATAATAATTAAAATATCGATGTCGATAAAACTCATTTTAACGTTTGTTCCCACCCCTGCGCATATTGCTCTGTTTTGAAGGGTGCGCGAAGCCAATCACAGCGCTTGCTTGCATGTTCTCGTAGGTTCGGTGGCTCCGCCCGAGGTTTTGTTTTTACACGGTTCAATGTGTGTGTGTGGTCTGCGGTGGGGGAATAATGGAGACATCGGATTTCTTTGTAATCAAGCAGTATAGCACTTCTCCCTTTTTTAATGTTCTGAGATTACTCTAGTTAAGGCTTAGACATTATTGTCAACTTAGCTGCTTTTTTTAAATTTTGGGCATAATTATTGTCTATAAGGTTAACGCAAGCGATTAAGGCTACTGAATTGGTAATACAGCAGTTATTTAAAAAAAAAAAACCGTGTGGACAGATGATATCGTCTGATTTAAGAAAATACTTTGTTCCATTATTATTGGTGATTTTACCATTAGTAAGTGGTTCTGGACACATCATATCCATCTATAATATTTGAAATTTATTATTCTTCCATATACGCGAAAAAATATTAAAATATTATGGGCATTTACTCATTTCATCTTTGGTGTATAAACCATTTTTGTATTTCTGTGTTTACTGATCGATTAAAGAGTCTTTAATACTAAGAATTTAAGATAAATTATTTCCAAGTTTTAGCTTTAAATCATTCAAACACGCTGCTGATTAATTTACTCTTCGATTCTTTGCTCAATTGTATGAAAATGCGGCAACCAAAATACAAAATCATTTTCATAAAAAAATCCTTAACCAAAATAATCTAATTTTATTTTTTCAATATGTTTATTAATGAAGATAACTCTTGCAATGGAAAAAACTACGCGATGTCATATCTCTTATTATTATTTTTTACCGGTTCTAAAAAAACGATTTTTTTTATACTCTTTGATGCTTTACCGTAAAAAGTATCTATTATATGAAATATTACCCAAGTGAAACCATTCTTTATTGCAAGATAAAAGTCCAACAAAAAGTATCCAAGTGGGTTTCAGCTTTAGTTGCAGGTTTCGTCTCAAATATTTAGCGGTTCGTGGCGGTATGATATGAAATTTCCACCATTTTCACGTCAATGATCAAGAGTCTTACTTAAAATAAATTTCACATAAAATTATATAATGTATAATTGTAGAGCACCTGTTTCATATATTATCCATTTAAATTGGCGGCAATAAATGACATGACATACTTACTTTTAATATTATTTAGGCACATACTGGTCATATCGGGTACTAATCAAACAACTCTCGTATTTAATGGCCTTTATATCGCTACAAGTTTTGCATCATTTTCCCAATACTAATGTACTCGTATTTGTAATTAATATGTACAAGTTATTAGACTTGCAGTGTACATAGTGCAATAAGTGTACATTTACTCGTATCTTAATTTATAAAAGAAGAAACTGACTGACTGACATATCAACGCACAGCCCAAACCGCTGGTCCTAGAGATTCCAAATTTGGCACGTAGAATCCTTATAAGGTCTAGGGGTGCACTAAGAAAGGATCCCGGCCAGGGCATTTATTTGTGCATTTTTCACGGATATTTGTTCTTGGGTCTTGGATGTTCTCTATGTATTTAAGTATGTATTTATCTATATAAGTATGTATATCGTCGTTTAGTACCCATAGTACAAGCTTTGCTTAGTTTGGGACTAGTCGATTTGTGTAAGATTGTCCCCCAATATTATATTATATTATATTATTTTCCAAAATTCAAGCCCTAATGGGGTGAAATGGGGGTCCGAAGTTTGTATGGGGAAACAAGATTAGTTGGATTATTTTATTCGAAACTCCACAGGAGTATTTCTAACAATAAATGAGTAAATACGTGTTTCAGGTTTTTTGAGAAATCAACCCCTAAAACGGGGAAAGGTGGTGACAAATTCTGAAAATCGACATGGGTATTGTTTTTATGATATACCGGGTCGCTGATAACGAAAACAACAATGATTTTAAATTCTCACGTGGAGGACGTGAAATACGGTCCCCCCAGTTGGGGTGCGAGCGGGATGAAATGTCTAAATATTAATATGGGTGTCGTTTTTATGGTTTTTTTGGACTTTAATTACGAAAATGGCATAGTTTTTGAAATTTAATATTGAAGACATGAAAACTTTTTAAAGTATTTCAAGCTATATTTATATGTTACATTTAATAATAATAACAATTTGAAAATAAAATAATAATAAAAATAAAATATAAATAATAATAACAATAGAATAAAATAATAATAATTTAATAATAATGATAATAGAAATTTAATAAAAATAAAAATAAATTAACGTAAAAAATAAATTACATTTTTATGTTAAATTTAATAATACTATTATTATTAAAAATTTAATAATAATAATACTATTTAATAATAATAATAATAGTACACACCTGCGCCAGTTCTCGAAAATGGTCGTGCAACGCTCTATTGGGATCGATCTGTCATCACGGACAGGACTATTGTAGCCAACAAGCCTGATATCGTGCTGACAGATCGATTGAAGCGCCAGGCAGTGCTCGTTGACATCACCATCCCCCATGACGAGAACCTCGTGAAAGCTGAGAAGGACAAAGTCAGCAAGTACCTAGACTTGGCACATGAGGTAACCGCCATGTGGGATGTTGATTCAACGATTATGGTCCCGATAGTCGTCTCTGTGAACGGTCTAATAGCGAAGAGTCTCGACCAAGTCTCTTAAATGCCAAAGACCTACACAACCGCGAGGTGTGTAGTCTCAGGGATTATTTCATAAATAGCAAATGTGGGATGCATCGTGACGTAGTGGCAGTAGACGCATCTTTCACCCCGCTCTCCATTGCTAACAAGAACTGGCGCAGACTTCAAGTACTAAGCACCGAGGACCGCAGCGCGGTGTGGAAGAGTAAGGAGCTACATGGGCGCCGGGCGGTTCTACAAGGCTCTTACGGGGCCCGACGTAGACCTGCTCGCGTCGGTGAACTGGCTACGTTTCGGGGATCTCTTTGCAGAAACCGAAGGTTTTGTCTGTGCAATTGCGGACGAAGTTATCATGACGAACAACTACCGGAGGTATATCCTGAAGGACGGTACGGTCGACATTTGTCGGGCATGCCGCCGTCCCGAAGAGTCGCTCAGGCATATCATACCCGGTTGTGGTCATCTTGCTAACGGTGAGTACTTGCACAGACATAACTTGGTAGCCAAGATTATTCACCAGCAGCTTGCTCTTCTGTACGGTCTTGTGGACTTCGAAGTGCCGTACTATAAGTACACACCCGCGCCAGTTCTCGAAAATGGTCGTGCGCTCCATGTAGGATTAACCAGTGCTTAGGGATGATACATCGAATGTTTCTTTTTTGATTTTATCTTTTATTTTATTTTTACTCTAACCCTAGTCTTTAAGTACCTAATGTAACTAACAAATTATGGATCTATAATCTGAAATAAATATTAATTATTATACTCTTTATTTTTCTTACAACTTAAGTTAGGTTTTTTACAAAACATTTATAAAAGTAAAATATAATAATTCACATACAAAATATAAAAGCATTATAAAAAACCTAACCTAGAGTGCCGCCGGCAGCGAGGCGGGGCCTAAGCTACCGGTGGTTATGGCGACAGAGAGAGGAACCTCCGGACTATCCGCGCCGTGTCCAGGAGTACCGCCTTCTGTATCTGACCCTTGACCCAACCATCTAGCAAGAGTCTCTTGAGATGTTGGTCGAGACTCTTCGCAATTAGACCGTTCGCAGAGACGACTATCGGGACAATGATCGTCGAATCAACATCCCACATGGCGGTTATCTCGTGTGCCAGGTCTAGGTACTTGCTAGCCTTGTCCTTCTCGGCCTTCACGAGGTTCTCATCATGGGGGACGGTGATGTCGACGAGCACTGCCTGGCGCTTCAATCGATCTGTCAGCACGATATCAGGTTTGTTGGCTATAATAGTCCTATCTGTGATGACAGATCGATCCCAATAGAGCGTAGCATGACCATTTTCCAGAACTGGCGCGGGTGTGTACTTATAGTACGGCACTTCGAAGTCCACAAGACCGTACAGAAGAGCAAGCTGCTGGTGAATAATCTTGGCTACCAAGTTATGTCTGTGCAAGTACTCACCGTTAGCAAGATGACCACAACCGGAAATGATATGCCTGAGCGACTCTCCGGGACGGCGGCATGCCCGACAAATGTCGACCGTACCGTCCTTCAGGATATACCTACGGTAGTTGTTCGTCATGATAACTTCGTCCGCAATTGCACAGACAAAACCTTCGGTTTCTGCAAAGAGATCCTCGAAACGTAGCCAGTTCACCGACGCGAGCAGGTCTACGTCGGGCCCCGTAAGAGCCTTGTAGAACCGCCCATGTAGCTCCTTACGCTTCCATACCGCCCTGTGGTCCTCGGTGCTTAGTACTTGAAGTCTGCGCCAGTTCTTGTTAGCCATGGAGAGCGGGGTGAAAGATGCGTCTACTGCCACTACGTCACGATGCATCCCACAATCGCTATTTATGAAATAATCCCTGAGACTACACACCTCGCGGTTGTGTAGGTCTTTGGCATTTAAGAAGCCGCGACCTCCTAATTTCCGCGGGATGTACAGTCTCATAACAGACGATCGTGGGTGTAGCATACGGTGCGCAGTGAGCAGTACACGCACCCTTCGATCCATGAAATCGAGCTCAGTCTGAGTCCACCTTAATATGCCAAATGAGTATGTGAGCAAGGGCATCACCCAGGCATTGAAGGCGCGCACCTTATAGCCGCCCGACAAAAAACTGTTGAGTACTTTTGTCAGGCGACAGAAGAAGCGCTCTTTCACCGCCCGGTTGATGTCCCCACTCTCGATACCCAAAGACTGTGACATACCAAGATATTTATAGGTTTCTGCTTCAGAGAGAGATCTGAGAGCCATTGTCTCAGAAATCTGTAAATTTGTGGAATTTACAACTTTCCCCCGCTGTACATGCACGACCGCACACTTATCGACACCAAATTCCATTTTGATGGCACTACTGAAGGTCTCTGTGGTTTTCAGTAGCTCCAACAGGTCATGTTTATTTGGTGCAAATAGTTTAAGGTCGTCCATGTAGAGCAGATGAGAAATGACCTCACCCTCTCTCCGTAGCTGGCAACCTAGTCCTGAATCCTTCAGCAGGGTACTGAGCGGATTCAGCGCAAGGCAAAACCATAAGGGACTCAAACTATCACCCTGAAAAATACCTCGCTCAATCCTGATGGAATCCTGCGAGCCACCCTCTCCTCCCCCCGGTTGACGAAGGAATGTGGTCCACCGCCCCATGCACGCAACTAAGAAGGATCTCAAAACTGCATGAACTTTATACAGTTCTAAGATCCTCCTCAGCCATGAATGAGGCACCGAATCATAGGCCTTCTTGTAGTCAATCCAGGCGGTTGAGAGGGTCCCTCTGTTTCGCCGGACTCGTTGGCAAATGGTCATGTCTACGAGGAGGAGCTCTTTAGTACCACGTGACCCAACCCTACATCCATTTTGAGCGGGTGCCAGAATGTTATTCGCAACAATGTGCGTGTTAATTTTTGCTCTCAAAATGGATGTAAGGAGCTTGTATAGCGTCGGCAAGCACGTGATGGGTCTGTAGTTCTTCGCTTCCGTGGTACTACCGGACTTGTAGAGCAAGGAGGTCACACCAGTTGTTAAGGGAGGCGGCAGGGAACCGAGCTCGAGGGCTTGCTGGAACTGTGCTGCCAAACGTGCGTGTGAGCATCGAAACCACTTTAGCCAGAAGTTGTGCAATCCATCCGGACCCGGGCTTTTCCAGTTCGGAGCCGTACGGATGGCACAACTTACGTCCTCGGGGCTGATGGTAACAGACCCCATGGGTTCGATGGCCTCACACTCACGTTCAACAACACCCATCCAGGTGCCCTCGGTGTGTTCGACAGGCACCGACCATATACTACGCCAAAAGTTAACCATGGCAGTAGCATCCGGTAGCTGTCCGTCGCACACATTATGGTCGGTTCCATCCCACTTCCAGTAGGAAGGTATCCTTTGGTCACTCTGGAAAAGGCGATTCTGTTGGTATCGGTCCACACGCTCTCTGTAGCGGCGAATACGGCTTGCCCATGCATGGACTTTCTGCTTCAGAAAGTCAATGCGTTCCGTGACACAAGCCATGTAGTCGCGGGGCCTGACACCGGTTCCCGCGAAGGCTTGGTTCACGAAGCGCATGACTCGGGGGCGGCTATTGCCCCCCCTGAAGCAGATCAGCTTTGCAATGAGAGTCCTAAACGTATTGACACGCCGCTCAATTCGTACTTGCCAGGCGGGGATACTCCCGACGGTCCTAGGTGCACGGTCAGCGTCCGGAAACTTGACGCGAGCAACACGGCACGCCGCGACGGCCCCGCAGTACATAATTGAGTGTGTGTCAATTAAGTCATCACTAGCCTGTAAATACGGGTCTAGGAGATCGTTTAGGGCACCCATTAACGCTAGATTGCGTCTATTCACGGGTAAGCGTGGTAGTCGTGGCCTAGAGTTAGGTGTGGATCGATATTGCCCAATCGCGTCGTCCAGAACCCTCCTCAATTGCACATTGGTCTGGGTACTCACACTCTGGGTCGTATAGTCCTCGTCGGCATCGGGATCAACCCGCGGCGCCCCCGGTGCCGTGTCGAATGCGGGCACCGGAACCGGCGTCGCGGCGGGCAGATCCCGCGCCGAGGTGGAGGCCACGCGAGCAGAGAGTGCCTCCAGGCGGAGCCGATCAAGCGTCGAGTCATCCAAGCGCTTATTTCGCTGAATGACCCGCACCTGATCCGATAGACGTTGCGCAGTCACAGAGATGGTCGGTTCAAGGGCCTGGAACAGAGGAAGCATCCGGACACGATACGCGGATAGATTAGTACCCCCCTCTGTCGCCCCAAAGTACGCTCGCATGCAGTTCTCGTTTATTTCTTGAGTCCATCGCATGCGGCGCACTACACCACCGGAAGCGGGAGCCGTGGGAGGGGCGGAATGCCCCGTAGGCTCCAAGCGTGCCGGCAGCGGTCGCCTTCCTCGTCGCGCTGATGGTCGTGGCGGCGGGGGCGACGGCCCGCGCTCATCGCTACTGGACTCGCTGGTGTCATGTGCCGTGGCAAACTCGTCACCTGACGACGAAGGCGAGGAGCTGGATGGCGCGGACGGTGATGGTGGACGTGCGCGTTGTTCCGCTCTTGACCGTAGTCTCGTGTTCATTTCTATTGTGATTCATATTGTATAGCTTACGCCGTTTGACATGTTCTTGTTTGACAGCTTGATGTTTTCCCTTAGTTCATATTATAAGTGTATATTATCGTATTCTTGGGAATAGGTATTAGTATCGAGGAGTTATTATTTACAGAAAAACTGTCGAAAACTATAATTTCAGTGTGAAAACAGCTATAAATAAAAATTTACAAATAAAATGTCACAGTCTTTGGGTATCGAGGGTGGAGACATCAAACGGGCGGTGAGGGAGCACTTCTTCTGTCGCCTGACAAAAGTACTCAATAGCTTTTTGTCGGACGGCAATAAGGTTTGCGCCTTCAATGCCTGGGTGATGCCCTTGCTCACATACTCCTTTGGCATATTAAGGTGGACTCAGACTGAGCTCGATTTCCTGGATCGAAGGGTACGTGTACTGCTCACTGCGCACCGTATGCTACACCCACGATCTTCTGTTAGGAGACTGTACATCCCGCGGAAGCTTGGAGGTCGCGGCTTCTTAAATGCCAAAGACCTTCACAACCGCGAGGTGTGCAGTCTCAGGGATTACTTTCTAAACAGTGAGTGCGGGATGCATCGTGACGTAGTGGCAGCAGACGCATCTTTCACCCCGCTCTCCATGGCAAACGAGAACTGGCGCAGATTTAAAGTACTAAGCACCGAGGACCGCAGGGCGGTGTGGAAGAGTAAGGAGCTACATGGGCGGTTCTACAAGGCCCTTACGGGGCCCGACGTAGACCTGCTCGCATCGGTGAACTGGCTACGTTTTGGGGATCTTTTTGGGGAAACTGAAGGTTTTGTCTGTGCAATTGCGGACGAGGTTATCATGACGAACAACTACCAGAAATATATCCTGAAGGACGGTACGGTCGACATTTGTCGGGCATGCCGCCGTCCCGGAAAGTCACTCAGGCATATTATTTCTGGTTGTAGTCATCTCGCTAACGGCGAGTACTTGCATAGACATAACTTGGTGGCCAGGATTATTCACCAGCAGCTTGCTCTGTTATACGGTCTTGTGGACTTCGAAGTGCCGTATTATAAGTACACACCTGCGCCAGTTCTCGGAAATGGTCGTGCAACGCTCTATTACGATCGATCTGTCATCACGGACAGGACTATTGTAGCCAACAAGCCTGATATCGTGCTGATAGATCGATTGAAGCGCCAGGCAGTGCTCGTTGACATCACCATCCCCCATGACGAGAACCTCGTGAAAGCTGAGAAGGACAAAGTCAGCAAGTACCTAGACTTGGCACATGAGGAACCCGCCATGTGGGATGTTGATTCAACGATTATTGTCCCGATAGTCGTCTCTGTGAACGGTCTAATAGCGAAGAGTCTCGACCAACATCTCAAGAGACTCTCGTTAGATGGCTAGGTCAAGGGTCAAATACAGAAGGCGGTACTCCTGGACACGGCGCGGATAGTCCGGAGGTTCCTCTCTCTGTCGCCCTAACCACCGGTAGCTTATGCCCCCCTCGCTGCCGGCGGCACTCTAGGTTAGGTTTTTTATAATGCTGTTATATTTTGTACGTGTATTTTTATATTTTACATTTGATAAATGTACGAGTATTGTAAAAAATCTAAACTAAGAAAAATAAATAAATAAGGTGAATAATAATATATATCAGAGTGTGAGTACCCATGCCCATGAACTATTGAGGAGGGCTTTGGAAGAGGCGATTACGCAGTATCGCTCCACACCCAATTCTAGGCCGCGAGTACCACGCTTGCCCGTGAATAGACGCAATCTAGCGTTAATGGGAGCCCTGAACGATCTCCTCGTCCCGTATTTTGGGGCTGGGGCATTTTTATGATGTTTTGGGTCGTTTATTTCGAAAATGGTATTGATTTTGAAATCCAATATTGCGGACATGAAAACTTTTAAAAGTAGGTGCCAAATTGCAAGAAGAAACTGACTGACTGAGTGAGTGACATATCAACGCACAGCCCAAACTGCTGGTTCGAGAGATACCAAATTTGGCATGTAAGTTCCTTATAAGGTCTAAAGGTGCATGAAGTGCCGTGAGTTCCCTTATAAAGATACGACCTTTTCTGATTCAATGTATTGTAAGTGGTTTTATTAATCAGTGCCGTCCGATACGATTTCGACATAAATCGATATTTGAGCGTCCGAGAAGACTCTTAACAGGAATCCGAGGTACCTAAACTTTGAATAAGGTGACGGCCATATTCATTTTCTTCTTTTCCGTCCTGATTTCGTTCAAAATTGATATCTGAGCGTCCGAGACGTCCCCTAATACGACTCCGAGGTAAACTTTGGAAAAAGTGGCGGCCATATTGCTTTTCTTCATTTTCGTCTCGATTTTGTTCAAAATCGATATCTGAGCTTCCGAGAGGTCTCGTAATACGAATCCGAGATAAAATTTAGAAAAAGTGGCGGCCATATTGATTTTCTTCATTTCCGTCCCGATTTCGTTCAAAATTGATAGCTATGTGAGCGTCCGAGAGGTTCCCTAATACGACTCCGTGGTAAAATTTGGAAAAGTCACAGCCATATTGATTTTCTTTTTTTTCGTCCCGATTTCGTTCAAAAGCGATATCTGAGCGTCCGAGAGGTCTCGTAATACGAATCCGAGGTAAAATTTAGAAAAAGTGGCGGCTATATTCTTCTTTTCTTTTCCGTCCCGATTTTGTTCAAAATCGATATCTGAACGTCCGAGAAAATTCTTAATACGAATCCAAGGTAAAATTTGAAAAAAGGCAGCCATATTGATTTTCTTAATTTCCAACCCGATTTCGTTCAAAATCAAAATCTGAGCGTCCGAGAGGTCCCCTAATTCGAATTTGAGGAAAAATTTGGAAAAAGCGGCGGCCATATTGATTTTCTTCATTTTCGTCCCGATTTCGTTCAAAATAGATATCCGAGTGTCCGAGAGGTCTCTTAATACGAATCCGAGGTAAAATTGGTGAAAGTGGCGGCCATATTGATATTCTTTTTTTTAGTCCCGATTTCATTCAAAATCTATATCTGAGCGTCCGAGAGGTCTCTTAATACGAATCTGAAGTAAAATTTGGCACTCCATACATGCCTGCATGCAAAAAAGTTTAATGTTACTATATAGGCGTGTGGGGTATCTATGGATTTGCTTTTAAAAACGACATAGAGGTTTCGATATTTTTTTCCATTTAAATCAACCTTTAGATTTTTTTTAATCGTATGGCATTGGCATTTATTTACGAACCGTGAGATCTTCGAGAAGACAAGTACGGTTTTCAGTTTTTGTTGCACTTTTGGCACCACCCAGAGGTCACGTGTAGGGTAACGGTGTGTACTTCCTACGGACGTGATGCAACTTCGACCCCCCTTTGTCAAATGAGTGGGCAACTTGACTGTTAGAAGTTCGCAAGCTGCCCGAAGGCCTCTAACTTGGCTTAACGATTGCTGTCGTAGACAGCACCCGGTATCAACGGCTTAGCGTGCCTTCCAAAGCACGAGAGCGCTCAGTTAGTAACCACTCAAAGCGGTCACCCATCCAAGAACTGACCTGCGCCCACATTGCTTAACCTCGCATACCGCACGCGGTAGGTGGGTGCAGCTGGGCCACGAGCGCTCTAAATTCTTGATAGTTTGTGCCAAATTGCAATTCAATCGGTCCAGTAAAAGCAATTCGGTTGTAACAGGCGGACTGACAGTAAGGAGTGCTAATGGAAGTGAGGCCAAATTTGCTTTTTGGATGCTCCAATGAGAACTGGCAAAAACTACCTATTAAAATTTAATTTTAGGAAAAAAAGGGTTACATTATTTCTGTACTTCAAAGGACCAGAGTTTATGACCGCTGTGTGCTGCTTGGTCGTTATCAGACCTATTGATGTTACTGTAGTACACAGATACTTTTACTAAGGGTCATTTAAGACATGCTTTTATTTTATCGGCCCTTTCCCCTTCGGCCTCTCGGAAAAGTATGATAATCAAAGTAAATAAAATTCAACAGTTTGCCGGTTCTGAGAATGTATGCTGACTTTTCATCTGTTCATCTGTTAATGAATCACAATCACCAAACTTCGTATATCGAAACCCCCAGAATGTAACAACTACTTTTCTGGAGACTGCATCTAAATCGGTTCAGCCAAACGCGAGATAATCGTGGACAAACATACAAACGTCTTATTTTAGACGGTTAAAAATTATGCTTAGTACGCGGGCGAAGCCGCGGGCAAATGTTAGTATTGTATAATACTTGACTTGTAATACCAATAAATTATTGTATTGGATTGTATTGCATACTTATGAGTTCAGTGACGTGTGCATATATAAGCATTTGGATGAGTCCAACTTTATCTGGGGGCACTGTAGTGCCCCCGCCAAGACGAGCCAAGCGAAGCGCAAGGGCACTACCTACCTTTTCTCGAAGTGTTTCGTCGTTTTTTGGAACCCTCATAAAGTTGGTTTCCGATGTACCAGATAGTTCATATTCTCAGGATATGATGTCAATAATAGACAAATTAAACGTACGAAGATTCAATTGAAGAGCTCTAATACTTTATATTTAATTGATATCTAAACTACACCGATTTCGTCACTGACACACTGATGATCATCAAAATGTTTGGGTACTTCCTGGAGTGCTAGAAAGCTGAAATTTGGTATGCAAGCTAAGTTTAGTATACAACCAACAAAAACACCAAAAACATTTCATGTAAAATGTTGCCAAGACGACCACATAAGGTTTGCCCTGTGAAAAAGATATCAGATCTCATGTAGAGTCAAGCTTCTGAATCTACACGGCCTAACTCTACCGACCCTAACTTCAACAAATTCTACATATCAGTAAATATGTATGGCTTGGCTGTTTCGTTACTTACTTCAGATCAGAAACTAAATATTCGCATCACCTCTACGACGGTAGCAAGGATGAAGGGCTTACCGTGCCTTCCAAAGCACGGGAGTGCTCAGTTAGTAACCACTCAAAGCGGTCACCCATCCAAGAACTGACCTGCGCCCACATTGCATATGCTAGGTTGCATACCGCACGCGGACCGCTGGCGCCGCTGGGCCACGAGCGCTGACATATCTATATAGCTTTGTCCTTGCCTATACTAGGAATACATGTGATACGAGGGAATTATACCACTTAGGTCATTTTTTTTCTTTCCAATTAAGTCAGATCTGACTTTGTTGACAGAATAAAATATGACTTACTTAGACGGCAGTTTTGACCGCGTGCAGACCTGACTGGACTCCAATAATGACAGCATGCTTACCTGACAGTTGAACTCTATTATATCTAAAAATACGATTTCGATCATTTCGTCCACCAGAATCCCTTAGCTTGATTCCCTGGCGAACTGGCTGGCCTGGCTACCATATACCTCATACATAAAGAATCCTGCGCTCCTGGTGCTTGTTATGATTTTCAATGTAAAGGCAACTTTTCATACTTTTAGCTTAAGGAGATTCTGATGAACTCCTTTTTTCACTAAGATCCTCCGGGGAGCAGACTAGGAGTTTCCGGAGGACGGAAGGGAAAAAATAGGAATAAGGTTTTGTATAATAAAATATTGGTATTTAAAACTAAATATTTATCCATACACTCCGTTAGGTTATACAGAAGTCTGAGGAGTATAACCTGCCCCTCTGTTTAGCGTTCGTGGACTACGAGGAAGCCTTCGATTTGATTGAAACCTGGGCTGTACTACAATCTCTCCAGCGGTGCCAAGTTGACTGCCGCTATATCGAAGTGCATGAGTGTTTATACGAGAACGCCACTATGTCAGTCCGACTACAGGACCAGAACTCGAAGCCTATTCCGTTGCAGCGGGGAGTCAGGCAAGGAGATGTTATTTCTTGCTGCTCTCCGCTGCACTGGAGGATATTGATCACCGAGTATATTGGGGAAAATCATTGAATGTATTAAACAGTTTGAGAAGATTTTACTATTACAGATGTATCTACGATTACTATACGAGGCCAATTGAAATGGGATCTGTTAATGTTAATGTTTCGTGCCTCACTCTGGATCATTTCATCGAGAGATCTAAAAACAAATCATTTACTACATCTGATTCTTATTTCTACGAAGCAGCTACGAAGGAGTATTTTCAAGTATCACACTTTTTTAATGCCAGGTATTTATAATCAATCTATGGCATTTTCAGATTTCGTCAAAACGAAACACCGACTACTTTGGATTAGTTTTCTAATAAACCCTTTTCTTGTTTGATTGATATGACATTTTGTCTGTATTGGTGTTGTCCACGACAGATGGACCACCTAGCATTAATGGATTGTCAGGAAAGAGAAATAATAACATACGATTTTTTTTACTCTATTACATTATATTATAAGTTATCAACGAAAGAAAAAGAGTTTGAGTTTTCCGGATGTTGATTTTCAGTCCCGTCTCCATTGAAATGAAATAAAAGTTTATTCACAGGAACATACTCGTACTGTACCTATTCAATAGATCTTATATAAATTTCAAATAAGAATCTTATACATCAAATATTGATCAAATGATGGAGCAAATATTTAAAAGGACGCTTCCTTAGAGCATCTGCAGTAGCACCTGGTGTACAATTTTTTTTTCAATAATTTTCGATTCGGAGAATTTTTGGTCTAAAGTTATTACCTCCGAGTAATGGATCTTGACACCACGAAATTATAGCGCATCAGTCAATGCAGTGTTTGAGGTCAAGTTGTTTTTGCATTTTCTGTTTTGAAGGACATTTATTTTTTATTTTTTCCAATTTTATTGACATTTTAAAATAAATTGACATTTATGTCACTCCAGAAAAGTTTTGCAAGTTATGAGTCATAGTTGTTTTTGCATTTTCTGTTTTGAAGGACATTATTTTTTTATTTTATCCGATTTCATTAACATTTTTAAATAAATTGACATTTATGTCACTCCAGAAAAGTAAAAAGAATACACATAAGCCACCTTAAAAAAATTTTTTTTTTTTCCAAAATTAAAATAATTAATTGACAACGGGGCCACTGTCTTATACATTAATGACCATGTGTGTTTCACGACACTACGAATAAATAATACTATAATAACATGGGTCCAATTATTTGTCTTAATTAAACTACTACTTCAGTACAAAATAAATCAATTTAATTGACCGCTAGTTTGTGAACAAATCTTTACCTGACTATGTCAAAAAAGTAGTAGGTGGCTTTGTCGCGCCATTAGGGTGTGTTAGATTAAAGATTTTTCAACTTGTAATTTGTTTTAAATAATTATCATCATCATCATCATTCAGCCGAATGACGTCCACTGCTGGACATAGGCCTCCCCCAAAGACTTCCACAATGACCGGTCCTGCGCCACCCGCATCCAGCGGACACCCGCGACCAGGTCATCAGTCCACCGTGTGGGGGGCCTACCCACGCTACGCCTTCCGGTACGTGGTCGCCACTCGAGAACCTTTCCGCCCCAACGGCCATCGGTTCTGCGTGCTATGTGCCCCGCCCACTGCCACTTAAGTTTAGCGATTCGAAGGGCTATATCGGTCACTTTGGTTCAGCTGCGGATGGCCTCATTTCTGTTGCGATCACGCAGAGAAACTCCCAGCATAGTCCTCTCCATTGATCTTTGGGTGACTCTGAGCCTTCTTATGAGGCCCATAGTAAGCGACCACGTTTCAGTACCATATGTCATCACTGGCAACACACACTGGTCAAAGACTTTCGTCTTGAGACACTGCGGAATATTGGACGAAAAGATGTGCCGTAGCTTCCCGAACGCTGTCCAGCCGAGTCGGATTCGACGATTAACCTCTTTCTCGAAGTTGGACTTACCTAACTGGACAGTCTGTCCTAGGTATATGTAATCGTCTACAACTTCGAGCGTAAAGTGTCCGATTGTTACGGGAGTTGGTGCTGCATGGGCATTTGATATGATCTTCGTCTTATCCATGTTCATCCTTAGACCAACTCGCTCGGAGGCTTTACTGAGGTCATAGAGCATTGTACTTAAATCTTCCATGGTCTCAGCCAAGACTACTATATCGTCAGCAAACCGAAGGTGAGTGATGTACTCGCCGTTTATGTTGATGCCTAGCCTTCTCCAGTCCAGAGTCTTGAACACATCCTCCAGTGCAGCGGAAAACAGTTTAGGAGAAATAACATCTCCTTGTCTGACTCCCCGCTGCAACGGATTAGGTTTCGAGTTCTGGTCCTGGAGTCGGACTGACATAGTGGCGTTCTCGTACAAACACTTCAGCACTTCTATATAGCGGTAGTCCACTTGGCACCGTTGGAGAGATTGTAGTACAGCCCAAGTTTCAATCGAATGGAAGGCTTTCTCGTAGTCCACGAACGCTAGACAGAGGGGCAGGTTATACTCCTCAGTCTTCTGTATAACCTGACGAAGCGTATGGATGTGGTCTATGGTGCTAAAGCCTCTTCGGAAACCGGCTTGTTCGGGAGGCTGGAAGTCATCTAGCCTGCATGCAAGACGATTCGTTATGACTCTTGAAAACAGCTTATAGCCATGGCTCAGAAGTGAGATGGGGCGGTAGTTCTTCAGTAAGGCGTTGTCACCCTTTTTGAAGAACAGCACCACCACACCTCTGTTCCATGCCTTTGGAGTTTTCCCTTCCAGTAAGACGGAGTCGAACAACTTCTGAAGGGCCCTAAGGACCGGTTTTCCACCCGCCTTCAGGAGTTGCTGTAATTCCGTCTTCACTGGGTGCCTTGTTGTTCTTTAGCTGTTTAAGAGAGAGAGATTCTAATCTCGTACAGGCTGATGTCCGGGATATCTTCGGTATAGTGCCGGGTTAATCTGGCTCTAGCGTCTTCCGCCAGACCAACTTCGGGTCTGCTAGTTGACGTGTATAGCTGTCCATAAAAGCATTCAATCTCATTCAGAAGCTCGGGTTTGGATGAAACGATTCTACCGTCTTCAGTTTTTAATTTGGCGAGCTGGCTCTGCTCAATAGACAGATATCTTGAGAACACTTTAGAGCCCTTATTCTGCTCGATGGCCTCTTCAATACGATTTGTATTGAATTGGCGCAGATCGCGGGTAAGGGACTTGGAGATCCGTTTATTAAGCTGCCTGTATAATGTCGCATCGGCTAAAGACTGCAGAATCATTTCATTCCTTTCCTCGATAAGCCTCTGAGTGGAGATAGAAAGGCTTTTGGCTCTGTGAGTCCGTTGAGCCTTAAAGAACTTAGACCCAATGCTATGGACAGCTTCCACAAACCCGTCATTGAATTCGTCCACGTCGCCGCCTAGACAATCAAAACGGTTTTGGAGTTCCAGCTGAAAGCTCTCGGGGTTTTGGATTTGGACCGCTGCTGGACGGAGCGTAGACTTCATCAGTCGAGAGCGCTCTAGCTTGATGCATATATTCAATGTGCCTCTTACCAGACGATGATCACTTCCGGTTTTAACCGTATTGATCACAGAGACATCATTGAATATATGCCTCTTCGTAATATACGTCGTTGCACCGTTTGCACCGTCGGAACTCATCCAGGTCCACTTCCTGTGCTCGCGTTTCTTGAAGAAGGAGTTCATCATGTAGAGTCCCTCCTTCTCCAAGAAACCAGCCAGTAGTTGGCCCCGTAGGTTCCGACTCCCAACTCCAAATTGCCCCACTCTCAGCTCATTGCCGTCTCTCTTGCCCATTTTTGCGTTAAAGTCCCCCATAACAACGGTGAAGTAGGTTTTGGAACTATGTATGGCCTTAGTTATATCCTCATACATAGCCTCCACCTCGTCGTCGGAGTGTGCCGAGGTCGGCGCGTATACCTGTATGACCTTCAACGAGTATCTCTTTGATACTCTGAGTATAAGGTACGCCACCCTAGCCGACACACTCTCGATCTTCACCACGTTGTTTACGAGGGACTTGTGGACGATGAACCGACACCTCCCTGGGACTGTTGGTCGCCCTCCCGGAAATAGAGCAAGTTGCCAGACTTTAGGGTTATCGTGTCCTCCCCCTCTCTTCGGACTTCAGATAACCCTACAACATCCCAACGCAACTTGCTCAGTCCTTCCTCTAGTTCCGCTATCTTTTCGTCGGTCCGCAGTGTACGGGTGTTGTACGTTGCCAGGACCAGGAGTCGTCGGTGGTGGTAGCCGGACCTTTGCCGGAGATTCTTAGCACCTCTGGCCCCGCTAGTACCCTGGCCGCTACCAAAACCAGGGCACTGTGGGCCGCCGGAACCTCGGGGCCGTGGCTTTATTGTGTTATCCATAGGGGGTAAATGCCATAATCGCCACGCTTGGCATGCGGGTTGGCGATCGCAGTATATCCACCGCACTCCAGGGATCTTGTCTTGGTCGTAGTTTAAGGACGTACCCGGGTAAATAATTAATATCTCTTAAATTATGAGGTTTTGGACTACATAATTATTATACCACATTATATACTCTAATTAGGCTCTGGAGTCGTTGGTTCAAATCTTTCGGATTATTAGGACCCCGCGGCCCACACAAATCAGGACATTCCGAAAGAATCACTCAACTTAAGTTAAAATAAGAAATAAAAAACTTAAGACGATGATTTGTTGTATGTAGTTGTGACGTGTTCGAATAGACATTACATATTTACAATGTGCAACACAAACAAAAAAAAAATGCCTATTCGAACACGCTACAACTACATACAATAGGTCATCTACTTAAGAGGGTGCCGCGCGAATGAAGAATTTCGATTTTAGGTATTAGCGAGCCGAGTCGACCGGCACTTGTCCATACGTCAACACACACGAAATTTACAGAGTAGGCTCAGCGCAGAGTAAAATATAATTATTTACTATTTTTGCATAGAGAAAATTAATGTAATTATATAATATCAGCCGAAGGACGTCCGCTGCTGGCCTCCCCCAAAAAGTGCCACAATGACGGATCCTGCGCCACCCGCAAAATGAAATAATAATAAATAATAATAATATTGGGGGACAATCTTACACAAATCGACCCAGTCCCAAACTAAGCAAAGCTTATACTATGGGTACTAGACGACGATATACATACTTATATAGATAAATACATAGAAAACATCCAAGCCCCAAGAACAAATATCCGTGAAAAATGCACAAATAAATGCTCTGGCCGGGATTCGATCTCGGGACCTCTAGCTTCGGAGGCTTCAACTAGGCTAAACAGGTCGTCAATAATATCATCATATCATATCGTCATAATAAAATAATAATGTAATTATAATAGTTTTATTATAATAATATGATAACAACATGTGACTGTTAATTCATTCTAGTAAAGTGCTGCAGTCTGGTACAGTCAGATGTACTATTTCTAAACTGAAATCATAAATTTGTCTGTTGTTGTGACATCTTAGAGAGATTGCAACAGAATCAAGTTCACACAAATATCTAGTACCTAGTCTTGGCATTTAGATACACCAGTATGAATTGTTATGTTTGTTGTTATGAATTTTCAATTCCTATCAAGGAATGAATTTTTAAACGGCAGTTGAAAGATTCAAACGGTGGTTAAGATAACAGATGTGACTATGCTTGTGTCGCTATACATTTGCACACAGCACACTGTGTATGAATTTGGATGAACATTGAATGCCCTTACTCTTTATTTAATGTGCAACTGTACAAAAGAGAAAAAACTAATTTTGTAAGTTGTGTTCCATTTTCTTCTTTAGTGATGTAGAGATGTATTTATATAGGTATGAGTAAAGATGCGAATGGTAACATACCAAATCTCACGCGAAGTTTTTCACTATATTGACTACCTGCACGAGGATGTGTAAATCATGGACAAAGCTAGCCTGAAATGATATTAATGTAGTCGTTAAAGAAAGGACAGAGAGTAACATAAATACTAAGTACAACTGTAGTTTGTTAAAGACATTTATTTACCTTCTATTTGCATGCTGTGTGTCGACACTACTCTGTACGGGATTTGACTTGATATTAATTTTAATAAATTTAGATTTTCTTGTTTGCCTAAAAGCATAACGAATGACTTACAGACATGATTAATTTAGCCGTATTTTAGTATGCAAATAAGAAAACCAGCAGAATATTGCGTCCTCCAACAGAAAAAAATACAATAATAAATTAACCTCCAAATGGAGTCTTCTTACCACATTCTAGCAGCAGTCTTGAGGAAATTTCTTTATTTTTTTCCACTCTAGTAAACATTTTTTTCTTGTTACCGATCTTTCACTCTCAAAAAACAGTAAAAATACTAAAACGTGTGAATCCTTAATTTATAACACGGCTGACTCGACACGTTAAACCTTGCAGCAAATAATTGCGTCTAATTAGTTTAGAAGAGCAATTTATTTTTCTGCATTCCAACTAAAACTATCAGGCGTTTGTGCTTAAAATGGAGAAGTCTTAATATTAACTTATTTATATTTTTTTAAATAAATATTAAGACGTCAGTGCCCTGCGGAATATTAATACAAACATTTTCATGTGAGCATTACCTATTGTATCATGCGTAACATTTACAGAATTATCGAAAAAAAATGATTTAAAACGTCATTACCTTTATACATAGATTACAGATTCTTAATTATATACGTATTTGTTTAAAATGTCAACAAATCAGAGATCTCATGCTAGGATCAGGCTAACCTGCACAAGTTATTTTATAGTACATTACGATACAAGTGCAGAGAACAGGAAATTCGCAACGAGTGGTGATAAATTCAAACACGACCGAAGGGAGTGTTTTAAATCGACACGACTTGCGAATTACCTGTTCGCACGTGTATCGTACAACGTTTTACAGTACATATGGCTCTTTAAAGTTTCGAAATATGCACGTAATCTGCTGATTACCGCACTGTAAAGTAGCACCTTATGTACTGTAATAGCTATTTACGATTCAAGGGTTGTTAAACAAAGAAAGGCCGATATCGCAGATGTTTGACGCCTGAGCCGCAGGCGAGGGTCATAAATATGCGAGAGAGGGCTTTCTATTTTACGACCCGTGTTTTTTACACAATTTTACGTCACTACTTGGCCAAAAAGTGGGTTTATCCGGACGCGCAGCATGCGGAAAAACGCGCTTTTTGGCTAGGTGTGGTGTAAAAGTATATACCTAATTCAGCGCAGAGTACGAGTGGCTTAAAATTACGCCAATTTTCAGAATTTCGTGCAGGACCGCCTTGTATTTTTATTATCGATTTAAGCCTCATTAAATAACGTTTAAAATTATAAATGATTTCATGCTGTAAATAAGTCAAGTTATGTATATTAATATACTAGTTAAAGAGAATGGTGACTATTTACCAACTCTATTTTGTTTATAAATCTAAAAACTAATAATGTCATATATACGACCTACCTATTTGACGACCTGTTTAGCCTAGTTGGTAGTGACTCTGCCTCCGAAGCTAGAGGTCCCGGGTTCGAATCCCGGCCAGGGCATTTATTTGTGCATTTTTCTTGGGTCTTTTTTATTTGTTCTTGGGTCTTGGATGTTTTCTATGTATTTAAGTATGTATTTATCTATATAAGTATGTATATCGTCGTCTAGTACCCATAGTACAAGCTTTGCTTAGTTTGGGACTAGGTCGATTTGTGTAAGATTGTCCCCCAATATTATTATTATTATATTATAAATCGCGATTATATTTTAATGCAATTTCTTCCGTCTTTATGTATGATTTACTGTAAAATTGTATTGGTGTCTAAATCGATTGTCAATGACGTCACTTGTTTTGATCAAGCAGAGTGGCGGAATGAGGTGGTAGAAAGAGCAGTGGAGTTGTTTAATACCTAGTATTTAAGTCCGAATGCCGTTCTGACGATCATTTCCTACTTAAATTTCAATGTACATTGTTACTCTGCTCAAATATAAGGTGATTATTAGATACAAATAATTGGTTTCCTTAGTACTTGATTGATCGTACGTAATTGATTTCCTTCCACGTTCTCGTGGCAGAGGTTTATTTTTTCGAACCGCCGGTAGCTTATTGACATTCATAGGTGCGCATAATATACTTAAATTGAAGAATTTATAAAAAATAAATAAAATATAAAACATTATAAAAAAACCCTGATATAGGGTACGTGGAGGTAGGGAAGCTGGTTAGGGCAGGGCGACAGAGAGAGGAACCTCCAGACTATCCGCGACCTGTCCAGGTAATTCTTTAAGTCTGCGTCAGTTCTCGTTTTCCATAGATAGCGTCACTTGTTGACATAATGATTCGTCTACTGCCATTATATCACGATACATCCCTCACTCGCTGTTTAGGAGCAAAACCATGTGATTGCGCATTTCGCGGGTTTAAAGGTCTTTGGCATTTAAAAAGCCGCAACTTCCACACTTCCGCGGGATGTACAGTCTCATAACAGATGAGCGACTGAGCGTGGGTGTAGAATGCGGTACGCAGTACATGCATTCTTCGATCCAGGGCATCGAGATTAGTCTGAGTCTATCTTAATAATTTAAAAGGCATTGAAGGCGTGTACCTTGGTGCCGTCCGACAAAAAATAGATTGATATCAGATTTATCGCCTTTTTTGCAATTATTTAATGTTCAAAAATACTTTTTTGTCGTAGCCAGTAATGGGTGGGATAGATTCAGCCCAAGAGTAGCTTATAGTAGGTTGATCTGTGGGAACTGAATTTATACCGGAGACTGATTGATTGGTTTAACTGATTGACTGTTTACAAAAGTCGTCCCACTATTAATCACCGTTTGTAAAATAACAAGCAGGGGTCGGAATTCTCGTAGCACTTTTGAAATGTGATAGGGACTTCTCATTTATCGTCTTCCGATATACAAATATATGTCGATAAATATAGAATATTAAAAGTGTAAAGTAAACAAGAGGCAGTCTTATCGCGAATGAGCGTTCTCTTCGAGATAACCTTTGGATGCCAACTTTTTGGAAATTTTAAATAGGAATTACTATAATAATATTTTATTGTTCCTTATAAATAATTTGTGGATTTCTTATTACGAGGCATTAAATTTAGACATTTTTTCAAAACAAGAATTGCCATCGTACCTAATGATTTCATGTTATGTAGGTACTGGCCATCAATCTGATGACCTTTGATTAGTAGTTTTATAGACATATCCAAACACAAACACAGACACTGAACTGAACTAATTAAATGTGAAATTGTAAACTATTAACTTTTCATTATTTTCATTGCATATCTCTATTTCACATTTTGAACTACTCAAGTTATCTGAAAGAGATCGCTCTTTAGCGACAAGACCGCCTGTTGTTTACCTCTACTGTTAATCTTCATCAACATGTTGTGTTCTATAATGTATCGATATAATATGTAGATCGCAAGTCGATAAATGAGAAGTCCCTATGACAGCTCAAAAGTGATACGAGAATTCCGACCCCTGTTAACAAGTTTTCTTACCATTTCAGTATCCGGTCTACACTTTGGAAATCAATATTTTATAACATTAATTGGTTTTTTATATATTACAACTTAATTTGGATATCTTCGTCACTTCTCATTAATCAAATATTTAAAAGGACCCTATGGAAGGTAAAACATTAGATTATAAGAAACGTTGAGGTAATCCAATAAGTAAAACAAATCTCGTTTAGTAAAATAATGCGTGAAAATGTAGAAAATTTAAACCAATACAACCTAATCAGAGTAATGTTTTTGTACGTTACCATAGCAAATAATTGTGAGTAGTCAATATACATTATTATCTAAACAAGAAGATAGGAGTTCAGTCAATTGCTTTTATCAAACAAGCTCGAAAAAGATCTTATATGTAACTAGGGCTGGGTGACTATCTAGAATAAAAATAAAATATAAGAACACAGAATAAGTTTTTATTGGTTACCTTGACTTCTTCTCTTACGATTCTGTTACGATCACTCAATGCAATCGACTTTTAAATTAGAATTACTATTATTAGATAATATATCTATGCAAATAGATAATCATTATAACAAACACCATTATTTCCCGCTGTCAACGCCATATTAAATCGAATTGACTAAGGTATTCATGTGAATAGAGATTCGGTTTCGGGTTAATCAATTGTTATGTTGCTCTTTGCATTTTGTCACTTCTCCTCAAAGACTCCTATTTTCTCCTCCTAGGTAGGCACCCGTACCTTTTTCCGTACATCTGTATACAAAAATGACTTTCAGAAATACACTGCCAAGTCAGAGTACCTTGACAGTTTTGTGTGCATTTTGCGTTTTTTATTAGCTGACTTATTGAGACTTAAATTAGTGCCAGAGACCCCTCTTTTAAAATGGTAGTTTAATATTTTTTTTTTTATTCCGTTAAAAATATTTTTTTCCTCAGATTCTCCACGTTGCTCATTGGATGTTGGCTATCTTTTTTGCTTGCGTTTTACTGTTTTTATGTTATTTTGCTGCTACCAATGTTAATCTCGGTACAGTGACACTTCAATCTTCGCCAATACTTGAGAAAAACATGGTAATTAAATTATATACATTTTTCTAAGTAGCGTTGCTTTATTTATATTATTAAGTGCGATTCCTATATGTTAGCAAGCGAAGGCGTACTAATTTTTTTGAGGTTTGTAGCCAAAATGGCGTAAGCAGAACTTTTATAGTTTTTTTCATGTCTGTCCGTCCATCCTATGTAACAGCCGAGTTACTCGGAGACAGCACTACAATTATAAAATTTGGTAATAAAGTGTATTCTATGAACCGCTATAGAAAAGTTATATCAAATTACGAAATAATATAAAATCAGGAGAGACACCTCATACATGTAACCGGATGATGAAAACGTAATTCAATGCATATAGGCGTGAGGGGTATCAATGAATAGGTCTTTACAAATTATATTGAGATCTTTTAAAACTTTTCTATTAAAGTCAACCGTTGGTGAGATATTAACTGACAGAGTCGTCAAAAGTGTCTCCCATCCCTTTAATTTCCAAACCATGAAGTTAATTTTTTTTAATAAAATTAAGGCGGTGAACAAGATAGGTATAACGGTTTTTGACGTATGAAGATACCTTTTTGATTCAATGCATTGTCTAGTGGTTTTAAATAGGTATAGATTTTCTATATCATGTAATAAATAGTACAAAGTACTTAACTCCTTAAAATACCTTCTTTTCTTGGTACTTCTGGTCCTTTTGATACTCGACAATCCGGAAAATTTTGAGCTACAATAATTAGTTTTTTTTTTTGTTTCAGGGACTGGACTTAGAATTTTTAGCAGAATCAATGACTGCGCCTCCCATACTTCACATATTGACCTCTCGCAGCAAGGGCGAGGTACTAGGAGGACATTCTGATTATTTCATTAATTTCATACTTTCTGTCAGACAGCAAGCAGTCTTAATACAACCCCAAGTTTCAAAAGCCTCTGTAGTTAAGCAATAAGAAACGCTAGTTTCAATCTGGAGGTCGTGGTTTCTAACCCATCATCTCTTCCCCTTAAACAAAATACCATTTGATACGAATATTTAACAGTAGCTTCTCGATGAAGTTACTCATAAATTAAGTTCATCATAAAAAACCGGTTTAATGCCAATAAGGTCTTGGAATAGGTGACAAAATGGACTCCAGGCTCCAGCTTTGAGTTCGAGTTTGCGAATCAGAAAGTAATGACATCTGACTTGGGAACTTTAACCTAAGTATATTGAATGACTTTTTTAGTAGCCTTATCTAAAGCAATAGTTTCCAAATAAAAATACTAACTATGTCCCATACTATCTGGTTCCACATGTAAAACATTATGCATCTTGACACCATTACGTTGACATTGTCAAGAAATCAAACCATGTTAAAAGTGTTATAAACCACCACAAAGCCATAAAGAACAATTCCTCAAGGTTAGACGAAATTAAACCTTATGCCTTTGTTCTGCAAGCTTTTCTCACCGTTTATATTCTATTTAGTTACGTGAATGTCCGTATTTTATGTACCATATTCGGCACATAAAGTATGAACCTCGATAGATTTCAGAACACATAGATTCTTGGCGCAATTCCGAAATGTGTTGCTGGTACCATACATGGAACTTAATGCAATATAGGGCTAATTTGCAAACCTTATAGAATTACAATTATTATTTATTCAAATTATCTGTCGTGATTCCATTCGTTTCGTTCCATTATGGCCACGTCCCAAAACGACCACATGTCTGGAAGACCACTTTCCATAGTGACCATTCTAATAAAGTCCGATTTCCAGATTGACCACTTCGCAGAAGGACCATTTCCCAAAACAACCAATTCTCAAGTTGCCCACTTCCCAAATTGACCACATTCCTATAATGGCTGTTTCCCAAAATGTCCACTTCCCAAAACGACCACATGTCTGAAAGACCACTGCCCATAATGACCATCCCTATAAAGACCGCTTCCCAAATTGACCACTTCCCAGGAGGGCCATTTTCCAAAACAACCAATTCTCAACTCGCCCACTTCCCAAATTGACCACAATCCTACCACCAGTCCTTCGACCAACCAACAGCCAATACGATAAGGTTACAATATATATATATATAACTTGGACCCGGGTATGTCCTAAAACTACGACCAAGACCACCGGGGGATGGGCAGCAGCATCCCTGGAGTGCGGTGGAGATACTGCGATCGCCAACCCGCATGACAAGCGTGGCGATTATGGCATTTACCCCCCGTGAAATTGGGGGAGGCCTATGTCCAGCAGTGGACGTATTTCGGCTGACATGGTGGTGGTGGTGGTGGATATATATATATATATATACATATCTAGACACGCGGCAGCGTGTCCAGCCAAGTTCACCGCAAGAACTGGCGGACAGCAGCCGTGTGTTATTTTACACGAACCGTTTGGAGCCACTTTTGACCCCCAATAACTCAAAATCTATTTAACATAAAAAAAATGAAATTTGGTACATGCAGCATGCAGCTTGGTAATTGTGTGTGTACACCAGAAAAAATCCTAAAATAGTGATTTTATTATTAGTTTTATTATTATTATTATTTATACTAGTTATCTCAGAACTCCGTCATTTATTAACCGATTTGGAAAATTATTTTTTTGTTAGAAACGGTATACTTCGGGGGTGGTCCTATAGTTATCAGGTAAGAATCTGATCATGGGGTCCTGGAGAAATCGAGGGAACTCTTCAAATATTTGAGTTGCATCTATAGCGACTTGGGTATTTTGGATAGTAACTCGTGCATTCGCTCTTGAAAAGCACCATTTGATGAAGTTTGACAAAAAGTAATGATATCCCATCAAAAACATAAATGTGAAAATGGGAGCCAAGTTCATTATTCAGAATATGCGACGCTTGGTTGTCGTCTTCACCGACAAAATAATTGAGATCTTAATGTGCCAAGTTCCGTAGATTCTCTGAAATGGTGCCAAGTCCGGCACTACATTGTTTACAGTAAAACTAATTATTATTTTTTTATTAAAAATGGGATTGCTCTTGGCCAGCATCTAGCCAGGGGGCAAAGATGAGGCCGACGATGATGCGAGCTCACCCAGAAGATGCCTATTCACTCGCGCCTTAAAAAGGTCCAGGTTATATGAGCTGGGAAATACAGACGTCGGCAGAGAATTCCAAACCTTAGAAGTGCGCATTATAAAAGAAGATGCATAGCGCTTGGTTCGAATTAGAGGAATTTCGACCAGGTAAGGATGGTAGCCAGCCGTACATCTGGATGTCCGATGGAAGAAGGGTGAGGGCGGTATGAGCTCATAGAGCTCCTGAGCACACTCACCGAAGTACAGTTTGTAGAAGACGCACAGACATGCTACTTTGCGTCGATGTGCTAAGCTCTGCAGCTTATTTCCCACTACCGTACTGCCGTCAATGAGCCTCCTGGCTCTGCGGTCCACCGAGTCGAGTGCGGCAAGTTGGTACTTAGCCGAGCCATCCCAAAGGTGACTACAATACTCCATGCAAGACCGGACTTGGGCTTTATATAAAGATAGAAGCTGCCCAGGGGTGAAGTATCGCTTGACCTTATTTAGGATGCTCAGCTTTTTGGCCGCTGTTCCGGCTTTGGACTCGATGGTAGTGCCGAAGTTAAGGTTTGAGCTTAACGTCATGCCAAGCAGCTCGAGATCGTTGGCTACAGACACGGTTGTACCTCGGAAAGTAGGAGCCAGATTGAATGAGCTCCTTTTTGCGGTAAACAGACACGCTTGCGTTTTGGTGGCGTTGAAACTAACCAGATTGTTATCACCCCATTGGCAGACAAGACTTAAGGTTGAGTTAATTCGCTCTACCATTGTCTCTCTCTTTACTGCGGCTTAATGCATTTTGAGCCTTAACTTGGCAGTTTTTTATGCAGTATGTTATAATACCATAAAAGCTGTTGGATATTTAAGAAAACTGCCAAGTTAAAGCTCAAAATGCAGTAAGCCGCAGTAAATTAGTTTATATGTATTATATATATACCTACTTACCTTTATAACTTATATAAGAACCTATTTACAATTTTATTTACCTACTTTACAGATTGTTACAGTCTGCGTCAAATTGTTAGAGGAATGTGCAATGTTTGATGTACTTGATACCATGTAAAGTGCAGGGCTGCAGATAGTTAATCAGTAGGCATACGGACTGGTCTTGATAAACGTAGTCATTCTAAGAAGTAAGCAATATGAAAGTAGTCGTTTTGGGAAATGGCCCTTCTGGGAAGTGGTCAATCAGGAAATCTGTCTTTATAGGAATGGTCTTTATGGAAACTGGTCTTCCAGACATGTGGTCGTTTTGGGAAGTGGTCAGTGCAAGTTCTGGAGGTCACGACACTGGTCATTCTAAGAGGTAGGCAATATGAAAGAAGTCATTTTGGAAAATGGCCCTTCTGGGAAGTGGTCAATCTGGGAATCGATCTATATAGGAATGGTCATTATGGTAAGTTTTCTTCCAGACATGAGGTTGTTTTTGAAAGTGGCGATTACGAGACGAAACGGTCATTGCTAATAACGGTCTCAACTCAAGTTAATCCCTAGATTCGACTTATCTACGGATCGCGTTTTCATCTGCAATAATGTACAGTCGACTACAAATAGATCATTTCACCCAAAGTTACAAAAATATGTTTCCACGATCTTAATATTAAGTCAATAAAGACACGGATACATATTTTTGTAATCTTTGTAGTCGACTGTACTAGTTCGTATTTGCTCGAAATGTTTTTAGATCTTTATTGAATGCACTTCGTCCGTCAACGTTATTTATAATGTCCTTTGTTTTCAGGTCAATTTAAGTACTGATAGTGCTATAATAGTAACGTCTAACACGATATTTTATTTGTTCCGAGCATACGTCCGAGACAGATTGCTGAGATATTGCGTTTACATTACTAACGCGCAATGGCATCTGGTTTACTGTAAGTTACGAATCGAATGTTAATTACAGTGTTTATACTGAATTTCAATTAAAGATGGGTCATCTAATTTATTTGTACGTTCAGGACAGTCGCCGTTGCATACGCTTCGACTAGCCGCTCCTTTTATAGGTACATGATCATACCGATCCGATGACTAAACATCTTATACGAATAATAATAATCTTGACTTAGTCTAAATTTCACGCCTAATACTTGTCGGAAATTACCTACTTTCTGCGCTTGTAACCTAAATAAATATACTAATCAATTTTTTACAATAACAAGTAGTATGGAGAAACTCAAGTCTAGCACAGAATAGTATAATACAGTTAAATCTCGATAATCCGATATGCAATAAACCAACCCCTGTTCGGAATCATGAATCGTTCGGATTATAATATTATGCTTGCATTTATGTTTGCGTTTTGGCAAATGAACCATAAATATTTGACCGAACGAGCGAAGCGAGCAATGCGTCTCCATTTCTCAACCGATTCTCTTGAAATTTTGTGAGCAGGTTCGATAATTAAACAGAATTTTTTAGTCGAGTCAGGTTTCTGAAATTTTGCAATGTGAAAAAAAAAATTGCGAGGTCTACAGCTCATAGCAGTGATGGGAATTCAAGAATAAAATAATTATTTGAATAAGAATTCGTAAGAATAAAATCATCATGATTTTATTTTAAATTCTTTTAAATTAAGAATTTTTGGTTGCCAAGTCCGGGCCAAACAGCAGACGCACAGCTAGACTTAATATATGGTTTGTTGCGCTTGACAAATAGAGACAAGGTCCCACGCGCAGACATAAAAAATTTCAAGAAGCTTCTCAAAGCAGCTAAAGCAGCTGAACAGAGAGCTAGTTTAACTGGAGCTAACCCGAAGGAATACCAACAAGAAACTCGACCAACATCAGCAGCGATTAGATCGATGAAGAAAACCAAATGCAGATTCTGTAGTAACTTTGGGCATTCAACCGAAAACTGTCGAACACTAAAGGCACGAAAGGAGAAGGCTAAATAGGAAACAACATCAAAAGGACGGAGGCTGTCAACCAACGGCTTTTGGATTATGGGCAATTTGTTGCACCTGTGCATGCCCAAGAATAAGGCATGCCGAGAACGCCAATTGTATTGGAGCAAGAATCTTCGTTTTTTTTCGAACAATCACTGAGCGAGTACCTACGCGAGATGCCACACGAAGGTTCGACGTTAACCAATTCTTCGTTTGGTTGTTACTAAATACTGCTGGATTGCACCCGTACCATTATCAAAAGGAACAAGTATTAAACGATGTAGACGCCATACATCGCCGCACCTTCTGTAAGTGCCTGATCGCGCACCGTGATACAACGGACTGATGAGGCCCTGTTTACTCGTGTGGGGGTGAAGGGAAATTTGCAATTTACGTTTTTCTACTAGTTTTTGTTAAAAATCGATTTTTCGACCGTTAGTTTATCTCGGCGGCACGGCGGCGACTCAAAGTGGGTGCAGGGCGACCGTTATTGCCACCTCCCGCACAGCGCGCTACCGCGGTAACCACAAACGCATGTTTTACGGTTCCGTACCCAAAGGGTAAAAACGGGACCCTATTACTAAGACTCGCTGTCCGTCCGTCCGTCCGTCTGTCACAAAATAAGAATAATAATTAAGGGGGGCTCCCAAACAAAAAACGTGATATTTTAACCCATTTTAATTGGCTACCACTCGCCGAGCTAGATCTCAAGAACCGTAATAGCTAGACAGTTGAAATTTGCACAGATTATGTATTTTTGTTGTAGCTACAACAACAGATACTAAGATCAAAATAATAATAATAATTAAGGGGGGCTCCCATACAACAGAGTAGTTGTTGGCATTTTTTTTCTGGTACGGAAACCTTCGTGCGCGAGTCCGACTCGCTCTTGGCCAGTTTTTTTAGGATATCTTTCAGCTGCCGTATGTC
Organism: Notocelia uddmanniana; assembly: GCA_905163555.1. NCBI lineage: Eukaryota > Metazoa > Arthropoda > Insecta > Lepidoptera > Tortricidae > Notocelia > Notocelia uddmanniana. The sequence continues at coordinate 35,270,631 of LR991052.1, read as the reverse complement.
AATATTTTAGTATTGAAAAATACTGAAAGAAAAAACACATATCTTTTATTTTTCGCTAAGGAACCCACTGAAAATTTGAACAGTTAATAAAATTTCACACATTTTCAGTGGACTCATGTCTGGCCGCGGCGGGTATAAATATCCAAATTTTGTGACTTTAAAATCACCATGTAAATATTAGTTCCCTAAATATCGCAAGGATATCGCATTATTTATTTTAGAACAATTTTCTGTTATCGATGTTTTTTTGTTTCAGGGCAATCCAATAGTTTTTTCCTCTGGCCAATATTTTTTAGTTCGGTTCGTCTTGACAGTGTAATCACCATCCCGTTTTCGATCTTGATTTTTGTGGTGGACTATTTCACATTTGTAAGTTCACATTTTTTTTCATCTAATTGTTTGTTTTTATACAAAAAAAAACTGAAGTTATTAAACTGACGAAAATACTTACGATTTTTTTTTCATTTCAGATTATAACCCATCATTTCTTGATCGAAGTCATAGTTTGCGAATGGCAGTTCCTTAAACGGTGGCATGCAGCAATTATTTTATTTCTTTTGGCTAATCTATACAATGAACAATGGTTAACAGTAGTAAGTATTGACTCAATATCTTCTGTGCTGTTATGTAACATATGCAAAGTAATATAAGTTTTCGGGCGGACGTTTTTGGTAAAATTCAAATTCTTATTGCTGTTTTTTTGCTGAGTCATCAGTCATTACCTTCTACCGTAAAATGGGGTGAGTAGGGTTCGCGGGGGGAGTAGGGTTGCGAATCCAGAGTTTATTTTTTCAGTAGCTACTTTAATTTTCGGGCTCAGGTCGCTCTCAAAGTAATTTGATTATATTTTTAGACATATTTTTTCTTTTTTTCCCAACACTAAGCTGCCAAATCATACAATTTTTAAACAAAATTCACTGTCAAAGTTGATGCTCGAAAGCGGCGGATTTTTAGTTGAATTTAACTTTATTTTTTTAGGTGATGTTTGCCAAAGTAAGTGTTCATTCACCTTTCGGATATCGTTTACAGTACCGGTCAAAAGTTCAAGTTCACTCTGTTATTTTAGTTCATTTACGCCCTTTACTCAGTACAAGATCACCAATTTTAGCACCTGTAAAGCATTCCCTGGTTATAGGTAACAGATACTCCATCCTTCACTGTAGGCATCATGCATAGTTTGATCATTAATCTAAAAAAAACAGACGTCGGTGCACTTTCAAAACTGCTATTCGCTGATCTTTGCGTTGATCTCTTCATAAATTTCTGGAGCAGTTCGAGTACACGTATTGACGTCAGATTTGAACGCAAAAAACATGTCCTCACTTTTTATTTCAAATTTTAGCCTACCTGAACGAAATCGACTGGATAAGTTTTTTTAAGCTTTTTCCTTGTTTTCCGTTTAATAGCGTTTTTGACTGCAGTTTGAGAAACCCCATTCTTTCAGTAATTGGTCCAGTAACCTTCATTGGACAGAACCCAAAGGTTTAGCATGAGTTTCTATGCTAATTTATTGACTTTCCAAATGATTTATGAAATTTTTAATGATTTCCACTTAAACGGGTCCGGGCTTGTTCCTGGGTAAAGACCCAGGAACAAGGTATACACAAGAAATGCAAGTACAGTTTCGTGTGTATCTGATAAAATTCGCGTACAACAACTTTAAATTTCCACAAAGAGATATTTATTTAACCATTTTCTAGTAATTTAAACAGATAAACGTCTAAAAAAATATATATATTTGAAAATAATTTAATAGAAAATCAAAGTCGCATAAGGTTAATTTAAACTTTTGACCGGTACTGTATATACTTCCATGGCTTATTGGAAACAGAAAAACATAAGTTAAATTTTCTTTATTTATAATGGTTTTAAAATAGATAACGATTCAACCGCATTTGAGGGTTTTTATGGGGAGAGCAAAGATGAACTGAGGGGTGAGTTGGGTCGACAACGGGGACAGTTGAGTCATGAATGGGGAGAGTTTGTGTTACGAACGGGGAGTTGGTGTTCGTAGGTCAGGGTTGTCGATTTACATAAGTAGTCAAAAGTGTATAATATAAGTATTATGATAAAATGGTAAATATTATTTAAAAAAATACTGAAGTAACGGTGGAATTAAAGAAATTGCAAATTAAACAAATATGTTATACTAGCGTTTGCCCGCGGCTTCGCCCGCGTACTAAGCGTAATTTTTAACTGTCTACAAAAAAGAGGTTCTCTCTTTGACCCGCATATAGCCGCTATGTATGTTTGTCCACGATAATCTCGCGTTTGACTTAACCGATTTAGATGCGGTTTCCAGAAAAGTAGCTGTTACATTCTGGGGGTTGCGGTACTTATACGACGTTTGGTGCTTGTGATTCATTAACAGATGAACAGATGAAAAGTCAGTATACATTCTGAGAACCGGCAAACTGTTGACTTATATTATATTTTCGCAAAAATAAGGATCGAAAACTATCCGGTATTAAGTGGTTTTAATATATTTCACCCAACACTCTACAGGTATTATTTAGCGTAATTATAACATTGTGACAAGGTTAGTATCCACGTGCTTAACCATGTTTCAAAGTAGTAGCCATTGTTAAGTGTACCGGTCTGATTTTATTACAATATATTTAATTCAGTCACACATTTGTGATTATTGTTTTAATTTTAATGCTACGACAGCTTAAAAACAAATTTAATTAGGCCTTTGTTAAATTGAAACGTTAAATTAAATGCTAACTTTGCACTAGCTATTAACTGTATTCAATCAATAGTAAAATTTTAACGGTTTTAAAACCAATTAAGCATCTTATGAGCATAAATGTATGATAAAAATACTTAAATTACCTCAACTTTAACTGTAACTACAACTCGCTTTCGTTGTAGTGCATATTGCAAGTTAATTGTTACCTAATTAGTAAATATTTGCAACTTAAACATTCCAGGTTGACTACACTCTCTTCCCAAAATGTCTGATGCAAAAGAAAAGGAGTTAATTGGCAATCGTGGCAGCTGTAAGGGCCGATTAACCTTATTCGAGCGATACCTAGATGACTTGGACGCTTCTTCATTAACATCATCTGAGGTAAACGAGTTACGATTGCGAATTGGCAAAATTGAGGCCTTATACGAGCAATACGATGAGGTTCAGCTTAAAATTGAGTGTACTAGCACCAATGTTGACGTTCAGATGTCCGAGCGAGCTGAGTTTGAAGGCAGATATTTTAAATTACTCGCTTTGGCGCAAGATATGCTAGCCTCTAACGCCAAAAATCTAGAATCTGCTTTCAATTCGGCAGCAAGTGAGCAGTCTTCTCGTAAGGGCAATAATAACATTGTTCGCCTTCCGACGATACAACTGCCAAAGTTTTGTGGTAATTATGAGAACTGGCTTTGTTTTGCGGCACCTTTACCAACCTCATCCACTCAAATGACGAAATAGATGACATAAATAAATTTCATTACCTTAGGGCTTCCCTGGCATCCGCGGCAGTCGTCATACAGTCAATAGAATTCTCGTCTGCCAACTACTCCATGGCATGGAAACTTCTATGTGATCGCTTCAATAATAAGCGGCAGTTGTTGCAAAATCACGTATCTGCACTGTTCAATATTGAACCGATTACACGAGAATCGTCCAGCCAAATTAAACGGGTTATTGACCAGGTCAACAAACACCTTCGTTCCCTGGAGACACAAGGCGAGCCAGTAAAAGAGTGGTCAACACTTCTCATTCACATAATTTCGCACAAGTTAGATACTAAAACATTTCGAGAGTGGGAAGAGTTCAAAGGTGGCTTAGACAAAAATAAAACTGTTATTTTCAGTGAATTCTTAGCCTTCCTACAAAACCGTGCCGATTTACTAGAAACACTCGAATTCTCATCCATTCAGTCATCACCACAAAATAAGAATGTATCTAAGGTTAAATCTATGATAACAGTGCACGAACGAGTAGGTAATAATAGCAATAAGCAGCCGCCGCTATCTAAACCGTGTCCGAGATGTAAGGGCGATCATTGTGTATCAAATTGCTCGCAATTCCTTGCGCTAAGCAATGCGGCGCGTTTGCAATTATAACCTAATTATAAGGTGTGTTTTAACTGTTTTCGTAGCGGTCATTACGCAAATCACTGTAAATAACCTGGTTGCAAGATATGTAAACGTAAACACCATAGACTCATTCACGTATCAGACATCATGCGTAGACCAAACGTAAACACAATGATAATTGCGCGAGCGTCATCAGCGGTGACCAGGAGCGGACTGCGCCCGCGCACCTCACGACCCCCAGCCGCCTCGAGACGGCCCAGGTTGCGATGTCAGCAAATGTCGCGCCGAGTACTTCGCAGACATTCTGACGGGGACATGACGTACTGCTATCAACTGCTTTAGTAAAAATATATGATTGTAATAATCAGGAACTCATTGCACGTTGTATTCTTGATAGTGGCAGTACGTCTTGTCTTATAACGGAAAAAAATTATAAAAGGTTAAATCTAGCGACTGATTTCGTAAATAAAAGTGTAATAGGTATAAATAACATTTCGTCACCTATAAATGTGTCGAATACAAATGAAATCGCTTAATGGCCGATTCGCAACAAAGCTGCAATGTTTTGTTTTGCCCGTAATTACAGACGCCGTTCCTACTCATCAGGTAGATTTATCGAATATGCATATACCTATTGATATTTGCCTAGCAGACCCGTACTTCTACACTCCATCGGATGTAGATATGATAATTGGAGCCGTTTTATTTTGGGATTTATTAGGATGCCAGAAAATTAAATTGGGTGATGGGCAGCCGATCCTTTGTGAAACCGAACTGGGATGGTTGGTTTCAGGTCCTCTCACAGGTCACCATGGATCGACAGTGTCACCACCCATTCGGTGTAATTTCTTAGCGGTTACTTCGGATAGTGCTACCTCAACCTTTGATGATGACATACAAAACCAATTAACGCGTTTTTGGCAACTGGAAGAAGTTAGCCATCAGTCGTCTCATTATTCTCACGAAGAGAAATTATGCGAGGAACACTTTAAGGCAAACACCGTTTGTTTGAGTGACGGAAGCTTCTGTGTTAGATTGCCATTAAAACTAAGCCCGAGCCTGCTAGGTGAATCATATCAAAGAGCTAAACACTGCTTTTTGGCATTGGAGCGTAGATAGAAAAATAGACCATTATTACGAAATATGTACGCTGATTTCATGTCGGAGTATCACGCTTTGGGTCACATGTCTGAGTACGTACCTAATGATTTAAGTACATATACTTATCACGTCCCTCACCACAGTATAATCAGCGAAACTAGCTCCACTACCAAGCTGAGAGCAGTTTTTAATGCTAGCAGTCCCAGTTCTACAGGTATCTCTTTAAATGACTTGCAAATGGTGGGACCGACAGTCCAGGACGACTTACTGTCCATACTTATTCGTTTCCGGCAACATAAATATGTAATTTCAGGCGACATAGAGAAGATGTACAGGACAGTGCTGGTACATCCTGCCGACCGAAGTTTACAACTTATTCTTTGGCGTGAAAGCGAGTCTGATATTTTAAAGACCTTTCAATTGAACACGGTCAGTTACGGGAATGCAAGCTCCGCTTTTTTAGCAACCCGGTGTCTCAAACAGGTAGGTTTAGACTGCAAGGATAAAAGCCTAAGTGAGGTGATTATCCATGATTTTTATGTAGATGATTTGCTGAGCGGGGGAGATGATTTCAACGCGGTAGTTAGGTTGCGTCAAGGAGTGACTGACGCTTTAGCTGCGGCTCGCATGCATTTACGCAAGTGGAAATCTAATGATTCTCGATTAATAAACCCCTCCTGTCATGCCCCAGTAAATTTAAATATTGGAACTCTCGAGGCAAGTAAAACATTGGGACTAGGCTGGCATCCAGATGCCGATCATTTATATTTCCCCATTGGCGCATCCATTCTTACGGGAAATACTAAGAGGGATGTTCTATCAACTCTTGCACAGATTTTTGACCCTTTAGGTCTCCTAAGTCCTTGCGTTATTAAAATGAAAATATTCATGCAACGGCTGTGGTTGCACAAACTGTCTTGGGACGAGCAGTTACCTTCTGAAATTCTGAGACAATGGACTGATATAGTTTCGAACTTGCCTGTCCTTAATACTATTCGCGTCACACGACGAGTCTTATAATGTGAGTCCTATGAGCGCCTGGAATTACATATATATACGGATTCATCAGAACGAGCCTACGGTGCATGTGTATACGCTCGTAGCATTAACAGCGCGGGAGAGGTTTTCGTGAGGTTGTTATTAGCAAAAAGTCGCGTATCCCCTATTAAACCTCTGACCATACCGCGTCTCGAACTGTGTGGAGCTCTGGTTGGCGCTCGACTGTACCAAAAGGTTCTCAGTTCGATTCGAGCCCAAATTAGCAGTACGACCTTCTGGACGGACTCCACCATAGTTTTGGCTTGGCTCAAAACGCCACCAATAAAATTACAACCTTTTGTTCGAAATCGTGCAGCTGAAATTCTCGAAATCATTGGCAACTGTTCCTGGCGACACGTTCCTACAGACGAGAATCCCGCTGACCATGTCTCTCGAGGCGTCGATTTCAATTTTATAAATTCACTCGACTTGTGGTGGTTAGGGCCGAGTTTCCTAAAGCGTGATGCTTCGAGTTGGCCAGTGAACCCAAATGCAAATTATATTGCCAATTTACCAGAAATTCGGACCGAAATTACGTTGTCTACTCGTATTCAAGAGCCTTTCATCGACTTTGATAGGTTTTCAAAATTTTCACGTTTGAAGCGCGCAGTTGCATATGTGTTACGTTTCACGTCGGTTTGTAAGAGGGAACCAATAACAACTACATATTTAAATGATAACGAGTTGAAGACCGCATTAAAGGTATTAATTAGAATCTCTCAAGTCGACTCTTTCCCCGAATATGATTTATTGCTAAATTCAAAAACGTTGCCCAAAGGTAGCCCACTGCTAAAACTAAACCCTTTTTTAGACGAAGACTCAATCATGCGTGTTGGTGGTCGTCTCGCAAATTCGGACTTCTCATATGAGAAAAAGAAACCAATCATCTTACAGTCCACTCACAGAGTTACGAAGTTGCTTTTTCAGTATGAGCACAAACGATTATTGCACGCGCCACCCCAGCTATTATTAGTCTCAATCAAGGATAGGTACTGGCCAATTGGAGGTCGAAATTTGGCTAAGTTATGTTTCAGGCAGTGCGTCCAATGCATTCGAATGAAAGGACGTGTACTTAGCCCCTTAATGGGTAATTTACCCAAAGCTCGCTTGTCTCCTGAGGGTCAAGTGTTCATCAACGTAGGTGTAGACTATGCAGGCCCCATCAGCTCAGCTAGTCGTCAAGGAAGAGGTAGTAGGATGGTAAAGGTGTACGTTGCTATATTCATATGCTTTACTACCAAAGCCATTCACCTAGAATTAGTCGGTGACCTAACAAGCAATAATTAACTAATGGCGCTAAGTAGATTTATGTCGCGCAGATAAAAGCCTGCCAATATCTATTCCGATAATGGAACCTCCTGCGTTGGTGCATACAACGAACTTTCAAAATTCCTCAAAGCCAATTGTAACTCGTTAGCTGAAAGTGCGTCTAATGAAGAAACGAACTTTCATTTTTTGCCAGCTTATGCGCCACATTTTGGTGGACTTTGGGAAGCGGGTGTTAAGTCAACGAAGCACCATTTAAACAGAGTGCTAGGAAATTGTAAGCTTACGTATGAGGAACTTAACACTACTTACATTAGTTAAAATTGAGGCAATTTTAAATTCTCGGCCACTCACCGCCCTGTCTACAGAACCCGAAGATTTGATGCCATTAAGTCCGGGACATTTTCTTATTGGCCGTCCGATGACCGCTCTGCCTTTTCCTGACTACCGAGACCACTCCTTCAACTACTTGACGCGTTTCCAGCGAGTAGAACAACTGCGTCAACACTTTTGGGCCCGTTGGAGCAAGGAGTACATTTCCGATCTCCAGCAACGACTGAAGTGGCAGTCTGGCGGAGACTCCTTGTCCCTGAACACACTGGTTCTTTTTAAAGAAGATAACCTTCCCCCTTTAAAATGGAGATTGGGACGCATTGTTGCCGTTCATCCTGGAACCGACGGAGTCAGCAGGGTAGCCGACGTAAGGACAGCACAGGGAATCGTACGAAGGGCATTCTCCAAGATTTGTCCACTGCTGAATGCTGATGCACCTAACGCTTGAAAGACCTGCCTTTCAGCACGCGGGGGCATGTTGAAGAATGCTCCATCATTTCACTATAAATAAAGTTCCTGCCACAATTCTCTGAGCAACGAATCTAACCTACGTCATTCGCATGCAAGACATATGTAGGATTTTAGTTTTTAATCACTTACTCATAAGCTTTGTACGGTTACCTATCATAAAATCGAAAATTGTAATGTCGATTATTAATACCCCGAAAACGTTTCCCATTTTATTAATTAGCCTATATTTTGTTTGCCCGAAAGTACGTTTCCCTGTTCATTACTTTCCCCCCTTCTCAGTTCGCTGCAATTTTATTTCGCTTATGATTCGAATCAACACTTGTAAAAATTCCGAAGTATCATTTGCCAACTACTTTTTGTGGCGTAAAGTATTTTGAACGAAATATTATTTTCCCTATAACGCGCGTTGCCTATAACGCCCCGCCCATCAGATCGACAAACAAACAAACAAAATTGTAAGTAAGTAAATTTGTTCGTTCGTTCTTGCAGTAATAACTCGCATATATTTAATATTTAAAAAGTGTTACTATCGCATTGCACGCAACTCAATATTAGTAATTTATTTTATTTTGAGACTGAGATCACATGAAATGTCCTCATTATTTACTTACCTAATAGCTGAATTTAACTATACTGTATGAAAGTTTTATATAACAAGTTTTTCCGCTCTTTTATAAAAAAAATAACCTCGAAGACGAAAGCGGGAGCAAAGCTCCCGCTTCCGTCTTCTAACCTATCCGCGATTAGAGTCGGTTTTGCCACTAAGTCCCTATTCCGGTTCCTTATTCGGTTTATTAACCTATATTCAAAATTTTCTTACTTTCCTAGCAAATGTTTGTTTCCGCAAGGGTCGCCGTTCTAACCTAACCTAACCCATTTCGATTTCGCGTAGCATCGGATTTATGAAAAGGTGATTAACAAATCGGTTGTCAAGTAATAAATTTGGCAACCGTTCTTCTGGTTATCGAATTTCGGGAAAATGTAGATGTGGGATAGGAAACTAGAGACATTTCAAAAAATATGGTAAGCAATGTATATGGATTATAAACATTCGAGCAACCGTTTTCGGACAAGTGAAAACCGGACAAAGGATTTTCGAAACTTCGATAGGTTACCGCTTTGTACAAAGAGACATTAAATTATCATGTGTCCTCAAATATAATTACGCTGGTTTCAATTCTTCACCTGGAACTCCTAAACAATAATAGTGTTCAAAATTTTAAGAGACCATGGTGGCTGGCGCCCACACTGGGCAGCGCCGCGGCGCATCGCTTGCGTTTACTTTTTTTTTAACTGACTTCAAGATTTCACAAGAGGAGGTTATCAATTCGGTTGAATGTTTTTTTTTCTTAATGTTTGTTACTCCAGAACTCCGTCATTTCTCAACCGATTTTGAATTTTTTTTTTTTGATTGCAAGTATATATATCCAAGCTGGTCCCGTTTTCACATCATCAGAACTGCGTTTCCAAGAGAAATCGAGGGAACTCCTCAAATCTTAAAGGCAAAAATATAGCGATTTTTGTGTTTTTATCAACATATCAACCATTGTCATACAAAAATGTGACATTTGATGAAGTGGAACTGCTGATGATGATCAGAACAGAACTCTTCAACGACGAAAAGTTCACGTTTGGCGATTTGTCCTCCTAGCCGTGTTTGTTAAGCAAGTTCTATTTTCACGATTAATTTTTGTCATGCTTGAGTTCTGATGATGGAATCCATGAGGAATCGAGGGAACTCTTCAAATGTGAAAGGCACACATATAGTGATTTTAGTATTTTAATGAACTAATCAAGCATTTTTATTCAAAAAAGTGACATTTGATGAACTGGAACTGCTGATGATGATCAGAACAGAACTCTTTAACAACGCTTGTTCACGTTTGGCGAATTGTCCTCTTTGCTGTGTTTGTTAAGCAATTTAGATTTTCATGACAATCATTTGTCAAGCTCGAGTTCTGAAGATGGGATCCATGAAGAATCCAGGGAACTCCTCAAATGTAAAAGCCATACATATAGTGATTTTAGTATTTTCATAAACAAATCAAGCATTTACATTTAAATAAGTGACATTTGTTCTGATTTGATGATTTGAAAACAAATCATTCTAAGGCGAGAACGAATTATACGCGGACGAAGTCGCGGGCAAAAGCTAGTTTATAATATTAGTATGGATTTGAAAAGCCGGCCATTTAAACACCTCCGCGATCTTTCTCACACTATAGCCGACTATAGGTCATTAATTTCATATTAATTTACTTGATGGGATTCACCTTACAAATTCCATATAGATCAAAGTATTGTTTTTTAATTAATCTAAAAAAACTATTTATACTTCATGAAAATAAGGGTCACAACTTACAGACAACATCAAATCTTAAGTAGGAGCATAAATAAAACATAACATTTCTTCATTAATAAAAAATTATCTTGACAAGTCAAGCTATTGTCTTAATCCGAAAGTGTCAACCCTAGCAATTTTCTTATCTCACCCCATTGCTAGCCCTTATAACGCCAACTACGGGGTGAGCTGGGTTTGCCTACTATTATATATTTTTCGTTGAAACTATGCAACGACGTAACAAATTATCATTGACAAACTAAAATTCATACCCCCGGAACACTTTTTTTGGATATAAATCAATGAGCCACATATAAAAATAAACTTTGATCCAGGTTTGAACTTCGAATTCGACCCAACTCACCCCATTTTTCGGTACTCATTTTTCTTTGATTCAATTTTATTTGCGAAAAATCCAGACAAGACGGGTTTATCCTGCGTAATTTAGAAGTGGCTTTGGCCACCTTCTAAATCTATCAAATGCCAGTAGCGCTATTCGCTGTACATGAGTGCTTCCTGACTGGCGCGGGATGCTCGGAAGCGGGGCCATACGAATGCAGTACTGCTCCGCATCTGCGCATAATATGACTACTAAGAAAACGGGTTAATAAATAAATATTGGGGGACAATCTTACACAAATCGACCCAGTCCCAAACTAAGCAAAGCTTGTACTATGGGTACTAGACGACGATATACATACTTATATAGATAAATACATACTTAAATACATAGAGAACATCCAAGACCCATAAACAAAATCCGTACTAAATGCACAAATAATGTCCAGGCCGGGATTCGAACCCGGGACCTCTAGCTTCGGAGGCAGTGTCACTACCAACTAGGCTAAACAGGCCGTCATTACTCGTACTGACGTATGTCGTGTTTCGTCAAATGAGTAAATCTTTGCGATTTCAGTAAACTCACGTCAAAGAACAAAATCCCACTCCCGCATACCGATCCCACCCCGCCAAGCTAAGTCAGCAAGCCTCCTCGTCTTACGGGCATAGATAGTGATTAACAGTTTTGTATTTTTTGTAACATTACGAAGTATCGTGCAATGAATATCTAACTATGTGCAATAATATTATATTATTTTATTTTCAGATTAATTGGCTCTTATTGTACGGAATTCGAGCTGCTACATCTACGGAATTGTTAATAATAACCTTCCTATATCCTTTAAGTAGATTCCTGGAGGATGTAACGTTCCATAATGGGATTGCGGCTTCTTTTTTGGCGGTTTTAGGGTTACGTTTGGTGTTTTTATTTTATTTTGTAAGTTTTAAAATGAAATGCATCACTCATAAGTAGGGTTAGGATTCTGGTGGCAGTTTAGCACAAGTAATGCAGTGGAGTCGCCTTTGAATATTTTTGATTTTAATAAATGAATAACTGAACGATAAATCTATATTACAGTACTGGCCAATAACATATTGCCTTTGCGTTTTATTGCATGAACGTGTATAGAGTAAACAATTTAGGTTTGTTGATACATCGCATATTTTACATACATTTTTGACGACAATTGCAATGCAATACTGTAAATATTACAATGATGATTTTAGAAGATAACATTTAAATAAATTTTACTTTTTTAGTATAATGTTTATGTATTCATGAGCTTGAAAAACTTGCATCTAGAATTAAAGTTTCAAAATATTGCATATTATCTTCCTCTCATGTTAAACGTTTGTCAAGATTATGAAAAGCATATACGAGTACTATGGCAATTTGTTCCATATTAGCTTAGAATTAATATTGACGTAGTAAGAGAAGGTATTTCGAATGAATATTATATGATACTACTGATACTAAAACTGAAGTATCAGTAGAATACTGAAACTTATTTTAATGAAAAATTGTTCAAGACCTTGAATAGGTATAACATTATACATTTCAACAATATATTATGTTTTATAGAATTTTTAAGAATCAATTTACTTGTATGAAACTAATAAATGTAATTATACAGTATTGGTTTGACAATCATTATTCATTCATTCAATCAAAAAATATATAACAACGACTCCATTGCTCTTTGTTCACCCGAATGCCACCAAACATCCCAACTCTTCTCATAAGTCATATGAGAAATCAAATTGAAACTTCATGATACGATTAATAATGCTGTTCCAAAACAAAGTCTTATAAATACAGGGTGTGGCCTGTAATAGGAGCAATTAATTATATGGTACACTATTGAGCTTTCTAGCAATTATTTTTAAGTGGTTTCAATTGAAAAAAAAAGATTTTTTGGATTTTTATCATACAAAAATAGTTTGTGTGTAGTTTTTTACTCTACTGGAGTGATATTAATAACTAATAACTATTTATTTAAAAAAAAAACACTAAATAAAATATAAAAAACAAATTAAGAAATTTCAAAATTATACTTTTAAACCAAGATGCGACAACGATTATGAGTCACTTGAAGCAAGCAACCTCTAATTCAGCATTGAATGCCGCGCTATAATCTCTGGGTGCCAAGATCCATTACTTTGAGGTCATAACTTTAGACCAAAATTTCTCCCATCTTAAAAAAAATATTTTTTGGACACAAGAGGTTACGGCAGATACTCTAAGGAAGCGCCCTTTAAATTTATTGCTCCTATTATAGGTCACACCCTGTATAACAACGTAATTAGAAATAAGCCTGTGTTACTTCAATAAAGCGGGATGTTTATTCGGGAATGACAGACATTTTGTTAGAGGAATACCTATCGTATGGTGCCTTACCACCAGAAATTTGCAATGCTATGGTGCTATGGATGTCCTTGAATCCATCAATCATGTTCATTAGTCCAAGTAGCATAGCACTGGTGGAAACCAGTTGTCGTAGCAGAACTTTCGCATCCTCATAGCACAGCCTGCATAGCAAAGGCGCCCTTAAAGTAGGCGCTCTTCAGTTCAATCTGTTTACGCACACGCCTGAATAAGTGTATTAGCCTGAATTAGCGAAAGTGGGCCAATACATGCTGAACTCACACATAAAAACCATGTCTATTAGTAGAAACAATTTCTACTTGTTTTCGCTAGTATTTATTCGCCTATATACAGGGTGTGATTATTGAATTCCGTTTCCTGAGATGAAATAAAGTAAATATCATTGCTCCCCAAGTATAGTGTAAAACATCGTTAACAATTTAACAATGTCGACGCGCGTGTCATTTGAATACCGAATATTGTCATACTTGACATTAAATTTTCCTTAACTCCATTTTATCTCTGGCCGTGTTGATATAATTGGTATGAAAAAAAAATCTTCAATTTTTAGAACTAAATATGGCTACGTCGGTTCTGTGGCTTTACACGGCTATACGAGTTCGAATATCGGTTTAAAGAATCTTTATTCTCATAAGAATTACAATAAATTCACTTAAATGAGAATATTTAACATAATAAAAAAGTAAGTTATTTAGTAAGTTAAGCGTGCAGTACTTACGTTAAACATGTTTACGATTTAGGATAACACATGATTTAAGAGTTATTATTTTTTATATATACTAAAGAGGGTATATCTAAGTTGAGTTTACTGCCGCCGCAAGCCAAAAGAGCGTAAGTCAATATGTGTTCGTTAGAACCATGCGTCTGGTTGGTTCAGTGCAGCAGCATAGATACATCGATGCACAATTGAATGGACGCGGCATATACATAGTTTGGGTTCAAGTGATGAATAATATTACAATAGTTACTTCATACAATATCAGAATTATATATTAAATGTTACGTATATTATATTATACGATCATTAATTAGTGTATATTGTTGACATATGGTTTTAAACACATTTAGTTACTTAACATTTCTCATTTCTAATAGTAACTTATTTTATTTATAAAACATCTGTACACCGTCGTGCATTATATTTTGTCGTCCATAGTTAGTGCAATTAAGTGGTCATTAAGTTTTCAGCATTGTATTTTGGTAGTTGCGTATATTTTTCTTTATAGTAAAAATTTGGTAATTGTTAGTGTATGTATATCTTTGTGTACTACTCTTCTGACCAATCAACATACATTCAAGGTGCACAGGTGTTTGATAGATATATCCTTAGTTACGACATTATGTGGATGAAGCTACGATATTTCTATAGTCTGGGTTCTTGTAGCCGTCGGTAACATGTTTTTTGGTAGCAATTCAAAGATTTTAGGTTCCCCTTTTATGTACTTAATAGATAGATTTAATTCACCATTAGCTGTTCTGTTTTCGAGTTCTTGTTTTAAATTGTTCATTGTTTCTTTTTGATAGGGAGTTTGGTTTGAGTATATTTTCACATTAGCCGTTGTTACTCTACTTCTATTCCGAAGAATATGTTTTGCTAATTCACTGGAATGAAAGCTAGCTTTAATCAGTCGAGTTTTGTCTTGTTGGTACTTTCCTAGGCGGATAACTTGTTCAGGTTCGGGGCAGTCGGATTTGATAAGTTGTATTCGCAGTTTTACACTTTATATGATACAGACTAATATATAAGGAGAGCTTAATGTGAAAACGGAGTCCACTCAGCATAATGTCGATCCACAGAAGGTGAAACGACGCTGGTATTATGTGGATCCACATGTGGTGCACTACAGAACTGCACGTCTAAAAATCGCTATTATATACGCACTCCGCGTTACCTACATAGAGCTATGCACACAAATAATTTGACATGCAAAATAAGCAAACCTACCACACAATATTAATTTTACATACATTTAAATATGACATACAGTATCTATCACACTGAAATTCTAGAGTGCAAAGTAGACTACCAAATATTGATACACTAGTTAGACTTGGAAGGCTATGCTGGATTAACTTGTTTATCAAGTAAATATATTTTTAAGTTTTTTTGAATGTGTTCAAAGTGGAAGCGTTTTTGATGGGAGGTGGGATGTTATTCCAGCATTTCGTGGCCGAATATGTGAAGCTACCACGAAATGAAGCACTTCCGTGTCGAGGACAAATAAGTCGCAGTATCCGTCTAGGACGAGGGTTTGCAAATCGAAGCTTCTGGAAGAGGTACGAAGGTTCTTTATTTTTAATTACACCAAAAAGAAGTGTGGCAAGATGCATAGTCCGACGAGCCTCCATTTTTAATAGTTTCCCCTGGTTCAGAAAGGGAGTGACATGTGCTCGACGAGGAATCGGGAAGCAAAAGCGCGCACAAACGTTTTGTAAGCGCTGAACTAGCCTTTTTGAACGAGATAGCAAACACTCACCAAATACTGTATCCGCATAACTGAGTTTCGAGAGAATTAGAGAGTCACATAGTTTAACCCGCATATCAACAGTTAGGTGGTTTCTGAATCTATAGAGGACTTTTAGGCGATAAAAACAGTTACGCACAGTTTCTAGGATATGACCCTCAAAATGGAGACCACTATCCATAAGGACCCCAAGATTCCTAGCTTCTGAGACGTTTTCTTCACTTCCTCCCTGTCGTAGTAGCTCCTATTAGAGGAGCAATCAGATACTGATTGTTGGATGCCAGCAATAATAATCTTCTTTGCACGGTATGTGCGTTCTTGACATTCAATTACCAGAGAATTGTAGGATATTGTCAGTGTTTGTTCGCGACTTTTGTATGACTTCAGGTTATTTAAATCGTTTTCCAAATGTCCAACTTTCATTTCCAGTGCTTGATATGCATCTGTTAGGTTGATTATGTCAGTTTTTAAATTATCTTGCTCAATGGCCATGGACTCCATTCTACTGGAAATGTTGTTGACTTGCTCCTTAATCATACTCACATCGCTACATAGTTAATTAATGCTCTCTGTTTGGGCGCTGCTGCTTGCTTTTAATAGTATCATCAACATCATATCAACCATTTGTTTTTTGAGTTCTGACAATTCACACATAATGTTTTCATCTGGGTCACAATTTTTACGCTTATTACGTAAAGTTACCTGGTGATTTTCAAACTCAGAAGCTGCTGTTAAGTTAGGTTGTGATCCACCATGCGCTGATAACATGCCACCTCCATTTGGTGAGCTCATCGTAAATCCGTGGCTCATAACTTGTTTACAACTGCCGAAATTCGTAGCGGCTCAACCGAAACTTGAACTCACTATGGTCTCACTTTAGGTTCAATTTTAAATGTCCGGGAAAAATATTTTAAAAGTTATTTATTTTGTTCGCACTTGATTTGCAGGAGTTCGTGGTTTAACACACCAATAATTAAGGCTTCAATTAGAATGCCAGTAAATTTATGTTACTTGAGTAATTGAGTGACACGTCTGCACTGCGCGCTCGCTTTTACATATTTGAAATGTGTAACACAAACAAAATAAATGTCTATTCAAACAAGTCACAACTACATATCACCATCATCACCACCATATCAGCCGAAGAAAATCCACTGCTGGACATATGCCACATAGGCAACTACATACCACAGGTCCTTTTCTTAAGTTTTTTGCCTATAGCCGTGCATATCCATAAAAAAAATTGAAAACCTATGGTATGTCGTATTTAGTTTTTCAAAATTCAAAATTTTTATTTTCATAAAAGATAATGTATGTCGGGCGAGGTCAGTCCTTGGATGGGTGACCGCTTTGAGTGGTTACTAACTGAGCGCTCCCGTGCTTTGGAAGGCACGTTAAGCCGTTGATCCCAGTTGCTGTCTATGATAGCAGTCGTTAAGCCAAGTTAGAGCGGAACCTCCGGGCGGCTTGAGAACTTCTAACAGTCAAGTTGCCCACTCACTTGACAAGCCTGATCACAATATGGTCTAGTTTCCCCCTCGGGTTGGAAGGTCAGATGGCAGTCGCTTCCGTAAAAACTAGTGCCTACGCCAATTCTTGGGATTAGGTAGCGGACCCCAGGCATCCTTCAGGATGCAACTGTACTGGGAATAACGCTAGGAGGATGATGATGATGATGATGATAATTCATTAAATCCACGGGTGAATGTAAAACTGCCTTAAGAGTTAAAGTGGAAGTGGAGTGGTTAACAACGGTGCAAAAGTATATAACAACCTACCGACTAAAGAAAAACGGGCAAATACCATCAGCATCTTTAAAAATATGCTTAAACACATAAAAACCAATAAAAACTAGGTACACATTTAAAATACATTGCTTTAACCTTACATTAAATTAAAATGTATTGTACACAACTATTTTAGGCAATACATATTTTATCAAAAACGACATTAAAATTATAACTACGAGTATATTACTTATTGAAAATTAATATAATAAATATACTTCAAAAATACATATTTCAATTGAAAAGTACGGCACTGTCATCTTAAGTTACATAGTAACTGATTAGCAGCATTTTCCACATTGCATTTGCAGCACTTTTATTGGGTATATAAACGTTATAAGACAAGCTCAATTATGGTGCTGGTGCTCAAGGAGGATAAAAGTAAAAGTAATATATTCTTCAATTTAGGCATATCAATGCACATACGAGTATGAACATTATTTAACTACCACCGTTTTTAAACTTTCTTGTAAATAGATAAATACTTATATATGTAAGTAGATTAGATGCATGTTTAAACTAAAAAAAACAACGCAAAATAGTATTTATTGTTAAAGTAGTAGTAATAACTTGTATTTTATTACTCGTAAACTATTTTATCAGAAATATACTAACACAAATGCATTTTTTTAACATGTCTGCAAAAAGATGTCGCAAACTTCGACCACATCCAGATAATCTTACTAGGTGCGTGGTTTATTAACCGTGCAGTATGGACACTTGTTGACCTAGCCCACAGACCTAGATAGATAAACCTAGATGCCCCCAATGCATGTACTTCCCGTGTATCTAAATGTAGTGGTGCACCATTTGTCGCTCAGTCGCGCTCCTGTCGTTATAACTGTCAGACGCTTGTTGCTGCACTAGAAAATGCCTCACTGCGCCGTAATTAATTGTTCAAATTCAACAAGAGTGGCTAGTCAAGTAAATGGTGACGTTCCTTTCATAAGTAAGTTTTCTAATTAATTTCACCCTATTTAATTTAAATTTAAGGCGCTTGTGAACTTCTGACTTGTGAACTTCTGGTCAAGTGAGTGGGCAACAGTCAAGTTACGCACTCACTTGACCAGCCCAATAAGCCCCAATAAGGTCTAGTTTCCCCCTTGGGTGGGAAGGTCAGATGGCAGTCGCTTTTGTTAAACCTAGTGCCTACGCCAATTCTTGGGCTTAGGTAGCGGACCCCTGGCATTCTTCAGGGTGCAACTGTACTGGTAATAACGCTACTAATTTTAGCAATAGATTCTTAAGCGTCCCAGAAGCAGGGTTTTTCTTTCATAAAGTAGTAGAATATTATTAACGTTAATTATAACGTTTATTTACCCAATGAAAGTGCTGCAAATGCAATGTGGAAAATGCTGCTATTCTAATCAGTTACTATGTAACTTAAGATGACAGTGCCGTACTTTTCAATAAGTAATGTACTCGTAGTTATAATTTTTAATGTAGTTTTTGATAAATTATGTATTTTCTAAAGTAGTTGTGTACAATAAATACATTTTAATTTAATGTAAGGTTAAAGCAATGTATTTTAAATGTGTACCTAGTATTTATTGGTTTTTATGTGTTTAAGCATATTTTTAAAGATGCTGATGGTTTTTGCCCGTTTTTCTTTAGTCGGTAGGTTGTTATATACTTTTGCACCGTTGTTAACCACTCCACTTCCACTTTAACTCTTAAGGCAGTTTTACATTCACCCGTGGATTTAATGAAGTATCTTTTATGAAAATAAAAATTTTGAATTTTGAAGAACTAGAATCTACATGTACTTCGCGTGTATCTAAATGGAGCGGTGCACCATTTGTCGCTCAGTCGCGCTCCTGACATTCTAACTGTCAGACGCTTTTTGCTGCACTAGAAAATGCCTCACTGCGCCGCAATTAATTGTTCAAATTCAACAAGAGTGGCTAGTCGAGTAAATGGTGACGTTTCCTTTCATAAGTAAGTATTTTTTTAATAAATATCGCCCTATTTAATTTTAATTTATAGCAAATTTCATAATTATAGTGCTCATAGTCTCCGAGTAAATGTAATAAACGGACGGACAGACATGACGAATCTATAAGGATTCCGTTTTTGCATTTTGGCTACGGAACCCTAAAAATGCACTATAAAATATCCATTTTTCTTATGTCTATTCCAATCTGAAATGAACTATAGTTTTACATCGTTAAAAGGTTGTTGTTATAAAAACATTACACTCCTTCTTTTGGGCAATCGTGTAAAAAAATCAATCTCTAACTTGTAATCTTTGAATCGCTTCCGAGTTTATACATCCAGGTTTATGGACAGACAATGAGAATTGTCTGTCTATAAACTCGGATGTATAATCAATCGGGTGGAAAATCAATCATTAAAATATCGATTTATTATTACGGAACATTTTGTATGCTTAAAACAGACATAATTAACGTACATTCATAGGTTACTTACTTGAATTTTGAAGTAAAATGCAGAACGTAAACTAATGCGGGCGGGCTGTGTACGTTCTCTCACCGCAAAGGCCTAATTAGTATGTACTAGACCGTCGGCGGCGTCTTTGAATCGGAATAACGCGGCGGTAGTATTGGACATCACTAAATTACAAGTAACGTCTTAGCACGTAAAAATTGACACGCACGGTTTCCATACTATCGACCGCGTTTGCCGCGTCTATATGGTCTGTGACCTAGCCGCTAATTTCGCATCTATTCGCTGAGTGTGAACGTTAATACCTGCATTATGGCAAATTAAACGTCATTGTTATTAGTGAATTACGAATACAACCTTATTTCTTGTGCATGCTTCACGTAAACTTAATTGTACATATTAGTTTTAACTTCTCATGTAAGCGAATTGTACAAATTCTTATGAGAACAAAGAATCTTCAAACCGACATGCTTGAAGGAATGGAAATAATTAAAACATCCTGTATATTCAGCAAAAAAGTGGTTACCACTTTTGGATCTTAGCTTAAATAATAGAGTCACAAAGTGGTAGACCACTTTTCGACTCTACTGCTGACTGCACCTACTAGCAATTTATTTTATTTTGGCAGATCAAGTTTTTATATTGGACATCTGTTTACGGAAGTAATTTTGATTTACCAAAGAAGTATCAACCAGCAATAGGCATTTCGCTGTTACTGTTAATGCTTGTTGCGTTATTAATAAAATTGTATGATATTGTCATCAGCAAAAAACAGGTAATATATTACATACTAAAATATATTACTATTACATATATCTATTAAAACTGCATTCTAAACGCGTGTGAACCGTGAGTGAAATGTAACAAAGTAACATTTAAGTAAAAAATGTTACTTTGGGAAAAATAGTTCCATACAAATGAATGAGATTTTAGTATGATCATATAAATGTGATGATAGCATGATCTCAGAAATAATCAATAGCCACATTCTTTTCACATAGTTCGTATAAATGGAGAATATGCGATGTCCACGTGACAGAAACGCCATTAATCTTTTTATCTATACATACATTTAATAAAGCTGAAGAGGGTCGAAAGTCTGTACATGGAAGATATTTGAAATAAAGTTGGCTGGGGATACTTAAAATCGATAACAGAACACGTTCCAACAGTTTTTAGAATTTTTGTCTGTTTGTCTGTTTATCTGTTTGTCTGTTTATATGAACGCGCATCACGTGAAAACGGCTGAACGGATTTTGATGAAAACTTTACTAATCTGTCGAGTAAATACCCGGTCAGGTTTTAGGCTATAAAATTTGTGCAGATTTGGATTAAAAGGGGGTAAAAAGAGGGGTTGAATTTCGTATAGGAACTCCTATAATCCATGACTTACAGGTATGAAAATTGGTAAGCATATACTTGACGACAAAGGAAAAACATCCTCATTCAAAATTTGTGAAATCTAAAGATAGAAAATGAAAAAAAAGTATACGCAAGCGCCGCGCCGCGGCGCTGCCCAGTGTGCGCGCCAGCCACCACGGTCTCTTCAAATTTTGAACACTATTATGATTTATTCCATTAAGTAACTGTGACTCTAAACCCAAATTGACTGAAAAGCCGAAGGAGAGTTACTTCGGCTTTTCAGTCATCAACCTTACATGAAGAATCTACTCTGTTGGGAGGCTCGGCCTTCAGCCTCGCGTGTCTCGCCTCTCTGGTTCAGTCCTTCGGCCCTCAGCCTTACATGAGTAGCCCGCTCTGTGTGATTATTCTCGCATGCCTTGCCACTCTGCTTCCGGCCTTCGGTCATCCATCATACTTACATGAAGAACTCGCTCTGTTGGGATAACGTTTTACGGCAGAACTGCGTAGCGAGACTTTTACCATTGTACAATGTACATGTAAGGTTTTGACGAGATTCATTCGTCTAGAATCGGCCCAATTGATATTCCGAAATAAGCACTTAATCATTCGTTTTGACAATAGGATTTCTAGGGAATGTCATATTGACTGTAATCATTTCTTAAGGGGATGTAAAGAAGGGTGAAACATTGTATCATCATCATCATCTGAGGCGTTATAACCACGGGTGGGCCCTAGCCTGGTCAAGCAAATGTCTCCAGTCTCTATTCGTGGCTTTCCTTCATCAACATGTCACCCCTAAGTTCCTGGTGGTTGAGAAAGATTGTATGGGAAAACAAATCATTCTAAAGCGAGAACGAATTATACGCGGACAAAGTCGCGGGCAAAAGCTAGTCTCTAATAAATACGTAATATTCGATTCGGTTAAGGACCGCGAATCGGTCTAAAACATGTCGAGCGATACTCGACCTTAAAGAAGTGAGTAATCCGTTTCATTATATATCACTGGAGTTTTCTATAGTTAACTATTTAACTATTTGATAGCGGCGGTTCTGTATAAACCGAGGCGCATGCCACCTCCACTGTTTTATTCTGTCCCATATGTTTCGCGGCTTTCTTCGTGTCGCATGTTTCTTCTTGGTTCTTGCGATACACACAACCCCACAAGTCCGACTTGTGCCTGCCTCGCAAACTTGCTATTACCTACAGTCACTGTCATTTGAATGACGAGTTTGCAGGTCTTCAGAGAAAAAGGGCGCGGATTTTAGGAAGAGTCCAAAAATACCATTTAGGTTTTGTTGATGTAGCAACTACTGCTCATCAAAAAACACATTATCGAATTAACAATGCCGACAGGCAAGTATGGGACTCCGACGAAATAACTTTTTTTGGTAGAAACCAACGTATTTACTTTCGGAAAGTAGCTCATATGGCTTTGGCTTTGGCAACTTGACTTCTTCAAAGTAAATATATAGCCTACAGCAGTAAAACAAATCCATACAAACGTCCGATTTGACGCACCCACACAGACACACGTCATCACAGTAAACTTAAGGAGGTCTCGGGAGGTTTCGATTACGTGTGCCGCGTACGTAGGTATCGCGTAGAATAGATGAAGAAGTTTTTATAACGCTTATAATTCCATTACGATTTTAACGGTTGTCATTTTTAGAAAGAAAATGACCTCAAACTAGATCAATTTACGGCCTAAATTCCATTGCCCAAAAAATGGCAGGTAAGTCTCTGCTTTATCAATATAGGGGCTAAAAATCGGAAAGCTTGTAAGGCATAAAAATTATATGCTATTAGTATTGATACATGCTTTCCTTCTTGCATTATTACATAGCCAAGCGTGTGTGAGCGAGATGCACTTTGGACAGAAATTGGGTATGGAATCCTTGTTTGCAAAATGGAGTCCGTGGTCAAATACTCTTGACATTTGATTGCGTTCGAAGCCAAAGGTCTTATGTTACTATGAATGTCTGTGGTGGCACACCTATTTGAAAGTGAGAATTAGAATTTGGAAAGAAATAGGGGTGAGGGGTATAATCGTTAATTATCGATATAAATACGTTGAGTAAAACATGTCTAAAACGAAAAGCGCTTCCAATAGGTTTTCGTAATTTTGAACGAATTTTGACGTTGTAAGATCACAGTTCCTGTCATGCATAACGTTTTCCATTGCTTTAAATGACTTGTTATGTTATGCAGAGTATGTCGTTGGCAACGATTTAGTTAAATATTCGAATAAGTGTCTCGAAGTTAAGGTATGATAATTTAAGGAAGCGATTCACTTTACGTTAAGATCAATCGAGAAGCAGAATTTGATAAGAGAAAACTTTACAAGTAGCACTTTTGAGTAGCAAATAACATAACAAATCCTTTTAAGCAATTTAAGCAAAAAACCGATATGCATGACTGCCCGGCTAGTATGATGGGCCATCATCACGTTACGTTTTATGTGACGTTTTAGTACATTTTGGCCATATAACGTGATGGTATAAGTTATCATACTAGCCGGGCAGGTGCTGACAGGCAGGTGTGACATCCATAGATGATAAGTTGAGAGCTAATCGTCTACGGTGGTATGGGCATGTTATGCGGAGGGATGAAAGTCATGTGACAAGAAAGGTATTAGGCATGAATGTGGAGGGATGTAAGAGGAGGGGTACACCAAGGAAAAGGTGGATGGATTGCGTGAGAGACGATATGAAAAGGAAGGATGTGAGTGACGAGATGACGGGCGATAGAGAGTTATGGAAGAAAAAACATGCTGCGCCGACCCCAAGTAAATGGGAAAAGGGTACGCGAATGATGACTAGCCGGGCAGGTGCTGTAATCTAAGGAGCTTTGAAAGAACGTGATTTCCAGTTAGATCAATATATTAATTTTATTATCGATAATAACCATTTACGAACTTGTCTGTTTCGCATAAATTTATTAAAGCTTTTCTGTTTTCTCAAGTTTTAAATGAACGTGCCTAGTTCATTTAAAACTTGGGTTTAAGTTGCGTCTACAAGGCTTAATGTGATTATATACCAATAATGAAATAGAATGAATGTATTGTAATGTGATGTAATTTTGATTTGCAATAAATACGTTTCTTTTTCTATTACAGTACAATATGTAGATATAAATAATGTGGGCTAGAGTTTTAGCGCGTAAAATAAAGTAAATAGAAAGTACTTAAATAAAATAATACTTATTCTATAAGCAAAGCAAACTATGCTTAGCCAAGCCAGGGTCAAAATATTATTTATTCAAATAGGCCTAGCAACAAGCACTTTCGAATATAATATAATATATAATAATATTTCACCAAGAGCAATCCCATTTTTAATAAAAAAAATCGTCAGTTATAACATGTATTAACATATATATTAATTAATTATTTAGAGCAATTTATTGATGCTATTATTATTCTTTGAAATAAATATTGTAATTGTTGTAGACATGTCAAAATAAGAAATTATGATGTAGTAAAATTCACAATAGGATCGTCAAAACATAAATAATAATATTAATAAAATATGTATAAAAAATAGAAATGTAGACAGTCTCTAGAATAAAATCAAAATGTTAAAAGAAAATAATAAGAGAATATTAATACCTAATGCCATAATGACTTATTCATTAATATTTCAATCACAATTAATCCCACGGTGTTTTATCATTTATGTAGTCGTGTGTGCTACAATATACTATCGATATCAGTTTACTTTTTACATATTTTTTTAATTTATTAATAGTTAATTCAGTTAGGTTTCTTGGAAACTTATTATAAAACTTCACACCATTACCCATGAATGATATTCTAATTTTTTGGAGGCGAGTGGTGGGCACCGCGAGCTTGTGTTTATTTCGAGTATTAATATTATGTATGTCACAGTTCTTCCTGAAATTTACAATGTTTTTATTAATAACTTAATATGTTATTTTAAATTAGAGCTATGACAAATAACTACCGGACTACCATCCGTTATGTTATATAATGACATGAAGAAATTATTTGATATTTTTATTTATTGTTCTGCCCAAGTTAAAACATAATTATTTTTATTTTAAAATAATCGATAAATTCCAACATAAGGTACCACTCTAGCCCTGCTACCAATTGCTCCGATAAAACGACAGACGGAAAGGAACATGAATAGCGCGATACATTGCGGTGACATTAGGGTAGTTCCTTAATCGGTGCCATTCGCAAGCAAGCAATGTCAAGCATCTATACCGATTCTCTCATATTAACGGAGTAATGGCGAATGTCATAATCCATAGCAATGTTTTCCAAAAAACTATTATTTTAGTGCTTATCAGTGAAAAGAAATCACTCCCGGCTAATCCTTTAGGTTGTAGCTTCGTTGTCGGTAGGACAAAATTGCACAGCAAGGTATTTTTATATTTTTAAAAGGGTATAATTCGTCACTCGCAGTCCATTGACAACTGAACTGCCTTTGGACTGCGTTTGACAGATGTTTGTAAATCCAATCATACATGCGGCTACGCGTGACCCGCCCATTACCATTTCTATAGTATTTATTTGTTCTGTGGTTGGGGTGTATTGAATTTATCAATTCTGCTCAATAATCGGTTACCTGCGGGGTCCCCCAAGGATCTGTCCTTCCCTTGCTGTTTATTATTTTTATTAATGATTTACAGTGTAATATTACTCATGGAATAGTTTACCTCTATGCAGACGACACAAGCATTATATTTAAAAATCAAAATGATGTGGAATTTAAGGCTCAAGTTAGCCAGACATGGGCGGACCTTACTTACTGGTTTGAGTGTAATGGTCTGAAGGTTAACATGGAAAAAACGCTGTATCTCCCTTTTCTAAGACATACAAACAGCGTAACGTACGACTTACCTTTACCCATAGTAAAAGTCACTAATGTCAAGTTTCTAGGCGTAGAATTAGATACACCGTTGCGTTGGTCAAGCCATATAAGCCTACTAAAGAAAAGACTAGCCAGCGCCTGTTACGCTTTAGAAAATCTCTCACAAATGTTGAACTCTTCGGTACTTAAGGCAGTCTATTCTGCATATTTTGAAAGCTTACTAAGGTATGGTCTTGAGGTTTGCGGTAATGGTGTTCATGTGAACCGTGTTCTCATACTACAAAAAAAGCCTCTTAGGTATGTCGAAAAAGCAAAGCCTCTTGAACATTGCCGTCCACTTTTTGTAAAACACAGAATACTAACCGTGATATCGCTTTACATATATTTAGTCTGCATTTTTCTTTACAAAAATAAGTCCAGTTTTGCATGTAATAGTTACAGTAGACCACGTAGATTATGCAGAGACAATTTTGTCATTCTGTTACCTAAATCTAATAATTATGTGCATTTCAAAAGAAGTATTGAATATAATGGTATAATAATTTAAACGACGACATAAAGCAATGCGATAATATAAGTGATTTTTCTAGAAAATTAAAATCGTACTTGATAACTCGACCATTTTATCACTTAAATGAATATTTTAGATAAATAGTATAAATAGATAATAGTATTATGACGTTTTAAATTAGATTTTAGATTTTGCATGCCAAATTATGGCGGAACATGCATGAACATGTAATTTAATTCTACTGACATGTGAATTTATAACATCTGTGTATGTTTATGCAAAATAAACATTTCATTTAATTTCATTTCATTAGCCATTAACACTAAAATTACCGTTAAAACGGGGTCTTTGCTACACGTACGAGTAGTAACGGTGACACTGTGCGTAAAAGGTGAACCAAGAAGAGAGTAGATCGCTATGGAGTGGTGGTAGACCACGACTGTTATTATTTATTTAGAATATTTTATTAAACATGGCAAATACCCCGTTTTAACAGTAATTCTAATTTACAACCGGAGTAAAAAATTTGAAAAGTAGATCTCCCCGGGCGCGATTTGAACGCACTTCCTCTGGAATCCATCCATCGCTCGTTACAACTGAGCTACCACGGCAACGACTATTTAATCACTTCACTCTTCTAATTTAGCTTGTAGCGACATCTACCGCGAAGTTGAACTTCTGAAACGGTACCAACGTCTCAAATTATTACTAACCGGAATATAATTTCTCTAAGGGGACGATTCCCCTGTAAAAATATTTAAATTAATTCTAATGCTTAAAGGATTATTTATTCATGTATCAAGACAAAAAAAATACGAATATATACATACATACATATACTCACGCCCGTATCCCATTAGGGTAGGCAGAGACCAGAGAATGCCAAAACCTACGGTCCTTACATACTTCTTTCGCATCAAACACATCCATACATCTTTTCATACATGCTCGTCGGTTGCGGGTACTTCTGACTTGGCCTTTTTTCAGTATCCTAGAAATATTATCAAGATACCCTCGCCTTGGTCGCCCCCTTCCAACTTTTCCATCCATCTTCTGAACGTAAATCCTTTTAGTCCCTCTGCTTTCACACATCCTCTCAACATGCCCAAACCACCAAAGCATACCTTTTTCAATGCTAGTCACTACGTCGTCATTTATTCCACATCTTTCGCTTATAACACAGTTTGTTATTTGATCGCACAAACGTAGTCCACACATGACTTTTAACGCTCTCATTTCTACCGCATTCAGTCTACTCTCATACTTTTTCTGCCATACCCAATTCTCACTTCCATACATCAGTGTAGGGACAAGCACTCCTCTGTTGGGTTAGCTCACACTAAACAACATACCTAGTCCATATGTATATATAACTAGCTTTTGCCCGCGACTTTGTCCGCGTATAATTCGTTCTCGCTTTAGAATGATTTGTTTTCCCATACAATCTTTCTCAACCACCAGGAACTTAGGGGTGACATGTTGATGAAGGAAAGCCACGAATAGAGACTGGAGACATTTGCTTGACCAGGCTAGGGCCCACCCGTGGTTATAACGCCTCAGATGATGATGATGATACAATGTTTCACCCTTCTTTACATCCCCTTAAGAAATGATTACAGTCAATATGACATTCCCTAGAAATCCTATTGTCAAAACGAATGATTAAGTGCTTATTTCGGAATATCAATTGGGCCGATTCTAGACGAATGAATCTCGTCAAAACCTTACATGTACATTGTACAATGGTAAAAGTCTCGCTACGCAGTTCTGCCGTAAAACGTTATCCCAACAGAGCGAGTTCTTCATGTAAGTATGATGGATGACCGAAGGCCGGAAGCAGAGTGGCAAGGCATGCGAGAATAATCACACAGAGCGGGCTACTCATGTAAGGCTGAGGGCCGAAGGACTGAACCAGAGAGGCGAGACACGCGAGGCTGAAGGCCGAGCCTCCCAACAGAGTAGATTCTTCATGTAAGGTTGATGACTGAAAAGCCGAAGTAACTCTCCTTCGGCTTTTCAGTCAATTTGGGTTTAGAGTCACAGTTACTTAATGGAATAAATCATAATAGTGTTCAAAATTTGAAGAGACCGTGGTGGCTGGCGCGCACACTGGGCAGCGCCGCGGCGCAGCGCTTGCGTTTACTTTTTTTTCATTTTCTATCTTTAGATTTCACAAATTTTGAATGAGGATGTTTTTCCTTTGTCGTCAAGTATATGCTTACCAATTTTCATACCTGTAAGTCATGGATTATAGGAGTTCCTATACAAAATTCAACCCCTCTTTTTACCCCCTTTTAATCCAAATCTGCACAAATTTTATAGCCTAAAACCTGACCGGGTATTTACTCGACAGATTAGTAAAGTTTTCATCAAAATCCGTTCAGCCGTTTTCACGTGATGCGCGTTCATATAAACAGACAAACAGATAAACAGACAAACAGACAAAAATTCTAAAAACTGTTGGAACGTGTTCTGTTATCGATTTTAAGTATCCCCAGCCAACTTTATTTCAAATATCTTCCATGTACAGACTTTCGACCCTCTTCAGCTTTATTAAATGTATAGATATTGTACTTGTCGTTTTGAGATCTCCTAGATTCTATTTAGTTGAACCTTAGCCAATTAAATTAGTATTTATTATCTAATTTGATACAAGTAAGGTTTTTTTATATTCTTTCTATTAGCATAAGATCACATTAATGGAGATCTTTTTTTAGGACTGGAAACTGATATTCGTCCCTATTGTCGACTGGGGTCCATTTGATATGACGTTACGGCTGTTAAGAAAAAAGTTTGATTCCACAAAGGTAAGATATATTCGATTATATTTATTACAGACATTGACATATTTGCAAAATAAATTGGACTAAAAGCGTGTTATTTGGACTTCGGATTCCATTGACCGATTGGTATTTCCAAAAAATCTATGTTGAACATAGTGAAATCAGTGCCAACAAATGACTAACCTTTTTATCACTATTTTGTAAATTTTGATTATAATTTTGTGAAAACCGGATTAAAAATAAATATGTCAGTTGAATAATACTGATAAATAATATTATTTTAATCCATAACAATGAGTACCAATGACTCAAACAAGGAGAAAACCCAATCAAAACACACACAATAAAAACACAACTAGTGTGGTTTGTCAGAAACTCGTGAAACACACAACACTTGTACAGCCAGTATTTCAGAAAGGACTATTTAATACGTCGGCCAGATTTAGAAGTAACACGACTGGAGGCTCAGAGCTCACAGTCCACTGCACCTACTCATTAGATCGACGCACCTAACAACCGAACAGTGACCGGTTCTGCCTGAAAATAGAGCATTTGTAGTAAGCAGACAACAAACTTGGCAAAAGGGATCCTGGACTAAATAACAAAAGAAACATTTCTCAAGAAGAATTTAAACTAACCACAAATTCAAAAAAGGAATAAAGAGAGGCAGCAGGTATACCGGCAGTTCCTTACCTGCTGGTATCATCGCAAGTGCGGAGAGCAGGCTCGGAAGTGTATCAAGTCTTGTGATTACCAGTCGGAAAATGCGTTGGGCAGTCGGTATTGGCGACGGCCGGCTGCCTAAATACAGGTCGCTTATTCGTCGTGGACTCCCAATCCAAGGTCTTTTCTTGTTGACACTGGTAGTGATGTGTGCGTGCTTACTTTTACCAAATTAAGAGACTGCATAACGCCGATGAACTACAGTTTATGCGGCGCTAACAACACAGTGATAAACACTTACGGTTACGTGCATTTAGTTCTTAATATAGTTTGTCTGGCGATTTGTTGTGGCGGACGTCACAAGGGCCATAATAGGTGTTTATTTTTTGTCACGTTATAATCTTGTGGTCGATTGCAGGAATCAGCGCCTAATCAATGATAATACAATGCTAACGACCGCGGCTTTGCCTGCCCGGCCGTCTGATATCATTTCCTCCGTCAAAGTTGTAACTGGTGAGTCTGTTTACCACACAATATTACGGGACAATACGACCGCACAATAAAACACAATACCGTACACTGATATTCGGGCTATACCCGGATCCCCAGTTTTTAATGCACCTTGCATGTTGACTTCTCACAAATTGATGATTGCAAAGGTGGAGTTTTCTTCTGCTAGTGGCATAGCCAGACTTACTGGAACCCCTTGGGCCTTACCCTTGCATTTGGCCCCTAAAATGGACAATGGCTGGAGACCATGCGGCGATAACGGATGCTCAACGCGCGAACTATACCTGATCTTACAAGGCACATTGATTTTTGTTACTACTACCAGGATGACTCCTTGGTCTTCTCGAAGGACGCGGCAGCTGTTTAAATTTAAGCGATCGATGACTTCCCTCCGCTTAAGAACGTTCGCAAGCTCAGGCAAAATCTGGGCATAATAAACTATCACTGTAACTTTTATCACAGGTCCATCCCCAGCGCTACCCAGCATCGAGCTCCTTTGAATGCCCTTATTACAGGCTTGGTGAAGGGATCACACCCTTTCCAATCCTCATTGGCGGAACAGGACGCATTCCAGCTTTGTACGCAGGACCTGAACTAGGCTACCCTACTCGCCCATCCAGACGCAAACGCGAAGCTATGCATTGTTACGGACGCTTCTGATGTGACTTTGGGTGCCGTGTTGCAACAGTTCAAGAAGGAGAAGGGCTGGAAGCCATTACCTTTCTCTCCCAAGTACTCGTGCAAACTCAGTCCTGCTCCGAGTAAGAATTCGCCGTACGACCGAGATCACTTGGCTGTGTATGAAGCGATAAAGTATTTTCAGCACATGGTAGAAGCCCGCATCTTCAGAATCTAAACACAACTTCAATAACGTTAGGAGAAGTGACTATTGCTTTGCCAGAAGGTTTGGTCACATGCGTTTCATCGCGCAGTTCGCCACAGACATCAGGGATATCTCTGATAAGAACAACGTCGTCGCTGATAGTCTCTCTCGGGCCGAGCAAATAACGCAGCTAGTGGACGTAAGTAAACTATCTGTCATAATCATTTCACCTAGCAGTGAAAACTCGTTGTCCCTGACAAAAGTCCTGATGCCCGGAACTAATGTTATTCTGAGCTGTACTGCGATGAGAGGGGTGATTTGGTAACTGCGAGACCAGACGTTCCAGCCGAGTTAAGACGACAGGTCTACGAGAGCCTGAATTCGTTCAGCCACCCACGTGCGAACGCATCGGCGAGAGTAGTAGCCGATGGGTATATCTGGCCAGGAGTCAGAAGAAACTGTCGACTGGACCCGAAACTGCCTGGCTTGCCAGCGTTCAAAGGTAACTCGAAATGTCTCAACTACACTCTCGTCGTTCAAGATACCTAAGGCTAAGTTCTTAAATATAAATATCGCCCTGATCGAGCCGCTACTGCTAAACCAAAGCTTTAGGCATTGTTTCACCGCCGTTGAGCGATTCACGAGATGGTCTAAGGCAATTCCAATACAGGACATGTCCGCCGAAACCATCGCAAAAGCTTTATGGCATGGGTGGATTGCTCGATTCGGATGCCCAGTGGACATAGTAACTGACAGAGGACGGCAGTTTGAATCTGTGCTCTTAAAACCCTTTTTACTACCGTTATAATGCTGCTTGTGGTGATGCTGCTGCGTTATAATGGTATGGTGGAGAGATTCCACAGGCAGGTAAAAAGTGCCATCAACCTTTTCGCCAACAGCACGTGAATTACTATGACATTGAATTGAATAACTCCAATTTTGGACGACCTTGACACTTTGACTAAGTTGTTAGTGACACTACGTTCGAAGCCGGAGGTCCCAGATTCGTATCCCGGTCAGGGCATTATTTGTGCAGACCAACCGGGATACGAATCCGGGACATTCGTATCCCGGTCAGGGCATTATTTGTGCATTTATCACGAATATTGTTGCTGGGTCATGGATGTTTCTCATGTGTTTGCTTGTATATAGACGGGACGATATACAGGGTGTTGCCTGTAATTGGAGCAAAAAATGAAATGGCACACTATTGAGCTCTCCAGCTATTATATCCAAATGATATGAAATTTTTTTTTGGAAATTTTATGCAAATATAGCTTACGTGTACTTTTTTACTCTACTGGAGTGATATTAATTACTATTTATTTATAAAAAACTCTAAAAACTGAATAATAAAAAATTAAAATCATCCCACAAATATCCTTTTTAACCAAAAATGCAACAACGATTATGAGTGATAACTAGATACTACCTCAAAATCAGCAGTGACTGCCGCGTTATAATCACATAGTGCAAAGATCCACTACATGTCACTAGGTCATAACTATAGATCAAAATTTCTCCCAATTGAAATATAAGCTCTATGGGATAAAATAAATAAATAAATATATTGGGACAATGGGCGTAAGAGGTAACGCTCATAAGTAGCTCATTTCTTACTTAAAAAAATCGCATACAATACAACGCGTGGAAATAGAATGCTTTGACTATTAAGCAAATACTCGTACCCTTTAAAAATATAATCTGAAGATGGTAAATTATTACAATCCATACCACAAACAAGCGTTTTGGGTTGTATTCTTTTTTAATCCACATAAATGACTTGCCTAAAATAATTGAATGATGTTGCTTTATTTATTTATTTATTTATTTATAAATTGCAACAGAGGCCAGCTTATCGTCACAGAGGCCAGCAGCGTACGTTTATCTTAAAATATTTGGCAACAACATCCCATTTTTTTCTCAGGGATGACACATTGTGCAAATCGCTGTAACCACCATACCCGAGACCCCATAAGGTCCTGCAAAGGGATTGATTTTTTTTTAAGTACGTGTAGACCGGCTCAAGCCAGCCTACATACTTCACGACACACACCACCCATACTACTATAAAACGCAAACAAATAAAAGAGGACAGAGACTCACAAGACCACCACCAGTTCTACATTGAATGGGGAGAGTGACATCAGGCGTACACGGTCAGGCCGTAGTTCGTTCTCCTGACTAGTATCGTCCTTCAGACGGTCTCTGGAAGGGGGTGATGTAGACATACATGCTGTTTTTATTGTTCTGTGTGAATTACGGATTATTTATATTTTGTGTTCAATGACTTCAACCATTTACTTTATTAATGCCTAATTATGTCAGTTATCTATTATGTCAAGTAATTTTAATTATTAACTAAGAACGCATGAATTTCACCTCTTTATTTTTTTTTACTAATTAATTAAATTTAATAAAAGTAACGAAATTATCTTAACTAATATATCAATACAATAACCAATGTACAGTCAGCGTCAGATAAACGTGACTTCCAGGTGTTACAGTAGAATTTTTTTTGTGCGAACCACATCTCGTTTGAGACTGTCAACACCATCTGTTGGGCGCGTGGAGAAACTTGAACTACATTGATGTTGTCTTGTTTGGCTTTGGCGTTCGCTTTGGCTTTGTGGCGAAATACGGATCGAACTAAGGTTTTGTGTAAAGGGCCCATTTCTCCTTGGATGGTTGGCAAAACTGGACATGGTTTGAATCTATGACGGAGGAAAAGAGCTGTCAACAGCGGAAGTCTGACACACTCCTCGTCACGATGTGAACGACAGACCACGTACGTTCGGGGGTCAAAATTCGCTTCGGCCATCGGCCATTTTTTCTTTAACTTAGAATGGAAAAATAATCCACTATCATCTAGCAGCACATTAAGGTGTTTTCACAATGAACAAGCGGTGAGTGGCTTACATTTGATTCGTGATGGAGCAATTGTCTTATTTCTTGCGTGCAATCTCTTTCTTTCTAGTGACAACTAATTCCGCCATGTTGCAGCGTTAAACAGCGCGAGCAAGTGGGCGAATTCACGGAAGTGTAGTTTCGTTTCTTGCCAGGTAGTGTAGAAATTGTGAAATTCTTTTGGCGTGTGTTAGGAAGTTTTGTGCGCGGGAGATTGTGATCGTGCGTGCATTTTTTTTAATGTCGTGAATATTTTCAGCGATCGCAAAGCTGGCACCTTGGAAGGGGCCAGACTCGCGTAGGTGATTGAACAAACGTCTTGACGCGATTCCGACATCTGGGCGTGTCTCGGTACTGATTGCGCGTGCCACCACGAGCTGGGCGACCTTCCGGGGAAGTCTTGGGTGCGTGCAGCTGGTGCGGAGGCGCTCCGGGCTGTCGGAGACGATCACAACAGGTGACTTCGTCCCAGTGCTTTCTTCTCCCTTATGGAACTTGCGCTTGGCGCTTTAGGGTAAATAATAGTTTTAGAAATTTATGTAGCCTCACTACTTGATTACATATAAACCAACTTAACTCTCTCAAGCCTACCTTCTGTCCATAGAAGCTAAGACGTTCGTCCTTAGTTAGACGTCACTACTTATACCTTTTAAGAAAGCCTGCCTGTCTATTTTATAAGTGTAGACCATACGTATAATTTCTGTAAAGGAAGGCTTAATAATAACGCCCTCGCGTTTGTACCTTATACATTATTACATGTTTTTGTTGTGAATTTGATCTGCTGTTTTAAGTCTTAAACCTTTGTAAAGTTCCTCTATCCATACTCCTTCACGTTCGGGAGTAATTTATCAAACGTGTGGCGCCCTAATCATTACCATACATTTAAAGTCAGCAGCCACAAGAAACTTGCCCACCCTTATGAGACTTTCTATCTGCTGACTAGCACGGAGCATTTCACCAAGTGTGGACGAGTCGCAGGCTCGTCAAGTAGCATTCACACGTAAGTAAAGGTAATCCGTCTTTACAGACTCACCATATACGGAACCCTGTTACACAGGTACCCTAATGACAACTCTAGAATAATTTCGGCCAATGAGTCAGATGTTCAGTTAGCATTGTGTGTATAACAGTGGACTATTGATCCGATGATTCCTGATTCAAATCTGCAAACTAACATTTTGGTTTTTGACATGGAAAATGTCTTTTCGTTCGCTCCAGTATAGGGTCCCATTTCACGAAATAGTGCGATCCCCTTATATTTCAGAGAGTTGTGAAGGTATGATATTCAAACTAGGCTCAAAAGACGCGTATTTACGAGATGTGTAAGATGCAAAGAGAATTATTTGAGAAAATCCAGAACGAAAAAAGTTTTGGCAGAAATAGTGAAAAAAAAATTCAATTTCCTCCAATTTTTTCATTTTGGCAATCGATATTTTGGAAACGAAGAATGATATCAAACTTTTGATCAAAACTCCTCTGGACAATTTAGTCGGCTACAATTTGAGCCTAAAACAAAGACGATCGGGTCAAGGGTTTGCGCTGTAGCCTAACCTTTTTGAAAGAAGTCAAAAAGTCAGAACGACTATTAGTAGGTAATATATATTTTTTTAAATCAACACAATTGTACAATTGTAGTTAGTTTTAGTTTTATATTTCAAATTGTTTAAATGAAACATGTATTGTTTCTATTATAAATTATTATTCATTATAGTTCGAGACAATAATAGCACATTATTGCAGTGCCCGGGAAATAGCAATTCGTGGATAAGTCAATGATGTTTTGGAAGACCAATATCTTCCAAAACCTTGGCAAATAAAATAGTTGATTGAGATTGCATAAAACAAGCCATTCTATCCGAGACAATTTATCGACCCGAGCCGCAGGCAAGGGTCGATATAAAAGTAGAGGATAAAATGAGTTTTATACATGAGTTATACATCTGCTTTTCACTTCGATTGCGAGAAAATTAAACAAATAATCAAGGTTATGATATCATATAATTTATCCTTCTCCTGGGGCCTAGGGTGTCATGTTGAATTCGACTTTGAAAATTCTTGTTATAGTTATAGTCGGACTTTGGAGGTCGAGTTAATTTGACGTCGCCGTTATCTTGCGTGAATATTAGTAAAGTGGCAAATGCCTTTTTATGTGGTTACCGTAACTTGGCTGCGCTTTAAAAAATTGCCATTTTAATAGGAATTTTGTATGTGAGCTATGTTTATATATTATATATCAACCAAATTGGCATAACGTTAGCAAATGTAATGCATTTTTTTATTTTGTTGAGTTCATTTTCAATGTACCATGATGGTCGTGTAGTGCACGAGATCTGTGAATTTATTGTCTCTAAATTAAAACTATAATCATTAGGAAATAAATATTGAAAACATAAAATATTTATTGATAATAGAGTAAAGAATAGGGAGAAATAAAAATAAAACTATTAAAATCATAATTATATTATCTTAACAACACTTAACCCGATACGTATTATGATTTTATTTTAGCATATATTAATATTTATCTTAAATTTAGATAGCCGTTATTATAGAGATGGTTATTTAAAATGTGGTTACTAGGCCACAATTACAATTTTCTTATCAAATCTAATTTTTGAAAGCACAGGCATGAAATCGGTAAAGGTATTACTATGACATGCCAGGAACATCACATTTTGAAACTCTTTAAAATCAGAATAACAGAGACATTAAAGTAAACAAATATTACATACTGTTAAATATTGCAGATGGAATACTGATCATTCTTTTTTCTCAAACATGCAATGAAATATAGTAAATGTTATGTTTGAAGTATGACGTTTCAGGTGCGGCTAGGACAAGATGTCGTTAATGCAATTTCATACAAATGTTACAGGCTTAGGCCGGCAAAGTCCTCTTTTTTAATTTCCATTCCACATAAATTTGTGGCACAGGCATCATGACATTCTGCCACTATGCGTATTAAAAATAAAACTTTGATTTTTTTGTTGTTTATTTCATTGCATTTTTGAGAAAAGCACTATACATACCTCAGCGGGAAATATGGGGTTGCCCGCCTGAGACCTATCCGACCTCGCTTCGCTCGGCCGTCTATCTCTTCGGCCGGCAACCCCTTTCGTCCCGGCCTCTGTAGTAATGTACTATTATTATCATATAACTGCATATAACATTATAGGTGCAACCAAATAACAAGACTAGGTAAGTAAATATATTCTCTTCACGTTCCTCTGGCATTTACTCTTTTAATATTAAATAATGTTATAAGTTTTAACGACATTTCTGCGTGATTGGTTTTTGGTAATGGTTTAATACAAAAATGGTAGGTAGGTATATGTCAAAAGAAGTCAAGTACCTGGGGGTTACTTTTGACCAAAAGTTAACTTGGAACTCACATTTGAAGAACATAACACACAAAGCAAAAATGGCCTTGTGGACAAGCTGTCGAATGGCAGGAGCAAGATGGGGTATAAAACCCAAAATTGCTATGTGGCTATACACAACGGTAGTAAGGCCTATAATTACTTACGCCTCCGCAGTCTGGTGTAACAAAACCAACCAAAAGACAGCCATACAAAAGTTAAGCAGCCTACAACGCACCGCCTGCTTAACTACAACAGGAGCCTTGAGTTCAACACCCGAGGCAGCCCTCGACGCACTGCTTGACATAACACCACTCCACCTGCAAGTGCAAAAGGAGGCCAAGCTGTGCATATACAGGATATGCTCATTGACGAGGCTAAAATGGCGCTCAAAAGCACTAGCCAAATTAGAAGCCTCAGTTTTTGAGAACAAAACCCTATGCATGCCTACAGATAACATGCATATCGAACATAACTACAACAAACTGTATACCGTGGAAATACCTCCAAGAGACAAATGGATAAACAACCAAATGGACTTCAAGGAGAGAAGCCACATATGGTATACAGACGGTTCAAAGAAAGGTGAAGATGTGGGTTGCGGGATCTATGGTGAGAGACCAAAGCTCAAAATTAGCGTCAGCATGGGCAGAGAGGCCTCAATCTTTCAAGCCGAAATTTTCGCCATTGTTAAATGTGTGGAAATGAACCTTGATATGAACCTAAGACACAAGCACATCTACATCAACTCGGACAGCCAGGCTGCTCTGCTGGCATTAGAATCCTTAGAGTCCAACTCTAAGCTAGTCCGGAACTGTAAAATCAATTTAAACGTCCTCGCCAAATCCAATAAAGTAATACTTAGATGGGTACCGGGACACTCCGATATTGACGGAAACGAAGAAGCAGATAAACTTGCCAGGAAGGGTGCAGACATACCCCTGATCGGCCCAGAACCGTTCTGCGGTATAACCAAACGGAAGGTAAGCTCTCTGCTAAACAACAAATCAAAAGCCATCGATATGTGGAAGTTCACAAAAGGACTGGTACAATCGAAAGCTTTAATAGAAGGCTAGGCAAGCTGTCCAAAGAGCTACTACAACTCAAAAGACACAAAACCTGCGCAGTGACAAGAATACTCACTGGCCACTGCAAACTAAACAAACACCTAACTAAGTGGGTTTAAAACAAAGCGCAGCATGCAGGTTCTGCCAAGAGTCAGAGGAGACAGCCATTCACATCCTCTGCTCGTGTGGACCGCTTATGCGCAAAAGAAGTATCTACCTAGGGGGGCACATCATGCAACCAGAGGAGATACAACAAATTGCAGCCCAAAGAGTCTGGAAATTCTTGGAAGCAGTGGGTATAAGCAACGAACTATAAGGGCGGCCACAATAGATCAAATACTGGTCGAAGCGGCATAAAATGGCCCACAACCAACCAACAATAATAATAATAATAATAATAATAATAGGTATATGTCCTTAACTTGCGTTTCAGAAAGTTACAACATGTAATCAATAAAAGATATATATATCCTACATTAATGTTGATATGCCACTGTATAACTCTTGTAAAGATTTGCGCTGTAATTTATTTGTATATTTTATATTATAACGGAGACGATAAACGTCATTCTCTTCCAATTTCTTCTGTCTGCTTTTCATCCTAGCTGCCATATTACAGCTTGCATCAGTGTTCGTAATCAGTTCCCAGTTAAGTCCAAATTTTTATTTTGCTAAATCTGAACGGTATCCCGATTAGGCTTGATTTGGCCCCACAACATTTCTAATGGGTTTCTGTCAGGACATTTAGAAGGCAAATTGAAGACTATTATGTCTGATTCAATCATTCTTGCACTATCCGCAAATGATGCACCGCACAGTAAAGTTATCCTGCACTAAATATATTTGACTTCCAGGGTTATTGATAGAAGCATAATTTCACCCAATACTTCAAGGCATCGCTCCAATGTCCACTTCTGGACCCATAGAGGAGATGATGGGCATAGCTAGTATAATAAACATAAATATTGCTTATTTTAAAATAAAATAAAGAGTAAATCACAATTAAAAAATTTACTAAATCACACCGAGTTATTTACCGACATAACAAGATGGAGTAAATTCTAAGAAACTTACCGCTTTATTCATTTCAAGTATAGATTTTTAATATGCTGTTTTTCTCACACTCTCGGAGCACAATTTTTTTATTTCTAAAAATATGACAATTGCCCGTCAAACGCAAAATGATCAAAAGCGAGCACAACATTTAATTTTGAGAATAATGGAGATATTTCTATAACGGTGCAGTCACGTTTGCAGCAGCTATAGATGAAATGAAGTCGCATCCAAATTCAATTTTTATTAACGAAACGCAAAGGGAGAAAATCATACTGATTACGACATTAAACACATTTGATTAAAGTCGTTGTTAGTTGCTTTCGGAAATAAAACGAGGGTAGTGCAATAATAATAAACAAAGACCGACTATTATCTATACTGGCACGCAAGACAGAGACGCATAGACAAAAGTTATTTCTATCTTTAAGAGTTGATGCAGCAAAGTCATTCACATTTTCACACTGAATCGTAAGTGCTCGATGGCGCGGCGGTTAGCATGACGAAGTAACTCATGAAAGATCGTGAGGTCTGAGGTTCGAACCCCAACAACCGTGGCAGTAGAAATAAATACAAAAAGAAGAAATCGACTTTTTGAAACAATTAGTTTATCGTTGGTAACGCTGAATGTCGAATATCGGCTTTGCCTTGCGAGTTATAGTTTTAAATCTAGGGGGTCACGTTTATCTGACGGTGACTGTACTTAAGTATATATCTATTATATATATCGTCTTTAAGTACCCATAACACAACCCTTATTTGAGCTTACTATGGGAGAAGTTCGATTTGTGCAAAAATTGTCCCCTATAATTTATTTGGCCGTTGGGGCGGAAAGGTTCTTGAGTGACGATCGCGTACCGGAAGGCGCAGCGTGGGTAGGCCCCCCACAAGGTGGACTGATGACCAGGTAAAGGTCGCAGGAGTCCGCTGGATGCGAGTGGCGCAGGATCGGTCATTGTGGCAGTCTTTGGGGGAGGCCTATGCCCAGCAGTGGACGTCTTTCGGCTGATATGATGATGATGATAATACTCGTAATATTTTGTATGTTGAAGCGGATAAGCAAACCACATTCGCTTTCCCATTTCTCCTTCTGCTATATGCTTGACTTTTCCTGTGCTTGTGCTAATTTTAAGTGGTTGAAATTAAACGTTTAGTGCACAAGACACTGGGTTGTTTACATTCTGCACCCGCCGTGCATACCTACTACAATTAAGCCTTAGGCGACCACAACCACACATTTTTTTATTATGTAAGCGCAAATTAATCATTGTGTATTACAAAATTTTCCGAACCCTGAAAAACTGGATCGGATAAATGGGTTACCAAAAATAGATTTTTCACCTAAGTGGCACGATCATGGGTTTTGCTGCTTGAAACCAGTGAGAAAAATGCAATTTGGCTGCGAGCGTGAAAACAACTTTTTTTAATATCGTATATATATATAGCTATATATATATATATATATATATATATATATATATATATATATATATATATATATATATATATATATATATATATATATATTTATATTTATATATATTGGGGTGTGTATATATATTTATTTCAGAAAATTACATTTGGTTTCTTTCAAGAAGTTTCTTTGTATATTAATTACCTTTTGATTTACGTAAAGATCTATTTACTTCCTTTTTCTGGACAAACTGCTAAATCCATAATTTAAAACGTTATATGATTGCAAAGTTACAAAAGTCATCGTAACAAATAGATAACCAAAACGCTTTACCTGTCTTTTATTTTGGAATGAGGGAAAAAAATAACCTAATGATATTTTCCTCGTTTTTCCGGATATAATATTTTAATTTAAATCATATTTTTTGTCTCTCCTGGAAATTTTCATCATATGACGTTAGCAGGTTTACACTACTAGCCGACGATATAACATTTTTTGGGGTATAATATTTTAATTTAAATCATATTTTTTGTCTCTCCTGTACACTTGCATAATATGACGTTAGCAGGTTTCCACTATTAGCCAACGAAATAACGAGTTGAACGCGGATGTAGTCGCGGGCAAAAGCTGGTAGGCTATATTCCGTAAGGAGTAGAATACAAATCAGTGTTTTAGTAAGTATAATAATATTATTCAAACTTATATAAATTGAGAGGTGCAACCCTATCGCCCTAACGAAGCGCAGGTCCAAAAAAGCTAATGCCTTAAGCTATATATATACTGTGTCTTTACGCTGTTCATAGGCGACACATTCGACTTTTTATGCTCTAGAGCCTGCGCCGGCGCCCGCGGTCAACGTGCGCTGCGCCTAAGTATAAATTTGATAACATAACTTTAATTATATTTATTGTTTGTTTCATTTTATCGCAATCATGGTGAAAAGCAGGGTGTATAACTCGTTTATGAAACCCATTTCATCTTCTACT
Source organism: Notocelia uddmanniana (assembly GCA_905163555.1). Classification (NCBI taxonomy): domain Eukaryota; kingdom Metazoa; phylum Arthropoda; class Insecta; order Lepidoptera; family Tortricidae; genus Notocelia; species Notocelia uddmanniana. The sequence continues at coordinate 35,228,378 of LR991052.1, read as the reverse complement.
TTATTGTCTCGGATAAAATGGCTTGTTTTATGCACTTGTAGTACAATCTACTATTTACTGTCTTAGCGGCCTTTACATAAACTGTTACGCGGGTGTTTGTAGCCAATACTCGTTATAAACCGTATGATATGTGTAATATGCTCAATATGACTTTTCAGTATATCGCATCACAGGCACCAAGAGAGCTGAGCAGATATTTGATTCAAAAATCTGAGCCAAAATCATACAAGCTCGACATACGTTATGATTTGCAACGAAAATCAATGTTGCATCTACGAACTGTCAACGATTCAAAGATTGGAATAAAACGCATTTACGCAGATGCCTAATTTAAGGTCCAGTCACACCGCTCCTTTAAACGTAGTGACGTGCCTCATGCGTGACTTTTTAACTCGTAAGTTTCTTCCTCTCGTACACTGCGATTCTGTGCCCTAAACGTATTTTGAGCGGCGTGGCCGGACCTTTAACGATGTTCGTCTTTTTGGTAACAACAAAAAATTAAATAAATTATTTTTACTTACATTTTTGATTTTTTATTGCAAAGTAAAAGAAAGTGCTTGCTTATGCATTTAGGTTTCTATGAAAGAGTACAAAACAAGAAGCGAGTTAATTAATTCTACTGCTTGTAGGATGTCTCACCGCGCGTGTGCGTAGAGACTTGAGGTTATTAGACATGCAAGTTGATGACTTCAAATATTCTCGAGTTAGTCTCGAATTGGAACCCTGGACCCAGTAACATATTGGCTGCCCACCGTACTACACCTACAGTATTGCTCCCACGTCCCATACAAATTTACTAAGCACTCAAAGCATAACTCTATTACGAAGGTACCATGAGCATCGTCGGTGACACATAAAACTTAACACACTACATAGGCTATACTCAGTTTTAAACACTAACCTCAGTTGACATTCACAGTTTTTCTCTCTGGGTTATTTTCAATAGTAATTTTTCTCTTGTATGTTCAGAATGTTCAAATGCTCTATATATTCTTATATCTGTGTAATGCATATTAAAAATAAAATTTTGTTTTTTTTTGTTGTTTATTTCATTGCATTTTTGAGAAAAGCACTATACATACCTCGGCGGGAAATATGGGGTTGCCCGCCTCAGACCTATCCGGCCTCGCTCGATCGGCCGTCTATACCGTCTTCGGCTGGCAAACCCTTTCGTCCCGGCCTCTATAGTAATGTACTATTATTGTCGGACTAATGTGTTTAGTCTGTTGACCATTCGTTTGGAGAATAGTCATATACAGATTCCGCAGAAAAATCAACGAAGTAGAAGATGTGTCCTTATTCACATTTATATTAAGCCCTTTTTAGTCGGGCGTTTTTTTCAAAGTTCACTGCACTATTATACTCGCCGCGGCGAGACACAAGTCCTATTAGACTGACAATGACATTCATTTTAAAAACCTTGGAACGGCGTCGCTGTCATATCGGAATGCAAGCAAGCATTTTTTGGGAATGTAGGCGAATAGTTTATGTAGAAATGTAACATTTACTTAATAATAACATGAACAATAAAAAGGTTTTGACACTTATTTTCCTAAATAGGCTAAACCGAATAATATTTAGTGACATACTGCAAAAGTTATATCGGTAGTCTGTATCAACTAAGGATCGATAAACAGAGGTCAATAATTGAAGACAAGTGAGTGTAATTATAATGCGCTTTTTATTCAGTTTGATTGTTTCAGAGTTGAGTAAAAATAAGACAACGTCGTATTCTATGGTCACCATATCGTCAGCCGTTTAAGACAAGTTCGAACGCGTTTAGGAATCTCTATAGAAATCCTTACTCTAGTCTGAGTTGAGATATTATAATAATACTGTTAAGCCTCGCTTGTACTGCTGAGGTACTGTTAGGGGATCTTAGGGATTGTAGCTGCAATGAAATACTTTACGACTTTATAACTCACTATTGTATTTCAAAATACAATTACAATGATACAGTTAAATAACACGTGTGACTCCAATCGAGTCCAGATGAGGAATCCCTCAGAAAAACCAACTGTTTTCCAAGGAATGCTGTTTGACAGGCATTCCAGAACATATTCAAAATATGTAGAATTGTATACATTATGGTACTAGTTCCACATGGCCAGTCTCATAACAAGAATAATAAGAATGTAGGCAAGGACTTGTCTAACCCTATAACTCAACCAGATCTTGAAGCAAATGCCAAGATAGCACAGGCAGTCAACACGGGCTGAGAGCTGAACCAGCAAACAGATTGTTTCAAAATTTGATCGTGATCTATATGATCAAATAATTGCATCAAGAATAGATCAACTTTATTCGCGCCTATCCGATGACAACTATGCAGGATGATGGTGCTGAGGCCCACAGAAGCCTCCTCGCCCTCCGTTGATGGAGTACGAGGGGCGTTCAATAAATTCTCGGTATTGATATCTTTTAAACCTCTTTAGTAAACTTTTTACTACTGGCCGGTAAAAGTCATTCATTAATATAAAAAAAAAGTGAAATTCAAACGGCGATGTCCTTTTATTTTTCTGGAACTGCTGAACAAACGTAATCAGTATGAGAGATTTGTCAATGTTAATTGAATTAGAGCACTGAGCGGTAGTAAAATTCTTGACCAAACTGATAAAAAATGAAATACCTCTAAAAAAGAAATGGATTATGTTTACCGTAAGTCTGTTCCTTCTTTATTAACAGTCCATAAGTGGTCAAGTCAATTTAAGCATGGAGGAGAGAGTTTCGAAGACAACCATAGAGCTGGTCAGCCCGTCGATGCTTCTGCACCAGAAAATTTAAAAAAAGTGGAGAAAATTATATTTGAAGATGGTTAAGTGAGGATAAAAGCAATAGCTCAAATAACCAACCCTTTCTATTGGTACTAGACACGATATAATTCATGACCATCTTGATATGTCAAAAGTCAGTGCGAGATGGGTACCGCGAATCCTGACATCGCTTCAGAAAAATACGCGTTTTACTGGTTGATCCGAATTTCTTGAGGTGTGCGGTGAACTTCCTGATAACATACTACAAAATTTCGTTAGTAGTGATGAAACGTGGGTTCATTATTATGACTCTGAGAGCAATCAAGAGACCATGCAGTGACATTTTAATGCAAGCCCTCATCCCAAGGAGTTCAAGGTCATGTCTTCAGCTGGCACGGTCATGTTCGCAATATTCTGGGATTGTGATGGAATATTGCTGATCGATTGTAAAGACAAGGTTGTAAGTATTAAAGGAGAGTACTACGCTAATATTCTACGCCAAATAAGGGAAGCAAACAAACATAACAGAAGGGGAAAATTAGCCAAAGGTGTTCTGCTTCTGCAGGACAACGCCCTTGTGCATAATGCTCATATTGCTGAGGCTACTACTCTTGAACCTGGATTCGAAACTTTTACATACCCACCGTATAGTCCAGACTTGACCCCGAATGACTTCTTTTTGTTTCCCAATCTCAAGAAGGATCTACGTGGAAATTGATTTTCTAACGATGAAGCATTGAAGACAGTAGTGCAGGGGCATTTTGACACCAAAGACAAAAATATTTTTATGAGGGGTTAAAAAAAACTAATTGACCCGTCTTATAAGTGCATGAACATAGGGGAGGAGTATATTAAAAAAACAAAAATAAGACACCTATCGTATTCTTTTGTTTTCATGCTAATAGAGATAATTTATTGAACACCCCTCGTACAGCAAGTGCCCATCTCTGCGAAGTGGTCTTCTTTTTTCTAAACTGCTTGTTTTTTTCTAACTGCTTAGCTGGTTACTTTTCTCCCCCAGTTGGCAAATTTGCTTCACGGTCATCATAGCAAGACAGCATTCTCGTTTACATGAAATTAAATTAATCAATTATAGTTCACATTTGAAATAGTCACACAATAATAATGAGTCTAGATGATGGATATAAGTGTCAATTGTTATTTATTTAATCGTATGGCGATAGTCTACAATAGGGAAAACAAATATATCAATAGGATTTATAAGGCAACATCCAGGTTTTGCAGCCATTGCACGGCATCGGACGTCAGGTCCATAAGATCCTGCGGGCTTCCCGTGTAGGCGCGAATTGGGCACCTTTGTATAATGTGTTCCATGGTTTGGTCTTCGGTGCCACAGTTGCAAAGCGCGGAATCCCTCCATCCCCACTTATGAAGGAAATAGTTGCACCGCCCATGCCCAGTTCTTAGGCGGTTTAAACGACACCAATGTCTCCTGGGTAGATCAGTCCCTTTATATTTGACTGTAGGGTCGAGATTTTCGACAGGAGTTCCGACAGCTAGCCTCTTCCAATCTTGTCTCCAGAGCTGCTGTATGTCGAATATGTTTTGACTTAGAGTCGCTGCCGCTGCGTATGCCGGGCGCCGAGACTTGAGTCTCGTCGTAGGTGGGTTGGTGAACTCTCGGTACATTGGGAGTGAGGGACATGACCTGATCTTCTCTGTTTCTCTCAGGAGTGCATTTTGTCTCCTCAGGTATGGTGGCGGGATTTGGCTGAGCACAGGGAGCCAGTGGCGAGGAGTAGATTTTACTGTCCCAGTGATGCATCTCATGGTGGCATTAAGCTTGCAGTCCACCTTTTGCACGTGAGAGCTTTGGAGCCAAACTGGTGCGCAGTATTCCGCGGCGGAGTAGACAAGTCCTAGGGCCGTGGTACGAAGGCAGTCCGCAGATGCTCCCCATGAGGTACCGCACAACTTTTTAAGGATGTTGTTTCTAGTAGAGAGTGACAGTTTGTTTAGGTGCTCTCCGTAGTTTAACGTTCTGTGTAAGGTGACACCAAGATACTCCTTTCTGTATCCTCGGGGAATATTTCTTTTAGCTATTCTAATAACGACATCGCAAAAGGCTTTGTAGTTTTGAGGATCTGGGCTTAAGTCTGCAGCCATAAGTTCCGTATCAAGTTGGATTTTAAAACTGTTCCAGTCTTCTCTGGTGAAATTCCACCTCGGCAACGGCATGGAGTTCACCAGAGGTATCTTTAGACCAATTTCGATGTGTATAGGCCTGAGTTGACTGTTTGGGAAGGCAGGTAGAATCGTTCGCATTGCTGGATGTGGTTGATTAAGACAGTCTTTTGTGACAAAAGCCAGGTCTGGATTGTAGTCCTTGCGCCATCGTGCTGAGTGAAGAGTGCCCAGGTCCTTTGCGTCAAACACCAAGTGTAAGTCCGCTATTTCTGCCCACTGGACGAGTGCTTCCCCGTTCGCATCGTTCTTGCTGTACTTCCAGTTCGTGTGGTGGCTGTTAAAGTCCCCGGAGTATATGCATGGATGCTCGTAAGAGGGGAGAAAACCAGGCGTCCATCCTGCCCTAGGGGGTTTATAGACATTCACAATCTTCAGGTCATTTATTTGGACAGTGATAGTGAAAATGTTGTCCTGATTGCTGGCCGATATTAGACTCACTCCAGGAAGATTATCTCTGGCATAGGTAGCTATTCCATACCGAGGGTGGTGGATCGCCTTGATGAGGGTGTAGCCCAGTATGCGTCCTCTTCCGTGCATGTAATGCTCGTCTTTACTATGTGTTTCCTGGATGTTGACTACGTCAATACGATGGTCCCGTAGTTGTTTGTGCAGGTAGTCGCATTTAGCTTTGCTGATGCCTTCGATATTTAACTGGCAGATGCGTACAGAACTGACAGTTCGCGCGCGCGCCCTCAGCGCTTGGACGTGTCATTGCGAGTGATCGTGCGATAATTTGTGATTAAGCTATATAGTGATAATAATTAACTATGCCACAGTGCAAAAAGTGTAAGCTGTATGTCTCAACAAATAAAGACGAAACATTGATTAAGTGTAAAGGTGGATGCGAAGGCGTATTTCATAAAAAAGCTACGTCCATGGAAAACGATGTATGTGAGGAGTGATTGCGACGCCCTTCCAGCCCGGAGACTAGGTTGAAGGATGATTCGCCGGCGACTTCTTCGGATGCAGTGCTCGAAGATATCAACAAAAAGCTGGACATACTCCATGGGATGCAAAAATCTCTGAATGGCCTAATCGATACAGTGGAGATATATGCCGAAAAATATCAGGAGATGATAGTATTCAAGGTGAAAGCAGAAAAGAAGCTCTTAGCACTTGAGCAAAAAAATTCATACTATGAAAAATGCAACAAGGCCCTAGAGGAGAGAGTGTCGGCGCTGGAACCCAAAAACAAGGAAAAAAATGTAGTGATAAGTGGATTAGAGAAGAAGGAAAAGGAAGATACCAAAGAGATTGCCGTAAAGTTAGCTCAGAAACTAAATTTAGCTACGGAAAGTATCAGGGAAGTGCGTAGGGTAGGCCACACGAGTGAGAAGAGCAAACAGCGGGTAGTCGTGACGCTTGCGAGCCGCGCGGCGCGCGACCTTTGGCTGCGTCAGCGCCGGCTCTCGATCACGAACGCCGACATCTATGGGAATAATAACAGCGCCCGGGTCTCTATATCAATGAGGACCTCACGAAATGGACCAGCCAGCTCTTGTGGTGGGCTAGGACCGAACTGAAGCCGGCATAGTAATTAGCGATACCAATTTAAACCTCAGCGACCAATCAAGTCCTGCCGTAATCAACTCCACAACAACAATGTCGGAGTGCGGTATGGAGTGCGTGATTACTGATAATACACGGGAACAGATAGTGGACGAGCGACTGGTGACGTCATGCATCGATCACCTGTGGCTGCGCGCGCGCGCAGAGTCGGGTAACGAGTCGGTCGTCGCGGCGTACCTACTGACTTGCAACATCTCTGACCACTATCTTATAGGACTTCGGCTGCCCTACGGCAATGATGACGGTGTGTGTGATTCTAACAGGGTGATGGTGAAGCTGGACAATCGGTTAGTGCGTGAGAGACTGGAAGCAGTAAATTGGGATAGTATAGCCGCAATTAAGTGTCCATTATTACTTTTTTCTACATTATCCAGTGTTTTTAAAAATATATAAATCATCTGAAATTAGGTACAAGCCAAATAATACTAAACGAACTTCGCAGCCATGGATCCCTCCAGAATTAGATAAGATGATTATGAGACGTGACGAACTTTTCAGAATATGGAAATCAAATCCAAAAAATTCAAATTTTAGACTAGAATATACTAAATTTAGAAATAAAGTAAATAACCATCGCGGCTGTTTAGTTTCAATCAATCAATCAATCAATCAAATATTTATTTGCATAGAATAAAAATAATAAATATTATATAATAATAAATATAATAATGAATATTTTTTTTTTTTTTTCACGTAAAAATGGCCGACGAGGAATTGCTAAGTCAACTTATAAATAAAAAGGAGATGTGTTTTCTACGTGTTCAAACACTATTCGAATTATCTAAAGTTGTTCTGACCGATTCAAGTCGTTTAACTGAATTTAATTTACGTCTCAAAGACATTCATTCGATTCGTGAACTTTTCGAGAAAACCGTGTTCGAAATAAATACCTTACAAAAAAAGTTAACCCCAAAAATTTAACATAATTACAAAGAAATTCAATCCTTTGATGATCTGTACTATCGAATTTTAAGTGTTGCGGCAAAATCTAAGTGAAAATTGGCAGTCGTGCGAGAGCGGCAGCCTACCGCCGACCGATTGTAGCCCTTGTGGCGCTGGTAATAACGGTGACTCACGTTCTGTCCGAGCGCGTTTACCTAAACTCGAGTTATTCCATTTTGATAGTAAATTAGAAAACTGGCAAACCTTTCATGACACATTTACTAGCCTGATACATAACAATAACGGCATCAGTAATGTTGAGAAGTTTTATTACCTACTTTCGGCGGTCAGCGGCGCTGCGCTCACTGTCGTCAAGGGTATGCCAGTTACATCCGATAACTACCCGATTGTATGGGCGTTGTTAGTCAAAAAATTCGAAAATAAACGAGCCCTAATAACTAGTTATTTAGATCGGCTATTTCAATTTAAGCCGTTGTTGGTGGAATCGGCTCCGGGTTTAAATACCTTTTTACAAACATACCAAGTGTGAGCGACGTAATCCAAATACTTACCTTTTAGTTAATAAGTTTCAAAATAGTTTGTCAAAGCCGAGGAGTGCGCGGGGAGAGCGAGATGCGCAGGCGCGGTGTGCCCGTGACTGTTAGCTTACCTTAGCGTTGCGAATTTAAAAACCAGTCGATAAGAGCTATTGCACTCGCCGCACGTTCCTTCAGCTTATTTTTTTATATGTGTACCGACCCTCTCAAAAATATAACGTTGTCGTGATTTTGGCTATTTTTCATAGTAAAACGAAACCGGATCTTGATGTTTTTTACGCCACAGTCGAAAATAATGGTCAATACACGCAGCACTGTGAGAAGAGAGCAGGAGAAGAAGAAAGCTAACGAGGTTGAACATAAAGCTTCTACTAGTGGAACTCAAGTGAAAAATGTTGAAGTGAAGGTGCAAATGAACAAAACGGTTGCGTTAGATGTCGAAAGTGTAAAATCCGAGATGCCTAAACCCGACGATATACCTGATGTACCTGCCAGTCGTAAATCTTCATCAAGAAGATCTTCAACATCTTCCCTAGAAGCTCGTAAAAAGAAGTTGGAACTACAAGCGGCCGAGGCAAAAGCACAAATACAAATGCAGCTTATCGACAAACGCTTAGCAGCGGACCTTGCCGAACTAGAAAATTAATACAGTCCACCGCCGTCAGTTACCGATAACCGGAGCGAGGTTGCTAAATGGGTAGATCGCAGTTTAAACGAATTGGAATCGCAACAAGTCACCAAGCAGAATAAACCTTCTGACCTGTTGTGCCCGCCGGCTGCAATGGATGCCGGCACTGATGATCCAATTAAACAGTTAGCCTGCGTACTTAAGGATATGCTCACTACCTCTGCCAGCAACCATAACAACAGTAGCAATTTACTAAGCCGCATCAGCACACCCAAGGAACTACCGCTGTTCGCTGGTGACTCATTGGAATGGCTACAGTTCAAGATGGCCTACGAAGAATCAACCCAGTTGTGCCAATTTAGTGATTCGGAGAACTTGTGGCGCCTACGAAAGTGCCTACGTGGCGCAGCCAAAGATGCTGTCCAGGCGTTACTCATCACGGCTACATCTCCTGAAATAATCATGTCCACGCTGGAACTACAGTTTGGGAACCCAGATAGAATATTATCCCATATAAGGCAAGAGATCAATAAATTACATCCCGTGTCTTCAGATTATCACAAAGATATTGTGATATTTTCAAACAAAATAAAAAACTATGTCGCCGCCGTACGTGCACTTGGCCGTGAAAACCATCTAGAAGATTCGAGCCTAATCACCGTTGTGTTATCGAAACTACCTACTATTCTGCTGTCTAAGTGGGCAGACTACAGCTTCGCGCACAACACTAGAAGTTATACGACTAGACTCGACCAACTATCGGATTTCCTTAACCAAGAAGCAATAAAAATATCACAGTGCAGTGTCTCTCTAATAAACCCGCCAAAATACAATTATAGGCGTAAATATGCGGACAATAGTGCAAACTCACAAACAATACTAGTGCAAAGTCAGCAAACTAATACTAAGTGTCGTTATTGCCACGGACCTAATCATAAACTATCAGACTGTAAAAAATTTAAAAGGTCATTAAGAAAAGATCGTTGGAGCTACGTTAAGCGGTGCGGACTTTGTTATAAGTGCCTATCACGTCATCAAGATAAACAACTGTGCCCGGCACCCGTGTGCGATATCGATAACTGTGGCCTAGCGCATCACCGATTGTTGCATTTCGTGCCGAATAGTGAAAGACAGTCAGAGAACAATAGTAGTACAGTGCAAGTGACAGAAATCGAGACCGAGTCTAACTCTGAGGTAGTAGCGCATATGAACTCATCGTCGAAAGTTTTACTAAAAGTAGTACCTATAAACATTCATGGCCCGCGCGGCCTAATTAGTACTAGTTGTTTGCTTGACGACGGCTCTTCGGTAACGGTAATAAGCGCTAACCTTGCCGAGCGAGTGGGCCTGCGCGGGCGCCGGGAGTGCATGCGTGTGCGCGGCGCATGGGACAATTCCGAACTAGTGTGCGACTCCTACCTACTCGACTTAACGTTATCTAATCGAGATGGACAACAGTTTACGATTAACGCGCGAAGTGTTAAAGAACTTAATTTACCAAGTCAAAGTGTAAACTCAGTGAACTTTGAAAAGGTTACGCACCTGCAGAAACTTAAAAATGAGTTATGTTTTGAAAAATTGAGACCGGAGATTTTGATTGGCCAAGATAACTACCACCTACTGTTACCTTTGGAAGTTGTCGCCGGTAACCCTCAAGAGCTGTGTGCCACTCGCTCAGCTCTCGGCTGGTGTTTACATGGAAGAGCCCCTGTCCGTATGACGTCATCCGCGCGAGTACCACAGCCGCACTCAACGTTGTTTATCTGCGATAATGACGTAAGCGATGACGTTGCTGAGAACAAACGACTGCTGCTAGATCTGCACGAAGAAGTACGTCGTTCTTTCACATTTGACTCATTGGGCATAACCAACAAGTCTCGTGAAAACCAGAACGACGTATGCGCCCTAGAAAAATTGGACAGAAGTGCTGAACTTATTAATGGAAGATGGTACGTCGGTCTGCCCTGGAAAAATGAAGACTGCGTCCTGCCCGACTCATATCCACACGCCATGTCACGACTTAAATCAGTGGAACGAAAGATGATAAAATGCGAAGGCTACAGAGAGAGATACAACGATCGCGTCCAGCACCTGTTTGAAAACGACTACGCACAAGAGTTACACAATAATGAAAAAACTAGTAAAACATGGTACCTACCTCATTTCGGGGTAGATAATAAAAACAAGAAGCGCCTCCGGCTCGTATTCGACTGTGCTGCTAAAACCAATGGCTTATCGCTGAACGATTGCCTAAACAGGGGCCCGGATTTACTAAGGTCACTCTTTGGAATAATGTTGCGATTCCGAGAACAAAGAATAGGTATAACCGGAGACATAAAAGATATGTTCCTAAGAGTGAAGATACGAGAAGAGGACCGAGATGCACTAAGATTTATATACCGAAACGAACCTACGGAACCAGTAAAAACATACGTCATGACTTCGTTAATATTCGGAGCAAACTGTAGTCCTTTCGTGGCCCAGTACATAAAAAACAAGAACGCTCAGCGCTTTGAGTCTACGATGATGCCTGCCTGTGAAGCGATATATAACCAACACTATGTAGACGATTATATAGACAGTATTTCAGACGAAACAACTGCTATCGATTTAATAAAGAACATAAAAAATATTCATATCAATCCATGCCAAAATCAACCCTCGGTGAAGCAGCCGTAAAGTTCAAAGTTGGCGAACAATATGAAAGCGAGAGGACCCTTGGTTTAATCTGGCTTCCACATGAAGATGCACTGGGGTTTGATGTTTCGTTCAAAAAGATCCCTGGAAATATAATTAACGGAACACAAAGGCCTACAAAAAGGGACATGTTAAGAGTTGTCATGTCCATATTCGACGTCTACAGATTTTTAAGTCCGTTAACAATTAATGGGAAACTTATTTTACAACAATGTTGGCAGCTAAATATCGATTGGGACGACGAAATACCAGACGCAATTTATGAAAAATGGTGCCATTGGGTTAGTTGTTGGAAATCACTACATGACATAAAACTGCCCAGATATTATTATAACGCAGCAAACCTGAACATGAACGCGCCGGAATCGAACCCGGCGCCGACCGCCGACCCTAACCACCCAGCCGCTGCGCCTGCGCCCGGCCGGCCGCTGCCGATACCGAGCGCCAGCGCCGCCCGCTATACAAACCTACAGCTACATATGTTCTGCGATTCGTCTGCTAAAGCGATGTGCACCGTTGCATACTGGCGCTGGGAAGATAACTCGCATGTAAACATTGCATTTGTGGCTAGCAAGTGCCGCGTTTCGCCTAACAAGTTACAGTCAATACCTAGACTTGAATTAAATTCAGCTGTTTTAGTTGCTAGATTGGCTGACACTATAACGAAAGAGCACAAAATAAAAGCGGATCGAAGAATATTCTGGAGCGACTCGAGCACAACATTGCACTGGATAAGAAATAAGTCGCGCACCTATAAACCTTACATAGCCAATCGCTTAGGAGAAGTAGACGAACTTACCTACACTGATGAATGGAGATACGTTCCGACGCACCTTAATATAGCGGACATAGGTACACGAGAAGCATACGATGTTACTATTCTGCAGAATCAATGGCTTTATGGACCGGCGTTTTTATACGATAATGAGCGCACTTGGCCAAAGGATTTTTTGCAACCTGCAATGAATGAAATTGATTTAGAATGCATTTCAACTATACAAACTGTAGATAAAGACTTACCTGTTCCTGAGGCTACACTATTTTCGTCCTGGCTGCGTCTGCTCAGAAGTACCTACACAGTTTTGATGTTTATAAAAAAGTGTCGTAAACTTACCGATGACGTCACTCTCGAAACAATGGAGGAGGCCGAGCGCCTTTTGATAAGATATTCACAGGCGCAAACGTTTAATGAGGAGATTAATATCCTGAAAAAAGGAAAATACATAGAAAAAAGTAGTAAACTACTTACCTTGTCTCCTTATCTCGATGAGCACGGAGTCCTGCTATGTTATTCACAAAACAAGCCAGAGGTGGGGTGCACGTCCAAGACCGATGACGGCACAGCCCACCCCTAATATATATTGACGCCGGGGCTCATAATAACAATTCGTAATCGGGGGTTTAACGCATTGGTCCGCTCGAGTCATCACCAGACGTCCGTCTATTTGACATTGCACCTAATTCACATGCTTCTGACATTGACAGTCTGCGACGGGTGCAAGAAGAGACGAACGACCGAGACATTGGCGTGGTAGGGATTGACTCATCCGCATTGGTATTATTTTATCGATAATATTGTCTAGGTATATCATATCATGTTTTAGGTAGTACATACGTAAGGTCTGCGGCATACTTTAGCTTCACGGTTTGTCGGAGTCAATTTTTACCCGACTTTGACGATAAAGCGTGACCATAAAATCTGCCATTGTGCTATCATGCTAGCTGGATAGGCGGTCTGACATAGTTCTGCAGTCATCCTATAAGATAGACTAAGATCTATAGCAGTAAAGTAAAAAGTATTGTCTCGGTCTATTTTAAAGCTTGAAGAATGTTGCGCATATTGCTATGTAATTCGGGGTTAACAGCTTGAGATTTTTCAAATTAGTCGCATTTTGCAGCTGGATACTTCTTTGATTGTAAACTTGTATGAAAAAGCAGTTCAAAAATATGTGCGCTTCGTGGTTCTTTTATGGCTTCATAGTTTAATATGTATTCCAATCGTTCTGAAGATATGACTTATTCATGGTCGTTTATGATCGTCATTATAAGGCCATTACATATTACACATCTTGCAGTTTGTCACAAAAACCGATAGAGTTATAGGTTTAGTTAAAATGAGACAGCAATTCATTTCAGCCATTTCAGGCTGTCATGACAAATTGCATCGTTTGTATTGTGCTATGAGTAAGTATACTCAAATGACGCCCATGATTTCCTATGTAATTTATTTATAAACAATTCCCCAAACTTAAAGGATTGAAAATGACCACAGTCAATTCCGACTATACGAAGAAAAAACCGGACAAGTGCGTGTCGGATCACGCACAAAGAAGGGTTCCGTACCGACACCTAATCCACATTTAAAAGCACAATACAATATATTGAATCAAAAAAGGTTGTATTTTCATAGGAAATTCTCGGCACTTAAGCCTTTTGTTTGAGTAAGACATTTTTTCAGCAAAAACTTAAAACAGTTAGATCTATCTTGTTCAAACCAAAAATTGTTGAAAGTAGTTATTAATGTACATCATCTTGATTTTTTTCTGAATTTTAAACTTCATTGCTTGGAAATTATCCAGCCAGCTAATATCTCACCAACAACGGTAGAAATGGATTTTTTTAGCATCCTCTGGAATTTTTGAAGACCTGTCTATACGTAATGCTTGGCAAACACATAATTATAATAATATAATAATATAAGCCTTTTATTCAATCAATTGTTTACAAAAAATTTTTTCTTATGATTTATATTCTATTGACAGCATCGGCTCTGTCTGTTTGCCGTTTGGCAAAGGCCTTCTCCATCCCTTTCCATCTATCTTTGTGTCTCGCTAGCCTTGTCTATTGTCTACCCGCCACTTTTATTATTTCGTCGTCCCATCTTATTTTTTGTCTACCTCTTTTCCTTGTTTTGTCTCTGGGGTACCACCATATTATTCTTTTGCTCCACTTCTCTTTATTCCTTATTATGTGTCCTGTCCATCGCCATTTGAGTGTTTTCACCTTAACAGCTACATCTTCCACTCCAGTTTTACGTCTTATTGTTTCGATTCGGATTTTGTCTTTCCGTTTCACACCTATCATACTTCTTTCCATTGACCTTTGGCATACTTGTAATTTGTTCAGGTTGCTATTTGTTAATGCCCAAGTTTGGCTGCCATAGGTTAACACGGGCAACACACATGCATTAAATAGCTTTTTCTTTGTGGAAAGCCTTGTTTCCTTGTTTTTCATGACTTCCTTCAGTGACCAGTACCTTTTCCAAGCATTGGTTGTTCGCCGGTCGATCTCTTTTCCATTTGATTGTTCATGGATATTGTTTGTCCTAAGTATATATACTCATCTACATACTCAACAATTCCCTGATTGACTTCTATTGGTATCTTCTTGGAATTAGTCATTGTTTTCGTTTTTTCCATATTTATTCGCAAACCCATTACGCTCGCTTAGTATTGTTTGTAAGCAAATTTACCTAATGACGTCACAATTTTCTATGGTCAAACTGCGCCCTAATTTGAAATATTATTAAAATTATATACAGAAAGCTCCCGTGAGTTTCAAACATATTAAAATATGATGAAACGGGTCATTCACGTTGTTAAGGTCAACTATCGCTCGACATGTTTCAGACCGGTTCGCAGACCTTAATCGTGAGATTCATGAGTACTTATCGCAGCGGCAGTCATTTTACCCCCTCCTTTACCCTTTTAATGCTAAAAAAAACGCCGCCGCTATAAGTACTCATGATTAGGGACCGTTGACCTCGATGACAGAATTAGTGATCAAAAATGTAAACACGCAACTTTCAAAACAGAAATAGCTTTCAAGATCTATGCAGGTTTCCTCTCGATGTTTTCCTTCACCCGATGGTAAATATCAAATTAAACTCCGTATTACTTAAGTTCCAAAAAACTCATTAATACGAGGCAGGTTTCGAACCCACGACCGCCACTTGAGAGCAGCATTGATAACTTCAAGCACTAGCACTACATCTGTGAATAATTTAAAAACAGTCTTGTGACTTTAGACATAAAGTTTAATTTTAACTGTCAAGGTTTTAAAAGATAGCGGTCTCGTATAGTTCTATACAATGTCTTTGATGAGAATATTTTCCCGGCTTACACAGCGCTCGGTCGCATCGCATAGCAACGATAGGCAAATTATAATGAATAAATGATTTTTATTTTTATTTTATTTGATTTTATATAATTTTAATTCTATGCTCTTAATTTTCTGTAATTTTGTACATGATATAATGGTAATCATATACGGCCACAAGCGCGCAGCATATGCACTAACAAACACGACCTGCAAAGGAAGATACGAAGCATGCAGCAAGCCGGGTCTAATGCTGCAGCTGTCATGATGGAGTAACGGCTTCCGATCACCGAGAAACCGAGAACTGAATAAAAAATTAAAACAACTGGCAGCAGTGATAAGATGTCGTATATGACTGATCGAGAACATACAACGCAAAAGAACAAACATAAAAATTATCGATATCCTGCATTGTCATACTTGTTGATTATATTTTAGAGAAATGGGCGACCTGTACTTTAATTAAAGAGTACCTGTACTATACATAATTACTTATAATAACTTGCATTTTATTTATTTATTTATTTATTGATTAAAGGAGTTTCAACAGCTTTTTAAACATGTTGACATTTTAAATAGAAATATGGAGCCAATAACAGAAACTCACCAATAGAAACAAGATATGAACTAAGGTTACACACTATGTTACAGTATCTTAAAATTAAAAATCAAAGGCTATAAGAGAACACAACAAGAGATGTCCATCGCTCACCGGACGCTCAGAAGATACACAGATACCACTTGTATTACATACATACATTCTCTTACTTACTCATAAGCTACAGGAGATCTAGTACCCAGGGCCCACATAAGGGCCACAGGTGATGTTGGAGCCATCACGGTCAGGGAATGATATAATAATATGTGTATATAAGTGCGTATGTCTAAAATTGTTTATATAACAATTATACATATAACGGGAACAATAGTTACTAACATACAAGCCTGTTTTTATTCAAAAATTTAAAAGCGAGACAAATATATAGGGTGCTGGGAGCCTGACGCTTTAGCCTTCATAAATGAAGGAAGGCGACGAAACTAGGAGAGGGTTTGATGCTCTGATTCTTGTCTGGTGCAAAGGTTGTCCATCGCCATCCAACTGATCCAAAGTGGTAACGCAGCAAGTGTGATGGGTACCTTTTCGCCCAGTACAACACAGGGGTTTTCTTGTTTGACTAGGCTCTCTTTTTGTGTTGGTGTTTTTATAATGTATTAATAAAAAATAAAATAAAATATTCTTAATTTTATTCTAAAATATAATATCTACAACAAATGCTATCCTATGAAGAAAGAGTAAATAATGAATAAGCATTGAAAGGGTCCTTATACTGTCATTAACTTCTGGTTCTTCATTTTACTAATTTACTAAGCCGGAATATATTTATCATTATGAATGGTTGAAATATTTTTCCTTGTACTGCTTACAGCTGTATTTGTTTCATTTTGCAGCTTACATTGCATGATCACCAAGTAGAATTTCTCCATAATCCTGCAATAAAAAAACACTTAACATGCTTTCGGCAACTAGTACTTGGTACTTAAATCATCGGCAAACCTCTCCCAGCTAACATGAAATAAATATTTAGGTAGGTGGACACTAGATTCATCAAAGTGTTAGGCACATTTTCTTTCCAATTTACATGTTAATTTTCATAAACACTCGGCAAAACAAATTTACATAATAGGTTACCTGTCCGTCACATCACTGGAATTTACAATAGAAGACATCTATTCTATGTGGAGAACCAAAGGCATGGTTAAATAATGATCCCCAACAAAAGGAAATTAATTTTTCAGACTGAAATACTGATTTCTTGTTACATTATAGATGTCTATTTTAAACATCTTAGCACATGAAATATACTACTGACACCAAATGTCAACTGCCTTAGCAACGACCATAGCAACTACGCCCGCGACGGCCACCCACCATAGCAACTACACCTACATTGCTAGAGGTGTAAGGTGGGGACAACGTTTTTGACATTAACGTGCCGTGGCGTGCGTCCCCACCTTTTCAAAAATACTTTGCGAATACGTGTAACTGTCAAACCATCTCACCTCTGGTGATGTTCTAGTTATCGACGTACTAATCGATGGATTTATGCATTAAAACTATCCTGATTCAAGTAATATAAACCGCTTATTGATTAAAAAAACATTACGAATGAAAGAGAAAATGATTCTTACAAAATTTGTGTATGAAATATCAAGTGCAAAGGGTACATTTTATCAAATTAAAACCATGTTACGTATATAGGAGTTAGACTGTACTGGCTGACATATGACAGATGGAGCGAGCGTTTAAGGTGGGGCGAGCGTTGAGGTGATAACTAGAGGTGGAGACGTACGTCTTTACGCCACAAGCCAATACTTTTACAAGAATACCACTTCTGCGCGTCGGGGGCCGGATCGATGCTGCCGCCGACGTGTCACCTGAAACAAAAAGACCCGTAATTTTGGACGGACGAGATTATATAACTAGACTGATCGTTAAATCTTACCACGTCAGCGCCGCTCATGAGAACCAGGAGAAGTAAGAAAATTACAAACCCGAGTCTTCGGTGTCGAGCTTCTGATAGACTCTCGTTCGCAATTTTCCGCTTACGCCCCTCGCTAAGCAATGTACTCTATTTTTATGTGCGAGAAGCGCTGGCCGCCTATTTAGTCACGGCACTATTACATATGGCCGGTTACCTGAAAAATAACTAACAGCCATGCAAAAGATGGGACAGGTTATATACAGCCAATTCAAGTCGTATTTTCTGTTTTCGTTGGAAAAATACACTTCCGATTCAGTATAAGAAAATAAATTAAGGAAGATCATAAACAGTTTGACTTATTAAGGTTATGTTTGTCAAAACTTAATTTCAGTTTAGTCTTTTTTCCCCCATTTTTGAGAAAAGCACTATAACACTATTGTAGCTCGTTTATTCCCACTAGTTCTGTTGAGAAGTTCTGTGTACAGAACTAGTGGTACATTTTCATTCCCAATAGTTCTGTTAGCAAAAACAACATCCTGTTTATCAAATTAGTGAGACTGCCCTTATTCTTATTATACTAGGTCTGTTCTGTTGGCTGTCAGACTAAATAACTCACACACTCCCTTTTTGGTCAGTGATGTAAAAAAAAAAATTACTAAGAGAATACTTTATTACTATACACTAGTGCTGCCATGGGCTCTTGCGTACAGTGGTAAAATAAATCTTCCCAGCTCTACTACAGGCCAAGTAAAGATCTCAATATTAATGTTACAAAGACAGAAAAAAGCTTTTTCCACTTTATCTACAATTAGCTAGGTCGTAAAAGTACCTAAATAAAAAAACAATAAACTGTTCAACTTTTATGATTATATACAATTAAGAACTTACTAGGTGAGGTTAAAAATAACAGACAACCACTCTGCAGAGAACTTTCGGCTAACATCGACTGGAACATGCAGATCTCAAAGGGTGCAGATAAAATTGAAACAGCATTCATTTCGCATTATTATTCGTTTCACTGTGGTCTCTGGTTCTATACTGGATGGCAACTTGGCATAGTTCGTCATCTGTTTGTACCTCGATGTAACTTAAAGAACTGAGTTATTTACTGTTAATCACTTATGAAGATGTGAAGAAGACATAATTTCTTGTTACGTTTGATAAGTTCTGTTGCCGTTTAACTTAAAACCATGCTTCAAATGTATTCTGAAACTTCGATTGATTTGATTGACAAGAGAAATGTCAATTCACAAAATGTCAAAGCGTTTTATGTTCAGATACTTCCCGTTTTCTCATGAACATATTAGAAGTCATATTTTCTTATTGCAATTTATTGGTTTTAGTTATTAAAGAATTTTCACACAAATGTACTTTACTTTATGTACTACACACTGTGCCGCCATTTTGTCAAATGAATTTTCTTTTGAGTCCTTTGACGTAACTTACCTTGACAGCAGTGACAGCTAAGACGGTGGCAGACTTCAAGAAAAATAAAAGCAAAATCCAAAAAGGCCTCATATTTCGGAAAATTAATTAAATGTCGGAATGGAATTTAAAGTATCCTATGACAAGGCCACAGAGATGGGCAAATCGTAATCGATTCCTGATTCCACGATTACTTGATTTTACTTTGTAATCTACTACTAGGTGTCAGATTACTTGTAATGTAATCAAGTGAAACGGTAAATTACCATTACATATTATGGAATCAGTAATCATCTATACAAATATTACCATTACTAATAAATGGGAATCATTGTCGATTGCAAATTACTGGAATTGTTGACTTGATTACTTCCAGATTACTTCTATATGTTAAGTGTCTTTTAAATGAAGTTTTCTCAAACATACAATTAAATATCGTGTTGACTGATTCGCATACGTGGCATCCGAATTTAGGGTCAATTTTAAGATCCAAGATGGCAGCAAATTTTTTTGCAATATTCTTTATTATACTCGTTTTCGACTAATTCGTATACGAAATGGATAGGTAATATAGGTATATTTTATGCAATTCCGTCCGTGCATTCTGAACTCATAATATGAATTATGATTCACAATGTGTAAGGCCGACCTAAGGGTTCCTGGTTGACTTGCGTGACCCTAAAAACGTGCTGCCATCTTAGATTTCAAAATGGACCCTAAATTCGGACTCTACTTAAGTATGCGAATTTTTGAGAAAACACTATACAAATCTCGGCGAGAAAAAAAGGATTGCTCAAAGAAACTCAAGATATTCCTGATTCCACATCCATCACACAACATGTATGAAATAAAAATAGTTTCTTCAATCATAAATAGTAGTTTTATTTATTGTACTCAACTAAATAAAATTAAAATAAACTTGTCGCTATTACTTAAGCTTTAAATTAAATATGCGTAATTAAAATTAAGTACGGCTTTAAAATTTATCGTTTAACCCTTTAGTGGGTAACGGCAACGGTAACGCCTTGACTGTACTTGCAGTCGAGTTCATAAATATATGAGCATTTTCCATAAAAAAAGGTTTTCCTAAAGTATAATTATGAATGATGAACTTTCCCATGTACATTTATTTGTGAAGCCCTGGCAATACTCATATATTTATGAACTCGACTGTACAATATCTTTCATTACAAAAGAGTGAGGTGGGTCCAGACACAATTGACAATATGAATTATCGGTCAGGTACAAAGCTAAGTGAATTATTTCTTAGATTTAAGAATTTTTTCATTATTCAGGTTGGCTTTTAATATAACTCGTCGCTCAAAGTTCTCGTCTGTTAATCGGTTGCTTTTTGGAGTATTTGTCATAGTCGCATAAGAGAACAGTCGTTCTACGGGAGCTGAAGAGGTCAGAGGTGTATTATACTTCAGAAAAACTTTTTTTATCTCAGGATATTTGTTCAGGATATCTAATGACCGTGATGTATCTGATAGATATCCTAATATACAATATTCTGCTCTGATTGAGTGTCCGCCGCTGCCGCCGCTAGTGTTGCTGTCACTATTTGAATTACTGAAATCGTAAAACGCGTCATCAAAGTCATGTGTATGTTGAAATATCTCAGGCTCGATATTTGAATGATCAAAAAAATCAATCAAAATCAAATATTTATTCTGCAAATAGGCCACAAGGGCACTTTTACAAGTCAAAGCGTGAATTTATACAATTAAAAAAAACTGACAATCTTACTTAATAATAATGATTTAAAAAATATACTGATTCACAATTAAATAAAAATAAATTTACAAATATTAAGGACGTATTGAATACGAATTAATTTAATATCTCAGAGATGTATATGGTCTCTGAGCGTCCAAATACGATTAAATACAATTATTTCAAAGTCCTTAGAGATGTAAATGATCTCTAAGCGGTAAAATTAAAATAAGTAAACTTAATATTGTTAGAGATGTATAAGGTCTCTAAGCGTCAATAACAATAAAACTAATCCAGAACAGGATTATGTCTCTCGTCAATCTACATACAATAAAATAACACTAGTATTAAGGTATTTACTTTGCCCTTGCAAGCATGAACAGACCGGACTCCACAAACAGCACCCGATCACGAGTATGACGCGTATCTCAGCCATCGCCTCCCTCGACCATCTGTTAGGGAAGGTGGCGACCCGATCAACGACGCCGCCGTAAGCAAGCCCTTTAAGCGAGCATGACATATTCAGGCTGCCGGACATTAATAATGTGAAAGATTAAAATGACTCTTCGGCGAGAAACAGCATCATGTTTCATAAAATAAAACGACAGAGCTATTTATACAAGGAAATATGCTAAGTGAAGCATATGTATATTAAAACTAACAGGATTTAACTATCACTGGCTTAAAAGCATTTTTGTCATTTAAGAAATCGTTGACAGTATAATAGGCCTGGCTTAACAAATAACGTTTAATATGAGACTTAAATTTACTGAATGGAAAATTAACTATATCGATGGGTATTTTATTATAAAATCGTATACAGTTCCCCACAAACGACGTGCTAATCTTCCGGAGACGACTGGCCTTCACTGCAATCTTGTGTTTACTTCTAGTGTTGTAGTCGTGGATATCACTGTTGAGTTTGAATTCTTGAATATTTTTTCGAACATACATAATATTTTCAAGAATGTATTGACATGCCACAGTAAGAATATTTGCCTCCTTAAATTTTTCCCTGAGAGATTCTCTGGCCTTAAGTTTATAGATGGAGCGTACAGCTCGTTTCTGTAGCACGAAGACGGTCTGGATGTCAGCCGCTTTTCCCCACAACAGGATTCCATAGGACATAACACTATGAAAGTAACTGTAATATACCAGCCTGGCCGTCTCAACGTCAGTTAACTGTCTAATACGTCTTACTGCATAGGCCGCAGAACTAAGTTTGCCGGCCAGAGTGGCAATATGCGCATGCCATTGCAGTTTTGAATCTAAGGTGACACCTAAAAACACTGTTCTATCTACAAATTCAATTTCATCAGACTTTAATTTGATCTTAGAATTGTTTGCCTGCTTGACATTAGGCATAGTGAATTTGATACACTTTGTTTTCTTGGAATTTAAAAGCAAATTATTTGCTGTAAACCAGTTCACAACAGTACCTAGTGCCTCATTAATACCGTCAAAGTTTTTGTCTTTGCGGCCTACCTTGAAGATAAGCGACGTATCATCTGCGAATAGCACTATATCATGTTTATCTTTTACAAGGTTTGGTAAATCATTAATATAAACTAGAAACAGAAATGGACCCAGAATTGATCCTTGAGGAACTCCAAGAGCAACCGTTGTCCCTGCAGATTGAGTCCCGTTGATGACTACCCGTTGAGTTCTCTCCGACAGATACGATGTAACAAGGTCAAGGGAACCGTTTCTTATCCCATAATGGCTTAACTTTCTAATTAAATTCTCGTGATTAACGCAATCGAATGCCTTTGATAGATCGATCATGATGTGAAGATTCCTCCGATACAGCCGTCAAAAACATATTTTTTAACCTAGCGTGATGTTCGGAATCCACGCATTGGTACCATGAGTTCTTGAACCTGGGATAGCTGTGAGCGGCGATAATTGCTTTTTCTGCTGCAGGTCCTGTAAGTTTCAATAAATCGTCGAAACGACTCTGCACTTGTTTTAATAATTGAACCGCAATTGGTTTACAATATTGATAATTGTTTTGCTGTAGGGCATGTACTTTTTTTTACGCATCAGTAGTGTTGGTAGCAATAAACCGTAATAGGTATTATTTTCTCCTTGAAGAATACCCAGTACTGCTGCTACGGGTTTCAAACAAGACAGATATTCTTCTATATAATTGAAATCTGTATTACGCAGCGGATTTTCCAAACCGAGCCCTTCATGTAGAACACTGTTTTTTTCTTTAATCGATAAAATTTGCTTTAGGGCATCATACATACTGTTCCAACGAGTTTCGCCTGGTCGACTAAGATTATGTCCCAATATATTTTGGATGATTTCAGAGCTTTTGAGACGATTCGCCATTTTCCAAAGACGATTACATTTATCTATTACACTCTTATGAATGTTGGACAGAGCAGTGTCAGTGGTAAGTAAATGTTTTAAATCTGTTGTGGCTATCAGATTCAAAGTATGGGAACAGCATCGCATATGATACGGTAGCAGTGCATGATCATTTAAAAAGTCAATACAACCTTTATTTGAATCTGAAATCATCAAGGGCTCTTCTTCGATATCATCATTAGAGACATTAGAAACGGTCTCACAATTGTCATTTGTTTCTATGCTACCTGGGTGAACTCCAAATTCTTTAAAAGCCTTAACAAAATTGCTACCATTATCTGTAGTAACAGCAACAATCTTAGGCAAATCTAAGTCAAATTCATGTAAAATGTCTCTTAGTAGATTAGTTATGCGTTCATAATTATGCACTCCCGGGAATCTCCGACATGCCAATGCCCTCGATGATCTTAGAAAAGTATCAGGATCGATCCAATGTGCCGTCAGGCCTAAAAAACTTCTTTTCCGGCTGGACCAGATATCTGCAGTTGCACAGATAAAATTTACCCTGCTCATTAAATCTTTAATTACTTTAACTTGATCATCATAATGTTGATTTATACGACGGGTCAAAGTTGTACGACTCATAATAGTCAATCCCAAACTGTCGACATGCAGTCTCTTTAAGATTCGAATGAAATGTGGATCTTCTACACAACTGAGTGGTATCATCGAATGTAAAAAAAATTTTACTACGTCGCTATCAAACTCTTCTTGAGAGTAAGAGCTGCTAGTTTTAAGCACTTGACGATTTTGAACTGATGTTGATTGCGGCTTTTTTCTTTTCTTCTGTATGCAATATGATTTGTATTCTTCAACACAGTCAGGTCCATGTTTTCTCTTCAGGTGTTTAATGAAGTTGGAAAAGCATTTTTTATAGCCTTTTACTTCAACGTTTAATGGTAAACATTTCACGCACGCTGCCACAGTGGACGAATTTGTTGTTTTAGACGTAATTTTGGAAAAAAACGTACCATCAAATAAAATTTCAGATTCGGAACTTGAGGCTGATGTTTCTTCGCCGACAGCTGGTGAATCCAAATCCATAGTGGAGTTATGGGATGGATTTATAAATTGGACTATTGGATTGTAAACCCGCTGAAGTGTAGTTACATTTGTCAAGTTCAATTGACATTGTCAGTGAGGCATATTATAATATTTTAGTAGGACCTCTTCAACGTTATCTAAATAGGTCTGATAACACAATTATAGCGGCAGAGACGATTCAAAAACATTATGCACTACATCTGTACTCTGTACACTTCCTTGGGAATTATAATCTGGTATCTGAAGTGTTTATTTAACACGTTCACTGCGGGAAAATCTTCAAGTTCGAGTACAGGTACAGGTGTAATGAATTATACTTTACTATCGTATTTTGATGAAAATTAATAAAATTTACCCTATCTATTTTAATTTGCTTTAGGACTCTCCCTGAAATAGTTGACAAGGCACGAATAATTTCCATAAAATACGACGGGAAAACATTATTTACTAAAATCGTCTGCATATTTTTCAATTTTATTTACAGCCTCAAACCAAAATGTTTCAAATACTTGTGGAGGTATCTTCAATAGTTGTTTTCTTAAATGTGATGGCTGTGTAACACATGTGCAATTATCATCTCTTAGGTCTTTATTGTAACGAAGGCCCTTTTCTTGGTGTTTTCGAAATACCTCCATTACTTCTTCCCAACAATCGTCAAAATCTAAAAAGTGTTTTCGTTTGAACATCACCTTCAGGCACCTCTCACGAAAATTTTGCAGACAGCAGCATAAATTGGGCTCTGTAAAATAAACAGGTACCTAACATAAATAAACATGACCTTTTTATGGTTTTAAAAATAATAACTATTATTTGTTTTATATCTTACCGTAATTGGCATTTCCTTGACGAATTTTGGTTATTTCTAATTTTGCCAGAAGTTCCATTTTAAAACATCGAAATTCCTCCACATCAATAATGCATGTCATTGTGTTATTATTATTTATTATATAAATATTAACCCAATTTTTAAGATTCGACACTAAAATTTAATGTGAAAGTGAAATGCTAGAATGACATGTAGACCAAAAACAATTTTAGTGACATTAACAAAATTATAAAATAAGGTTTGCCAATTAAGTAATAAGCCTGGAATTGAAGTAAAGTAATTCAGATTACTTAAGTACTTGATTACCGAGGAATCAATATTACAGTAGTGGATTACAATACCGATTCCAAAGGAATGGATGACAGACGTAATCAAAGTACAGTATTACATTAATTTTGATTACCCAAATAATCGATTAATGAGGAATCATGATTACTGGAATGTAATCGTGTAATTAATTCCAAAAGGAATCGATTACGCCCAACTCTGCAAGGCCAGTATAATAATCTACGTATACACCAAATGTTAAAATGTTGTTGTGTGTAAATGTTGTTGTTTGTTTTGTTCAAATCGATTCAGCGGGTCCTGAGATCCTTCGGGACACAAAATCCTCTCTCATGATACTGGCAGGAATTTTAGATATTTATTATATATATAATAGATTACTCTCAAATGTATAAAAAACGGTATCGTTTCCCTTTGACTAAGGAAACTCTGGACGCGAACTGTCAACATTACGAGCGTGTCCATTTTGCGGCCATATTGGAACAAGACATGGCGGATATAGCGCTGTCCCGATAATCAACATTTTTATCGATATTATAGACAGATCTTAGAACGTATTGGTTTACTAGGATGTTATTAGATATATATGATTAATAGTGACCTCTTTTCTATGCAGTTTTCTTTAATGATTCTATGAAACAGGCATTTACTTTACGGGATTTCATGATTAAAGTTACTAGTAAAGAGTTTTTTTACTATTTCGCTTAATATCGTGTATTATTTTTTTATTTCGTGTATTAATTAAATGCAGTCAATAACGGCATGTAGCATAAATAGATCTGCCCGTCACCAATAATAAAAAGGGAGAACTAACCAAGAGATAACCACAAATTAGGTATATTAAAAGGTTACTATTGAAACAACGTATATTACGTATATTTTTATATTAATAATTTACACAGGTCTTTATTTTTCAATTCAAACAACTACCACTAGTTTCATTCTCAGTTCCAATAGCGTCTAACCATTTTTTCTTCTGAAATTCACTTCTTGACAATCTTTAAAAATATAAATCACCGCATCAATGATTAGGTATAGTAATTCATCACAATTCATTATCGATATATTCAGGAACAACCCTAGCTACTGCTTCAGGGTAACTTTTAGTACGAAAATATTGAAAATGCTATGATACATGTGCCTTGTTCTCGACAATGTTCAAATCATCCAATATTTCAATAGAAAAACATAACTAAGCTATGCAACGACAAACTTTTCTGTTTCTGGCTTTGTCTTAAGCCATATCCTGTTATGCTACACTAAGGCATGATCGCAGCATTTAACTACACATTCCTTTAAAGTCTTGTGCGGTTTTTATTTTACTAACACTGTTTATTTTATAAATTTTAAATTTTTATTCCACTCGTATGATTGACGTACCGGGGAACATAACATGGCGATTTTGAGCCTCAGTAGCTTTGGTACAAATAGAACAATATGCCCGGTTCATTGAATTCCATAGTCAAAGTCATTTCCCAACTGATTTATTGTGCTTAAAAGTGCGGCAGCTTTTTA
Source organism: Notocelia uddmanniana (assembly GCA_905163555.1). Classification (NCBI taxonomy): domain Eukaryota; kingdom Metazoa; phylum Arthropoda; class Insecta; order Lepidoptera; family Tortricidae; genus Notocelia; species Notocelia uddmanniana. The sequence goes on along the minus strand of LR991052.1, from coordinate 35,201,316 downwards.
TTGTAAAAGCAGTTACTCGTACTCACAGCCTCATGCAAAAATCGACGCAGTATGAGGAGATGTTAAGGAAACGTAACTTTAGAGCTCCTCTGCCTCCACTCGGATCCGCAGTAGCCAGGAGGTCCCCTAAGTTGTTTAGGTATAATTATGTTACTTTTTGGTTCCTTGTTTCAAACCTGTTTCATTTATTTTATCTCCTGATTCTATAATCTTCACATTTGTATAGTTGTCAATACCCAAGTTAAAACCCATGTACCTAACTAGAATAACGTCCTAATGAATCAATAATTGTTAATCGCTCTCGCAGACGTCCAAAATACAGGCTCAGCCTAGTTTGTAATCTGATGGATAAGTTTTGTATGCCAATTAACTCTTGCTAAATAAAAAATATTTGTAAATATTTGTATTTGTAAATAAAGGCCTATAGGCAATCTAAATATATAAAAGAAGAAACTGACTGACTGACTGACTGACATATCAACGCACAGCCCAAACCGTTGTCCTAGAGATTCCAAATTTGGCACGTAGGTTCCTTATAAGGTCTAGGGGTGCACTAAGAAAGGATTTTTCAAAGTTCAACTCCTACGTGGGTGAAATAGGGGGTCCGAAGTTTGTATGGGGAAACAAGATTAGTTGGACTATTTTATTCGAAACTTCACCTGAGTATTTCTAACGATAAATGAGTAAATACGTGTTTCAGGTTTTTTGAGAAATCAACCCCTAAAAGGGGGAAAGGTGGTGAGAAATTCTGAAAATCGACATGGGTATTGTTTTTATGATATACCGGGTCGCTGATAACGAAAACAAGAATGATTTTAAAATCTCACGTGGAGGACGTGAAATACCATCCCCCCTGTAGGGGTGCGAGGGGGATGAAATGTCTAAATATTAATATGGGTGTCGTTTTTATGGTTTTTTGGGACGTTAATTACGAAAATGGCATCGGTTTTGAAATTTAATATTGTGGACATGAAAACTTTTGAAAGTTTGTGCCAAATTTCAAGAAATAACTGACTGAGTGACTGACATATCAACGCACAGCGCAAACTACTGGTTCTAGAGATTCCAAATTTAGTATGTCGGTTCCATATAAGGTCATGAGGTGCATTAAGAAAGGATTTTTCAAAATTAAACACCTAAGGGGGTGAAATGGGGGTCCGAAGTTTGTATGGGGAATCAGGATTAGTTGGATTATTTTATTCGAAACTTCACAGGAGTATTTCTCACGATAAATGAGTAAACATGTGTATCAGGTTTTCTGAGAAATCAACCCCTAAAAGGGGGAAAGGTGGTGACAAATTTTGAGAATCGATATGGGTGTTGTTTCTATGGTTTATCGGGTCGCTGATTACGAAAACAACAATGATTTTAAAATCCCACGTGGAGGACGTGAAATACCATCCCCTCTGTTGGGGTCCGAAGGGGTTGGAATGTCTAAACATTAATTGGGTGTGATTTTTATGATTTTTTGGGTCGTTAATTTCGAAAATTGCATTGATTTTGAAATTCAATATTGCGGGCATGAAAACTTAAAAGTAGGTGCCAAATTGCAAGAAGAAACTGACTGACTGAGTGAGTGACATATCAACGCACAGCCGAAACTGCTGGTTCGAGAGATACCAAATTTGGCATGTAAGTTCCTTATAAGGTCTAAAGGTGCATGAAGTGCCGTGAGTTCCCTATGAAGATACGACCTTTTTTGATTCAATGTATTGTAAGTGGTTTTATTAATCAGTGCCGTCCGATACGATTTCGACATAAATCGATATTTCAGCGTCCGAGAGGACTCTTAATAGGAATGCGAGGTACCTAAACTTTGAATAAAGTAACGGCAATATTGATTTTCTTCATTTCCGTCCCGATTTCGTTCAAAATCGATATCTGAGCGTCCGAGAGGTCCCCTAATACGACTCTGAGGTAAAATTTGAAAAAAATGGGTGCCATATATTTGGAAAAGTCGCAGTCATATTGATTTTCTTTTTTTTCGTCCAGATTTATTTAAAAATCGATATCTGAGCGTCCGAGAGGTCTCGTAATACGAATCCGAGGTAAAATTTAGAAAAAGCGGCGGCCATATTCATTTTTATCATTTCCGTCCCGATTTCGTTCAAAATCGATATCTGAGCGTCCGAGAGAATGCTTAATACGAATCCGAGGTAAAATTTGGAAAAAGTGGCAGCCATATTGATTTTCTTCATTTCAACCCGATTTCGTTCAAAATCGATATCCGAGCGTCCGAGAGGTCCCCTAATACGAATCCGAGGTAAAAATTGGAAAAAGTGGCAGCCATATTAATTTTCTTCATTTCCAACCCAATTTCGTTCAAAATCGATATCTGAGCATCCGAGAGGTCCCTTTATACGACTTTAAGGTAAAATTTGAGAAAAGTGGCGGCCATATTGCTTTTCTTTATTTTCGTCTCGATTTCGTTTAAAATCGATATCAGTGTCCGAGAGGTCTCTTAATACGAATCCGAGGTAAAATTTGTGATAGTGGCGGCCATATTAATTTTCTTTCTTTTCGTCCCGATTTGGTTTAAAATCGATATCTGAGCGTCCGAGAGGTCTCTAAATACGAATCTGAGGTAAAATTTGGCACTCCATACATGCCTGTATGCAAAAAAGTTTAATGTTACTACCTATATATAGGCGTGTGGGGTATCTATGGATTTGCTTTTAAATACGACATACGAGGTTTTGATATTTTTTTTTTCCATTTAAATCAACCTTTAGATTTTTTTAATCGTATGGCATTTATTTACGAACCGTGCGATTTTCGAGAAGACAAGTACGGTTGCCAGTTTTTGTTGCACTTTTAGCACCACGCAGGGGTCACGTGTAGGGTAACGGTGGGTACTCCCTACGGACGTGGTGTAACTTCGACCCCCTTTGTCAAATGAGTGGGCAACTTGACTGTTAGAAGTTCGCAAGCCGCTCGAAGGCCTCTTACTTGGCTTAACGATGCCGGAATCAACGGCTTAGCGTGCCTTCCAAAGCACGAGAGTCAGTTAGTAACCACTCAAAGCGGTCACCGATGCAAGAACTGACCTGCGCCCACATTGCTTAACCTTGCACACCGCACGCGGTAGGCGGGTGCCGCTGGGCCACGAGCGCTCTAAATTCAATCGGTCCAGTAAAAGCAGCTTGGTTGTAACAGACGGACTGACAGTAAGGAGTGCGAATGGAAGTGAGTCCAAATTTTCTTTTTGGATGCTCCAATGGGAACTGGCAAAACCTACCTAATAAATTTAATTTTAGGAAAAATAAATGTTACACGTGATATTGAATTAGCCTTATTTCTGTACTTCAAAGGACCAGAGTTTATGACCGGTGCGCGCTGCTTGGTCGTTTACAGACCTATTGGTACAGTTTTATTTCATCGGCCCTTTCCCCTTCGGCCTCTCGGAAACGGATGATAATAGTTTTCGATCCTTATTTTTGCCAAAATCAAATGAAATTCAACAGTTTGCCGGTTCTCAGAATGTTTACTGACTTTTCATCTGTTAATCTGTTAAGTTCGTATACCGAAACCCCCAGAATGTAACAACTACTTTTCTGGAGACCGCATCTAAATCGGTTCAGCCAAACGCGAGATAATCGTGGACAAACATACGAACCTGTTTTTTGTAGACGGTTAAAAATTTCGCTTAGTACGCGGGCGAAGCCGCGGGCAAATGCTAGTAATAATTATAATCGTATGGCATTTATTTACGAACCATCAGACAAGACAATCCAACTACAGAATACTGTCAAACAGTATAATATGTCAGAGTGAGTGACATGTTATTAGTCTATGCTACGAATAATATAAATAAAATCGATAATTAATAGCGGAATATTTACTCGACTGCGTCAGAAGGAGGGTTATGTTTTTCGTATGTAAGAATGTTTAATTTTTAGGCACGCTCTGCAGCCTGAACGGCTCGATAGATTTTAGCTCGAGAGGTGTCGTTAGATTCGTATTTACTGTGAGAGTGACACTGAGTATATCAAAATAAATAATAAAAAAAAACAAAATGGCTGATTTTTGGCGCCAAATTACACAGAAACGCAGCCGGGTCTTTCGTTTTTTAATTAATTAGTCTTGTTTACATATTTATATGAGTGGGCCGGACGTCCCTTTACATCATGCTCAAAGTAAATATAAACATAACTACTGCTTACTGTGCTGTTTTAAATACTTCCGTTACAGACCACCAAACCACATTACTTATTTTAGCCACTAATAAACCGACTGTAGTTACTCCCAAAAATGTTCTCGTAATAAATATGACACCGCGCTTTGCCAACTAATACTCGTAGCAAAAAATATCGAAAAACTTTTGTTAAGCAATGACGACCGGTTGCCTCGCAGGACTCGCGAAACTGCTGAAGCTCCTCCTGACGGCGGTCGATCCACTTCTCGATCTCACTTATTATCCTGGGTTTAATACAACATACCTACATATGTATCCATCACCACCACCATATCAGCCCAAGGACGTCCACTGCTGGACATAGGCCTCCCCCAAATTCATGGGGGGTATATGCCATAATCGCCACGCTTGGCATGCGGGTTAGCGATCGCAGTATCTCCACCGCACTCCAGGAATGCTGCTGCCCATTCCCCGGTGGTCTACATATATAAAAAATAATATTTATCAATTTCAACTACTTAAGTGCAAAACTGCTGTAAATGAGTATTTAAAAACTTTAACCTACTATAATCAAACTGACTCAACTTTGTATAGAACGAGTTAGTGTAAAGTAACGTTCGTAACACACACATGGCAGACACATAGTTTAGCTTGATGTAACTAAAATTTTATTTTTTTAGTTGTATTCATAGCATTACTCAAAAATGGTATAAATAGAACTAGTATAGTATTTGCATTCCTATTTGCATTCTGACACAGCGGTCATTCCGGTACAATAAACGTCAATGATGACATAATTTGTACTGGGATGGCAGCTGTGTCAGAAAGTTAAATTAATATTCACTTGAAAACCATGCTTGTGGTTAATATACGGTTTTCATTATTTAATTATCAAATATTGTATGGCAAAGAACAAAATTGGAGTAGGCTTCTTTTGTGTATAAATTATTTTTTAGAGCTTTGACTGTCTCTAAACGGATAGATTTTGTTTTCGTCGTTATAGGGTGTACATAGCTATGTTATAAAGTATTTGAGGCACATAACTTATTCATGTATGGTACTTACTAAACGTAGAAATACTGTGACAGCGCCTCTTCTCACACCTTCATACTCGATTTCTGAAAGTGACAACACATTTGAATCTCAAAATAGACATGATTTATAGCCTGACCAGTGCCTATTTGGACCTGGCTATGTTGCGGATTTTTAGTGGTACTAATTTATTTTAATGGCACATACTCCTTGATAACAGACGTTAAATGTGCCGAAAATCATCCAAAACCTTGTCAGAAAGCTTATTGTGAATATTATTAATTATTTAAAACAATATTAGGACGAAGGATTGACTTATATTCCAATACACAATGTTATGAAATTGGTTGTTGACATAACCAGTAGTACTGATATTTCATATTATAGTAAGTATTAATTGACTTGGTAAGATTGGTTGGAATTAATAACAAAAAAAAATTCCTTATTTAATGTAAAGGCAAGTCTACAATATCAAATATATATATAAAAAATAACGTTACCGGCATTGCCGCCAATTAGAAAAAAGTCCCAATACAAAATTGTAATAAAGGTAGATGACTAAGAAATCCGATACAAACTGTTCCGACTATACGAGTCCATGACGTATTTATAAAATATAATTGCATAACATGCTGTTTGCAGCGAAATCATCTCAGCTCCAAGTAGGCACTGGTCAGGCTATACGTTAAACATTAAAGATGCGCATAGGCACCATAGAAATACATGAGATTCAATAAATCATCTAACCTCAACCTAAAGTACCCTCAAGTCACCCACAAAATTCACCATTCACACAGAACATAAAATATTAACTCAATCCACGTGAGCTGATTCAGAACATCCTACTATGGAATCGTACATAAGGAATACGGAAATAGCTCGCTCATGTTTCAATTTTCATTGGAATGTTTAACAATCTGTGCGTTTTCTAAACACTATCATTCAAGTACGTCCAAATGAATCAGAATATAATACAAATACACTTAATTGCACACCTCCGAAATAGTACATAATACAGAACATAAAGCTTAAAGTAGAGGTACAACATCAGGCAGTCTTTTCGCTTAAACGACACTACGAATCACGTTTGTTGTATGAGGAGGCATGTAGCGACAGCTAATGCTTACACATTATATCTTCTGAAATTATTTCCTCTGTTTACATATACGGATCACGAGAAACAGTCCGCTGAGAGACAGATGGACAATAGAGGCTTGGTAATGTGGTTCAATTGGCACGGTACATTATGTGAAAACTGTCAGCTGTTAGTGTCAACTGTCATTTGGGTAAGTACCGATTTTAACTGCGCCCTTACATTTTAATAAGTCCTTTCAGACTGGCACAGGATACGCGGATGCAACGCGATACAAATGCAGTATTGTCACTCAACTGTCCCGTTTCAGCGCATGATATTACTACGGTGCAGTACTATTGGCAATATCTCGGCAATCATGGGACCACAGTAAGATAACATCAAAAAAAACAAATGTCGACCCCTCCTCGCCAAATTAGGAAGTCGCCTGAGGGTCGTACGCGACGTAGTACGCGCCTGTCATATAGTATCTAGACCAGCCAAGTTCATCCCAGGAACTGGTGAGCAGTGGCAGCCGTGTGTTATTTTACACGAACGGTTTGGAGCCACTTTTGACCCCTAAATGACACCAAATCTAATTAATAAAATAAAATGAAATTAAGTACATGTATTAAGATCCCTTACAACAGATAGAACCCCAAATTTCATATATATAGTTGAAATAAATAGTTATTGAGATATTAAAGTCCAAAAAACGGCATTTTTATTACTGACTGACTGACTAACAAAGTAATCAAAAACCTAACCGACTTCCAGGTGGCCAAGAACTTGAGACATCCAGATTGGTAATCGTGTGTGTATTAAAAAAAATATCAGAAAACAGTGTTTGCTTTTGTTGTAATATTATTGTGTCTTAAAAAAATATTGTGTCTTTTTTTATTACGGCCATTCTCAGAGAGCTAAATTTTGCGTGTCCTGCCCAAAATGCTCACGTAAATGAAATAATAATTAATCGTGGATTTTTTGTGAGATAGTTTACGTCCATGCCTAAAAACAGAGCCCTGTGATTAATAGTTTATCAGTTATATTTTTTTAAACCCCTGTTCTCATAATTGCCACGACGCGTCCACGCGCTCCCTTGGTTTACAAATTTATCCCAAACTTCTCGAGAGCAAATATTTTCATAATTTTATATCACTTTTTAAATTTAGGAATACATTAGCCACTACATATGAAAATTACCATGAGATACATCAAACTTTGTTTAAGAAAACAATCATTTAAAGATTTGTCCTACCTAAAAGTATAATTGCCTTAACCAGTTACAATCATGAGTGCAGATCCCTATTTAGCGATATTTGACACATCACTCTAAATTTCTAATTCATGTTGTCTTGCCTAATAAGACACCTGTTATTGTCAGAGTCTTGCTGCTTAGTAAAAGAAAGCATAATTCTAGGCTCTATAGTTTGTGATGTTTCCATATAAGCAATCTATTTATTAAGGTACTTTTTTTTGGAGATAATGCCTTTCTCCCTAAGTGCCACAACGCTAATTGCCCGGACTTTTCCAATTGCCGTCGCGTTATACGCTTGGTGCGGCATTTTTTAATATATTTGGTTAATTACTAAATATATGTTAATATGAACCACTGACACACGTATATAAGGTATATACGGATTGGGGCACTGAATAAATAAATTACCGACCCATTTCACTTATAAAACCATTTCTATAAGCTGTTTTCAAGAGTCATTACGAACCATCTCCCACTCAGGCTACATTTTTTCTAGCCTCCCGAATAAACCGGTTTCCGAAGAGGCTTTTGTACCATAAACCATTTACATACGCCCCGTCAGGTTTAACAGAAGACTGAGGAGTATAACCTTACCTCTGTTTAGCGTTCGTGGACTTCAATAAAGCCCTCGATTTGATCGAAAACTGGCTGTACTACAATCTCTCCAGCGACGCCAAGTCGACTACCGCTATATCGCAATGCTGAAGTGTTTTTACGAGCTTCAGGGCCAGAATCCGAAACCTATTCCGTTGCTGCGGAGTTGCCGTTATTTCTCGTAAACAGTTCTCCACAATCCCCACTACACTGGAAAATGTTTTTAAGACTGCACTGCAGAAGGCTAGGCACTAACATAAACGACAACTAGAACATGATTTGCTGACAATATAGTAGTTTTGGCTGAGACCATGAAGGATTTTAGTGCGATGCTTTATGACCTCAGTAAGGCCTCCAAGCAAGTTGGTCTAATAATAAACATGGATAAGAAGAGAATCATGTCAATGCCCATGAAGCACTAACCCGTTACAATAGGACACTTCACGCTCGGAGTTGTAGACGATTACATATACCTATGACAGACTGTCCAATATTCCGCAGTGTCTCAAGCCGAGAGTCTTTGACCAGTGTGTGTTGCCAGTGATGACATATGAAACGTGGTCGCTTACTATGGGCCTTGGCTTACTTGGAGCACAAAGCATAAAGAACCGATGGCCGTTTGAATTGAAAGGTTCTCGAGTGGCAACCACGTAGCGGAAGGCGCAGCGTAGGCATATCCTCCACAAGGTGTATTGATGACCTGGTAAAGGTCGCGGGAGTCCGCTGGATGCGAGTGGCTTAGAACCGGTCATAGTCGTACTCTTTGGGGAAGGAATATGTCCAGCAGTGAACGTCCTTCCACTGATATGATGATGATGAAACTCTTAATTATTAATTTGATTTTCACTTTCCGTTGTCTATCCGTGGATTGAAAAACCGTTAACAGTTGACATCTTTAAATATACCTACAGTGATAAAACTGCAACTGCCTTTATACATTTAGACAATATGTTTAATCAACTGTAGAGGTCATTTGAAACTTTTAATATGTAAACACAATAGTCAAATCTCATTTTTCTAATTGCCTTGTCATGACAAATTTCTGCTTTCTAATTGCCAGAACTATCGAATATTTCAGACCTTAATTACTCGAAAAACCGCTACTGATTTTTCATTGCCAAAGTGATTAAATTGATGGTTGATGAGTATTAATTCTATTTTTGGTCATATTATATAGAAATAACCAGGGGATGAAAACAGTCGTGGCAATTAGGCTGAGAACGCCAAATTTGAGAAAGGCCGATTATAATTATTGTTTTTTTACCGCCCACGGAACAATGATTATTATTTATGCTTGTTACCTCAGAACTCTGTCATTTATTAACCGTGTAGGAAAATTCTTTATAGGATTCCGTAGTCAACTAGGAAGCCTTACAGTTTCGCCATGTCCGTCTGTCTGTCTGTCTGTCCGCCTGTCTGTCAGAGGCTTTGCTCGGTGATTGTTCGTGCTAGAAATCTGCAATTTTGTATGGGTATATAAATCTGACAAAGTGGTAGAATAAAATGTAAAAATAATAACCTCCCCTACACGTAAAGTGGGAGTGATTGTTTTTGCTTCAACTCTATGGTGTGGGATGTTGTTGGATAGGTCTTTTAAAATGAATACAGGTCTTCATGGAACATTTTTTTATTTATTTTTTGATGAAGTGATTTTTTCCGGAAATATTCAATCCAAAAGAAAAAAAAATGTGTCACCCTTCTAACTTTTGAACTAGTCCTAAAAATATGAAATTAATCATGAAAGGAAAGCTTAATAAAGACTTTCAACCAAAAATAAAGCGGGCGTGATCAGTTAAGCCGTTTTTGAGTTGTCGTAAAAAGTCTTCCCTCCTTATTATAAGGCTTATGAAACACTGCGAAGGTATTTTACACCTTTTGTTTGATATTGATTTTTTTAATGAAGTGCATAGGGCAACTACGGAATCCTGCACTGAACATTGCCCAATATGCCCTTGCCCGATTTTTTTGTATAATTCGGTATATTTCCGTGGTGGTCCTATTGTCATCAGGTCAGAATCTGATCATAGGGTCCATGAGAAATCGAGGGAAATCTTCAAATATTTTAAATGCACCTATAGCGATTTTATATGTATAGTAACTCGTGCATTCACTCTTGAAAAGTACCATTTTGTGGAATTTGATAAAAAGTAATGTTATCCTATCAAAAACATAAATGTTAAAATGGAAGCCAAGTTCAATATTAAGATTACGCGATGCGTGGTTGTCATCTTCACCTACAAAAGAATTGAGATCTATATGGGTGCCAAGTTCCGTAGATTATCTGAAAAGGTGCCAAATCTGGCACTAGGTTGTTAACAGTAAAAATATTTTATTACGGCTTAATGCATTTTGAGCTTTAACATGGCAGTTTTCTTAAATATCCAACAGCTTTCATAGTATTATATCACACTGCAGAGAAAACTGCCAAGTTAAGGCTCAAAATGTATTATCTAGGGAACTTGGCACCAATTCTTTTGTCGGTGAAGCAACAACCACGCATCACATATTTTTAATATTGAACTTGGCTCCCATTTCACATTTTATGTTTAATTGTGTGGATTATTTAATGTTTGCGTTACTTGCGTAAATGCCGCCTGTAACGATAAATTGAATTTTTTTTAACGGTTTATTCACTCATCGGTCATAACAACGGAACCGGTAGAATGTTATCATCGATAACATTATGTCCCTACTTGATAGCAAGAATGATAGAATAGCTAAACTCTTCTTAAAATGGATTATTTGGGTAATCGTATTTCGTAAACCACTAGTAGAAGTCATGATTCGGTTTATCGCCATCAGGGAATCGAAGGCACTACGTTATTAACGACACCGCTTCATCACAGCCAAATGACGATCTGGTTAGCTGGCTCTGTGTTCTTTTATACGTGTAGGTAGGCAATACAAAATTTATTGCTCGCTGTGGAATAGAGCTTGTTTATTTAGTACCCCAAAATGATTTCGTAAATTGAATCAGGGACTTGAAAATATAAATGATACCTTACACTTACAATAACATACTTGGTCAAAAAGTTCTTGAGATTCCAGTGCTCTGTAGATACCACCTCTCATATTTCCAATTATTCTGTATTATCTGTATGGTAAAAACATGACCCAGACAGAAGTGTATGGCAAAGCCTGACTGATACCGCGATACGGCGCGAGACGAAAAAATCTGCCCTCTTTCTAATTTACGAGTATACTTACGGTGAGCCGGGTCGCTGAGTCGCTCGCGACGCGACTTGGCAGCAATGTGTTTTGTTAACAACCAAAGCGTCAGTGGGAAACCCAGCAAATAATGCATATTTTTTTTCTATGTATTTAGACAGAGAATGAATCGAGTCGAGGGCCCCTTCGAATTTTGACTTAGCATGCTTAATAATACTTGTACTAATAATAGAGAGGCCAATTTGAAAAGGGTCATCAAATAACGAAGTTAGCAAAGTCAAAGTCAAAGTCAAAATATTCTTTATTCAAATAGGCCTAGCAACAAGCACTTTCGAATCGTCAGTTATAACATGTATTAACATATATATTAATTAATTATTTAGAGCAATTTATTGATGCTATTATTATTCTTTAAAATTATTTTGTAGTAAAATTCACAATAGGATCGTCAAAACATAAATAATAATAATAATAAAAAATATATAAAAAATAGAAATCTAGACAGTTTCTAGAATAAAATCAAAATAAAAAAAAAAGATCAAATTAATATTTAATGCCATAATGATTAATTCATTAATATTTCAGTCACAATTAATCCCACGGTGTTTTATCATTCATGTAGTCATGTGTGCTATAATATGCTTTCGATATGAGTTGACGCTTTACATAATTTTTAAATTTATTAATAGATAATTCAGTTACGTTTCTTGGAAGCTTATTATAAAACTTCACACCATTACCCATGAATGATTTTCTAATTTTCTGGAGGCGAGTGGTGGGCACCGCGAGTTTGTGTTTATTTCGAGTATTAATATTATGTATGTCACAGTTCTTCCTGAAATTTACAATGTTTTTATGTACATACACAATATTATCATAGATGTATTGACAATGCAATGTCATTACATTAATGTTCTTGAACTTATCTCTAAGTGAGTCTCTATGGTTCATTTTATATATTGCTCGAATAGCCCTCTTCTGCAGAACAAAAATGGTATTAATATCTGAAGCACTGCCCCACAGTAAAATACCATACGACATAATACTGTGGAAGTAACTAAAATATACTAATCGAGCTGTCTTCACGTCTGTCAGTTGGCGGATCTTGCTCACGGCAAAAGCTGCAGAACTCAGTCTATTCGAGAGATTAGCAATATGGGGACCCCATTGGAGTTTGGAATCTAATGTTAATCCAAGAAAAACTGTACTATCCACTAGTTCCAATTCCTCATCTTTCACAATGACACTTGTTTGATTGTGCTTAACGTTAGTCGTGACAAACTTGATACATTTGGTCTTTTTCTCATTTAACAATAAATTGTTGACATTGAACCAATTAACTACTTTAGCAATAGCATTGTTTATATCATTATTAGCTTGTTGCTGTCGTTTGACTTTGAATATAAGAGAGGTATCGTCTGCAAACAATACTATATCATGGTGGGTCTTTACGAGGTATGGCAAGTCATTTATGTAGATAAGGAATAGGAAAGGTCCCAATATTGATCCCTGCGGTACACCCATCCAGACCACTGATCCCGGTGATCGCTGTCCATTCACATCGACCCTTTGTATTCTACCATATAGATAAGATTTTAGCAAATTCAGTGCCGATCCTCTAACTCCATAGTAGTGCAGTTTCCTGATTAATGTTTCATGACATACGCAGTCGAAGGCCTTGGACAAATCGCAAAAAATACCTAAGGCATCCTGTGACTCTTCCCAGGCATCGAATATATGTTTAGTTAGCTCAACAGCCGCGTCGGTTGTCGAGCGACCCCGCGTAAAACCAAATTGCTTATTATGCATTAAATTGTTTGTATTAAAATGTCTTATTAATTGGGACAAAACTAATTTTTCAAAAATTTTACTAAATGTTGGTAGCACAGATATTGGTCTAAAATTAGTAGGGTCAGAAGTGCTACCTGATTTAAATAAAGGAGTTATTTTACTATGTTTCATTAGATCAGGAAACTCACCGCAGTCAATACTGTTATTAAATACAACTACCAAGTCAGGCGCTATGACTTCTATTAGAGATTTGACAGCATGGACAGAGACTCCCCAGAGATCACCAGTTTTTTTGACATTAATTGATTTAAACGCCTTTATTACATCTGGGGTACTAACATATTCAAAATGAAGATTTCCACTACATTCTGAGGCGTTATCTTTTAACAATGTAACGGCAGACGAAGGTGAAGAATTTAATGTCTTTGTTGTGGATACTGGTATCTCAGTGAAAAATTTTTCAAATTCTGTTGCTACTTCTAAACTTGAATCTATAATTTTGCCATCAATTTTTAGTTTAAGATCATTCATTTTGTGCTTTGATCTACCAGTTTCCACATTAATTAATTTCCATGTTGTTTTGATAATGTCCGAACTATTTGTAATTTTCTGGCTTATAAAATTACGTTTAGCTATATGACAATCTATTTTAAATTTCTTAGAATATTGTTTGACATGTTCCTTAAATTCATCACTCATATTAAACCGGCGTTCCTCATATAAAGCATACAGTGCTTGTCTACGTTTATGTAAGTCCTCAGTAGCCCACCCACTAAAAACTGATGTCCCACCAACCACGACCGATTTGGATGTAAAAATCGCATTATAATGTTTCATAAAAGTGTGAAAAAATGAATTGTACATTTCGTTTGGACTCATATCGGAAGACAGAAAGGGTAGCGCCTGGACTAGACTTTGCTTCATTCGTTCCATACGGCCCGTGGTTACTGGTACAATAGTTATTTGTTTCCTCAGGGTATTTCTTCTTAATGTCTCAAATACCATTAATTGACCTAAGTGATCTGATTCTAATTTACTGATTACACTTTTAGTGATTGGAATAATATTAGTGAAAATGTTATCTATACAGGTGGCGCTTGTAGCAGTGACTCTAGTAGGCTCCGTAAATATATGACTCAAATTACAAGATTTGAAAAGATTCAACAATCTGATACTTGTTGTTGAATTTTCTAAAATGTTTACATTGAAGTCTCCGCATATAAGTAATTTCTTACTAGAGAGTGATATTTTAAGTAGCACGGATTCCATTATGATTTCAAAAAGGTCAAAATTACTTAATGGCGGCCTATACACACAGACAACAATAAATTGCTCTAATTCTACTGCACTTATTTCTATGGTCCGTTCAACAGACAAGGATACAATGTCCTTACGTTCCTTAAATTTTAATTTATTATGTAATATTATTAATGACCTACCATGTATGGAACTGAGTCTGGTGAACGAACTTCCCACCTGGTGGTTATTAAATTGAGGCATTAATTCATTATTTTTTAACCAATGTTCAGTTACACACAATATTTCAATATTATAATCATTCAAAAAGAGTTCAATCTGTAAGTCTTTTCCTCTAATAGACTGAATATTTTGGTGAACCAGGTGCATATATTTTCCATGATGGCAGTATCTTTCATTAAATTTATTAATAACTAAATTGCCAGAGTTTGAGTACTCCTTTGTCTTAAAATCTAATTTAAATGATTGGTTAAAACTGGAACCAATTCCAACTGTATATTGAACTGCTCAATAGGAGCAGAGTTATGTGCCAAATTCTTGGCAGAAATGTCAAATAAATAGGATAGTGACAAAGCTATTTGTCTTTTATAATAATTACAAAGGTAAAACTTACCTTTAGTCAATAAATTATGTTTACCAACATATTTGTTAGTGTCAATTATGCTAAACTTACTACTATATGTACAGAAATTATGCAGAGCTATATTCAAATTATATCTAGTGTCATTTTCTGCCTTTGAAATCTGATGACAATAGGGGAATGTGAACATAATAATTTCTTTTACAGTTAATGTGTCCAATTTTTCAAAAAAATTAATTAAATTATGTTTGTTCACATTTCCTCTGTTACCCATAAGAATAAGCAGTGTTGTTTTAGAATGAATACTATTATCACTCATAATTTGATTTGACATATTATCAAGGCTACTATAAGGCAGACAATTGCTTATTGCGCTAAGCCCTGTTAAGGGATCGCTTAGATATGTGCCCATATTACTTCCAAACTCATCACAGTACATAATTACATTAGGTGTGTTCGTTTCTGAAGTGTGGAAGGAGCTATTATTATTTTGTTCTTGTGGAGGTACACTGGCACAAAGGTTTGGGTTCGATGGACCATCTGATAAATGACCACTCATTTGTTTACATAAACATGACTGGCCATTGGTCAATGACTCAAACCGTTCTGAGTTATAATTAATTTGTGTTATTAAATCATCCATGGCTAATGAATATTCATTAATAACTTTTTTTGAATTTTCATTCATCCTATCTAAAGATTTTATTGAGTCCTCCAACTTATGAATTTTTAATTTTAATATCTGTGTGTCAGTTTCATATTTTGATTTACTATTTTTCAACTGAGCAGAATATATATCCAACTTATCCACTAAATTTATATTAATTTTGCTAAATCTCAAGTTCTTGAAAAACAATTTATTCCTTTTTGACAACTTTTGTGTTTTTTTTATAAATCTGTTCAGTCTAAGATATTTCTTTAGTTTATTACCGCTGCAATGTTCTAGCCCTGATGTGTTAGAATCATTGGTTAAATCTATAGTAACCACAGGATTATCAATTGCAGAGGTAGCCAACTTTGAGTCGGGCCCGACCAGTTCCTCGAATAAACTCTGTGTGTGAGCCTCTGCAGCTTTAGTTTGGGCTTCCTGTAGGTCGTAGATTTTTTCGTGGGCATCATGTAGCGCTCTCTCCAGTGAGTTAATGTCCTTCAAAGCCTCTTCATATGCAGCACCACACTCAGTAAACCGGTCTACCGTCTCCTGAAGCCGGGCCCGCTCAGAATTTACATCATTGTAATCACTTTCTAAGGAACATAAATCTTTTTTTAACTTATCTCTGCTATCAAGTACTAATAATAGTTCCTTCTCACTGTCCTCTCTCTCACCAAGCAATTGAGCACACAATTCCTTGGATGTTTTTAGTTCAAGCAAGGTAAGTTGAAGTTTATCAGTTTCCTGCTGGCGAGCCGCAGCAGCTGCTCTGCGAGTTAGCATTATTGTTTTTCTTTAGTTAAGCACAAAAACAAAACAAGGAATTGCTTACTCAAACTAAGCGAAATTACAGTTAGGTACTTACATGAAATTCTGGCGTCTCACTATGCCCATACACTGCCTATCAATACAATTCTGTACAACGATTTACGCCTTGTTATACACACAATTAGACAAATAATTAATAAAGCAAGCACAGGACTGCGAAACGAACACAGATTTCAAATCCGGGCTCCAACGTACAAACGTCCGTTGACAGCTTCAAATACACGAGTGCCTGGGCACTGTACTAAGGAATTATATATTAAACTAACACTGGTGTCGCTTATTTACTCTATTTTCACCATTCGAATTTACTTTTAATCGTAAAATATTAATTATTATATTAAAATTAATCAGCTGATACAACTTTGACGTTTGACGTTGGCGAGTGTTGCCAACAATTTTAGCTTCACTGAACAGTCACATACCAACAAGTGGTAGGTATCCTTGGATTCAGTGACTATTGTCCCTTTAGCGGTGGAGTCACGGAATATATAAAAAGATGGAAGCGGCTTGACAGCTATCTACTTAGAGAACCACCGTAGCCGCTCCAACACAATACATACAAGCCAACACTAACGCAAAACTCTTTTAAATGGATTACGCTTTTAATTCTATTACGATTTTAACGGTTGACATTTTTAGAAAGAAAATGACCAGACTAGATCAATTCCAATGCCCAAAAAATTACAGGTAAGTCTTTGATTTATCAATATAGGGGCTAAAAATCGAAAAGTTATTAAGGCATATATTTTTTATGCTATTACTATTGATACATGCTTTCCTTCTTGCATTATTAGGTACATAGCCAAGCGTGAGTGAGCGAGATGCACTTTGGACAGAAATTGGTATGGTATCCTTGTTTGCAAAGTGGAGACCGCGGTCAAATACTCTTGACATTTGATTGCGTTCGAAGAGGTTCGAAGCCAAAGGTCTTATGTTACTATGAATGTCTGTGGTGGCACACCTATTTGGAAGTGAGAATTAGAATTTGATATTATTATCGATATAAATACGTTGAGTAAAACCTGTCTAAAACGGAAAGCGCGTCCAATAGGTTTTTGTAATTTTGACGCTGTAAGGGCTTCTAGCGTCTCCCGAACGTCGACGCCTTACCAACGCCCGCGCGGCGCCGACGCCGCGCTCCCGCAACGCCGACGCGACGCTGCGGCGCCTCTCGAACGTCGACGTCGCAGTAACAACCGCGCGGCGTCGACGCCGTGTTAGCGCCGCGCTTTCTCGACGTCAGTGGCGACCAACGTCCAGTCAGCGCCCGCGCAGCGTCTCTCCCCCGCTCCCTGCCCGCCGCGTCTTACTTCACGTGACTAGTCTTTAGCATCACAGGAAACACACGTCATGTCGGAAACGCAGTCACCACCACCGTCGGGAGACGAATTAGATATTGAACTTTTTATAGATGAAATTCAAAACCGTCCTGTGATATGGGATTTGTCTAAAAGAGAGTACAGTGATCGTAATCTTAAAAAAAAGGCTTGGGAAGAAATGTGTAATTTATTTATTCCAATGCTTCAAACAAAAACATCTAAGCAAAAAAATTATGCAGGTAAGTGTTGTCGTTTGACTTTGAATATAAGAGAGGTATCGTCTGCAAACAATACTATATCATGGTGGGTCTTTACGAGGTATGGCAAGTCATTTATGTAGATAAGGAATAGGAAAGGTCCCAATATTGATCCCTGCGGTACACCCATCCAGACCACTGATCCCGGTGATCGCTGTCCATTCACATCGACCCTTTGTATTCTACCATATAGATAAGATTTTAGCAAATTCAGTGCCGATCCTCTAACTCCATAGTAGTGCAGTTTCCTGATTAATGTTTCATGACATACGCAGTCGAAGGCCTTGGACAAATCGCAAAAAATACCTAAGGCATCCTGTGACTCTTCCCAGGCATCGAATATATGTTTAGTTAGCTCAACAGCCGCGTCGGTTGTCGAGCGACCCCGCGTAAAACCAAATTGCTTATTATGCATTAAATTGTTTGTATTAAAATGTCTTATTAATTGGGACAAAACTAATTTTTCAAAAATTTTACTAAATGTTGGTAGCACAGATATTGGTCTAAAATTAGTAGGGTCAGAAGTGCTACCTGATTTAAATAAAGGAGTTATTTTACTATGTTTCATTAGATCAGGAAACTCACCGCAGTCAATACTGTTATTAAATACAACTACCAAGTCAGGCGCTATGACTTCTATTAGAGATTTGACAGCATGGACAGAGACTCCCCAGAGATCACCAGTTTTTTTGACATTAATTGATTTAAACGCCTTTATTACATCTGGGGTACTAACATATTCAAAATGAAGATTTCCACTACATTCTGAGGCGTTATCTTTTAACAATGTAACGGCAGACGAAGGTGAAGAATTTAATGTCTTTGTTGTGGATACTGGTATCTCAGTGAAAAATTTTTCAAATTCTGTTGCTACTTCTAAACTTGAATCTATAATTTTGCCATCAATTTTTAGTTTAAGATCATTCATTTTGTGCTTTGATCTACCAGTTTCCACATTAATTAATTTCCATGTTGTTTTGATAATGTCCGAACTATTTGTAATTTTCTGGCTTGTAAAATTACGTTTAGCTATATGACAATCTATTTTAAATTTCTTAGAATATTGTTTGACATGTTCCTTAAATTCATCACTCATATTAAACCGGCGTTCCTCATATAAAGCATACAGTGCTTGTCTACGTTTATGTAAGTCCTCAGTAGCCCACCCACTAAAAACTGATGTCCCACCAACCACGACCGATTTGGATGTAAAAATCGCATTATAATGTTTCATAAAAGTGTGAAAAAATGAATTGTACATTTCGTTTGGACTCATATCGGAAGACAGAAAGGGTAGCGCCTGGACTAGACTTTGCTTCATTCGTTCCATACGGCCCGTGGTTACTGGTACAATAGTTATTTGTTTCCTCAGGGTATTTCTTCTTAATGTCTCAAATACCATTAATTGACCTAAGTGATCTGATTCTAATTTACTGATTGCACTTTTAGTGATTGGAATAATATTAGTGAAAATGTTATCTATACAGGTGGCGCTTGTAGCAGTGACTCTAGTAGGCTCCGTAAATATATGACTCAAATTACAAGATTTGAAAAGATTCAACAATCTGATACTTGTTGTTGAATTTTCTAAAATGTTTACATTGAAGTCTCCGCATATAAGTAATTTCTTACTAGAGAGTGATATTTTAAGTAGCACGGATTCCATTATGATTTCAAAAAGGTCAAAATTACTTAATGGCGGCCTATACACACAGACAACAATAAATTGCCCTAATTCTACTGCACTTATTTCTATGGTCCGTTCAACAGACAAGGATACAATGTCCTTACGTTCCTTAAATTTTAATTTATTATGTAATATTATTAATGACCTACCATGTATGGAACTGAGTCTGGTGAACGAACTTCCCACCTGGTGGTTATTAAATTGAGGCATTAATTCATTATTTTTTAACCAATGTTCAGTTACACACAATATTTCAATATTATAATCATTCAAAAAGAGTTCAATCTGTAAGTCTTTTCCTCTAATAGACTGAATATTTTGGTGAACCAGGTGCATATATTTTCCATGATGGCAGTATCTTTCATTAAATTTATTAATAACTAAATTGCCAGAGTTTGAGTACTCCTTTGTCTTAAAATCTAATTTAAATGATTGGTTAAAACTGGAACCAATTCCAACTGTATATTGAACTGCTCAATAGGAGCAGAGTTATGTGCCAAATTCTTGGCAGAAATGTCAAATAAATAGGATAGTGACAAAGCTATTTGTCTTTTATAATAATTACAAAGGTAAAACTTACCTTTAGTCAATAAATTATGTTTACCAACATATTTGTTAGTGTCAATTATGCTAAACTTACTACTATATGTACAGAAATTATGCAGAGCTATATTCAAATTATATCTAGTGTCATTTTCTGCCTTTGAAATCTGATGACAATAGGGGAATGTGAACATAATAATTTCTTTTACAGTTAATGTGTCCAATTTTTCAAAAAAATTAATTAAATTATGTTTGTTCACATTTCCTCTGTTACCCATAAGAATAAGCAGTGTTGTTTTAGAATGAATACTATTATCACTCATAATTTGATTTGACATATTATCAAGGCTACTATAAGGCAGACAATTGCTTATTGCGCTAAGCCCTGTTAAGTGATCGCTTAGATATGTGCCCATATTACTTCCAAACTCATCACAGTACATAATTACATTAGGTGTGTTCGTTTCTGAAGTGTGGAAGGAGCTATTATTATTTTGTTCTTGTGGAGGTACACTGGCACAAAGGTTTGGGTTCGATGGACCATCTGATAAATGACCACTCATTTGTTTACATAAACATGACTGGCCATTGGTCAATGACTCAAACCGTTCTGAGTTATAATTAATTTGTGTTATTAAATCATCCATGGCTAATGAATATTCATTAATAACTTTTTTTGAATTTTCATTCATCCTATCTAAAGATTTTATTGAGTCCTCCAACTTATGAATTTTTAATTTTAATATCTGTGTGTCAGTTTCATATTTTGATTTACTATTTTTCAACTGAGCAGAATATATATCCAACTTATCCACTAAATTTATATTAATTTTGCTAAATCTCAAGTTCTTGAAAAACAATTTATTCCTTTTTGACAACTTTTGTGTTTTTTTTATAAATCTGTTCAGTCTAAGATATTTCTTTAGTTTATTACCGCTGCAATGTTCTAGCCCTGATGTGTTAGAATCATTGGTTAAATCTATAGTAACCACAGGATTATCAATTGCAGAGGTAGCCAACTTTGAGTCGGGCCCGACCAGTTCCTCGAATAAACTCTGTGTGTGAGCCTCTGCAGCTTTAGTTTGGGCTTCCTGTAGGTCGTAGATTTTTTCGTGGGCATCATGTAGCGCTCTCTCCAGTGAGTTAATGTCCTTCAAAGCCTCTTCATATGCAGCACCACACTCAGTAAACCGGTCTACCGTCTCCTGAAGCCGGGCCCGCTCAGAATTTACATCATTGTAATCACTTTCTAAGGAACATAAATCTTTTTTTAACTTATCTCTGCTATCAAGTACTAATAATAGTTCCTTCTCACTGTCCTCTCTCTCACCAAGCAATTGAGCACACAATTCCTTGGATGTTTTTAGTTCAAGCAAGGTAAGTTGAAGTTTATCAGTTTCCTGCTGGCGAGCCGCAGCAGCTGCTCTGCGAGTTAGCATTATTGTTTTTCTTTAGTTAAGCACAAAAACAAAACAAGGAATTGCTTACTCAAACTAAGCGAAATTACAGTTAGGTACTTACATGAAATTCTGGCGTCTCACTATGCCCATACACTGCCTATCAATACAATTCTGTACAACGATTTACGCCTTGTTATACACACAATTAGACAAATAATTAATAAAGCAAGCACAGGACTGCGAAACGAACACAGATTTCAAATCCGGGCTCCAACGTACAAACGTCCGTTGACAGCTTCAAATACACGAGTGCCTGGGCACTGTACTAAGGAATTATATATTAAACTAACACTGGTGTCGCTTATTTACTCTATTTTCACCATTCGAATTTACTTTTAATCGTAAAATATTAATTATTATATTAAAATTAATCAGCTGATACAACTTTGACGTTTGACGTTGGCGAGTGTTGCCAACAATTTTAGCTTCACTGAACAGTCACATACCAACAAGTGGTAGGTATCCTTGGATTCAGTGACTATTGTCCCTTTAGCGGTGGAGTCACGGAATATATAAAAAGATGGAAGCGGCTTGACAGCTATCTACTTAGAGAACCACCGTAGCCGCTCCAACACAATACATACAAGCCAACACTAACGCAAAACTCTTTTAAATGGATTACGCTTTTAATTCTATTACGATTTTAACGGTTGACATTTTTAGAAAGAAAATGACCAGACTAGATCAATTCCAATGCCCAAAAAATTACAGGTAAGTCTTTGATTTATCAATATAGGGGCTAAAAATCGAAAAGTTATTAAGGCATATATTTTTTATGCTATTACTATTGATACATGCTTTCCTTCTTGCATTATTAGGTACATAGCCAAGCGTGAGTGAGCGAGATGCACTTTGGACAGAAATTGGTATGGTATCCTTGTTTGCAAAGTGGAGACCGCGGTCAAATACTCTTGACATTTGATTGCGTTCGAAGAGGTTCGAAGCCAAAGGTCTTATGTTACTATGAATGTCTGTGGTGGCACACCTATTTGGAAGTGAGAATTAGAATTTGATATTATTATCGATATAAATACGTTGAGTAAAACCTGTCTAAAACGGAAAGCGCGTCCAATAGGTTTTTGTAATTTTGACGCTGTAAGGGCTTCTAGCGTCTCCCGAACGTCGACGCCTTACCAACGCCCGCGCGGCGCCGACGCCGCGCTCCCGCAACGCCGACGCGACGCTGCGGCGCCTCTCGAACGTCGACGTCGCAGTAACAACCGCGCGGCGTCGACGCCGTGTTAGCGCCGCGCTTTCTCGACGTCAGTGGCGACCAACGTCCAGTCAGCGCCCGCGCAGCGTCTCTCCCCCGCTCCCTGCCCGCCGCGTCTTACTTCACGTGACTAGTCTTTAGCATCACAGGAAACACACGTCATGTCGGAAACGCAGTCACCACCACCGTCGGGAGACGAATTAGATATTGAACTTTTTATAGATGAAATTCAAAACCGTCCTGTGATATGGGATTTGTCTAAAAGAGAGTACAGTGATCGTAATCTTAAAAAAAAGGCTTGGGAAGAAATGTGTAATTTATTTATTCCAATGCTTCAAACAAAAACATCTAAGCAAAAAAATTATGCAGGTAAGTGTTGTCGTTTGACTTTGAATATAAGAGAGGTATCGTCTGCAAACAATACTATATCATGGTGGGTCTTTACGAGGTATGGCAAGTCATTTATGTAGATAAGGAATAGGAAAGGTCCCAATATTGATCCCTGCGGTACACCCATCCAGACCACTGATCCCGGTGATCGCTGTCCATTCACATCGACCCTTTGTATTCTACCATATAGATAAGATTTTAGCAAATTCAGTGCCGATCCTCTAACTCCATAGTAGTGCAGTTTCCTGATTAATGTTTCATGACATACGCAGTCGAAGGCCTTGGACAAATCGCAAAAAATACCTAAGGCATCCTGTGACTCTTCCCAGGCATCGAATATATGTTTAGTTAGCTCAACAGCCGCGTCGGTTGTCGAGCGACCCCGCGTAAAACCAAATTGCTTATTATGCATTAAATTGTTTGTATTAAAATGTCTTATTAATTGGGACAAAACTAATTTTTCAAAAATTTTACTAAATGTTGGTAGCACAGATATTGGTCTAAAATTAGTAGGGTCAGAAGTGCTACCTGATTTAAATAAAGGAGTTATTTTACTATGTTTCATTAGATCAGGAAACTCACCGCAGTCAATACTGTTATTAAATACAACTACCAAGTCAGGCGCTATGACTTCTATTAGAGATTTGACAGCATGGACAGAGACTCCCCAGAGATCACCAGTTTTTTTGACATTAATTGATTTAAACGCCTTTATTACATCTGGGGTACTAACATATTCAAAATGAAGATTTCCACTACATTCTGAGGCGTTATCTTTTAACAATGTAACGGCAGACGAAGGTGAAGAATTTAATGTCTTTGTTGTGGATACTGGTATCTCAGTGAAAAATTTTTCAAATTCTGTTGCTACTTCTAAACTTGAATCTATAATTTTGCCATCAATTTTTAGTTTAAGATCATTCATTTTGTGCTTTGATCTACCAGTTTCCACATTAATTAATTTCCATGTTGTTTTGATAATGTCCGAACTATTTGTAATTTTCTGGCTTATAAAATTACGTTTAGCTATATGACAATCTATTTTAAATTTCTTAGAATATTGTTTGACATGTTCCTTAAATTCATCACTCATATTAAACCGGCGTTCCTCATATAAAGCATACAGTGCTTGTCTACGTTTATGTAAGTCCTCAGTAGCCCACCCACTAAAAACTGATGTCCCACCAACCACGACCGATTTGGATGTAAAAATCGCATTATAATGTTTCATAAAAGTGTGAAAAAATGAATTGTACATTTCGTTTGGACTCATATCGGAAGACAGAAAGGGTAGCGCCTGGACTAGACTTTGCTTCATTCGTTCCATACGGCCCGTGGTTACTGGTACAATAGTTATTTGTTTCCTCAGGGT
The DNA here is from genome assembly GCA_905163555.1 of Notocelia uddmanniana. NCBI lineage: Eukaryota > Metazoa > Arthropoda > Insecta > Lepidoptera > Tortricidae > Notocelia > Notocelia uddmanniana. Next base: position 35,176,708 of record LR991052.1, on the reverse strand, counting down.
ATTTCTTCTTAATGTCTCAAATACCATTAATTGACCTAAGTGATCTGATTCTAATTTACTGATTACACTTTTAGTGATTGGAATAATATTAGTGAAAATGTTATCTATACAGGTGGCGCTTGTAGCAGTGACTCTAGTAGGCTCCGTAAATATATGACTCAAATTACAAGATTTGAAAAGATTCAACAATCTGATACTTGTTGTTGAATTTTCTAAAATGTTTACATTGAAGTCTCCGCATATAAGTAATTTCTTACTAGAGAGTGATATTTTAAGTAGCACGGATTCCATTATGATTTCAAAAAGGTCAAAATTACTTAATGGCGGCCTATACACACAGACAACAATAAATTGCTCTAATTCTACTGCACTTATTTCTATGGTCCGTTCAACAGACAAGGATACAATGTCCTTACGTTCCTTAAATTTTAATTTATTATGTAATATTATTAATGACCTACCATGTATGGAACTGAGTCTGGTGAACGAACTTCCCACCTGGTGGTTATTAAATTGAGGCATTAATTCATTATTTTTTAACCAATGTTCAGTTACACACAATATTTCAATATTATAATCATTCAAAAAGAGTTCAATCTGTAAGTCTTTTCCTCTAATAGACTGAATATTTTGGTGAACCAGGTGCATATATTTTCCATGATGGCAGTATCTTTCATTAAATTTATTAATAACTAAATTGCCAGAGTTTGAGTACTCCTTTGTCTTAAAATCTAATTTAAATGATTGGTTAAAACTGGAACCAATTCCAACTGTATATTGAACTGCTCAATAGGAGCAGAGTTATGTGCCAAATTCTTGGCAGAAATGTCAAATAAATAGGATAGTGACAAAGCTATTTGTCTTTTATAATAATTACAAAGGTAAAACTTACCTTTAGTCAATAAATTATGTTTACCAACATATTTGTTAGTGTCAATTATGCTAAACTTACTACTATATGTACAGAAATTATGCAGAGCTATATTCAAATTATATCTAGTGTCATTTTCTGCCTTTGAAATCTGATGACAATAGGGGAATGTGAACATAATAATTTCTTTTACAGTTAATGTGTCCAATTTTTCAAAAAAATTAATTAAATTATGTTTGTTCACATTTCCTCTGTTACCCATAAGAATAAGCAGTGTTGTTTTAGAATGAATACTATTATCACTCATAATTTGATTTGACATATTATCAAGGCTACTATAAGGCAGACAATTGCTTATTGCGCTAAGCCCTGTTAAGGGATCGCTTAGATATGTGCCCATATTACTTCCAAACTCATCACAGTACATAATTACATTAGGTGTGTTCGTTTCTGAAGTGTGGAAGGAGCTATTATTATTTTGTTCTTGTGGAGGTACACTGGCACAAAGGTTTGGGTTCGATGGACCATCTGATAAATGACCACTCATTTGTTTACATAAACATGACTGGCCATTGGTCAATGACTCAAACCGTTCTGAGTTATAATTAATTTGTGTTATTAAATCATCCATGGCTAATGAATATTCATTAATAACTTTTTTTGAATTTTCATTCATCCTATCTAAAGATTTTATTGAGTCCTCCAACTTATGAATTTTTAATTTTAATATCTGTGTGTCAGTTTCATATTTTGATTTACTATTTTTCAACTGAGCAGAATATATATCCAACTTATCCACTAAATTTATATTAATTTTGCTAAATCTCAAGTTCTTGAAAAACAATTTATTCCTTTTTGACAACTTTTGTGTTTTTTTTATAAATCTGTTCAGTCTAAGATATTTCTTTAGTTTATTACCGCTGCAATGTTCTAGCCCTGATGTGTTAGAATCATTGGTTAAATCTATAGTAACCACAGGATTATCAATTGCAGAGGTAGCCAACTTTGAGTCGGGCCCGACCAGTTCCTCGAATAAACTCTGTGTGTGAGCCTCTGCAGCTTTAGTTTGGGCTTCCTGTAGGTCGTAGATTTTTTCGTGGGCATCATGTAGCGCTCTCTCCAGTGAGTTAATGTCCTTCAAAGCCTCTTCATATGCAGCACCACACTCAGTAAACCGGTCTACCGTCTCCTGAAGCCGGGCCCGCTCAGAATTTACATCATTGTAATCACTTTCTAAGGAACATAAATCTTTTTTTAACTTATCTCTGCTATCAAGTACTAATAATAGTTCCTTCTCACTGTCCTCTCTCTCACCAAGCAATTGAGCACACAATTCCTTGGATGTTTTTAGTTCAAGCAAGGTAAGTTGAAGTTTATCAGTTTCCTGCTGGCGAGCCGCAGCAGCTGCTCTGCGAGTTAGCATTATTGTTTTTCTTTAGTTAAGCACAAAAACAAAACAAGGAATTGCTTACTCAAACTAAGCGAAATTACAGTTAGGTACTTACATGAAATTCTGGCGTCTCACTATGCCCATACACTGCCTATCAATACAATTCTGTACAACGATTTACGCCTTGTTATACACACAATTAGACAAATAATTAATAAAGCAAGCACAGGACTGCGAAACGAACACAGATTTCAAATCCGGGCTCCAACGTACAAACGTCCGTTGACAGCTTCAAATACACGAGTGCCTGGGCACTGTACTAAGGAATTATATATTAAACTAACACTGGTGTCGCTTATTTACTCTATTTTCACCATTCGAATTTACTTTTAATCGTAAAATATTAATTATTATATTAAAATTAATCAGCTGATACAACTTTGACGTTTGACGTTGGCGAGTGTTGCCAACAATTTTAGCTTCACTGAACAGTCACATACCAACAAGTGGTAGGTATCCTTGGATTCAGTGACTATTGTCCCTTTAGCGGTGGAGTCACGGAATATATAAAAAGATGGAAGCGGCTTGACAGCTATCTACTTAGAGAACCACCGTAGCCGCTCCAACACAATACATACAAGCCAACACTAACGCAAAACTCTTTTAAATGGATTACGCTTTTAATTCTATTACGATTTTAACGGTTGACATTTTTAGAAAGAAAATGACCAGACTAGATCAATTCCAATGCCCAAAAAATTACAGGTAAGTCTTTGATTTATCAATATAGGGGCTAAAAATCGAAAAGTTATTAAGGCATATATTTTTTATGCTATTACTATTGATACATGCTTTCCTTCTTGCATTATTAGGTACATAGCCAAGCGTGAGTGAGCGAGATGCACTTTGGACAGAAATTGGTATGGTATCCTTGTTTGCAAAGTGGAGACCGCGGTCAAATACTCTTGACATTTGATTGCGTTCGAAGAGGTTCGAAGCCAAAGGTCTTATGTTACTATGAATGTCTGTGGTGGCACACCTATTTGGAAGTGAGAATTAGAATTTGATATTATTATCGATATAAATACGTTGAGTAAAACCTGTCTAAAACGGAAAGCGCGTCCAATAGGTTTTTGTAATTTTGACGCTGTAAGGGCTTCTAGCGTCTCCCGAACGTCGACGCCTTACCAACGCCCGCGCGGCGCCGACGCCGCGCTCCCGCAACGCCGACGCGACGCTGCGGCGCCTCTCGAACGTCGACGTCGCAGTAACAACCGCGCGGCGTCGACGCCGTGTTAGCGCCGCGCTTTCTCGACGTCAGTGGCGACCAACGTCCAGTCAGCGCCCGCGCAGCGTCTCTCCCCCGCTCCCTGCCCGCCGCGTCTTACTTCACGTGACTAGTCTTTAGCATCACAGGAAACACACGTCATGTCGGAAACGCAGTCACCACCACCGTCGGGAGACGAATTAGATATTGAACTTTTTATAGATGAAATTCAAAACCGTCCTGTGATATGGGATTTGTCTAAAAGAGAGTACAGTGATCGTAATCTTAAAAAAAAGGCTTGGGAAGAAATGTGTAATTTATTTATTCCAATGCTTCAAACAAAAACATCTAAGCAAAAAAATTATGCAGGTAAGTGTTGTCGTTTGACTTTGAATATAAGAGAGGTATCGTCTGCAAACAATACTATATCATGGTGGGTCTTTACGAGGTATGGCAAGTCATTTATGTAGATAAGGAATAGGAAAGGTCCCAATATTGATCCCTGCGGTACACCCATCCAGACCACTGATCCCGGTGATCGCTGTCCATTCACATCGACCCTTTGTATTCTACCATATAGATAAGATTTTAGCAAATTCAGTGCCGATCCTCTAACTCCATAGTAGTGCAGTTTCCTGATTAATGTTTCATGACATACGCAGTCGAAGGCCTTGGACAAATCGCAAAAAATACCTAAGGCATCCTGTGACTCTTCCCAGGCATCGAATATATGTTTAGTTAGCTCAACAGCCGCGTCGGTTGTCGAGCGACCCCGCGTAAAACCAAATTGCTTATTATGCATTAAATTGTTTGTATTAAAATGTCTTATTAATTGGGACAAAACTAATTTTTCAAAAATTTTACTAAATGTTGGTAGCACAGATATTGGTCTAAAATTAGTAGGGTCAGAAGTGCTACCTGATTTAAATAAAGGAGTTATTTTACTATGTTTCATTAGATCAGGAAACTCACCGCAGTCAATACTGTTATTAAATACAACTACCAAGTCAGGCGCTATGACTTCTATTAGAGATTTGACAGCATGGACAGAGACTCCCCAGAGATCACCAGTTTTTTTGACATTAATTGATTTAAACGCCTTTATTACATCTGGGGTACTAACATATTCAAAATGAAGATTTCCACTACATTCTGAGGCGTTATCTTTTAACAATGTAACGGCAGACGAAGGTGAAGAATTTAATGTCTTTGTTGTGGATACTGGTATCTCAGTGAAAAATTTTTCAAATTCTGTTGCTACTTCTAAACTTGAATCTATAATTTTGCCATCAATTTTTAGTTTAAGATCATTCATTTTGTGCTTTGATCTACCAGTTTCCACATTAATTAATTTCCATGTTGTTTTGATAATGTCCGAACTATTTGTAATTTTCTGGCTTATAAAATTACGTTTAGCTATATGACAATCTATTTTAAATTTCTTAGAATATTGTTTGACATGTTCCTTAAATTCATCACTCATATTAAACCGGCGTTCCTCATATAAAGCATACAGTGCTTGTCTACGTTTATGTAAGTCCTCAGTAGCCCACCCACTAAAAACTGATGTCCCACCAACCACGACCGATTTGGATGTAAAAATCGCATTATAATGTTTCATAAAAGTGTGAAAAAATGAATTGTACATTTCGTTTGGACTCATATCGGAAGACAGAAAGGGTAGCGCCTGGACTAGACTTTGCTTCATTCGTTCCATACGGCCCGTGGTTACTGGTACAATAGTTATTTGTTTCCTCAGGGTATTTCTTCTTAATGTCTCAAATACCATTAATTGACCTAAGTGATCTGATTCTAATTTACTGATTACACTTTTAGTGATTGGAATAATATTAGTGAAAATGTTATCTATACAGGTGGCGCTTGTAGCAGTGACTCTAGTAGGCTCCGTAAATATATGACTCAAATTACAAGATTTGAAAAGATTCAACAATCTGATACTTGTTGTTGAATTTTCTAAAATGTTTACATTGAAGTCTCCGCATATAAGTAATTTCTTACTAGAGAGTGATATTTTAAGTAGCACGGATTCCATTATGATTTCAAAAAGGTCAAAATTACTTAATGGCGGCCTATACACACAGACAACAATAAATTGCTCTAATTCTACTGCACTTATTTCTATGGTCCGTTCAACAGACAAGGATACAATGTCCTTACGTTCCTTAAATTTTAATTTATTATGTAATATTATTAATGACCTACCATGTATGGAACTGAGTCTGGTGAACGAACTTCCCACCTGGTGGTTATTAAATTGAGGCATTAATTCATTATTTTTTAACCAATGTTCAGTTACACACAATATTTCAATATTATAATCATTCAAAAAGAGTTCAATCTGTAAGTCTTTTCCTCTAATAGACTGAATATTTTGGTGAACCAGGTGCATATATTTTCCATGATGGCAGTATCTTTCATTAAATTTATTAATAACTAAATTGCCAGAGTTTGAGTACTCCTTTGTCTTAAAATCTAATTTAAATGATTGGTTAAAACTGGAACCAATTCCAACTGTATATTGAACTGCTCAATAGGAGCAGAGTTATGTGCCAAATTCTTGGCAGAAATGTCAAATAAATAGGATAGTGACAAAGCTATTTGTCTTTTATAATAATTACAAAGGTAAAACTTACCTTTAGTCAATAAATTATGTTTACCAACATATTTGTTAGTGTCAATTATGCTAAACTTACTACTATATGTACAGAAATTATGCAGAGCTATATTCAAATTATATCTAGTGTCATTTTCTGCCTTTGAAATCTGATGACAATAGGGGAATGTGAACATAATAATTTCTTTTACAGTTAATGTGTCCAATTTTTCAAAAAAATTAATTAAAATTATGTTTGTTCACATTTCCTCTGTTACCCATAAGAATAAGCAGTGTTGTTTTAGAATGAATACTATTATCACTCATAATTTGATTTGACATATTATCAAGGCTACTATAAGGCAGACAATTGCTTATTGCGCTAAGCCCTGTTAAGTGATCGCTTAGATATGTGCCCATATTACTTCCAAACTCATCACAGTACATAATTACATTAGGTGTGTTCGTTTCTGAAGTGTGGAAGGAGCTATTATTATTTTGTTCTTGTGGAGGTACACTGGCACAAAGGTTTGGGTTCGATGGACCATCTGATAAATGACCACTCATTTGTTTACATAAACATGACTGGCCATTGGTCAATGACTCAAACCGTTCTGAGTTATAATTAATTTGTGTTATTAAATCATCCATGGCTAATGAATATTCATTAATAACTTTTTTTGAATTTTCATTCATCCTATCTAAAGATTTTATTGAGTCCTCCAACTTATGAATTTTTAATTTTAATATCTGTGTGTCAGTTTCATATTTTGATTTACTATTTTTCAACTGAGCAGAATATATATCCAACTTATCCACTAAATTTATATTAATTTTGCTAAATCTCAAGTTCTTGAAAAACAATTTATTCCTTTTTGACAACTTTTGTGTTTTTTTTATAAATCTGTTCAGTCTAAGATATTTCTTTAGTTTATTACCGCTGCAATGTTCTAGCCCTGATGTGTTAGAATCATTGGTTAAATCTATAGTAACCACAGGATTATCAATTGCAGAGGTAGCCAACTTTGAGTCGGGCCCGACCAGTTCCTCGAATAAACTCTGTGTGTGAGCCTCTGCAGCTTTAGTTTGGGCTTCCTGTAGGTCGTAGATTTTTTCGTGGGCATCATGTAGCGCTCTCTCCAGTGAGTTAATGTCCTTCAAAGCCTCTTCATATGCAGCACCACACTCAGTAAACCGGTCTACCGTCTCCTGAAGCCGGGCCCGCTCAGAATTTACATCATTGTAATCACTTTCTAAGGAACATAAATCTTTTTTTAACTTATCTCTGCTATCAAGTACTAATAATAGTTCCTTCTCACTGTCCTCTCTCTCACCAAGCAATTGAGCACACAATTCCTTGGATGTTTTTAGTTCAAGCAAGGTAAGTTGAAGTTTATCAGTTTCCTGCTGGCGAGCCGCAGCAGCTGCTCTGCGAGTTAGCATTATTGTTTTTCTTTAGTTAAGCACAAAAACAAAACAAGGAATTGCTTACTCAAACTAAGCGAAATTACAGTTAGGTACTTACATGAAATTCTGGCGTCTCACTATGCCCATACACTGCCTATCAATACAATTCTGTACAACGATTTACGCCTTGTTATACACACAATTAGACAAATAATTAATAAAGCAAGCACAGGACTGCGAAACGAACACAGATTTCAAATCCGGGCTCCAACGTACAAACGTCCGTTGACAGCTTCAAATACACGAGTGCCTGGGCACTGTACTAAGGAATTATATATTAAACTAACACTGGTGTCGCTTATTTACTCTATTTTCACCATTCGAATTTACTTTTAATCGTAAAATATTAATTATTATATTAAAATTAATCAGCTGATACAACTTTGACGTTTGACGTTGGCGAGTGTTGCCAACAATTTTAGCTTCACTGAACAGTCACATACCAACAAGTGGTAGGTATCCTTGGATTCAGTGACTATTGTCCCTTTAGCGGTGGAGTCACGGAATATATAAAAAGATGGAAGCGGCTTGACAGCTATCTACTTAGAGAACCACCGTAGCCGCTCCAACACAATACATACAAGCCAACACTAACGCAAAACTCTTTTAAATGGATTACGCTTTTAATTCTATTACGATTTTAACGGTTGACATTTTTAGAAAGAAAATGACCAGACTAGATCAATTCCAATGCCCAAAAAATTACAGGTAAGTCTTTGATTTATCAATATAGGGGCTAAAAATCGAAAAGTTATTAAGGCATATATTTTTTATGCTATTACTATTGATACATGCTTTCCTTCTTGCATTATTAGGTACATAGCCAAGCGTGAGTGAGCGAGATGCACTTTGGACAGAAATTGGTATGGTATCCTTGTTTGCAAAGTGGAGACCGCGGTCAAATACTCTTGACATTTGATTGCGTTCGAAGAGGTTCGAAGCCAAAGGTCTTATGTTACTATGAATGTCTGTGGTGGCACACCTATTTGGAAGTGAGAATTAGAATTTGATATTATTATCGATATAAATACGTTGAGTAAAACCTGTCTAAAACGGAAAGCGCGTCCAATAGGTTTTTGTAATTTTGACGCTGTAAGGGCTTCTAGCGTCTCCCGAACGTCGACGCCTTACCAACGCCCGCGCGGCGCCGACGCCGCGCTCCCGCAACGCCGACGCGACGCTGCGGCGCCTCTCGAACGTCGACGTCGCAGTAACAACCGCGCGGCGTCGACGCCGTGTTAGCGCCGCGCTTTCTCGACGTCAGTGGCGACCAACGTCCAGTCAGCGCCCGCGCAGCGTCTCTCCCCCGCTCCCTGCCCGCCGCGTCTTACTTCACGTGACTAGTCTTTAGCATCACAGGAAACACACGTCATGTCGGAAACGCAGTCACCACCACCGTCGGGAGACGAATTAGATATTGAACTTTTTATAGATGAAATTCAAAACCGTCCTGTGATATGGGATTTGTCTAAAAGAGAGTACAGTGATCGTAATCTTAAAAAAAAGGCTTGGGAAGAAATGTGTAATTTATTTATTCCAATGCTTCAAACAAAAACATCTAAGCAAAAAAATTATGCAGGTAAGTGTAAACCTTTCAAATTTTATCATTTTGCCACGATACTTCTCCTTGATTTGAAATAAAGTAATCGGCAAATTTATTTCTCTCAGTGACACCAGGGCACCTACCACCAGCTCTTAATTCCAGGCAGTTTACGGCGTAAACTGAACTGCCTGGAATTAAGGCGACCACCATTCAATTTCCAGTTTTTTCACGGTCACGTGACTTTATCCAGCCAGCTTGAGCTGGCTGGAAATAACGCTACCATGACGTCTAAATTCATATCTGTCAGTTGCTCGGAGTGCGCAGTATAGTATGGTAACATGGTCGAACTTAGCAATTCAGAAAAAGCTGGTATTGAGTAACTTTTATTGAATTGTTTTGTGATACTTCAACATATTTTTAAAGTTAGGCTACGAATTTACAACTGTATATGCCCCTATAATTCGGTTTCTGCCTAATAATGTGATTTTTAACAAAAAAAACTCACAACACCAATTTTTTAGGGTTCCGTAGTCAACTATGGGAACCCTTTTAGTTTCACTATGTCCGTTTATCTGTCTGTCCGTCTGACACTCCGAGGCTTTGCTCTGTGACTGTTAGTGCTAGAAAGCTGAAATTTGGCATGGATATATAAAGCAATAAATCTGACAAAGTGGAAAAAAAATAAAAACAAAAAAATGGGGTACCTCCCCTACGCGTAGTGGGGATGATTTTTATTTTTTGCTTCTACCCCATGGTGTGGGGTGTTGTTGGATAGGTCTTTCCAAATGAATAGAGGTCTTCATCAAACAATTTTAGATAAAGTGAACATTTTCGGAAATAAACACTCCAAAAAAAAATGTGTCCCCCACTCTAACGTTTGAACTATGGGTCAAAAAATGTGAAAAATAATAATTAAAGTAAAGCTTCTTAAAAACTTCCAATGAAAACTATAGCGGACATGTTCAGTTAAGCTGTTTTTAAGTTATCGTAAAAAGTCTCCCTTCTTAGTAAAAGATGTATGAACCGCTGCGAAGGTATTCCCTTTTGCTTGTTATTGATTTTTTAAAATTAAGTTCATTGGGTAACTACGGCACCCTACACTGAGCATGGCCCGACATGCTCTTGGCCGATTTTATTCTTTTTTTTTTATACCACGTCGGTGGCAAATAAGCGTACGTCCCACCTAATGGTAAGCAGTAACCGCAGCCTATGGACGCCTGCAATTCCAGGGGTGTCACATGCGCGTTGCCGACCCTTTAAAAATGTATGTAGGTACACTCCTTTTTTGAAGAACCCCATACTTACTGTAGTCCTTCGGGAAACCCTCGGCACGGGAGCTCATCTGTATTGTAAGTGGTGTTCGTCAAAATCCGACAATTATATGTGGATTTTAACGTCCGTTAAATCAGTTGGGTTGCACCATCATCAAAATCACGTATTGTACTTAATCGTTATTTGGATTGCCGATTAAGAAACGCATTTCCATCAAAGTAATTCTAATACCTCGGGTAATTATTTTTTCATAATTAGCGAGCATGAAAACAATTTTTGGTCTGTGCTCATGTCACATTCGACACTAGAGAAAAACCGGCCAAGTGCGTGTCGGTCACGCACAAAGAACGGTTCCGTACCTACCGACACAACCCACACAGACCACATTTAAGTAAAACTACCACAAAAGGTCGTATCTTCATAGAAAACTCACGGCACTTACTTGCGTCCTTTTTTGTTTGGGTAAGACAGTTTTTAAGTGATTTTTTAAAAACCGATAAGTAGACCTACCTATATTGTTCAAACACAAAAATCAATGAAAGTATTATAATAACGTACACCAGCTCATATGTTTTCATAATTATACTCGTAATCTTTATAGTTTGGAAATTAGAGGGGGGAGATACTTTTTACGACTTTGAAAGCTAATACGAGTATGTCAGAAAAAGTATTTCAGAATCACTTTGCTATTACGCATAAGTATGCATTGAATTTTTTTTCATTGGCCGGTTACCCGTAATGGGGTGCCTCACATAATTTAAAAATTTATCGTAATTTTACATAACTTTTCTATAGTGACTCATAGATTTCACCTTCCTACCTTTAATAATTACCTATATGTAGTGCTAATACCTACTCGTAGTCTACAGTAAAGCCAGGGTAAATAGGGTAGGGACAGTGCGGCCGTTAGGAGCAGTTGTGACGTCATCGGTAATAAGTAGGTAGTCGTTCGGACGCAGGGTTGTACAAAACGTCTTTCTTTGTTTTGACATGTGATTAGCATCATTCCTATATTATTCGTTTGAATAGATAGATAAAAATGCGTGTCTAAGTAAATTAATGAAAAAAAAAACGGCCAAGTGCGAGTCGATCTCGCGCACCGAGTGTTCCGTACAAGTAAAAAAAAATCTGATTTATTAATGTACTGGTATTTTCTGGTAAAATATACGTAATGATAAACAAATCACTAAATTTCAAGTTGATATGTCAACGGGAATTCAAAAAAATCTTCGGAACAAAATGTTTGACAGACGGACACGCAAGTGACAGCAATAGGGCTCCAATTCCTCCACATCCCAAACATTCATGATCTAAGTAAGTACATATATTCTATTCAAGAGTTGTTTAATTTTCTAGTTAAGAAATCATATTATTCCATAAAATAGTATTTAAATGATTTCGACATAAAATAATGAACTACTTTATTACGAACTTCATTATTAAGTATATCGCAATGTCATTCATTTCATTTATTCCAACGTTTAATGATTTTATTATACATTAGAAATCAAAATGTAACAATAAGAAAAAAACCTAATAATTTTCGAAGCATAAGAAATACAATAATTGTAGGAGACAATACTTAAAGACAAAACAATTAAATAAAACTAAAACTAAAGGTAAAAAATTTGCCCCAGATCGCTGCCAGGCGGTAGAGTACCCAGAAGGCTGGCAGCATTGCCACGTTGTATGGCAATGCTGATCCTCTGGGCGAGGTAAAAGCCAGCCTTCCGGTCACGTGAAGCCTCGACCAAGCGCTTGCACAATCCAATATAGATTCGGTGTGCGCCCGGTCCCCATGGTCCGAGGGTCTCTACGCCGAACGGTTCAAATATGAAGCCACTGTCGATGGCTCCATACTTGCGCCGTTTGAGATTCTCAGCTGAGTCAGCAGCGGAACCAGCCCTGCACGAAGTCCCCGGAAGATGTGACGACGCCAGGGTGTCGACGCACGTGGCGTCCCACACTAGGGGTCGGCCCATCTTCCAGGGAATGAGCGTCATTCCGTCGGGCCTTTTTCCGTCGTCCCGTGTCAAACCAGTCGGTTCTAGGACTGCAGGGACACCGGCGCTGACGAAGGCCCGACGGATAATGTCGTTAAGGCTGGCATGGCGCGGGATGCGACCCGCGCTCTTGCCGCAAGAGAGACCGTGGTGGGCGAGACGACCGACAGCGTCTCCGCAGTGGCAGCGATGAGGGGCGACACAAGTCGCTCCTAGACGTAGAGATATGGAGAGCCTGAAAGTATTATTATCCAATAAAGTGCCTAGGTTTTTAGAGGGAACTGCATGCAGCCACATACCAGATTCCCACTCGGCAGACGCAAGGAGACGGGCACGCTCGGCAAGGCTGGTAGACGTTTGGTACAGATTATTCCGTACCAGCCTGCAGAGCGGCTCATCCCATTGACGCTGGGAGTGTAGGGTTTGTGGATATGTTGCGTTTGGGCAAGCTGTGATCCAAGCATTCTTGGCCTCGGCAGTGGAATCTGCAGTAGCGGAACCTGGAGAACTGTTTAAAATTTTGGCAACTAAATTTTGAGTACCATGAACCGAAGACAGGAAGGCAGGGAGGGCAATGTCTGCAGTTTTTCTAATGCCAAGGCCTCCGTGCCGGATCGGAAGTGAAGCCTGTATCCATGAGCGGTCGTCTAGGGTGATATTAAGTACTGCCGAAATGGTGTCTTTAATAATTTGGTCCAGGCTACTTAGTAGATGTGGGTGTTTCCAAAGGTGGCTGCATCGCAGGACGTATGTAAATTTGGGCACAAAAAGGCAGAAACGAATGATTGTATAAGCTGAATGTGAGTTGATTTGGAGTAGGCGTTCCGAGACTGTGTTAAAATTTTGAATTTTGCTTTCAAGGAAAGAGGGAAAAGATTCTTCTAAAACGGGCGACCCTAGAAGGTGGAGTGATTTTTTATCAATTTCTTTTATATTTGGAGCAAGTTGATGGATTTTGGAAAAAAGAGACACCTTTTCAGGGCAAGAATCGGGAACGTAAATTTCACACTTTGAAGAGTTTAGCTCCAAACCGATTGCAGAAAATTCAGACATTAAAACTTGGAAATCTTCTAAAACATCATTTCCTTTACCTCCTAGAACGCCGTCGTCTAAATACCAGACGTTAAATTTGGAATTTAGTTTTTGAATAACAGGATGGATGGCTAAACTGAAGAGAGCCGGTCCAAGCGGATCGCCCTGTTGACAGCCAGAAGCAGAGTTTAAGATGTCAGATTTATAATTTAGTTTGGAGCTAGTACTGTAGCATTGCCACGTAAAATTATAAATATTGGGGATCTCTTTTCTGACTTGTGCCAACAGCGCGTCCCTACTAATGGAGTTAAACGCATTCTTAACATCCACCTTCAGCAATGTATCGTTAGGATGGGCATTGATATAAGATCTTAGAGAATGAACTGCTGCTTCGCAACCTCCCTTCGAGCCAAAACCCAGCTGCAAGGGCTGGAAGTACTGACTCAGTACTGGGGAAATAGCGTTGCAGCAGGTTTTGGCCACTAGACGGCGGTAGGTAGTGCCGACCGCTATGGGTCTGATCCCGCCGTCTTTTTTAATCAGCGCACATTAAGTTAGCACCATATAAAATCTCGGTGATAGAACTGTTAACCTTACCCGACAGCATGAGGTTACTCAGTGCAGTCAAATCTTTCAAGAGAGACTCGCCGGCTTCACCTACAGAATTGCATAATAGGTCTTTCAGATGTTGCGGGGTTAAGCCGTCGAGGCCGCCGGCGGAGCCACTCCGAAAGGACAATACCGCCTTGAGCACCTCATCTGTGGATACTTGCAGAGCTGGAGTGGTGTGGTCTGGGGGATCAGGAAGAGAAAGGTTAATTGCTGAAGGTGGATGCTTACTCTGGAGGGCTGCAAGCGTGTCTGCATTATGCGGAGCTATAGTGTCGTTGGAGAACAGCAGTCTGGCAGCTCCCCCTATGTCGCCTTCCCCTACTTTATTTTCGATTGTACGATAGATGGAGTGTTTCTTGGCGAATACTGCGTTATCGGAGTCCAGGACACTGTGAGGGTTATTGCAATTTTGTTTGATTCGTGAGGTGAGGGATGATCTGTTGCTAGAGGATTTAGGCACGTGAAGAATGCGGTAGGGAAAAGTTAGAAAGTGCTGCCATGCATGGGGTGAATTTGATCGTAGCACAGTTTGGAAGTCCTCGGACAATTTTTGGGCCACCGATATCCGTGCTCCTCGGGGGATGCGTTTAATGACGGGCACCGAGTATTTAAGGGATGATAGTTTAGCGGCAAAAAGTGTGTCAATACATGGTATAGGAATATCAGCAGGTGCTGAACTGCTAATCGGTAAGTCTGTATTATGAACTTTGGCCAGGTGGATTTTAAGCCCTCTTTGACCTTTAAATAAACGGGGCTGGGGGCAATGGGGGCACTGTACCTTGTTCTCCAAAGACGCTGAGAGGGGATCATTGTCCGGGAGCGACAGCGGCATGAACGGCAACGTGGTGATTTTAAACAAAACTAAGATTACATAGAAAAAACTTAAAACGAAAGCGTAGAAAATAAAATTATAAAATAGCAAAATTATCATTCCAACACATGATTGTTTGTTATGACACGACTGCTGTCAGGGGCTGAGCGACGGCGGCCGGTGCGGCTGCGCGGCTAGGGCTCGAACATGGTCTTGCACGGTGCTCCACAGAGTTTTAGATTAAATATAAGCGCTCTATGATGCTATGCGGCGTCTTTGTTTACTGTCAAATCTTCTTATGCATAAATCCGTATTATGGCGTTTGACTAAGATGAAAAACAAACCAGATGCGTGTTTAAAGCACTGATTGTTAAAATATAAATGTTTAGCTCTTTGTATAAGTAGTTATTTCCCTTATTTTACATAATTTTATTCCGGAAAAAAAGGGCTGACGTTTTTCGACAACGTCCGTCAAAGATGAAAAATATTATTATCATTACATTCTCTTTTTAAAATAAGTACTAAGTGTTTTAGGTATTCAAGGTACAACGTGCTCTTACTTGATCCGTTCCTATGTAATTCATACCTAATATTATACACTATTATAAATAGACTCAAGTGGTCGGCAATATTTATGAATTGAAACTTGCATAAATGACGGTCGTAACTTGACTTAATTTGTCGCGCAAAGTAATTGCCGGCCTGACTCTACGTTAAACGTGTTGCCGCGACGGCGAGGCGGCCCCGACTTAGAACGGCGGAGACCGGCCGACACGTCAATCATTTAGCGCGTAGCACAAGCGGCCGCGCACACATCGCCGCGTCTATGTGTGCGTGAGCCGCGGATGTACCTTTTGTATGGAGTGTCCTTACCCGGTATACCCTGGTAAAGCGGCTG
The DNA here is from genome assembly GCA_905163555.1 of Notocelia uddmanniana. NCBI lineage: Eukaryota > Metazoa > Arthropoda > Insecta > Lepidoptera > Tortricidae > Notocelia > Notocelia uddmanniana. Next base: position 35,160,928 of record LR991052.1, on the reverse strand, counting down.
TGACATACAGACGTCCGTCAGAAACTAAGAACACGCTAAAAGCATCTAACTTAACAAAATATCATAAATTGGATAATAAGGATAATCTTTTAAGCGAATATACGTTAATCGATCGAATAATACCTAAAATAAAGTGTACCTACCTATTCAAGAAACTTGCCATTAATACCCATTTGTATGTATGTATGTAAAATTCTTTATTGTACATGAGTGAAACATAACAATAAAACAGAAATTACAAGAACAGTTGACATATGTACACGGGCGAGCTTATCCCTATAAGGGATTTCTTCCAGCTAACCTTTGAGCAATTGAGTGGAGATAGGATTTATAGGAAATTTTTACCCATTTATACCTAGGTTCAAAACGACGACCCGTCATTAGACGATATTGTGACGATTGTGATGTAACTATGTTGTATTGGGGAGGATTTCTCCGTCTCCAATAAGTACGGTGAGTTATATTACCACTTTTATTGACTACCGCTCAGTACCCTTACCTATAGTATACTCAAGAAACCTAGCCTAACCTCTATAACTGTTTCACTACAATAAACTTCTAACTCAACAATAGGTAAGTAGGTACTTACTCTTCGTTCTCCTGTTACCTACCTCAAACAATTTCTAGTCGTCTTTTTACTTAATGGTCCCCCGCACGCTCCGCTGAACGGTGTACCCTGTCCTGTCTGAACTC